>LR738553.1:5552480-6178394 GCA_902685375.1 Neostethus bicornis | reverse complement strand
GTTTCTATTCATTCCAGACACAGTGATTAGTCAAAATTAATAAAAACGACTTTCATTTTTAGTTTGACAGAACAATCCCACTCGTGCTCCTCACATGATTGAAAAGTTTTCCTTGAACATATTATGCAGATTATGAAGCAGTGTGTGACTCACCAGACCAAACATTATCTGGATGTTTGATTAACCAGAGACTTTAATCTTTTAGTGTCTTTAAAAAGTCCTCGAAAACCAACAAGTGATTAGAAATCTGGAATGTTTGGCTTTTCTTAAATTAAACCAGTTGATTATGTAAACCCGACGATGATTCGTTTGATGCTAATAAGCTTCAAGTAAAAGTTATGATCTGGAATAATTAGAAAAAGAGGAGGTGTAAGAACTCCTAGGATGGTCAGAAGTTTCTAAGTTTCAGGTGGAGGTCTGATGGTGTTACTGGATGCCAGTTCTCCTCAGCTGCTGCTCTCACCAGGCTCTGTTCGACCCTTCCTCTCAGATTTTCCAGACTAAAAGAGAAAGTTAGAAAAAAAAAATTACACGAATATTCAGAATCTTAAAGATTGTGGACATGCTCCCTCTTAAAAAAACGGTGCTAAACAGTTTCAGCCTGTTTCAGCATTCCAGGCAGAAGTACATAACGTGTTGCATTGCACATCTAATCCATTGAAGTGCTTTGATGCACCAACATGAAGAGTTAAATGAATCAAAATCAGCCTAGAAATGCTAAGTTTAGATAAAAGGGTGAAAAAATACAGGATTGTTTTCATTTAAAAACAGCATTAAATCACTAAAGAAACACTTTCAAAAGTTCACCTGTCTCATTAAACTGTAAAATACTGGACTCATCTGATGTGTTCTGATCCATATTTTAACTCTGTTATAAACTTGTTTTGTTTTATTTTGGACTCCTACAAGCAGCAGTAATGAACCTGATCACTGATGAGGAGGACACACGGAGGCAGGATTTTTTACTCTCCCAGCATTTTGGTTGTTAAATGTGAAACCATAAAAACTGACATGTCATTTAGATCTAATTCACTCATTCAGGTTTGGGTCTGTTCTGTTCAGTTGTGTTCCGCTTATCCAGAACTGGGAGGCAACAACCTCAGATGGAAACCCAGGCTTCTCTCAACTTGGCTGCATCATCCAAGCTCACCCGGGAGGATCTCGAGGTGTTCCCTGTTCAGCTGTGAGACATAGTCTCTCCAGAGGGTCTGGAGTCTGCCTCTTCATCTCCTCCCGGTGGGACGTGCCGAAATACCACACCAATGAGGCGTTTGGGAGGCCTTCTGACCAGATGCCCGAACCACCCCATCTGGCTTCTTTCGACCTGGAGGAGGCACGGCTTTACTCCAAGCTCTTCCCGGATGGCAGAAGTGTTCACTCTATTTTTGAGAGAGACCCCAGCCACCCTGCAGAGGAAGCTCATTTCGGCCACTTGTATCAGTGATCTCGTTCTTTTGGTCATCACCAACAGCTGATGACCCTAGGTTATTTGCAAAATTTTCTATCTAATATTAGGATACTATTCAAACGTCAGATTGTTTTTGGTCACAGACTTTGTTCTTCACCTTGCCCACATTCTAACGTAAGTGTTTTGGTACACTTGCTCTGCACAGGCTCAGTCCCTCCACTCAGGTACTGCTTTCCCTGCCTATTGCCGTAACACATTACGGGGACAAAACATGGAGCAAGATGAAGGGGTGAATCCCAGAGTGAAAAACAAACAAAACTGAATCAATGAATTTAGAAGCCACCTTTTCACAATTCTTTCATTTCTGACTCAACAAAAGAATCACGTTCATCTATAAATGGTGTGAGGTAAGAATCAAAACCTCATGTTGCAGTCTTTCTGGGTGCAACACAACTTTAATTTTCATAAAATGTCTTTAAAAAAAAATGTATTAAACACTAATCACCATCTTCAGGAGAGGGGCAGAGGTGCTGTTTAGTTACTATGGTTACAGTAAAACGAACCAACATGTGATCTTTCTCTCTGAACAGCCCTCACCATCGATAAATAAAATGATGTAATGTCACACAGAGAAGATCTGAATAAATAGTCTGACTGACACCGTGATGGTTAGAAATGAATTGAAAAACTTTTCATTTTTGAAGACATGGTTGTGCTTCTACTTAGATTTGATTTGTTTATCAGATCTTCATTCTGTCTTTTAAAAAGTAAACAGAGGGTAAAATAAAAGCACCTTCTTTTTGCTGAAGGGTGGATCTTTCCACAGAGTCTCTACAGCAGCACGACCTTGTTGAGTCCATGTGGTCACATGGTCCCGACTCACCTGATGGGAAAAAATATCATTAAATAAAGAAGAAAATATCTCAGAGGAAGTATTCAATCTCAGATTCATCAGATAATAAAAACGTATGTGTTACTAAATAAACCCATTGGTTACATCTAAGTGGGAACCAGGTGTGTGGTGGGTGTGTCCATCTTTGTTTGCAATGAAACGAAAATGAGTGGAAATTAGAAATAGTTCCCAACCTGAGCTGAAGAACAAAAAAAGAAACAAGTCACGGTTGAAACCAGAGTTTCTCTGATTGCTGCATAGATTCAGTTTAATAGGTCAGGGTAAGATTTTCCCTGCTGATATCCAGAGAAGGGCTCAGCAGCAGGAACATTTTATACCCTAAAAAAACTCATTTGTATCTTTAAAGTTACACAAACTGACAGCTGCTTCCCGAGGACACGTTTGTCCTGGTGGAGATAGATTTATAAAACACAGAGGTTTTTTTTATTTTAGATCTCTCAATGTTTCCACTGGTAGGCAATAAAAGCTCTGGAAAATTCCAGCTCACAGCTAGTGTTGAATTATTGAAGAGTGCAGCCGAGACTCGTTAACAACCTGTCACCAAGGAGCTTGGGAAACGTTACCGTGCAAAGACTAATCCTGTTTGTCCAGCTGGCCTTTGGTGAACTCCACCAAAGGTTACAGTTAATACTTTACGTAGTAAGAGCTACGGTACCTGGAGCTGTATGTATGAGGGGTTGGTTATCTATCCAGGTACCAACAGGTTAGAAATGAGTTACTTTCATATCCTCATGTGGAAAGACATCCTGTGGTTGTGGAGAAAATGTCAGATTACTGACATCAAACCTTTTGAGAAGTAGATACAGAAAAATGTCTGTTTCTGCTTTCTTCCTCTGTGTTGGGGCAGAGTAAAATGCACTGAGCAGTGACGTCACATACAGGTGCATCCATAAAACTCTGTGAATCTGAGTGTTTGGCAGCTTTCAGACAAAAATTTAGCGTCAAGCTGCAAAATTTTTTGCTGACCACGATGCCTTATAAGAGAGCAAAATTGTCCAATTCAATTGGTTGGGCCTGAAATGACACGCCTGCATAAATTCAGATCCATGCTCAGTCACAACCTTATTTTACTACTTTGACGGGCCGAAGATGGCAAGTAAGAAGACTTTCACTCCACGAGTTGCTCGTCTACACAACACCGGTGTTGTTCCAAAAAGTGACACGCCTTTATCTCCATTCCACTACTCGTTTAATATTTTTACTCAATATTTATACTTTTTGAGCTGGCACAGAAATTTATTTGCGTCGTATGCTCACTTTGTGCTGATAAATCCAAAAGAGGGGAATTGTTTCAGTCTTAAAACACCTACACACAAACATTTTACAAGCCTTTGTCTTTCAAGAAGAAATGTGGCCAAAAAATAATCCTGAATGATCAGCAATCAGTTTAATGTTCAGAGAAATCAAATCAAATAGAAACAACAGTAGAACTCGGTGAAGTTTAATGTGCAAAATCTAAAACATGGTCCAGATTTGTAATTGTCCGTGTATTCTAAACAGAGAAGTGTTAGAATCAGAAACCTTTAACAAGGCAGCCGCCTGCTGGGGGTAAAACATGGAGGCACTGAGAGCCATGAGTCCAACTGGAAACACCAGTCGTTTTATCCTAGAACCTGAAGAACAGGAAAAGAAAAGGATGGTTCAAAGTCAAGAAGAGCTGAAAAAACATGTGACCTCTGTCCTACTGATTGTGTTATTAAGCTTCTGATTGGCTTGTTGCATATTTAATAACTCCAACCACCAGCAACTGGTTGTTCTTAAGTTGATAAACAGATGGAACTAATCTCATCCATAATAACACTTTAACAACCAGCTGCTGGAGATGCTGGTTTTTAATATATTCATGTTGACTTTGTTCTTATTAAAACAATCACATACATTCAAACACTATAAATGACACAGTTTGTTTTAATTATTTCCTAAATATAAAGTCCAAGCAGATTAGAAATACATCTGAGGAGTGGTAAACTCATTGCCCACAGAAAAATATTCAAATTCAGGAGAATAATTGAAACAATCTAACTATAATTTTTCAGTCTGTCATCGCAAAATCAATTTACGGTCTGACTGGTTTTTGCTAGTTTGTTCGATTGTTTTAAGAAGCTCTTTTACAACAATTATCAATTAGTAACCATAAAAAAAAGATCTGCTGTTAGCATGCAGTGCAGATAATTTTCCCAGTGATGCCAGTTGGCCCCGCCCCATGCAAACATCCAGACCAATCAGTTGTCTACTCAGAGCGTGCACAGAGTCCTTATAAACTGGTTTGGGATTGGCTAAAGGCAGGTGTAAATTTCGTTTCGTCTTCTGAACGTCTTATTCCTAACGAAGTTATGGGCGTGCCGGAGACTATTCCGGCTGATTGCAGGCAAGAGGCAGGGTACACCTCGAACAGGTCGCCAATCTGGTCCGGGGCCACACACTCATTTCGAGGGTCTATTTCATAGCAGCCAATCAACCCAACATTTGTTTTTGGAGGGTGGGAGAAAACCGGAGTACTTGAAGAAAATCTACACATACATGGGGAGAACATGCAAACTCCACACAGAAAGACCAGTGTTTCAATCCTCGTTCCACTCCAGGATTTGAACCCTGACCTTCTTGGTGTGAGGTCTTCATGCTAACAACTACGCCACCGTGCCGGTGTAAATCAGTCATATTGATATAGTACAGCCTTAATTAGAAATTTAACTTTGAGGAATGAGCTTCACGTCATTTCATCTGGAATATTAACGATTTCTAAGCAAAATACCTCGTCTAAGTTTTTAATTAACCATGCACCTGATTGAATAGAAATAATAACGATTTACCTAAACACTAGATTTGCTTCATGAACCAGCCCTCTGATTGGATAAGACATTTTACATCATACCTTTGGCCATGTAAAGCCCCAGGAAACCAGAGAACCCCACCACAGCAACACTTGGGTAGAGGTCAGGAGGAGGGTCACTCAGGAACTGATACACACCTTTAGAACAGAGGGTCACACAGCAGGAAGTCAGATGGAAACTGTTGAGAATTGTTAATAACGTGGAAAAAAAAAGCATGAGCATGGAAGTGGAAAATATTTGAACGATTACTCGTTACAATTCGATCTATGTTCTCACCCTCTCTTATGGTCACCAGCTGTGGGTGGTGACCGAAAGAATGAGATCGCAGATACAAGCGGCCGAAATGAGCTTCCTCCGCAGGGTGGCTGGGCTCTCACATGCAGATAAGGTAAGGAGCTCTGTCATTAGGGAGGAGCTTGGTGTCAAGCTGCTTTTCCTCCTGGTCAAGAGGAGCCAGATGGGGTGGTTCAGGCATCTGGTCAGGATGCCCCCCGAGTGCATCTCTGGCGTCCCACCGGAAGGAGACTAAGAGGCAGACCCCGGCCCCGCTGGAGGGACTATGTCTCACAGCTGGCTGAAGAACGACTCGGGATCCTTCTGGGTGAGCTGGAGGAGGCAGCCGGGGTGAGAGAAGCCTGGGCTTCCCGTCTGAGGCTGTTGCCCCCGCAACCCGGCCCCGGATAAGCGGAAGACGACGGAACAGAACGGAACTCGTTACAACACTTGTAAATATTAGAGTAGAAATCTAAAATCAATCAAAAATGTGTTGTTTAAAGATAAGACAGAACTTTACTGAAGTTTGAACACGTTTGTTGTAAAACAAACTAAAACATATAAATGAATTAATTAATAGTAAAACTTAGAACTAGAATAATGATTATTAAACAAAGTCGGGTTGAATAGAATCTCATCTGAAGTCTTTTTTGGTTTTATTTCATATATTTAAATAACTTTGGGCTTCGCTCTTGTTTATAAAAACTTGAGAAAAACTTTTTTTTCTGATGGATTTAACTGGAATATTTAAGAGTTCATTTTCCTAGAAAACAGCCTCCACCTTGTTCCACAGACACTCCTACCATAACCTACTGGTAAAACAGACATGGTTGGACAGGTCAACTCAGCTAAAAATTACTTCAAAGTAATCATTTCCATTTGGACATTTTTTACGTTTAAACTAAAATAGATAAAACAGAAAGAGCGTGTTGAATGAGAGCTGAAGCTTTTTTAAAATCCACATTTTCCAGTTCATAACCTCTTTGGATTATGGAGAACAAAATGTTCTACTAAAATGGAACGATTCCTAAAACTTGAGGAAGTTATAAAGTCATAAATATCCAGACAGACTTTAAAAAAATATCCAGACTTATTGGAGCACAACGAACAAAAGCTGGTATTTAATTAAAAGTGTGACTTTGAGATTTACTGTATTTTTTATCAGGATGAAGAAGAAGCTCAGAAAACAAAGACAATCACATTACAACTAATCTGTGGAACAAAGAGATTTAAACTGATCTTTTGTATAAAGTTTATATTTAAAATGAACTCAGGTGCTCTTTGATCCAGCTCTGTGAAGAATCCTACATCTTCAAACACAACAGGTATCCTAAAGAAAAGTTTAGAAAATCTTTCCTTTGATAAAAATGTAACGGTAACGTGTGAACCAAATATTTACTGGATTCAATTAAGATCAAACTGATAGAAATATTTGACTAAAAGATAATTTACTTTAAATTTATAACAAGCAAAATGTTGCTCGGATTCTTTTTGAAAAAATCTGAAAAAGATTTCAATGTAATGTCAGGATTTAAAAAAAAAACATCAATTACATTAATAATCCATTCCAGGAAGTTTGGAACTGTTTCAACTTAATCTAAATTCAAACATGATTTTCTGAAATTTATATAACTTTTTTTCAACAAAAAAGATAAAATGTATATTCACCAGCTGTGGGTGGTGACCGAAAGAACAAAATCACAGATACAAGCGGCTGAAATAAGCTTCCTCTGCAGGGTAGCTGGGCTCTCACTCAGAGATTGGGTGAGGACCTCTATCATTTGGGAGGACCTCAGAGTAGAGCTGTTGTGCCTTCCGGTCGAGAGAAGCCAGTTGGGGTGATTCGGGCATTTGGTCAGGATGCTTCCCAAGTGCCTCGCTGGTGAGGTGTTTTGGACACGTCTCACCAGAAGAAGACCAAGGGGCAGACCCCAGACCTGCTGGAGGGACTATGTCTCACAGCTGGACAGGGAACACCTTGGGATCCTCCTGGTTGAGCTGGAGGATGCAGCCAGGGTGAGAGAAGCCTGGGCTTCCTAACTGCGGCTGTTGGCCTTGGATAAGCGGAAGACAATGGAACAATTCTGATTTAAGAAAAGTTAAACTAATCGATTGAAGTAAAAAAAAAAAGGGCCAACAGACAATATTTGGATCAAAACAAAAAAAGTTTTCATAAAGTGAAAGTAAAACTCACGGAATGCAACGCTTTAACACAACTATTATTGTTAATTCATTTCTACCTGTGAGTGTGTGTGTTCTCACCAGTGATGTGTGTTACTGATGTGTCGATAGTGGGCTCCACAGTCTTGTATACTCGCTTAGAAACAAAAAAACAACAAAAGAAATTATTAAAAACTGTTTTTAATATCAAACATTAAGTTGATCATATTTCCAAATACAGACCAAATACATAAAATATATGTTAGTATACGTCTCATGCACTCAAACGATAACAATGTCATTATTACCACTGAATTAAAAATAAAAATGCTAAAAAGAAAAACCGTTAAAGACGTACAACTCCCTTCATTTTAATAGAACACGAGAAAATCTGACCACATATTTTCTGGATTTAAAAATGGATCAGTTCCTATAAATTTGATTAGAACTCACCTGTACTTTCTCCAAACCTGCCTCGAAAGTTTGCTACAGAAAAACAAAAAGGAATGGGTTTTTGGAACTATTCAACAAGGATACAAAAGTATACAATCAAGCCCACTGATTTAAAATGACCTTTACAGATTTTTTTAGGGATAAAATGACCAAGAAAACATGAGCTGGTGGAGGCCTGTTTGATTTAGTTCAGCATGTAGTTCTTTGAGCCTTACATTGCCGCCTTTTGGCTTTCCTACCCTGATTGTGAGAGAGCCATTTAATTGAGCTCTCAAACCCAAATTTATTTTACAAACTGAAACACAAAGCAGAGTTATTTAAGAACAGGGTTAAAATTTTTGGGTTTATTAAAAGAAAAAGTCAGAGCTGTCCTTGAATGCAGCACAGCTCAGTAAAGTTGTACATCTCGTTAAATTCTCTCCATAACCTAGTTTAGTAATTAGTTTGTCACGTTAAATTATTTTCATTAGTTAACAATAATACTTGTTTAAATGTAGATGAATCCCTCAGAGCCTCGCAGTGAGTTTTCTCTTTAAAGTTTAGTGTTATTTTATTTTGAGCAGGTGGTCCAGAGCTAAAACAAGCAGGAGGTCATTCAGTGTTTTGGTTTGTCTTTCTTCATACCCTGTTCTTTACGAGGTTATAACAAGCAGAATGATGATCATTACTGGACAGATTTGCTGTATCTATCTAGGTCAAGACCATGAGCAGCTCTTGGTAAGTATTCAAGGATGGCTCAGTAGGCAGGGTGAGCATACTGTAACAGGAGGGTTCGATCCCCTACCCGGAGTTCATGCAGAGGTGTCCCTGAGTAAGATACGGAACCCTCAATTGCTCCTGATGGTGGTTTACAGCTTGCATGGCAGCATCCCCATCAGGTATGAATGTGTGTGTGAATGGGTGAATGTGAGCTACACTGTAAAGCACTGAGTGCCAACACAGGTGGAAAATCGCTATATAAGTAGAGTTCATTTATTAGATTTAGTATTTTGTTAAAAATGATAAATGTCTCTGTTTGTTTTGGTAAATTTGCTGGACCTGCCAGGGAAGAAGGGGCTGAGCGGGAAAAAGAAAGAGTGACAAAAAAAGTGGTGAAATGTTCGCCTTTTTTTGATGGATTTAATTAGAATATATTTTGCCCACTGCACAGTGTTAAGCTTCTGTTTTAGAATACAACATGTATTTGTAGTTCTATGTGTTTTCTTTTCAATGAAAACCAGGTTTAAATGGTTTTTCGGGTCGTAGAAGGTTGCAGAAACATGGTTTAATTATAACTGTGTAACTGATAAATTATTATTTTATTAAGTATGACTGAAGCTCTTTGAAACAACTTTACTGTCAGCTCGAGAAATAAAACCAAAATTAACTTTACTGATAAACTCTCGTCATTTAAGTTCAACCTTTGGTAAGAATTTTCATCTCTCACCTTATAAATGTTATTCAAGTCAGAAAGAAACCGATGAGAAGTTCAGAGGACCATTTCTAAAGAATCCAGTCCAGATACCTGGCATTGCTGTGAATAGGGCTCTGCCCATTTCCTCAGAGATGCAACCCCTTGTTCCACCTGTCCTGCCTCCGGCTCCACATACTGACTATTTGTCTCCGGCTTGGTGTACAGAGAAGGTAGCTGAAACAGAAAGCAAGATGTCATTAGATAGATAGATAAAAAATTTTATTAATCTCCCGCAGGAGAAATTCTAGTGTCCAGCAGCGACAGAAATCACACAAGCTGTACATACAAAATAAATAAAAAAAACATACATAATAAAATAGAACTCAGTTCCTTCCAGAAACATCTGATTGATTAAATTGCCTGAGGGCTGAACGACCTCAGGCAATTCCTGAGGTCGTTCAGTCCTGCAGGTTCCTCTCAGTCCTGCAGCGCAGTGAGAGGAACCTCTTACTTCAGGTCATTTTCTGGGTCGTGATAACATCGTGTAGAGGGTGACGGGGGTTATTCAGGATACCCTGCATTTGGAGCCCTCATCCTCCCCTCCAAAACAGCTCCCACAGAGTCCACATTTCTCCCCACCATAGATGCACATGTCTGTCCAGCCTAATGCTGTCCCCTGCGGTCAAGCTGTCTCCTCAGCAGACGACCGCAAAGAAAACTGCAGTTGCCACGACAGACTGATAAAAGATTAACAAGGTTAATTAATACGGTTTTATATGAAGGACATGTTTATTTGATCCTCACCCACCTCATCTATCCTGAGGAGGGTTTGGGGGGTCTTTTTCTTCTCCTCTTTGGCTGCCAGCACAGAGCAGCTCATCAAGCCTGTCAGAGCAGGAGCTGCGGCGCACAGCGACACCTAGTGGTCAAACATAGGCAATTACACAAACACATCACTAAGCTGTGAAACAAAACGCTAAATAACTTTAACAAGTCTGAGACTAATCCTACTAAATACCTCACACTGGTAACATCGAAGCACTGACACAGAAATAGTTAGAATTTGACGGCTAGTTATTTCCGGTTGGTTTCAGATATGCTAGCAGCATCAGCTAGAAACATGATAACATCATTACACGCTTTTCAATGTTTACATGTTTTATAGTCTGTTTACTGAACGATTCAGATATCTAAAGCTTTAATAAGATGAATAATAGAGTAAATGTCGTTTGAGATAGTTACCAGCTTCACATAAGACATTTTCATTCAGACGACTTTTGCTTTACTACGGCAAGCCAGAAGTACACGCATGCGCACTGTGATAATATATTAAACTACCATCATGAGAATTTTAGGTCATTTCTAACTCGTTGCGATTTAAGTTATGTTTCGTTTACAGAAATTAAAAAACACTCCTGCTCAGCTAACATTTTTGGGCCGGTCATGGTGAAAAAAAAGTATATTTTATAGTTTTCTCGCAACAAAGATGAGTTTGAAGCTTCTAACCCAGAAAAAAAATGATCTGTCTCTTCATAGAAAATCCTACGGTCTTTCAAACCTAGTTGAACTTAAAGTGGCTATGGTGACACGATAATAAAATGTCAAACAATCCATGTATTCCTATTCATCTATGCATTGTAATTGATTTTTTTAAATTAAAATCATGAACGAAAGTTTACACATAAAAAATAAATTTGCACTTTCAACGTACATACGTCATCGATCCCGAAGTTGACCTAAAAACACGATGTGACGTCATCGCCGGAACGGAAGTCGCTTCAGTTTTAGTCTTTTGCAATGACAGACAGAGAAATCTTCGAGGGAACCTCGTCCGAAAATGAAGACATTTTGAATCTGTCACTATCCGAGAGTCCTTTTGAATTTGAAATTTCGGATGATGAGGTCGATGTCGGCTCCCACTGTGAAAGAACTATTTCGTATGTTTTGTAGTTTGTTTTTTTTACAGAAATGATCTAAAAATAATGATGGATTTCATTTATTAGTGCTTATTTATTTTAGCGTGCATGTGTATGCCACATAGGGGCTGTGTTTGTTTTGTGTTTAGTTTGGGTGTGGTTGATAATGTGCCCTACAGAGAAAAGCTCTGCACATGCGCGGTAGGCACTAGTGACGAGGGGCATTGTAGTTTTTTTTTTCTTTTTAGCGTTTCAGCATAAGTAGTCAGCCACAAGACATCAAAGCAGGTGTTTATCTGAAACAGTACATTCTATTTATTACTCCTCCTGCCCCTTTTTGGCACCCATCTAGTCTCACCAGCAATGACCAATTATAGTGATAAATAAACATCAATTTAAAAAGGGGTATTTAGCATTTGTGGGGTATCTTATACCATTTAAAATAAACAAGATACATTTTATTAGCACAGAAACGCAATTTCTTCCAAAAAAGTTGAGAAATAAATTTATTTAATTTCTGTTTCCGACAAAAGTGTTTCTGCATTTGTCAATCATCCGAGAAAATGCATGATACAGTGTAAAGTTTGTTTAAGATCGCAATATACACTGCTGCTACTGCAAAACCACTTGTCGCATAGGGTAGAATGTGAGCCTGGAAAACAACATGACCATGACCATGCGCCACCTTGCATTCAAACAGAATCCGGATAGTGGACTGGTGAGCATGGGAATAGTTAGATTTTATTCCAATTGATGTAACCATGCAGAAATACAATGAAGTTGTATTAGACACAAGGTCAGGAAAGGTCAGGAAGGAAGGTCAGGAAACAAAGCAAGCTGGTAGACAGTTGAAAGTTGACCATTATGAACATTTATTTCTGGAAAGAAGTTACAAATTGTCTCCAAAGAGTTTCTACACAGATTATAAGATACGTTAATCTGCTTTTACTTCCTTTGATACAGTCTTATGGTTTTTCAGTTTAATCCTGTATTCCTACTGACAGACAGAAGACGGGTGGACTAAAGAGGCTGCTCTATGACTGAATAGGCCTCAGACTGGACTTTTACTGGTTATATGATTCATCATACAGCAGGATGGAGAGGGGATGAACACTCATTTCACACATAAAAGTGCTGCAGACTATAGCGACACATTTAGGTCCGCTCAGACATTAAAAAAGAAAAATAATTGGACATTTCTGAAGATTTGAACAGTACAAAAAAACAGCTTGAAGTCTTTTTGTTTGATTAATTAGCTTTTATAAATAGGCAATACATCAGAAAAGGCAAGAAAATTTATACACGCTGCTGAAATTTAGCAACTGCAAAATGTCTTGACGGAAATAAAATTTTGTAAGTGTTTGAAAATAAATTGATGAATATGGAAAAATGTACTTTTCACCATAAATTTGACTGAAGGGGAAAAGAACAAGCAAGCTGATGATGCAGAAATAATATTCAAGGTGTGTTAATGCCATCTGAAAAGGAAGAATGTAACTTATAGTAGTAGAGACACAATTGGTACAGTGAATCAATAGAATATGTTAAAGTGGAAGTCTTAGCCTTGAAACTAAAAATTTAAATTCTGGAAAACGAAGAATTATTTTGTTCATAAATCTGAGTTCTGATGAAATCTTTGACCCTTCGACATGTTAAATAATAATAAAGCTTCCACTCATGCAGCTGCTGAGGCAGAAAGGACGTACTGCAGGGAAAATAAATGCATGAAATACTCTTAAGAAATAAATCTACTTTTTACTGCATAGCTTGGTGAGAAGCATATTCAGGAAAAAAACACTTTAACCATGCAATCAGTAGAACTGCATCATGTTTTAGCCCTTTCACAGTTGGCTTTAAAAAAAAAAAAAACAGAGCTGGTCATCAAGCATCAAAGCTGCAGGATGAAGGCATCGCACTGTGATGTTCTGAAATAAATACATGACCACATTAAACAGGAGGACAAATTAATAAATAAATCACTGTTTGGTCGAAGTTTAATGTCATTTACAGCAAAAAGTTTCAGTTGCAAAAACAGAACTTGGCTGCAGATTAAATATGTGTTTGAGCCTCAAGCAAGAACAAAGGAAGACGTGCAGAAGCTGGAAATGTTTCCGATCTCACACATTTGGCCTTTTACTGATAATGTGCATAACTTTGTAAAGAAATTAGGCAATAAAATGATCAAAACAAACCAGATTTTCAACCCGAATGATCAATTTTGCTGTTTTATTAATAGTTTATGGAGAAAAAACAAATCAACCTCAAAAGATTCAAAAAGACTGAAATGACTTAACAGTGCATCATAACCTCAATAAAAATAAAAACGGTGGTTCTTTTAGGTTTCAACGGTTTTCTTTGTTGTTATTTATCAAATAAATACATAAATAAAAAAAAATATTAAAAAAGAATAATCAATCACATATTTTAAATAAAAACAAACAAAAAAAATTCAACCAATATAAGATAGTGAATAAATAAAAAAATGTTTAAAGCTTTTTTGGCTGCTTTAATGTAAAAGATGGAACTGAAATTTAATGTTAAATCAAGTAATTCATTTAAGTATTACGTTATTTTTTATTAGATAGAGAAAAATGTGACAAAATTAATGCTAATTGATTTTATCTCCTTATTTTGCAACTACTTTTTTGTAATGATTAAATATTAATAGGAGCGTTCTTTATACTGAAAAGTATTTCTTGTATTTTTCGGACTATAAGTCGCAGTTTGTTTCTTTAATGGTTTAGTCTGGGGAGTGCGACTTATACTTTGGGTAGACTTTAATACTTCCCTCCCTTTTTATGTATTTTGGCTGGTGCGACTTATACTCATGTACGGCTTATAGTCCGAAAAATGCGGTAACAAAACAAGCAGTTAATTTTTTTTTTGTCAAGTACATGACTCGATAAATCGAGTATTTTACCTTCGTTGCTGGTCAAAAAAAAAATGTTCCTTGACATTATGTATGAAAATTCTTCCTACTAATTACTGTCTGAATTTTTTAAGTGATTTAAAGTTCTTTTTATTGGTTGGAGGGTATTCTATTCTTGCATGGTGTCCAGGGAGTCATGAAGGTTTTTATTAAAACCCAGAGTGTGCAAGGGAACAGACAAGGAAAAAAAAAAAAAAACATCTTCAAAAAAGCCACCGTTGTCATCTTGTAATAAAAATAACAAACTTTAAGGTCACATTATGTCATCTGTTTATTCAGGAGGAACATGTAAACTAAAGTAAATTGGTGTCGATTTGGATTGACATAGCATAATGAGGACTGAAAGGCGGAACGCACTGGAACGAGGACCAAATCTAACCTGGTAAGACATCTAGAGTTTTGGTTGTCCATTATCTCTCTTGTATATTTGGAGAGGAGATGTACTAAACTACAGTTTATAGTGTTTAGATTTGACCTATTTTATCTTTCATTTAGTGTTGCTTTAAGGCGATTTAAAGCAGAATATTTTAGTATAAACATTCAGATAAATTGTTTCATATTCTTGGTGCTTCCAGTGCGTCTCAAACTGGACGGAGAACAGGAGAGAAGTTACAGGCCTATCTTTAGAATTAAACCTTTTTTTATCTACATTTTTTCTTATTTTTTCTTATAAAGCTTAACTCTAAAAAATGTTCAAGGTGACTAAATGCGACATGTCACCACAGCGCCCTCTTCAGGAAGAGTAAATGCTGGTCTCAGTGTAAAAAGCCCACTTAAGAAATGGGAGGAACCATTCCTTCCTAAACCTATAAAAAGAAGGGGGTTAATTTAGTTTTTTCTCAGCAGCAGCGTCTCACGTGCTCCAGCACAAACTCAGGGAAGTGCAGGCTGCAAACTTGCAGGCCGTCCAGTTTGCAAGGCATTCGGGGGTACTCATCCTCTTTCCACTTGTTTTCGTCAGGGTCGAAGGTTAGAATCGAGTCGCTGTAGTGTCCATTATAGCAGAGCCCCCCCAGCACCATAATCTGCTTGTCCAGCACTGCCACGCCGTGCCCGCTGCGTCCAATCGGCATGGAGGCCAAGATGGTCCACTCGTCCGTCTCAGGGTCGTACACCTCCGTGGACGGGCAGCCTTGCGACTCAAAGGAGGCACGCAGGATCACACACACGCCCCCGAACACATATAGCTTCCCGTTGTGCGAGATCATTTTATGGAAGCAGCGAGCATAGTTCATTTTGGATTTGTTTTCCCAGCAACTGGCATGCGTGCCAGTGAGCAGGGCACCTCGTCCTGTGCGTGTCCTGTGAGAGTCTGACCCCCCCGCCTCCCGTCCTGGATCAAACACACACACCTGCTTGGAGGTTGAGGAGGAAGTGATGCCTCCTGTGATGTAGAGCTTCCCGTTCAACACGGTCCCCTCGTGCCCGTATTTGTTCACAGGGTACGGGTCAACAAACTCCCAGCGGTCCTCTGAGATGTCGTAACGCTCCGTAGAGTAGAAGGTCTCGTCCCGCGTCCGACCCGCTACTGCGTAGATGAACTTCCCAATGACGCCAACCGCAAACTCAGACCTGCAAACACCGAGGAAACCTTCTGAATGAACAGGGGTGCACATAATAAAACGATAGACCTACATTGAGGTCTATTGAGTTGGACCGTATATAAATATTTTAAAATAATCCACATTGTGATTTGTTTTTCTGTTATTGCTCTTAAGGTGACTTTGATCTTTGTACGTATTTAAATGCTCTATGCATGTTTAAGATCTAAACATCTTGAATCAACTATACTGAAAAACTTTCCCACAAAGAGGTCATTATTATACGTGTCACACCTGCAACACACCATACCAATTTATAGCTTATTTCAGTGGTTTTCAAACATTTTGATGCCAAGGTACACTTTTCTATTGAAAGAAATCTTGAGGCACATCAATAACCAAAAATGTTAAAAACAATTCTCTGTAGCTTCCTATTTTAACAATCTAGAGATTCTCACCAAAGTGTCTTGAATACAGTGTCTTCTGAAAGTATTTGACCCCCTATAACTTTTTGACATTTTGCCACATTTCAGGCTTTTGAACTTAAATAAAAAAAAACTGAGAATATTTCTGAAGAATCAACACTATGTGAGACACAATGCTGAAGTGGAACCAAATTTACACAACATTGTTGGAAAAATACAAACTTGAAAAGAATGATGTGCAAAAATATTGGCCCCGTATTCTCTGAGTGTGGTCCACTGTCTTCAGAAGTTCCCTGATGATTTGTGAATGATCCAATGTTGAGCTAAATGACAAACAGAGTTCAATTGTGTGTTATTTAGGCAATGTCCGTGTATTTTGAAAATGCATATCGGCTGGCCTCCGTTTTAGAAAAACCCCCACGTACACACAAAATTGTTTTCAATATAACCACATCCGCACGAGCTCGTATAAATACACTTTTGAGTGCAGTTATAAGCATGCCAGACCAGTAGTCGGCAGTATTTCTCTATACGTAAGCTCTGAGCTTAAGTGATGAATAATAGCCGACGGCAACTTATTTCTCCTCCTTTGCTCCTCGACAAGAACAGTTCAGTGTGTAAAAAAAAAAAGAGTTGTTTTTTTTTTTTTTTTTTTTTTTAAAGAGGATCCATGCTGCCCACTATCTGATATTAAAAACAAGGACGCACACAAATGGCGTTTATGCATTAATTGTCGCAGGTAGCGACATTTAAAAACGCAAAACGCCGGTTGTGCATGTCCACACAAAAACGCAAAACTGGAGTTTTCCAAAATCATCACTTTGGTTGGAGTTTTAAAAACGACGGCTTGTAGCGGGGGAAAAAATGTCGGGTTCATGTGGCTGACAGGCCGAAAGGGATAAAAATATATTTGTTTTACCAGATACCCGGCAACATGTGGACAGAGCCTTAGTCTCATTATAAAAGCACCGGCTCCGTGATGGTCTCAGAGTTTGTTAAAAGAACAGAGAGAGAACAATCAGGATCATGAAGACCAAAGAACACGCCAAGCAGCTCTGGGATAAAGAACAGCAAAAATAGGATTTAATAGCTTTAAACATCTCCCATAGCACTGTACGAGCAACAATATCAAAATGGAATAGGAATCAAACCACTACAAAGCAAACAACATCTGGCCGTCCCTCTAAATTTTCAGCCCAAACGGGACAAAACTGTGTAGAGAAGCAGCCAAGAGGCCTACAGTTACATTGGATGAACTACAGGGATACACAGCTGAAGCAGGAAAATCGATCCATAGAACAACTATCAGTTGTACTCTGCACAAATCTGGTCTTTATGGACGAATGGCAAGAAGAAAGGCTCTACTGAAAGAAAGCCAGAATAAGGCTCGTTTAGAGTTTGCCAACAGTCACATGGGTGACACAGAAGCCATGTTTAATAACATGTTCTGGTCAGATGAGACCAAAATCGAACTTTTTGAGCTGAACGCAAAACGCTACGTTTGACGTAAAAGGAACACTGCACATCACCCTAAGTCATGGGTCACCTAACTTTATGAGGCCGAGGACTACTTTATGAGCACGGAGTCACGTGAAGGGCACATGACCTGTTTGCTACAAATTTCTGAGTGTTAACCTTAAACATTTAGTGCTGTTTTTGTTTCGGAGTGGATGCTGTTTATGGTTCCGACGACGCATGTAGCAAGATCCCGGTGCAGCTGCTCTGTCGAGTCCTCAGACAAAGATGACACTCGTACTTGTTACAAGTTGGACATTGGAGAGTATAGGGATGACTTCGAGACAATGTTTCTTATGTTCTAACATTGTTTTAGCGACAAAACATTATAGCTTCTTTAAAATCTTCCCCATATTTCCTCCAAACTTTTCTTGTTCTTTTTTATAAAATGCGCAGCTCTACATGAGGCCTGAAGGTACTGGAGCTGTTTTGTATGAAGGAATGGGCAAATATTTTTGATTCAAGATGCGCTAAACTTATGCAAACATACCCAAAAAGACTGGCAGCTGCAATCACAGCAAAAGAAGGTTCTACTAAATATTAAATCAAAGGGGGAAAATCATTTTGCACATTCTCATTTTCAGTTTTGTATTTATTAAAAAATAAATTTTGAATATAAATTCTGTTCCACTTCAGGATTGTGTCTGACATAGGGTTGATTTTTTCAGAAATATTCTCAGTTTATAGTTTTAGGTTTGAAACATGAAATGTGGCAAAATGTCAAAAAGTAATAGAGGGTCAATACTTTCACAAGGCACTGTATGTCCTAAAATGCCGTATAACCCAGAATGCAAGAGAAATTTTTTCCTCTTTAATGCCTTACAGAAATGTGAGATTTACCGTATTTACAAATGATAAGAAGCCCTCCCAACATGCTCCCAAAAAAACACCCATAATCTGCCAGGCCCTATCAACAATACATTCATTCTGTGTGTTTTAGTTGAACTGACCTGGGAACAGACATGTCCGCCATGCGAAGCCACGAGTTCTGTCGGGGATCGTATCGGTACACTTTAGAGGAGGCGTGAAACTCGCCGTCGGGCCCCAGTTCCTCTCCGCCCAGCAGAAAGGCAAAGTTGTTGACAATAGCGAGGCAGTCTGGTCTGAGAGGAACCTGCGGACCCTCCAACTCCCACCAGACCTGCCAGAACATATGGGTTACCCACAACAAGGACTAAACACTTTTAAACTTGTGAACACAAAAAATACGGTGTGTGACAGATTAAAAGTTCTAAAGCAGCAGCTAAAAATCATTTTAATCCACATGTGACGGCTACAGCCACACAACAACTTAGTTTGTCAACTTTATAGTTTATTAACTTTAGATATATAATTTATATCTTTTGTTTGTTAATCCAGTTTTATTTAATTTGGGTTTAAAACACGATGTAGGTTCAGATTAGTGCACATTTTTGGTTTATAATCATTTAAACTTCTTGAGTTTTGCAGGCACTTCAGTTCCTGGTAGGGGTGTGCGATACCGCAAGTTTTGGTATCGATCCGATACCAAGTAAACACCAGACCAATATCGCCGATACCGATACTTAAATTTTTTAAATGACTATTTTTGCATCAAGGGTTTGGGTCATATATATAATATGACCAAGTATATGTATAAACACAGGTTGGTAGGTAGATCCATAGAAGTGCCCAGTTGCACACAAACAAATGTTAAAGATGATTATGTTGTACTTTCATAATTAAAATTGGAGCATCTCTGTTAATGAGCGCTGCCTCTGGGAAACAGAAAAGGTCAGGGTTTTCTTCTCCGTTTCTGAAGTTTTTCTTTGGGGTGATTCTTTAATTTATAGTGTTACTATATTTAACAGTCTTTCTGCACATGGTGCCTCAAAGTACAGCCACATGGTTACTCTCTTTTTTCCATCTCTCTCTACTTTTACCGACTTGCGTTTTTTTTTTTTGTTTTGTTTCCTGGCCCCGAGTCGCTGAGTCATGTGACAAGTCAAAGCGAGAGAGAGGGGGCGGGGCCACCTCGCTTTAGCATACAGGCGTGACACACAGTGTTTACGCATATTTTGCGGACAGATCAGTTAGGTTAAATTTTTGAAGAGAAAAAAAAAAAAACGGAAGCAAAGTGTGAGGGGTAAAACTTCATCCAAAGTATCGATATTGTGGTTCGAGTATCGATCGATATCAATACTAGCTTTGGTATCGATATTATCGATATTAGGATCGATCCGCCCACCCCTAGTTCCTGGGCTGAAGATCACCTGCTCTCCAGGGGGTGGAGCTACCTAAATAGCACTGTACCATTTATTGGTGAAATCAGTTTTGTTAGTTCAGATTCAGTTAAGCAGTTTTGTTAAAAACCCCTTTTTGCGTTGGCAGTGGTTTTGTCATCCCTCATTTAGGTTCTAGCTTTTCTCAGTCATCTTTAGTTCATTCTCTTTTGTTAAACCTTATATTGAGTTATTTACTTTGACCTCTTTTATAATTGTTAAATTTTAAATTTTTTTTAGGTTAGATAAAAAGAACCCCTTTTTTAAGGACGCTGTGCCTTTCTGTTGATACTGCTTGGTCCATCACTCTTCAATTTTTCTTGAAGAGCAGGCTGAATTTTTTCTATATGCTTTGTGAGAAAGTCTATTTTGAGTTTAAAGAATCCTTTTGCGTCTTCCACTGAAGGAACTGCTGCTGCAGCATCAACATCTGAATTTTGTCGTCAACTTTATTACAAGCTCAAACATGAAATCACAAGCATAACTTTTTTTTTTTTTTTTAAATCAAGGGGCTTAAAAGAAAGTGCACTGGCTTTTAATATTCTTTAAGCAAAAAAATTGCTGGTGTGAGTCTTTACACAGCTAGGTGTTTTTAAACGGTGGGATGCATGTTGCATTGGCATCTTGTCGTCTATGTTTAGATTTTAGAAATTGCTTTTATTTAGTGGCCTGTTATTACGGGCTATTAAAAACAGTTATATTTCAGATCAAAATAACCGAAAAGGTAAAGAGGTATTGATAATGTCACATGCATAAGCTACAGTCAGATGGTTTATAGAATAATAAAAGGGCATTACGCTTCAGCCACCTTACTTACAAACATTATCAAAAGATGGTGTTAGTGGCATATCAACACTTATTCACATGTATACTCTTCTTTTGTTCCATAGACAAGAAGTGGTTAATGTTGTCTAAAAAAAAATATATCATGAATTAATAAATTTAATAGTTTATGGAAATAACTATAAAACCAATTAAAAATGGTCAAAATTGAGGCAGCCGTCTTTAATTTCTTGACAACAAAAAATTATCGTTTATTTTCTTCATCACCATTAAACAGCTAGATCCTCAAAACCTAGAAATGGACCCCAAGATCATGTTGTGCTTTGAAACCACATATAGTCTTTAGTAAAATATAGTGAACACATAGGCGGCCATATTAAAAATGGCTTCTATCTAACCTTAAACACCCTAACATAGGTGAAAGGAAGCTAATTGTGGAAATGGTGCTATTTAAAATTAGAAGATCCACTGGTAAAAAAATGTAGACTGCATACTCTAGTTTTCCTTAGAATAAGTTATGAGCCATCGTTTTTGTATCTGCTCATCCTGGGGGAGAGTAAAAAGCTAAATGTAGCTGAGCTCGTGCATCTGGGAACACAACAAGGAAAGCTTGAGGTGCAACTCTGCTTTCTCTGTAATTTACGTCTTGTACAAGATCTTCACAGGCAAACCGTGCAAAACAAACAAGTTCACCATTCACTGGAAACAAGCAGGTATCCTAAAAAATTTCTGGAAATATGTCAGTGAGCTCCGTGTATAGAGTACGTAGACCTGTTCACACTTCCGCATAAATGTTCACAATTAGCTTCCTGATCATAGTCCAAGGAGGTAAAACGTTTCTGTGTAGTGCATTAATTCCCATTGTGAAAAGATCAACTGAACTGTTATTAAATGACTTCTGGTTCCTGTTAGTAGACTATGGTGTGAGTTGGGGTATTCTTCAAAACACTAAGGCAAAAACTATAAACACCATCTTTCTCCCATAATGGACTTGCCCATCAACACGGCTTTACCAGTGTATTAAACAGCCTCAACAATCTTAAACAAACCTGACCCAGAAATAAATTGGCAAAAATAGGAATTTTGTATCGTTTTGAAGAAAAAATTGTAGAGCCATATCAACACAATCCAGTCAGGCGTCATTCTCTCAAAAGCAAGCTAGACAACAAAGTTTATCCAATGAAGAGAGCAAGAAGGATGGAGATTCCAAACCAGACCCTAAACTTCCCCCCTCTCATTTTGAGAACTCCTATGGCATTCTCATCACTGGGATCGGACAGAAGCGTATATTTCTTTAAAAGACAGCAGTTAAAAAACTTTAAACAGAGAATCCTATGATTTCACAGAGCCATCAGGAGCTCTTTCCTAGGCTGTTCTTCAGACTGTTTACGTTTTAATTTGATGGGATTTATTACAATTTCTGTAGTATATTAAATTACCTTGGTCACTCCATAACGATCTTGGTCCACAACATGACCTTACCAGTGGTGTTTTACAGCCTCAATTATTAACATTTTTTTAGCCAACTTGATGCAGGAATAAAATTGCAAAATAAACACGAAGTTTACTCCAAAACATCAACCTGTCTTTTAGACCCAATTCACACCAAACTTGTTTAAGAAACTTTCCTTGTAATGAACAAATCCATAATGAGTGTGTATTGAAACCCATGTTAACAGCATAAACTGTTGAGCATGCCAACAGCAGAATGACACCATAACCAGCTAGCTGTTGGGAGCTAGCCTGACAATTTCTAAAAAAAAAAAAATAACCCCAGCTGTCCGACACAAAACAACAAAGTCCAAAATGACGTTCAAAGTGCGCTCAAAATAAAATCTTCAGAAAGAGGCAAAACATAGCCATAAGAAGAGACAAAAACTCAGCGAAAGTTGGCGATTAAATGCTAAAGTAACAGGGAGCACTGCAGCAGGTAGCGTCCCAGGGCAGCACCTTAACCGTTCTATGATGTATCCACATCCCTGGCTTTTCTATCTTGTGGATCTGTCCCACCTCATTCATTGTTCTCTGATGTCTTTTCATTTATTTTTTCACCACCAGTTGGTACAGTATGATTAACATGTCCACCTCTCTCTTCCTCCTCTTTTGGGAGAGAGTTCTGTTTTAGATTCCTGATGGATCCTATGTGTTCCTGTCCTGGATGTGGTCAGACTGAGAAGTCCTCTGTGTTTGATCTACTCATTCTTATTGAGAAATGTAGTTATTTTATACATAAAAATGTGTAATTTGATAAGGACATTTTAAAACAATGGACAAAAATGTTTAAAAACTCAATTAGTTTATTTTATTGATTGTTTTACTACACTATAAACTTTATTCATAGTTGTCAAAGTTACTTTTAATTTGGAGCCACAAAAAATGTCATTATTCAAATAAAAGAAAAAAGGAATATTTTGGTCTAAAATATCCCAATTTTATGAGGAAAAGTCATAGATTTTGGCTCAACTGAATATTTCTAGTCTTTATTTTAAGTTTGATTTTTTTATTTTACTTTTCTAGTTAAAAATGAAATGTTTTTATTAGCCTCACATCTGAAATAGTTTTTTAAGAGTTATTTAAGTTGACTATATTTCTTATTATTTGTTATTTTCATACCTGCCCATTTCCTTTTGGCCAATTTGTGTCCTTAAAGCTCTTGTTTGACAACAGTGATTTGCACATTTCTAATTTTGTGCAGCAGGCCATATTGGACGATTTGTTGGGGTCATTTTAGACCCTAGACCTCATATTTGACAACAGTGTTGTAGTGTGAACAGACACATTGTTTAAAAAAAAGGGGTAAGGTGGTGTCTACCTTTGGGCGCTGCAGCAGCAGGATCTTGCTGTTGACCATGCTGTGCCCGATCATCCCCCTGAAGACAGCGGTCTGCGGGCGAACTGAGCGGATCCGATTAGACCGCGTGTCCACCAGAGGCTGCTGGTTGACATCATGGAAGTAGGCGAGCGCCGTGTCCACCTCCTGCCTCAGCTGTCTGGAGTAACGGTAGAACTCAGACGTCTTTACCTGAGAGGAAAAAAAAAACAAACAAACACAGATGAAGCACCATGGAGAGGAACGAGGTGAGGTCTGGTGCCTTATTTAAAAAGTTCACACTTAAATTCTGTGTGTTCGCCAACTGGGTTCGCCAACTGGGTGGAGACGGCAACTCAGTGGTTAGAGCGTTCGCGCGCGGACTGGAAGTTCGCGGGTTTGCGTCCCACAGAGAACACGTCTAGGGTCCTTGGAGAAGATACCTAACCCCCGCTTCTCTCACCATTGGCGCCGTTGAAGGGCAGCCTGCTGCGGTGTAAGGAGTGCAGCACACAAATTTCCCCGGTGAGGGATGAATAGAGTATGAATAGAGTAATTCATTTATTTATTTGATTTAACTTCAGCGCAAATTGAGCGATCCATAAAGGTGGTGGAGAAAATGTACTTTTGCACGAGTCTAAACAAAGTCAAAAGCTGCCGTAGGCAAAAGGGAAGACGTGGGGAAAAGACAAAACCTGAAGTGAACTGAGGAGGGATCTCTCTTTCACGTGGATCCCCATGAGGTTTCTTATTTTTTCCCCACTGATGGGTTTTTTAGGAGTTTTTCCTCGCCGAGAAGGAGAGTCTAAGTGCATAAATGTGCTAGTCTTTGTTTAGTTAGCATTTGTTAGTTATTTTTCTTGCAGTGTATCTGTGTTAATACATTCCTCTTTTTCTTGTGAAGCCCATTGAGACGGAAATTCTGTGATTTTGGGCTATACAAATAAAATTGAATTGAGGAGAGTGAAACAGAGAATTTCAAGTAGTGAGGAAAATATTAGGAAGTACACAGAGATGCCTGTCAGTGTGCGATACATACAACCACATGACAACAAATATTGTTCATTAAGATATATGCACTTTGTTAAAAACTAATTTCAACTCAGTTTAAAACTGTGCATTGTTGTTCAATCGCTGAATAAAACCATTAAAAATTTTATTAAAATATCAGATGGGAATAACTTGGACTGACTTTAGGCCGGGGGTGGGAAAACTTTTTGGTTCACGGGCCACATTGAGTTCTAACATTTGACAAGTGGGCTGGAACAGGAGCAGATGGATGGCATGCTTTGGTAACCGCTAGATTAGACCGATAGAATGTCACGCTAGATTTTAAACAAGCGCTAAATGTTACATCAGGAGCGTTAAATTTAAAATCTAGTGCGATTGCGCTTAAAAACATGTATTTAGCAGCACAAGGTTTGAAATCTAAGCCCTTGATGTAACATTTTGCTTTTTTAACATCTAACACGCTTGTTTACGTGCGTGTATTTGGCTGGATGGCTTTCTATATCCGTGCACACTGTATAATTTGACAGCTTGCGCATCAGAGAGACACACACATTTTAATGAGAGCACTGTTGTTGTTTTCTCAACAAAGCCAATATTATCTAAAGTGCGCCATCTAGTGAGAAAACATCAGAAGTGTAGGAGAAATAAAACATTATCAAGGTTTATACATTTTATTTTTTCCAAGTTCACCAGGCTAGATTAAAACGCTTAATGAGACGCATGTGGCCCGCGGGCCGTGGTTTGCCCATGCCTGCTCTAGTGGCTGACATGATTTCCCGGTGTCCAGCTAATTTTTTTTCTTTGTTACTATGTAAAGATCATGGGTAATGCTGGCGCCTATGCCGGCTGATTTTCAGGCGAGAAACAGGGAAAAAAAGCGGTTCAGAAGACAAAACAAAACCATGTAAAGGTCGTACCTATTCTTTTTTATATCGGTGACAGATCAAGGTGTTCTACTCAGAGAGTATTGTGGTGACCTGCTACAACTTATCTGGCTTTTGATTTCTTTTTTAAAAAGAACGATCTATTTCTGACCTTTGTTTGCAAAGGCTGGTAGTCACCAGTATGTGGGATAGATAGATAGATACATAGATGGTACAGGGAAGGTCAAAGGAGACTACATTGTGTCTTCATTTATGATAGGGTGACCAGAGAGGAACTGCTATATCGTATGAGAAAGTGAAGAGACAAAGAAGGATGTAAGAGTGCTGGAGGATATAGGTGTGCTTTAGGCGTGACAGAGGAGTTCAGAGTGAAGGTGCGATTGCATCAGAGATCGGTCCAGAGTCTCAGTTAGAGCTATTGTATTTGACCTCTCCACACAGATGAATGCAGCTTCATTCATCTTCCGATAGTTAAACAGGATGTGAAGCTGTGAGGGAATGTGTTTCTCAAGATACTAGCTAAAACACAGCTGCTGTGTGTCATCATCCCACCTTCTCAAAGATGTTGGCTGGGGTCATGAGGCAGAAACGGATGGACTGCACGATGGTGTCTGTGTGTCTCCAGCGCCGCCGGTCGTGTCTGAGCCACGTCTGCACCGCCTCGTACAGCTCGATCTCTGGGAAGCGGCTCAAAGCGTCGCTGTTCAGGTACGCCTAGGACAGGAAACAGCAGCATAGGAGCGTGGTCAGAGGCACCTCGGCACATCATCAACATAGTTAGAAACGTTTTAAACTCATTAAAAAAAAAAAAAAAAAGAGTTAAACATAACAATACCGTGGTTGATCCCTAGCAATGCCAAATATCCTTAAGTTGAGGTTGGTATATGCACTGGATTTTCCTTGGAATCTCATTTAGATAAAGATCAGAATAATCAGGAAGTCTTCTTCCTGGTGTGAACGTACCTGTAGTCTCTCCAGGCTGAGGTAGGACAAAAAGTCGGGTCGGCTCATGAGAGGAACAAAGTTATCCAACAGGAAGTTGTCCAGCTGCTCCTGCACACCCTCCACACCCACGCTGAAGTCTTCTAGGAGCCGCATGACCTCAGCACAGTTCTCCAGGCAGATCTTAGCCAGCAGGAATGAACAGCAGAACTCCACCGCCTCCGTCAGCTGGACGTACATGGCCGCCTGTTGTAGTTTAGAGTTTTTCTATCAGATCACAATGTCATCTGCAAACATCATTGTCCATGGAGATTCCTGTCTGACCTCGTCTGTCAGCCTGTCCATCACCATAGCAACCAGCAAAGGACTCAGAGCAGATCTTTGATGCAGTCCCACCCCCACACTGAACTCCTCTGTCACACCTACAGCACATCTCACCACTGTCTTACGGTCCTCATACATGTCCTGAATCAATCTAACATACTTCTCTGTCACACCAGACTTCCTCACACCTAAACACTTCCATACTTCTACAGGAATATCATCAGGACCCAGAGCCATTCCACTCTTCATCCTCTTCAGTGCCCTCTTTATTTGTTCCAGCTCCACTACAAATGCTTCACTGCTCTAAAATATTCACAGGAGTGCAACGGGTGGCTCAGTGGTTAGAGCGTTCGCCCACGGATCGGAAGTCAACCGGAAGTTCGTGGGTTCGCATCCTACTGAGTGTACGTCTACTGTCCTTGCAGAAGACACCTAACACCCCGTTTCACCCACCATTGGCGCCGTCGTAGGTGGCAGCCTGCTGCAGTGTGATGCAGCACACAAATTTCCCCGGTGAGGGATTAATAAAGTATATAAAAAAAAAAACAATTAAAAAAAATAATACATGTTAATGTGCAAGTTCATTTTCTGAATAAAAAAAAGACCTTTTAGATTCTTAATAAAACTGGAATTAAAACATGCTAAGAAAATCCAATTTTAGGGACATGCTGAGCAATAATTTGAAAAATGCTAAAAACAATAGCAAAAAATGCTAAAGAAAAAGTTTTAAAATGCCAATTGTTATATTAGCTAAGTCCAAGCTCATAGCTAATAAAAGCAAAATACAACATAAGGACGGAAGCTAAATAAACTTTTACAGAAAATGTTCTGAACAGTTAAAAACTCATAAATAACAACTACGTTTGGATTACAAAAACAAAGCTCTGGCAGGTGCTGCCTGTTGAGCTGGCTCATTTTTCAAAAATGTCTACAGTCTACATTCACTCTGCTTTTTGCGGATGATGTGGTCCTGTTGGCTTCATCGGAGCGTGATCTCCAGCTCTCACTGGATCAATTCGCTGCCGAGTGTGAAGCGGCCGGATGGGAATTAGTGCCTCAAAATCCAAGACCATGGTCCTCGCCCGGAAAAGGGTGGAATGCCCCCTGCAGGTCAGGGACAGGGTCCTGCCCCAAGTGGAGGAGGTTAAGTATCTTGGGGTCTTGTTCACCAGTGGGGGAAGGATGGAGCGGGAGATCGACAGGCGGGTCGGTGCAGCGTCCGCAATAACTAGGACGCTGCATCGGTCTGTCGTGGTAAAGAAAGAGCTGAACCGAAAAGCAAAGCTCTTGATTTACAAGTCGATCTACGTTCCCACCCTCACCTATGGTCACCAGCTGTGGGTGGTGACCAAAAGAACGAGATCGCGGATACAAGCGGCCGAAATGAGCTTCCTCCGCAGGGTGGCTGGGCTCTCACTCAGAGATCGGGTGAGCGGCTCTGTCATCTGAGAGGAGCTCGGTGTTTAGCCGCTCTTCCTCCAGGTCGAGAGGAGCCAGATGGGGTGGTTCGGGCATCTGGTCAGGATGCCCCTCGAGCGCCTTGCTGGTGAGATGTTTTGGGCAACTCCCACCGGGAGAAGACCAAGAGGCAGACCTCGGAACCGCTGGAGAGACTATGTCCCACAGCTGGCTGGGGAACGACTCGGGATCCTTCTGGGTGAGCTAGAGGATGCAGCTGGGGTGAGAGAAGCTTGGGCTTCCCGTCTGAGGCTGTTGCCCCTGCAACCCTGCCCCGAATGAGCGGAAGACGACGGAATGGAGCGTCTACATTCTAACATACACAGGGTCATTTTACAGATGTAGTGAACATGCTTTGCTTTTGCCCAATTTCATACCATCAGAAACTACTCTCAGGACGGCCTTTAAAAGTATAAATACCATACACAAATGAGTTTTCTTTAAAAAATTCTGCAAATATTGCATTTCTGATCAACCAAAAGTTAACCCTTACCATAGAAGTCATGGTGGTGACTGTACTACCCCAAGAAAGCATGATACCATCTTTTCGTCTCCCACATGCTGCTTTTTTGTATGATATTTGAAGAGGGTTCAAAATAACAAAAATTAAACCTCCAGATGAGTTGCAAGTGTACCTGCAAGATTTCCTGCACGGTGGGCATGCTGAGCTCCAGAGAGCCGTAGTACATGAAGCGGAGGATATGACCGAAGCCAGCGGCCGTCAGACCCTTCATGTGGATCTTGTCCTGGTCCCTCTCTCTCATGTCAGCGGTGAACATCACCCTGAAGTAGTCGCTCTGCGTGGCTAGCAGGGCTTTGTGGGCCTGCGAGGTGAAGGATGGGTGCTGAGTTAGACTACAGGAAATACTTAGGCTAGGCCTGCACAATATTGACAAAGTGTCAAATCGTAATTTAACCTTTTCAGATAGCGATACCGATTTAATATTTATTATATTGTAAAATGTCAACAATGAAATCTATTAAAAAATTATTTTCTACACAATTTTTTAATGTTAAACCACAAAGCAAAGAATAATTAGTCGTGACTGAAAATAATTGTCCTGACATGTTAAAAAAAATTTTTGGGAGGTAGTCAGTGCTTCGTTGTGGGTTTTATAAAAATGTATTATAATAGCAGGAAGCAAGACCTATTTTTTTATTTTTCCTTATCGAGTGCAAGAGTTTAAGAGCAGGATTCCTCGATGACTGATTTTTCGAATGAGTTTTATGAAAATCTGCAGCATAGCATGTTTTCCCTTCTGAAGAACAGAGCGAACCTGGAAGTGGTGCTCCTCTATCAGCAACGTGACGTCCAGCAGGAGGCGCTCTTCATACAGCGCTCGGAAGCCCGACGACACGCTCCCATCATGCACCTGGGACAGGTACACCTCCACATCCGCCCCGGACATAACACACCTGAAGGGATGGAGAGAAAACACGTTTAGCTGTGGGAGCGCTGCGGCTGGAAATCAGAAGCTTGAAGGACTTTTAGAAACAAACTGAGTCTGAAAAGCTGCATTCACTCAGCAAATCACCCTCTGCACCAAAACAATCAAAGAAGAAGCAGTGCTCACATCGGTCCTTATTTAACAAAGATACGTACGGCGGGTGATGAGTGACCAAAGCAACGTGCTCATCCGGACTTATCAAAACAGCATGAGTGTACAGTGTGCACAAATCACTGCACCAAAACGAGTTGATGTAAACTAAAGGCCTGAAGTAAAATACAAACAGCAGGATTTAATAACAGAATAAATTTTATCAGAACATCTTACTTTATTACAAACAGCATCTCTTCCTCAAGCATGTGATTCCACACCAGGGGTGGGCAAACTTTTTGGTTCCCGGGCCACATTGAGTTCTAACATTTGACAAAGGAGCATTTGACAACAGGAGCAGAGGGATGCCATGTTTAGGTAACACTAGATTAGACTGCTCGAAAGGCACGCTAGATTTTAAACAAGCATGCTAAATGTTACATCAAAAATGTTAAATTTCAAATCTAGCGGCGCTAGGTCTGAAATGTAGTGTGATAACGCTTAAAAACACACATTTAGCGGCGCTAGGTTTGAAATCTAAGCGCTGGATGTAACATTTTGTTTGTTTTTAACATCTAACATGCTTGTTTACGTGCGTATATTGGGCTTGATGACTTTCCATATTATACAGTGCGCCATCTAGTGGGAAAACATCAGAATGGCAGGGGAAATAAAACATTAACTAAGTTTGTTTATATCATTTTTTCAAGTTTAACGGGCCGGATTCAAACGTTTAACAGGCCACATGTGGCCAGTAGTTTGCCCGTATCTGTTCTACACAGTTTGGGTGCACTCCCCTTATATTCCACTAACGTGGAAAAACTATGTTTTTTTTAAACTTCTTTGAAATGGAAAGAATTGAATTTAACTGTAAATTCAAATTAATCAATTTATTAGTCAGCCATCGTGTGTTCATTATTACACTTCCTTCATTAAGATCACACCTTGTGAACACCCCTCCATCAAAATAACAACGAGCCAATCAGTTTGGATCATTTTAGACACATTAAAACATAGACAGCACACTCACCTCTGATTGGCCACGGGCATGTCAGAGGGGGGTGTCCGAGCCAATCAGAGGACAGTGCCCCTTGTGTCCGCTGGATGCAAACAGTTCCTTCTCTGAGCGGCAATCACCTGGACAAACCCAAGAGAGCGTCCATGTTACAGCAGGAAGACGACCAATCAGCACACAGTCAGACAGTTTTAACCAACAGGATCATTTCTTTAGCTTATAAGTAAACACTATTTTCACTTGTAGCAACAAAAAGATGTAAATGTAGGTGTGGATTATCAACGGGATGAACTCACTCTATTAAAATAAATATTTTAGAATGATGACGTCTGTGATAGTTCAAGCATTTTATTCAGACCACAAAATCTCTAAGGTTAGAACTCACTAAACAACCAAGTGGGTCAAAAAATATATATAAATAATCACCAAATAATAACAAAAAAAGGTTTTGGGTTTTTTTTGTTAAAAAATAAAAGAAATTTAGAATCGTTATGAATGATCTCAAATTAAAGAAAAAAAATTGATTTTTGAACTATTAAAATATGTTTTTGTCTTTAACACTTTTCTAAAATAGTATTATTTTAACATGTTCATAATAAACTATTTCTATAGTAAAAAATGTTTGTGGGAAATTCCTTTATTTTCAAACATTGTATTTAATGATATTAAAAGTTTAAAACTAAGTAAAAAAATGTGTTTATTTACACTTATTTGTTTCATTTGTTATTTAAAAGCATGTATTTAACACCTGAAGTTGAGGAAATAACTTTATTTAAAATATTTATATCTTCATTGTGTTTCTGTTCCATCGTCTTCCTTTTATCCGGAGCCGGGTGGCGAGGGCAACAGCCTCAGACGGGAACCCTAGGCTTCTCTCACCCAGCTGCATCCTCCAGCTCACCCAGAAGGATCCAGAGTCGTTCCCCAGCCAGCTGTGAGACAGTCTCTCCAGTCTGAGGTCTGACTCTTGGTCTCCTCCCTCACTACCAGAAGCCTAAACCACCCCGTCTGGCTTTCCTCGACCTGGAGGAGCGGCTCGATACTGAGCTCCTCCCAAAAGGCAAAGCTCCTCTCTCAATCTCTGAGTGAGAGCCGAGCCACCCTGCGTAGGAAGCTCATTTCGGCTACTTGTATCCATGATCTTGTTCTTTTGACAAAGGGGCAAAAGACAAAGGGGTAGGTGGGGGTAGGAACGTATGGTCCTATCCTTGTAAATTGACAGCTTTGCTTTTCAGTTCAGCTCTTTCTTTATCACGATGGACTGATCCAGCATCCTAGTTATTGTGGATGCTGCACCGATCCATATGTTGTGTGTATTAGATAAAATTCTAAATACTAAAATAACATTGTTAAATAACTTTGGTTGGTTTTGCTCTAAAAGTTAAGACAAAATTTTTATTTCAGCTTTGATTTTGAAGAATTTTTTTTCCATTGATTTATAAAAATATTAAATTAATAAAACAACACAAGAAATGTTGACATCACTAAACAAACAAAACAAAACCTTGAAAAAAAATCAAACATTGATATTATAATCTGTATCTGCAAATTTTTAGGACAATATTGAGGGGAAAAAAAACAATCATAAATAAAACCAATATTTTACGAAACTTAGAGTCAATAATATCAGATTTGATTTAATATTACTAATAATATGCAGCTGTTATAAAAGCAAAATGTTAATCAATACATCATTAAAATGATATTAAATGAGAATTCAAACACAAAATGTTGCATAAACTTGGTTATTCTTAGGACTAACATTTGATTCAATAATTTGAAATGTAATAATAGTTGTTCAATATCCAAAGTTTGTTTTTCTTTGTGTACAAACACAACAATAAAATATTTTTAGCATATTTTATGATTCTACAAACAAAATGTAAACCATCATTTCATCACAAAATGATAAAAACGTTTTTCAAAGCACTTTCAGATACATGTCTTTAAAATGATGTGTGTGTGTGTGTGTGTGTGTGGGAGCATGGTCGTACCTTTTAGAGCCCGAGCTAACGATCACAGGCTGTGACGGCTGAGCGCTAGCTGGCCGCTCGCATTTCCTGTGTTTATGTTTCCCTGGTTCTATTAAAAAAAAAAAAAAGCCAAAAACACATTTCAGTCCGTCGTGTGTTAGAATATTAATCATACGTGTAGTTAAGGCAAAATATATCTCATTAGAGAGACTATATGTTAAAAAAACCTCATTCCAGTCAAACATGAGCCATACCATAATAAGCACAAGTTAAGCCCACTTTTCCTGCTTCTCATAAAATTATTAAATCTGAACCAACACAAAGTTTTTATGAAATAAATCAGTCAAATTTAAACAGAGTAAAACAGTGAAGAATAATTAGTTTAAGATACAGTCAGACTTTAAGATAAAAATAAATATATATTTTAATGTGATCTTAAGTTTGAATCATTAGAATCTAGAGACATTTTGAGACGTGATTTAGGAGAACATTTGTCCAAAAGTAAAGTTTTAATGATAAAAAGCCACTAATGTCAGTCAATCATTTACTAAATCCACATCAACACCAGATTAAAGGGTGCACCTATGTCAGGTAGTTAGAAGGCAGGGTACAACCTGCACAGGTCACCAGTCTGACACTCTTTACTGTGAGATTTATAAAATTGAAATAAAACGTAGTCTTCCACTAATCCGGGGCCGCGTCGCAGGATTAACGCCTCAGACGGCTAACCGAGGCTCTGATCCCCGCAACATCCTCCAGCTCAACTGGGAGGATCCTGAGGTGTTCCCTTCCAGCTGTGAGACATAGTCTCTCCAGCAGGTCCAGGGTCTGCCTCTGGGTCTCTTCCTAGTGGGACATGCCCGAAACACCTGACCAGTGAGGCGTTCAGGAGGCATCCTAGCAGGATGCCTGAACCACTTCATCTGGCTTCTCTTGACTCAGACGAGCAACGGCTCTACTCTGAGGTCCTACTGGATGGCAGAGCTCCTCTCTATCTCTGAGTGAGAGCCCAGTGAGCGGAAGAAGCTCACTTCGTCCGCTTAAATCCGTGATCTCATTCTTTCGGTCACCACCCAAGGCTGGTTACCATGGTGAGGGTAGCAACGTAAATCCTAGTTACCATGGTGAGGGTAGTAATGTAGATCCTGGTTACCATGGTGAGGGTAGTTATGTAGATCCTGGTTAACATGGTGAGGGTAAAAACGTCGATCCTGGTTACCACGGTGAGGATAGGAACATAGATTCTGGTTACCAAGGTGTGGGTAAGAACGTAGATCCCGGTTACCGTGGTGAGGGTAGGAACGTACATTACGGTTAGGGTAGCAACGTAGATCCTGAAGGTAGGGTAGGAACATATATCTGGTTACCATGGTGATGGTAGGAACATAGATCCTGGTTACCATGGTGAGGGTAGGAACATAGCTCCTGGTTACCATGGTGAGGGTAGGAACATAGATCCTGGTTACCACGGTGATGGTAGGAACATAGATCCTGGTTACCATGGTGAGGGTAGGAACATATATCTGGTTACCACGGTGATGGTAGGAACATAGATCCTGGTTACCATGGTGAGGGTAGGAACATAGCTCCTGGTTACCATGGTGAGGGTAGGAACATAGATCCTGGTTACCACGGTGAGTGTAGGAACGTAGCTCCTGGTTACCATGGTGAGGGTAGGAACGTAGCTCTTGGTTACCATGGTGAGGGTAGAACATAGATCCCAGTTACCGTGGTGAGGGTAGAAACGTAGATCCCGGTTACCTTGGTGACGGCGAAACATAGATCCTGGTTATCATGGTAAGGGTAGGAACGTAGATCCTGGTTACCATGGTGAGGGTAGGAACGTAGATCCTGGTTACCATGGTGAGGGTAGAACATAGATCCTGGTTATCATGGTGAGGGTAGGAACATAGATCCTGGTTATCATGGTGAGGGTAGGAACATAGATCCTGGTTACCATGGTGAGGGTAGGAACATAGATCCTGGTTACCATGGTGAGGGTAGAACATAGATCCCAGTTACCGTGGTGAGGGTAGGAACGTAGATCCTGGTTACCATGGTGAGGGTAGGAACGTAGATCCTGGTTACCATGGTGAGGATAGAACATAGATACCAGTTACTATGGTGAGGGTAAGAACATACATTGTGGTTACCACGGTTAGGGTAGCATCGTAGATCCTGAGGATAGTGTAGGAACATATATCTGGTTACCACGGTGAGGGCAGGAACATAGCTCCTGGTTACCAAGGTGAGGGTAAAAACGTAAATCCTGGTTACCATGGTGAGGGTAGGAACATAGATCCTGGTTACCATAGTGAGGATAGGAACATAGATCCTGGTTACCACGGTGAGGGTAGGAACGTAGATCCTGGTTACCATGGTGAGGGTAGGAACGTAGATCGACTGGTAAATCAAGAGTAAAGTTTAAACTATCATTGTTTATCAAACTGTTATTTCTTTTGAGGAACATTTACTGTTCTAGTTTAGTCCACAAAACATCGCAAAGATAAGAAGTAGAAAAATAATCTGAAGGTCAAAACTTTGAGAAAGTCTACCTTTTTTTCTCCCAGACACAGAAAATAAGTCACATGTGGAGTATGAAATACTTCATCTTCTGATATAAGTTAAAACTCTGTAGAAACTCACAGCTACTTGTTTTTGTGTTGCAGCTCATTTTGAACTCATTTTTAAATGATTAATTTAAAATTTTATTATATTTAATAAGAAAACAGTGGTTCATAAAAATAAATGATCACAACAACACATCTGTTGTTACTTTGAGTTGAAAATAACTTGAATTGTCTTAAAGTATTGTTTTTTAAATATTTTGCTGAGATAAATTTGACAAAATATTGACCTCTTTTTAACTTCGATTTAAGAACGCTCAATTCCTAAATTTCTTGAAAGTTACATAGATTCTCAAACTTCGTTTATGGCAGTTTTAAAGGTTAACGTTCAAACAGGTTACTGTTAATACTTCAAACCATCAGGTTCATCAGATACTAATCAGCTACATTGGCGGTGGTAATTATTCATTCTTTTATTCAGATGAGTTTAGCTTTAGACAGAGTCAAATGTGACGAAGAAGAGAGAAACTCCTCCGTGAGTCTGTGACTTAGTGACCTGACCTGGATTTCCTGCTTAAAGCAAAACAACAGCAGGTGAAGACCTGACACACTGAACTCAATTACAATCCAGCTGTCACTGTGAATAACACTTTTTTTTTCCAGGATTACACTAACGATACTCTGAAGCAGTCGTTAGAAAACATGGAATGACACTAGAGCTATTAGATATAAGGTGCATGTAACTGGTGCACACATGCACATGTGCAGTTAAAATTAAAGCTATATTACAAATAAAAACGGACTTAAATTCAGAGCTGAAAGAGTTAAATATTATCCATGAAATAACATGTTAGTGTAAAAAGGACAAATAAATCAGTGTCCTTTGTATTAAAGTTATTTTTTTGTAAAAAAAAAGAAGCCTAAACTATTGTTTAAAATGCGTCTGAAAACACCATTAAAAAGTTGTTTTTAATGATGTTCGTTCCGTCGTTTCCCCCTTATCCAGGGGTCGAGTCGCAGGGACAACAGCTTCCGAGGAGAAACCCAGGCTTTTCTCACCCTGGCCCATCATCCAGCTCACCTGGGAGGATCTTGAGGTGTTCTCTGGACCCGCTGGAGAGACATAGTCTCTCCAGCGGGTTCAGACATAGTCTCTCCAGCGGGTTCAGGGTCTGCCTCTGGTTCTCCTCCCTGTGGGGCATGTCTGAAACACCTCACCAGTGAGGCGCTCAGGAGGCATCCTTACCAGATGCCCGAACCACCCTATCTGGCTTCTCTTGACATGGAGGAGCAACAGCTCCAATCAGCCGATAGAGCTCATCATCCTATCTCTTAGTGCCTAGCCATCCTGCAGAGGAAGCTCATTTCGACTGCTTGTATTCGCGCTCTCGTTCTTTCAATAATGTTATATTTAATAAATAAAAAAGGCATTTTGTTACATTTGGAAATTTTATTTAATTTAAAAGATAATTTGTACATTTAGTCAACATTCTAGTAACTCTTCTCATTTTCAGAACCCAAAGTTTTTATTTAGAAAAACCCCCATCTGCAATCGTGCTGCTTATTTGCTATTAGTAGAATGGTAGGAAGTTACAGATACGATCATAAATGAGGAGAAGCCTCTTATGACAGCTGTTTAATTCTTAAAAATAAAACCTATAAAAACACACCTTCCAGGTACAATCAGAATAATTCCAGCTTCTAAAAAAGACTAGAGTGTATAAAAACATGAACATAAACTAACTCTAGTAGTGTCAAACCTGCCACAGGAACAGATCTGGTCGTTTTAAAGATTTTCTTCGTACATCGTGATGTTTTAGATTGTGTATTATTTTAAGTTAAATAAAAACTATTTGTTTAAGTTCTTTGGATGATGTCAGTCAGTAGAGAAGGTCTGCACGCTGAGCTCCAAAACAAAGACTCTGAGAACGATTTAGAACTGAGTCCTGTTCATCCTGCTCAGAAACTAAGATTTTAAACTGTTTTAATCTATATGATGAGTAAAAACTCGTCATGTGACTTCTAACATCATCTCTAAACAAACTGTCACGACTTTCAGCTGATACCACCGGTGTAAAGCTCTTTAGCTTAGCGGCTAAATCTAGATCGTCTCACCTCGGCGGTGCGAATCCCCACAACCCCTCTTCGACCAGACACTTCTGGAACCCTCGGACATCAAGTTGCGGGTTCGATTCCAGGATCAAGTAAGCGGCTGGCAGCGGTGCACTGCCATGTTTTTACTGAGATCCATCTGCGAGACGGTGAGACCCCCCACAAGGCTCCAAATTAAACGGGTAACGAGACACAGCAGTGCCCAAGCTGTGCAAACGCCATCTTCTTTAGTGACGTCATTTCCCTTTTGGGCGGAACTGAAGGGCGTTTTGCAGTGCAGCGAAGATCGTCTAAAAAAGAAAACACATCACTACAACTACATTATGAAAGACTAAAACTTGAACAGAAAAAGTAGAAAAATACAAGATTTACTTTAACAAAATTCTACCGAATTAAAATGATAAAAATATAACAAAGAAACATATTCCGAACTGATCTTGTTTTCTTTTATTTTTCTTTCTTTTTTTAATTTTCAAAATAAAAAAAAATGCACTAATTCTGGGATGGGAATTAGCGCCATCATACCCAAGACCATTGCTCACGCCCGGAAAAGGATGGAATGCCCCCTACAAGTCAGGGACAGGGTCCTGCCCCAAGTGAAGGAGTTTAAGTATCTCAGGGTCTTGTTCACGAGTGGGGGAAAGATGGAGCGGGAGATCAATAGGTGGATCAACAGGTGGATCGGTGCAGCGTCAGCAATAACTAGGACGGTGCATCGGTCCGTCGTGGTAAAGAGAGAGCTGAGCCGAAAAGCAAAGCTCTCACTTTACAAGTCGATCTACGTTCCTACCCTCACGTATGGTCACCAGCTGTGGGTGGTGACCGAAAGAATGAGATCGCGGATACAAGCAGCCGAAATGAGCGTCCTCCGCACGGTGGCTGGGCTCTCACTCAGAGGTCGGGTGAGGAGCTCTGCCATCCAGGAGGAGCTTGGTGTCAAGCTGCTCCTACTCCAGGTCGAGAGGAGCCAGATGGGGGGGAGGGTCAGGCATCTCGTCAGGATGCCCCACGAGCACCTCGCAGGTGAGGTGTTTCGGGCATGTCCCACCAGGAGGAGATCCAGAGACAGACCCCGGATATGCTGGATAGACTATGTCAAACAGCTGGCCGGGAAATGACCGGCCAGCTGAGCTGAGGTGAGGTGGAGGATGCAGCCGGGGAAAGAGAGGCCTGGGTTTACCGTCTGAGGCTGTCGCCCCCGCAACCAGGCCCCGGATTAGCGGAAGATGATGGAAAGGAACGGAAGTTTTCCATTACCAAGTCTTTGCTGTCAGTTCTTCTTTTTTGTTTGAAAATTATTTTGATTAGAATTTAATAACAATGTCAAACCACAGAAAAGGAGAAAATCTGCTGTCATCGTGATTAGACACGATTTAATTGGGTTTCTACGTTAACCCAATTTTTTGGGTAGAGTACAAGTTTGACCGTTTTAGAGTAGAGTACAAGTTTTATTCAGTCACTTGATTGAGCAGGACTATAGGGTTTAGGGTAAGATAACAACTAAACCAACCAACATCTAAGTCCAACTAAACCTAAACATCACAACTAACTCCAAAGCAAACAGAAATAAAGAAATAGAGCACAAAGAGAAAAGACAAGAAAAAGAAAGCAAATGATATTTATACATTATCTGATAGGTGTTTTATATTTTCCAGTCCTCAGTGAGTTACATGATTCTTTTAGTTCATTGTGAAAGTATTCACAAGATTGCCCAAGATACATCGAATTTCCTTCTCTAACATTGATATATTCTCCTTTCGGATTTTCTCTTCAGGGGTCAAGTCACTTTCTTCCATCTAACCCTATCTGCTGCATCTTCTTTGGTCACACCAACTATCGTCATGTCTTCCTTCACTGTATCCATGAACCTCCTCTTTGGTCTTCCTCTAGGCCTCTTTCCTGATGATTCCAAATCCAGCATTCTTCCTATGTACTCTCTCTCCTCTGCACATGTCTAAACCATCTCAGTCTTGCCTCTCGAACTTTATCCCTAAAACCTCTAACATGCGCTGTTTCCCTGATGTACTCATTTCTAATCCTGTCCATCCTGGTCACTCCCAGAGAGATCCTCAGCATCTTCATCTCTGCTACCTCCATCTCTGTTTCCTGTCTTGTCTTCAGTGCTACTGTCTCTAGACCAAACAGCATGGCCGGTCTCACCACGGTTTTGTACACTTTCCCTTTCATTTTAGCTGAAACTCTTCTATCACACATCACACCTGATACTTTCTCCACCTGTTCCAGCCTGCCTGCACATGCTTCTACTCTATTCTTGACATATTTTTCTTTAAAATGTCAAACCTGGCAATATAATTTGCATTCTCAAATTCAACTGTACAAATAAACAAACGTGTTTCAAAGTAAACCAAATAAAAATCTTCTTCAACAATTTTTAACAGTGAATTTTCAAACTATTAAAAACAGTCAACAAAACAAAGGCAAAACATAAATTGTCTCATTCCTGTACAAAAACAACAAAAAAGAATCTGTTAACATTGTCGTGCCAAAACCCTTAAAAATTAATGACATTCTTATTAGGTCTAAAACACTAAAACTAAAAAACTTCGATAAAGCTGTATAATTTCCCCTTTCTGCATATTTTTAATGTTTTGCTCAGTGTAATTTCACTCGGAAAATACGTATCATTCTTTGAAAATTTTTATTTGTTGTCCCAAGACTACAAAAAATGTGGCATTTATAATACAAAATTAAAACCTGATGATAATTTGAAAAAAAGGTTAATATTAGATTTTAAATTTAGACTTCAAATTTGTCAATAATCTTATCATAAATTTGATGTTTTTATAATAATTTTCTGGATTTTAAATTGTGTTGCACCATAAATTTTTATTATAAAGAAAATTTTTTACAAAATCTTGTTATATACAAACATATAAATATAATAACATATATATTATTACATTTCTATATGAAACTGATTTGATATTTTTTAAAAATCAGAAGCTAGATTTTTTTGTTTGTTTTTAGCAGAAAGTATGCCACAACGCGTGACATCATCTTCCAACGACGGACCTCACACGTGAATTTTAAAAATACTTTTCTTGTTCAAAGAAACTCTTCTAGCTCGTACTTTCCCCCTGTGATCAAATAAAATGCCCCGCAAAAGTTTGTTAAACGCATTGAATCGTTAAAAAAATGTATTTTTTGAGGTTGTTGAATAATTGCATCAGCCGTTGAAGAAGGACCCCGTCGCTTCAGCAGGAAGCAGAAAAAAAATCATTTCAAATGAAAAAATAAATAAATAAGAAACTAAACTATTCAGAGTATAGAATAAGATTAAGATTTTCATTTAAATTATTTTAAAAATAGTTCATTTGAAAATGTGATTAAGATTAGACGGTAGATTTTAGCGGTCAGGCATTAAGACGGACTACTATTTTATTCTCTTTTCTATCCAAGATGGCGGGTGATGAGTCTGGAACTACTCTCGGTCAGCCTCACCTGGCAAAACAGGACCTTAGTACTCTGGTTAGTCCTATTTAAATAAACCTAGGTTTTTATCGTAACACAGGGAAGGTTCCGGACTGGATTCCGGTTGGTTTTCTTTAAGAATCTGCGTGTAACGGAGGGAATGATGGCAGGCACATGACTACAGGCCGGTTCGGAACAGACCTGCTCTCTAACAGAATCATTTAAACTAAACCTTCAGCTCTATGTTAGCTAGACCTGGATGTTTATGGTTAACTTGGTGATAATATAGTTTCTATTGACATCAGTCTTGTCTGTTGCCAGTCTTGTTCAATTCAATTTTATTTGTATTCCCCAAAATCACAGAATTTCCGTCTCAATGGGCTTCACAAGAGGAATGTATTAACACAGATACACAGCAAGAAAAATAACTAACAAATGCTAACTAAACAAGTCTAGCACATGTATGCACTTAGACTCTCCTTCTCGGTGAGGAAAAACTCCTAAAAAACCCATCAATGAGGAAAAAATAAGAAACCTCATGGGGATCCACTTGAAAGAGAGATTCCTCCCCCGGGACGAGCAACCAATGCGTCAAAGATTATTGTTTTGCTCGTAATAATCTTACGAGCAAGATTATTAAGAATAAGCTACTCTAGCTGTAGAGTAGCTTATTCTACTCTACAGCTAAATATCTAAAGAAGTCAATAGATGTTCTTCATCCTGATGGAAACACTGGGGGACTCCTCAGCCCGGAGATGTCCAGGACGGGGACGAGTAGTCTTTTGTTTAAAAAAAAAAAAAAAAAACTGAAATATTTCATTTTGAATACTTTTTTATTTATTTGTACAAAGTTTTACATTGAAATTTATGGCCTTTCGATCCTGCTTCTAAGTATTATAATGATCATTAAATTAAAGTTTTTGAACTACATAAGATAGAAGATGGATAGAAATGGAAAAGAGAAAATATTTTCTGTGAATGGGATTTTAAAAAACTTGATCTGCCAGCAAACAAATGAGAGGTCATTTATTCATTAAATAAATACGTAGAAATAAAGCAACAGAATCAGGAGGGTTTGATCAATACGTGGGAAATATGTTGCTATAGCAGCAGCACTAAAAGCATAAGAAGAAAACAATCACAAAAACATTGCTGAATTGTTGCTTTTATCTCTGTTAATCCCTTGGATTAACCATACAGGGTATGCCAGATCAGTGCAGCGTCTGCAATAATTAGGACACTGTATTCATTGTTTGTTGTGGTGAAGAAAGAGCTGAGCCAAAAAGCACAGCTCTCAGTTTACCAGTTGATCTATGTTCCTACCGTCATCTATGGTCGCCAGTGATGACTTGAAAGAACGAGATCGTGAATACAAGGGGCCAAAGTGAGCTTCTTCTGCAGAGTGACTGGGCTCTCACTCAGAGGTGTGGTGAGGAGCTCTGTCATCCAGGAGGAGCTCGGAGTACAGCCGTTGCTCCTGTGAGTCAAGAAAAGCCAGATAGCGTGGTTCAGACATCTGGTTAAGATGCCTTCTGAATGCTTTGCTGGTGACGTGTTTCATGCCCATCCCACCGGGAGGAGACCCAAAGGCAGACCCGCTGGAGAGACAAAGTCTCACAGCTGGTCAGGGAACGCCTTAGGAGCCTCTCAGGTGAACTGCAGGGTGAGAGAAGCCTGGGTTTCTCATCTGATGCAGTTGCCTTAGTGACCTGACTTCAGATAAGCAGAAGACAACAGAATGGAACGGGTCTGCCTGATGTCAAACCTTCATTTTTGTATCTGATGGAAGTATTTTTCTCTGCAGGATGTGACAACCTTGACACCTCTTTCTCAAGAGATTATCAGCAGACAAGCTACCATCAATATAGGTGAGCGTTAACACATCTGGATCAGGCGTGATGTTTCTATTCCAGCTGTTCACTTGTTCTTACTCTCGTCTCTCTTCCAGGCACCATCGGCCATGTGGCCCATGGAAAGTCCACTGTAGTTAAGGCCATCTCTGGGGTTCACACTGTTAGGTTTAAAAATGAGTTGGAGAGGAATATCACCATCAAGCTTGGATATGCTAACGCTAAGGTCAGTCTCTAAAAGCATGAATCTAAGGGTTTTTAACTTTAGATTTTATGTCTAAATGAGCGTAAATCAAAGATAAAGCTATCAAATGTTTTAATAATCAATTAATCCATCAATTTTTTTGTTTGATTTTATTGTTGAATCAAATAAAGCATAGTTTATAAATGTTTTAAAAACTTTTATACTAAAAATTTTAATTTAAATTAAGTAAGAGAAGCTAATAGTGAATTATTTTTCTGTTAATTGTGAACACTTGTACAGTAGAATTGGCTCAATCTACAAACTAAATGGAGTTTATTATTATTCATTTAGGATAATATATTAACTTTTTTTGCTTGTTTTCAACATCGAAAAGGATAAACATTGATTTACCATGCTGTCTGTTTGCAACTTTCTGTTAACACTTGGACCGCCACAGCTGTCAATTTGACTCCACTCTACTTTAATATGCTAAGTAGAATACAAAAAACACAACCTAGGAGACTGAGCTTTTATAACTTTTAATATAAACATGTTTTTTATTTTATTATGTATTTTTTGTGTTCTAAAAATGAACATTTCAAAACTTATAAGCATTTTATCTCCTCTAACCTGCTGCACCCCACAGCAGCTGGGAGGAAGCGTGCATTGCCATAGCAGTGTGTTTATTGCCACATTTTCACACATAAGTGTGTATGTATTTTTATTCGTGGAGAGAGACAAGGAGGACTCTGACGCCATTACAGAAACATTTTAGAAAGGTTGAATGAGAAAATATTGAAGAGATACCAATCTTGGTATCTCTTCAATACCAATATTGAAGGTATTGAATATAAAATTGTTGTCTGAATAAAGTATGCCATGTTTTCTAGATAAGTCTTGAAAGTTCAGGTTAACATATTGGAAAATAGCTTTTAGCCAATTTTTAACGAGAACATTTTTGAAGCAGCAGCGCGAAATGCGGGAAAAAAAAAGTAGGCTGAGAGGAGCCAGATTAAAGGGGAGAAGGGTGAAGATTTTAAGTATTTTGGTTCAACTGTCCAGAGCAATGAGTAGTGTGGACAAGAGGTGAAGAAGCAGCAAGCAGGCTGGAATGGGTGAAGAGAAGTGTCCATGTGATAGAAGAGTTTCAGCTAAAATAAATGAAAAAATGTTCCAAAAAGAAAGAAAAAGGAGGGCATTTGAAGAGTGGAAAGGCATTGAAGAAAAGACTGAGGTAGTAGAGATGAAGATGCTGTAGTTCACTTTAGGTGGAACCGGGATTAGGAGGACATCAGCAGGACAGCCCATGTTCAAGGTGTTGGAGATAAAGTCCTAGACACCTGTTGGTGATACACAGTTTAATGAACCATCAGATGTTCTATCCAACTCTATCAGTCATGTATGTTTCTGTCTAAAAGGTCACTTCATAGTGTTTATAAACTGTGACAGTTTAAAGATGGTGGATTCTGCTTTCCTGGTAATAATTCTCATCTCATTGGACATACAGTATAGATACACATGGTCTCTTGTTGGCTGAGAAATGGGCTTTTTTTTTTTTCCTAAAAAGGTTTCAGATTTAAATTTCGCTTTTGTTTTTTACTCTATGAATCCCCCTTCCTCTCACTCCCCACTTAGTCTCACCTCCTGGACATGTGCATGACACAGTGTAAATCTACTGTTTGATGCGTTAGATACAGTATAAATCACATAAAGTTAATAAAGCTAGTGCATGTTTTTTCAGATTTATATATTGGTGTTGTACATCTTTCTACATCCAGTCTCCCATTAGACACAGAGCATGTGCACAGCTGGTCCCAAACACTTCCTGTACTTTAAAATATCAATGTGATGTGGCCAAAAACAACCTGCTTTTTGAATAGTAACAAATTACTGAACGATAATATCAATATTAAAACATGGTAGAAACCTCTGAAAAGTTCTATTTGCATGATGCACTGTCTTTAAAATCTGAGTATTTTATCTCTACCAGTCATTCTGATCCTAACTCCACCAGGTCTACAAGCTGGATGACCCCAGCTGTCCCCGGCCGGAGTGCTACAGGTCGTGTGGCAGCAGCACTCCAGATGAATTCCCCACAGACATCCCCGGCACCAAAGGCTCCTTCAAACTGGTCAGGTAGGTGAAATATTTAACTTCTTCTTATTGAAAGGTTTCCATCTAATCAAACGTTTCGTTCCTCCGTCAGACACGTGTCCTTCGTAGACTGTCCTGGTCACGACATTTTGATGGCAACTATGTTGAACGGAGCGGCCGTCATGGACGCCGCCTTGCTGCTGATTGGTACGTGTCACAAAAAATTTCACGTCCGTGTGAGACTGAGATTCCACTGGTAACCAGAGAAATATCTCCAACAGCGGGGAACGAGTCGTGTCCTCAGCCTCAGACGTCCGAGCATCTGGCCGCCATAGAGATCATGAAGCTGAAGCACATCCTCATCCTGCAGAATAAAATCGACCTGGTGAAGGAGAGCCAGGCTAAGGAGCAGTACGAGCAGATCCTGGCCTTCGTGCAAGGTGCGTCACCATGACAACCTGGCCCACGGAGGCATTAGAATACCATGTTTAATGTTAACGTGTCCTCCACAGGCACCGTTGCCGAGGGCGCCCCCATCATTCCCATCTCAGCCCAGCTGAAGTACAACATTGAGGTGGTTTGTGAGTACATCGTTAAAAAGATCCCAGTGCCCATCAGAGACTTCACCTCCGAACCCAGGCTTATTGGTAAGAAAATAGACCTCTTTATTGTGGTCTTTCTGTCAGACTCGTTCTAACGTTCTGTTTCTCAGTCATCAGATCTTTTGATGTGAACAAACCTGGCTGTGAAGTAGACGACCTGAAAGGGGGGGTGGCCGGAGGGAGCATCCTGAAAGGAGTTCTTAAGGTATCAAAACCTCCTCCATTTAGTTTGATTTACTCCACAATGTATTTAAAAACCAACCTGTTTCCTCCAACGTCTTCTTCACGTGACCCTCAGGTGGGTCAGGAGCTGGAGGTGCGGCCGGGCATCGTCTCCAAGGACCAGGAAGGAAAACTGATGTGCAAACCCATCTTCTCTAAGATTGTGTCTTTGTTTGCTGAGCACAATGATCTGCAGTACGCTGCTCCAGGAGGACTGATCGGTGGGAGGAGTTCCTTCATTCTGTCTTATTTAGATCTCTGGAATCCTCATTAAGGGGAGCAGACTAAGAGCTTTAAAAAAACATTGTTTAAATGTGCTGGAAAAGCTCTGCCAGGACACTCACAGCCTAACATCGTGTGTGTGTGTGTGTGTGTGTGTGTGTGTGTGTGTGTGTGTGTGTGTGTGTGTGTGTGTGTGTGTGTGTGTGTGTGTGTGTGTGTGTGTGTGTGTGTGTGTGTGTGTGTGTTCTGAAGGTGTGGGCACTAAAATTGATCCGACGTTGTGCCGAGCCGATCGAATGGTAGGACAGGTGCTGGGTGCTGTTGGGGCACTACCAGAGATCTTCACAGAGCTGGAGATCTCTTACTTTCTCCTCCGAAGGCTGCTCGGTGTCCGTACAGAAGGAGACAAGAAAGCAGCAAAGGTCAGAGTTTCTACCCCAGCTGTTTGAGGAGTGCTGATATCAGAAGAAAGCAAGTGATAAGCGTGTTGGGATTTCTTTTTCGTTTTTTCAGGTCCAGAAACTCTCCAAGAATGAGGTACTGATGGTAAACATCGGCTCACTGTCAACAGGTGGCCGAGTCAGTGCTGTAAAGGCTGATCTTGCAAAAATTGTCCTCACCAATCCGGTGTGCACGGAGGTGGGAGAGAAGATTGCTCTGAGTAGACGTGTGGAGAAACACTGGCGGTAAGAGACGTGAACAAGCAGTATGACTGCAGCTGGTTTATTTTAACATGCACATCAGTTATGTGCACTTTTGAATAGATTATTTTACTCTATCTACCTTTTGTTTTCTTCCCAGTCTGATCGGATGGGGACAGATCAGGAGAGGCGTGACCATCACACCCACAGTGGACGATGACTGAGACCAAACCCAGCTGAAAATTCAACCATCCAACTACTCAAAGCTTTTCTTTATCATCCTCCTCACACACACAGGAGGAAGGAACAACCCAACATGGACATTTTACTGATTTGTACCCATTCATTTAGTTTTTTTCCACTTCTCTCTTTCTAGCAGCAGACTTAAGTCTGGCTTCACTACCTTCTGCTGGAAGTTAGACTGCAACAGGAAGGAGGTCATTGAACTAACGTTAACATAAATAAAATAAATTTCAAATGACATCATCTGAATGCTGGTTTTCAATAATAATAATGTATATTTGTGTGCTGCACTCCTACACCACAGCAGGCTGCCACAATGGTGCCAATAGTGGGAGAAACATGGGGTGTAGGTGTGTTCTCCAAGGACCCTAGACGTGCCCTCAGTGGGAATTGATCCCGCAAACTTCCAGTTAACTTACGGTCCGACGGTGAATGCTCTACCACTGAACCAGTTTTAGAAACTATTCAACAGGGTTTAAACATGGACATGTTGGATTGTAAAAAAAAAAACCCACGAGAACCAAACGTTAGCATTCTACAATACTTCAAAACTGTAGAATGTAAGCGATCCGCATCAAAAAATATATTATTTACAGTCTGATTTAGCCTGAGCTTAATGTAAACTCATTGTTTTTATTTTGATGTATAATTCATCAACATTAAATTTAAGGTTGAACACAAATGATGGAAACTTCAAACCAGAGACTAAAAAAATAATCTGAATTTCAATGCTTACCAGGTCTTTGTATATCGGACAGGCTGACTGCAAAACCAAATGTCAGACTACAAGCTGCTGAACAATTATTTCGTATTAATTAGTCATGTAACTTCATTTTAAACATTATTTGATAAGGTTTAAGATTTAAAATATAAGAATTTAAAGTTAAAAAAAACTTCACAATACATTAGATCAAAACTGGAACATGTGAGCATCAAGCCATTGGTGTTTACAGCCCTTTGTCCCGTTTTGTTGTCTTCCACTCATCTGGGGCAGGGTCGTGGGGGCAACAACTTCAGACGGGATTCTCTACGGCTGCATCCTACACCTCACCTGGAAGGATACCAAGTTGTGTTACCTGTCCAGTTTTATGACAAGGTCTCTTCAGTGGGTCCAGGGTCTGCCTCAGGGTCTCCTTCCAGTGGGACATAAGTTGATAGGTATTCTAACCAGATGCCTGAATGACCCCATCTCGCCTCTCTCAAGCTTGAGGAGCAACGACTTTATTCCGAGTTCCTTCCGGATGGCAGAACTCCTCACCCTATCAATGAGTGAGAGCCCAGTCACCCTGCAGAGGAAGCTCATTTCAGCCACTTGTAATTATTCTCTCATTCTTTTGGTCACCACCCACAGCTGATGACCACAGGAGAGTTTGGTAATGTAGATTTGCTTTTCGGCTCAGTTCTTCTTTTTTTTTTTTTACCACAACAGACCAATACATTACCGTGATTGTTGCGGACGCGGCACCAATGTTTTATCGATCCCCTTGCTTTTTCTTCTAAATATTAAAAAATCTTCAATTTAAGGTTCAAAATAAAGAGTAAAGAAATCAACTTCTTTTTCGTAGTCTGATAGTAAAGATGACTCATAAAAAGCCACAAAAGACTTTAAAAAACCAAATATTAAGAATCGATGTATTCTTTCTAAACATCGTATTTGAACTAATTGGATTTGACTTAGTTTCTTGCAGTTCAGAAAATCTAAAAAAATAAATGCTAAATTTGCTACAATTTTTAATTCATAAAATCATGTTTGAGTTATTATAAAATTTTATGAAATTAACTTATTTTTAGTAAATTATGCAAATTATTGAACTTTTTTGTGACAAAAGCTGATGTGTCTTAAAAATTGTTTCCGTCCCGATACAAATACATGTACCAAGGTTCCACTTGTGATAGGTAATTATAACAATAAATAGTCGTTAAAAATGCTCCGATTTAGTCTAAAGTTTGAAGCTAGCATACTTGCTCGTTACAAACACGCTATTAACGCAGTCTGGATACAGATATACGAGAGTAAAGAAAAATAAAGTGTAGCAGTTTGTCTGCAAAAAAGTATTTCACCCGAAAGTTCAATTAAACGTAGACAGCGTTAGGTTAGCGAACGCTGATAGAAACTTTTTAAACACGTGGAGCTGATGTCAGTTTGGCTTTGATGCGCAGTACTTTGATGACGTAAGCGTGTGACTTAAAAGGCAGAGGAACCCTCAAAACTATCCTGGAGCCACTGTGTTTTTACCGTCAAGGAACGATAAAAAAGTGGAAACTTATTTTAAAGAATATGGACCAAATGTTAGCTCTTCTTCCAGATAAACTTGAACACCACCAGCCTGTGAACTGTTCACACCATCTGAGAATTGAAGAGTCTCATACATCTCATCGAAACCTGGAAGGAGATAAACCTCTGAATCTTGAGGATTACGAGAAGGAGTTGGGCACGGATTGTGTTACTAAAAACACAATGTCATCCGTTCACCCCACGAAGACTTTTAATGAAAAAAAGTCTACTTCGACTAATTTAAAACTTCCAACATGGCAAGAAGAGATCATCTCTTTTGCAAAAAATTTAAGGAATCCATCTAAAGGGATAAGAAATGATTTTGACATTGAAAGGAGAACATTGCCGTCTGGTGTTTCACATAACGTGATTAAGGTCAGAGCATTGAACCCCACAAACTCTGATGAAGATTTATTTGACTTCAAAGAAGAAAAAAAACAAAAACCAATCAAAGCAAAGCAAGATACAAGATCATTTAGAAAAATTCATCCACTACCAGAAAAGAAAGCTGGATCTTCACTGCAGACTAAGTTCATCAGTGATGTATCTGAAAACCAAGGGTGTAGTTACCCAACGTTTCACACCTTCAAGGATATAAATACACCACGGTGTTTTAATGAAACACCTGAGCTTCAAGAACCTGTTGATTATCAGGTCAAAAAGTCAACATATAACCTGTTTCTAGCTGCACCGTACAGGAAACAGTTAGAAGCACAAAGAGTTTCAATGATATATTATATAAACCTCATTCTTGGATCAATCATTTCAAGCATTATTGAAAGGCCTAGCAATGAGATTTGGTTTGATACCGTTAGGAAACGGCTACTGAATAAAGTATGGACTGAACTCCAAGACTTGGAGAACATTGAACTTCTTAAAGAAGACCCATTCAAAGTTTCCTCAGATATTTATAAAAATATCTGTCAGAAATACAATGACACATCAAAGGAGAACATTAAAAGAGCTTTAAAATGCTCAGTGTTGGATAACATGATTGTTTCAGGTTTCAAGGAACAGTTGTTAAAACTGAACATGAAATGTGGAACCTCAATAGATAAACGACTGTTACATTCAGAAAACTTTGATCAAGAGTCTTCAGGGGATCTCAAAGACAAGGCATTACCTGGTTTAAAATGGATGGAAAGTTCATCGAACAACATCTCGGATAAAGGGGAGCCGGGTTTTCCATCTGAACTTAATCCTGTTCATCCAGAAACTCCTACAGACTCTAAAGAGGGGTCCATAAGCTCCTTAGAAACAATAGATTATTTGCCTCTAGAAAAACAGCCCATAACGTCTGAAAACGAGAGGAGAATGTGCTTTATTGACACACCTCTTCAATCTGCAGCCTTTGCTATTTCCAAAGTAGAATTCCAAACTGAGAAGCCTGCAATGACTCAGACAGCCAACATCAGCTACAATAGGTCTTTGAGAGATGAAGGTTTGGATGAGGAACAAGCTTCACTGAAATTCTTTGTCGTCAGGAACATTCATGTAGTAATATCCCTCGTTATGACAAGATCTATTGATAAATTGAAGTTTGACAAGATCAAAAGTAGGTTGATCCAGAAAATCTGGGCCGAATTCCGATATATACCAAAAAGTGAAGTGCCCAAAAGGCGCGTCAGAAAACTCTCCACAAAGATTCTAAAAGAAATTGCTGATTATTTTGACGAACCCACAATGGACCTAATTTGTACCATACTTGAAGATGGAACATTAGATGATGAAATTGTCGGTATATTTAAAAAACTTCTCCTGACACCAAAGAAAGCATCTATCAAAAAGAGGATAGCATCTACTCTCAAAGCCTTACCCAAAAAAACTTTCAGATTGAAAAACTCTGGATGAAGCGCCTACTATTATTCGTACGATTTATCAATAAATTGTGGAAAAGTCTGATGTGCTTGTCTCTACTTTTACAGAAAAAACCTCATAAGTTATTGCCTTGAAATACCTGGGTTGTTATTACAAAACATTTTTTATTTTTTAAGCGATCCATTGTACTTATTTATTCACATCATAAATCAGCGTTTTAGGTCCTTTTTTTATTTGACAGTCATGTGAGTCACTAAAACAAAACTGGAAAGAATAATCTAAAACTACAAAGGATGCAGTGGATTAAAAAAAAAAAACACTCATGGTTTGGAACATTTTTCAGACCAGAGATTGGATGATTTTTCAGATCAGCTAATTAGTCATTTTGAGTGACTTAGAACTATTGCTAATGCTAACATCAATATTGAAGTTCATTTCCAAGATTTAGGTCAATAAAATTTTAAGTGAATAAAAAATGCAGTTTGGAAAATTAAATGCCCCCAAGTGGAGGAGTTTAAGTATCTCGGGGTCTTGTTCACGAGTGGGGGAAGGATGAAGCGGGAGGTTGACAGGCGGATCGGAGCGGCATCAGCAATAACTAGGACGCTGCATCGGTCCGTCGTGGTAAAGAGAGAGCTGAGCCGAAAAGCAAAGCTCTCGATTTACAAGTCGATCTACCTTCCAACCCTCATCTATGGTCACCAGCTGTGGGCGGTGACCGAAAGAATGAGATCGCGGGTACAAGCGGCCGAAATGAGTTTCCTCCGCAGGGTGGTTGGGCTCTCACTCAGAGATCGGGTGAGTAGCTCTGCCATCCGGAAGGAGCTTGGTGTTGAGCCGCTCCTCCTCCAGGTCGAGAGGAGCCAGATGGGGTGGTTCGGGCATCTGGTCAGGATGACCCTAGAGCGCCTCGCGGGCGAGGTGTTTTGGGCACATTCCACCGGGAGGAGACCAAGGGGCAGACCCCGGACCCGCTGGAGAGACTATGTCTCACAGCTGGCCGGGGAAAGACTTGGGATCCTTCCGGGTGAGCTGGAGGATGCAGCCGGGGAGAGAGAGCCCCGGGCTGCCCGTTTGAGGCTGTTGCCCCCGCGACTCGACCCCGGAACAAGCGGAAGATGACGGAACGGAACAGAAAATTAAAGCACAGCCAACAGTGCAGGTAAGTACTGGTAGTTGCATAAATATTTTTTTTTGGCTGTGACTGGGTTTTAAATAAACATTCTAACAGATTACACCATGAGATGAGGTTGGGCAAATCATGACCTGACGGCTACATAGTATGCCTTTTCAAGGTTTTTTATCAGCTCCGCCAAACATGAAGAAAATACATAAACTTGTCGTTGTTTTTTTTCTGCTGTAAACTACGACCGCGTAAAAAACAAAACATCACACAGAACAGTGTGTTGTAATTGACTTGAAAATACTTTATTCATCCATGAAGGGAAATTTGAGTGCAACAGTGCAAACCAAACCTCGATTAATATAACCTTTCATTCATTCAAGGCGCTTTACCAAACTTAACGTCCCATTTTGAAGTTTTTCATTATGAATATATGTACTGTTACATTCCCAGTAAGTAATGACAGATTTTTCTGCCAAGTTCTCCAATTTGATATATTTTATTATATGAGAATTGATTTTGACTTGACAACCTCAACACAAAAATAATAATGAAAACAATTATATCTTCTAACGTGAAACAAACAAAAAATGAAATAATCACTCAATTAATCGGATTTTTTTTTAATTTTCTTTAAATTGGTATTGGTATTGATTTTTTTTAAAAAACAAACAAAAAACTTTGTTGGGGCCTTGGCCCCCACACCTGGCAGGTCTAGAATCGGCCCTGCTTGTGCTGACAATTCACTTTAAATTAAAACTAATGAAGAGAAATTAAAAATGAAAAGTGGAACTTTTAAAACCAGACAGAAGTAATAAAACGTACAACTTGTGTTTGTTACGTTTAAGATTCACTGAAATCAATAGTGTATTCTTACTTCCGGGTTTGATCACCTGACCAGCACGAGACGTGCAGGTGAATTTTTTATTTTTTTATTTTTTACCGGGAGAGATTCTTTAATTCAAAAGCGACTTTAGTTCTGACTTTGTTTTAAAATTTCTGGTTTAAAACAGCCAAAAAGAGTTCATGTGATTGATTTCTTTTGCTTCTTTTAACTTTAAACCGTGTTTCGTCTTTTATCAAAACATTGTAAACACGTTCATTTTGAATATTTTTTCGGTGCTTTGACTTCAAACTCACATGGAGTCTGCAGGTAAATTTATTTTTGATCATAAATACCTTCTTGACTTTTTCTGTTTCAACCTCTGTAAAGAAAACCAAATTTAAACCAAATTCCACAAACAGGATGTTTAATAAACTTATTGTTTACTAAATCAAATAAAAATGGAATATTTCTCTGATTAAGTCATGTTTAACCCAATCAGATTCAACCATCAATCAGTAAAAAAGGACATTAAGTTGTAGTTTATCAACATTATTTTATAATTGCTTATTAATGTAGATGCTGTAAATCTTTTGAAATGTTTTTTATTTTCATTTTATGTCTAATAAAAAAAATTCTAATTGTATTTCTCCTTTCGATGAATGAGATGGTCAACGGGGTAGAGATGGGACCAGTCAGAAACGTTCCCCTCTGGATGTCCTCATGAGTCAGATTCGCAGGAAACGCACAGACAGAAAACCTCTGGGTCGCTTTCTGTCATGGACCTCAGACCGGGCGACAACCCCCGAGGATGGAGAGCCCGAAGGCAAAGTGACCAAAGGTCAAAGTCAGTGTGAGGTTTGGTTTTGTTTCTTAAGAGTAAAATAAGATGGATACTTTAAAGATAGGGTGGCATGGCATAGGTAGCACAGTGGCCTCACAGGAAGAAGGGCGTGGGTTCAAGTCTCAGGTGAGGACGAGACTTGGAACACTGGCCTTTTTGTGTGGAGTTTGTATGTTCTTCCCGTGTCTGCGTGGTTTTCTCTAGGTACTCTGGTTTCCTCCCACCATCAAAAACATGGACGCTAGGTTGATTGGCCGCTACATGATTGCCCATAGGACTAAGTGTGTATGGTTGCATGTGTGTGGCCCTGCAACAGACTGGCAACCTGTTCGGGGTGTAACCTGCCCCTCACCTTGAAACAGCTGGGATGGGCAGTAGCAAACCTCGCAACCTCAGAAGGGATCGACGGTTAAGAAGGGGACTGACACTCCTCACTAACGCTAAAAGTCTAGCCTGTTCTGGCATAGTTCTAGATTAGTTTTCTATACATCTCATGCATAGACATTTCTATATATCTCATGCTGCTTGGAGTTCTTTACTTTATTCAACTTCTTCTAAGAAAGTCTATCTAGAACAGACAGATGGCTGTTCCACCAAGCAACTGTTCCAGCTCCACCCCACACATTTAAGCACTACCTAGCAGCCATGCAGTTGTTTGGAGCTCTTTCTTACACAGCTTGGAGTGCCACCAGGCACCAAAATTTCCCCAGCAGAGATTTAATAAAGTACCTTGAAGTTGAAAAAGGCCTTTGAAAGTTAGCCTACCTGGCAACAAAGGCTGGCTGACATGGGTTTGGTCAGACACTTAGTATGACCAAACGCAATGCAAGAAAAGCAATGCAAGAAAATGGACAGATGTTTTGGATATGTTTTATAAATACTTATGGCCGAAACACATTTAACACCCGTTAGGGATACAGATCTTTTTCAGCCAGCAGAGAAGGCTTTGAAGGTGTTCAGGATCCGGCACTGATCACAATATACAATACTCTTGACCTTGTGTTAGTTCTCAAGTGTGATTTTTCACAGGAAAGTTGCAAGTTAACATATTCCTTTAGCATGTGACAGACTGGTGACCTGTTCATGGTGTTCCCTCCCTCTTGCCTGTTAACTAAATTTGACAACTATCAGCAAACTGAATGAGTGTTGAATTAAGTGGTTGTAAAGATAATTAAGTGTTGTCTTCTGTACGGCTTATCCATGACAGGGTTGCAGGCGATGCCAGAGACTATCCTAGCTGATTTAAGTTATGAAGCAGGGTACACCCTGAACAGGTTCAGATAATTAAGTGAAAAGCCAAAAGTGGTGTCAAGAAAATGTTTAATGAAATAGGTCTGAACAGGTGTAAAATATCATGTAAAAAAATGTAAAAGATCAAAAATATATAAGAGAAGCATTTATACGTAGATTAAAAATCAGATGTATTGTGATAACTGTGTGTGAGTTGGTAATTATGTGTGTGTGTGTGTGTGTGTGTGTGTGTGTGTGTGTTTCAGGTGGTGGAACTAAAGAAGAAAACGAGCAGCACTTGGGATGGGGTCGGGTGTGTGTTTTTCTGCAGAAGCTCGGAAAGAAAGCCGACAGCAGAAACCTGAATCTGGCTCATTGTGAGCTGACTGCTACAGATCTGCTGGAGCTCGGTACACGGTTCTTCCACCAACCTGAACAGTACACTCTTATCAATACATAAGATTGTTTAAAACAGCATTGTTTACTGTAAAGTGATCAATAAATTAAACCTGATGTAAAAACGTATGAGCCTATGAACTGAGATGTGGTGTTACAGGAGTTATTCAACATTCATTGGTGTAAACGATATCGGTCCAGGCTAAATGTGACTTCCTGTCTGGTTTCTGAAGCTTCGTTGCTGCAGTTCCTCCCTCAGCTGGAGGAGATGGACGTGTCCTGGAACGATCTGATTGGTGGAAGTCTGACCGCCCTGACCTCTCACCTCCAGCAGGTGCGGGGGCTTAGAGTGTTGAAACTGTGCAGCTGCAGGCTGGATCCTGATGATGTAGCAGCTTTAGGTAAGAATTTATTAACTATATTTTAGTAAAATTTGTTTGTTTTTGTCAAACGCACACGTGGAGGCGCACGCAGCATTCACATGCAATTGAAGATGTTATTGTTTTAACTCCATATCATTTTTCTACGTTTAAATCTTTGAACTTTGAGAGTGTTTAAACAGTTGAGAAAATTTAAAAATGTTGATGACTGTCTGAGGAAAGTCTATTTTTACAGCTTTATACAATCTATCATAATAAAGAAAAACTTTTAGTGGATTTTGCCTGTTGCGGGTTCCACAAGATTACTTTAGAACATAACTACTGTGATTAGCAAAGAAACAATGTACTGACACAAAAATATATTTATCAATAAACTCCAGCCTGGGTGGAATCGAAAACCAGCCAAACACTTTTGTACGGTAAACAAATACCATTGGCCCACAGATTTTCAATCATTCCAATTTCCTGGTTTTTTCGTTCCGTTCTGTCGTCTTCTGCTCATCCGGGGCCGGGTCGCGGGGACAACAGCCTCAGATGGGAAGCCCAGGCTTCTCTCTCCCCGGCAGCATCTTCCAGCTCACCTGGAAGGATCCCGAGTCGTTCCCCGGCCAGCCGTGAGCCATAGTCTCTCCAGCAGATCTGGGGTCTGCCTCTTGGTCTCCTCCCGGTGTGATGTGCCCGAAACACCTCACCAGCGAGGCGCTAAGGAGCATCCTGACCAGATGCCCGAACCACCCCATCTAGCTCCTCTCGACCTGGAGGAGCAGTGGTTCAACACAGAGTTCCTCACCCGATCTCTGAGTGAGAGCCCAGCCACCCTGCGGAGGAAGCTCATTTCAGCCGCTTGTATCCTGGATCCCATTCTCTCGGTCACCACCCACAGCCGGTGACCATAGGTGAGGCTAGGAACGTAGATCGACTTGTAAATCGAGAGCTTTGCTTTTTGGCTCAGCTCTTTCTTTATCACGACGGACCGATGCAGCGTCCTAGTTATTGCTTACACCGCACCGATTCGCCTGTGGGTCTACCACTCCATCCTTCACCCACTTGTGAACAAGACCCCGAGATACTTCCTGGTTTTGTCTCCATATAAATATTTCTACCTGTTAGAGACGCCCCCCCCATGTGAAGCAGACTGGCGTGTCAGCTCTAAATAAACCTCTTCCATACTGCTGGTAATCTGTGTGGTCTTTTTGTGTAGGTGAGGGTCTCATCGGTCTCCCTCTTTTGGAAAAACTTGACTTATCTTGGAACAGTGACGTAGGAAGCAGCTGCTTGCAAGGCTTGCTGGGAAAACTTCCTCCATCATTAGCAGAGCTTCACCTAGCGGCCTGCCATCTCACTGCAGCCGGTGCTTCTGTGCTAGGTACTTATTTATCTCTGTTTTTGTGATTTTCTCTGAGAATTTTTCACTTTTTACTGTCAAACTTGTCTCCATTTGTTCTCCATCTTCCTCCCAGGAGAACTGGTGGACCTCCTCCCCAGACTTAACCTGCTGGATGTCTCTCATAATGCTCAGCTAGCACAAGAAGGCCATGTGGCTGGTTTCAGAGAGCTGACTGCATCCCTCTCTCATGCTACTTCCCTCACCGTCCTTCGCCTACAGGCCTGTGGGATGACACCAGACTGCCTCAGGGCTCTCGGTAGGAGAAGATTTTTTTTTTTTTCTAAACCTAGTTTTTAAAAAAAGAAGATTCATATTCTGCTCATTTCCTCTTTCCATAGTCTTCTATAAACATAATTATGATAATATTCTGATGCTTGCAGAGTGAAACCCTCCATAGTTATGAAATATTGTGCATTTCTTTGAGTGAGCCCAGAAATAAAAACAGCCTGATTTATCAACCTTTAAAACCTTTTGGGGAGACGGTGGCTCAGTTGTTAGAGCGTTCGCCTAACGCGTTCGCGGACCGGAAGTCAACCGGATGTTTGCGGGTTCGCATCCCGCTGAGTGCACGTCTAGGGTCCTTGGAGAAGACACCTAACCCCCCGTTTCTCCCACCATTGGCGCCATCGTGGCAGCCTGCTGTGGTGCAGGAGTGCAGCACACAAATTTCCCCGTTTAGGGGTGAATAGAGTGAGTAAAAAAATTTTTAAAAAATGGTTGTTTTATCATGAGGGAGAGGCTTTGGGCTGTCCGTGTGTCTGTCCATGCTTCCAAAACTTTGTGAACTCTCTCAAACCACTGAAGTAATTTTCCAACCAACTATAGATGAACTGATTGGGCTTTCAGGGTCATGCAGCCCAACGTCAAACTCACCAAGCTCGAAATCACAGATTCTTGAAAACACAATGGGATTTGAATGAAACTGCCCACAATTACTCTGCAGCAACTATTAGGTAATCAAGGTCATGTGACCAAACGTCAAGGTGACATTTTTGGGTGAGGTGGGGGCGTATTGTTCTAATTCTCTTTATTCTACAGGGGACTCCCTCACTAAGCTCCCCCTCCTACGAGAGCTGGACCTGTCCTGTAACAAACATCTAGCTGGTGGATTAAATCATCTCACTCCTCACCTGCTGTATGTGAAACATCTGGAGACCTTTGACCTCCACCTCTGCTGTCTGACACAATCAGACCTGGAAGCACTGAGTGAGTCCGTCTGATAAAACCAGTGAATACCAGTGATCTCCAGTCGTCATAAGACTTTTCTCTCCAGTTCAGGTGCTTCCTTCTCTGCCGGCGTTGAACCACCTCAACGTGTCGTCCAATAAGGAGGTAGGAGGGATGGTCCACCCGCTGGTCTCCGTCCTTCCTCTGACACAGATCAGACAGATGCCACTGAACAGCTGCAGCCTGACTGAGGACTCCCTCTATGCCCTGGGTAACACACACATATACACACACTTATACTCTATATATTCATACCAGTAGGGTGATAGAGATGATGTGTGTGTGTGTGTGTGTGTGTGTGTGTGTGTGTGTGTGTGTGTGTGTGTGTGTATGTGTGTGTGTGTGTCAGGTCTTGCAGTCCCGTACCTCCACACTGTGGACGTTTCCTGGTGTAAAGTGGTTGGTGGTCACTCAGACTTCCTCCTGGATGCTCTGCAGCCCTCTACCATCATCGAGCTCCGCCTCAGCAGCTGTAATCTCACTTCTGATGATCTGCATCACCTTGGTAACCAAACACTTCGTTATAAACCTTTAATTATATCACAGAGAAACTTGGACTAAATTCAACCACCAATTTACTAAAGTGGTTTAAAATAATTAAACAGATGTTTAGCCAAAGAAGAATTGCCAATCAGCGACATTGTTGCTGCTTACTGACGTTTCGAAAGTTTAATCCAAACTAATCCCCTGCTCGATCCTAGGTCAGGGGTGGGCAAACTTTTTGATTGGTGGGCCACATTCAGCTCTAACATTTGAGAAAGGGGCTGGAACAGAAGCAGATGGATGGCATTTTTGGTAACCTCACTTCCATCTTGGGATGTGCAAAAAACATGTGCTTTAATTTCCAATGAAAATGAAGAAAAACATTCAAACAAAAGCTTTTACTTTGAAATGAGTCTTTAAGCACTAAAAATCAAATAAATAAGCATTTTATTTTGAAGGTCACTGATCCTTAAGGGAAGTCATCATCACTCTCCTGTCTTTCTTTTTTTTTTTTCCAAAAACATCAAGCTGCTAAATTTTAAATCTAGCGCTATCACTTAAAAAAACTTGCATCTAGCGCTCTAGATTACGCTCATATAGGGACCCCGTTGGCTTTCCATAGTAGTGCAAAAGGTTTGAAACGTAACGCGCTGGTTTACGTGTGTATTGGCCCGATGGCTTTCTATATGTGCGTGCACGTTTTATTTTGACAATGTGCGCATCACTGAGACACACACATTTTAATGGGAGCAGTGTTTTTTTTCTCAACAAAGCCAATAAATCTAGAGTGCGCCATCTAGTGACGAAACATCAGAATTACAGAATAATAAAACTAACAGTTTATTTACTTAATTTTTCCAAGTTCGGCGGGCCTGATTAAATCCTTTAATAGGCCGCAGTTTGCCCATGTCTGCCCTAGGTAGTACTGTTTGATATTTTATTGATATCTTCTAATGTTTCTGTGCAGCTGCAGTGAGCAGACGGGGCGTCCTCTGCTTCTCCGCCTTCTGGATCTCTCCTTTAACCAGTCAGTGTCTGATGACGGCTGGTCAGCTCTGTTTGCAGCAGGAGGTCTGGGTTCACTGGAGGATCTGGACCTTAGCCTGAGACCTTCGACCTTTTCCCCCTGCTCAGTGTGGCTACCTGCCCTGTTGAGCGCCCTGCCTCGCATGCCAGCGTTGGCCAGGCTCGCCATGCAGGGATGGAGCGTCGGATCTCATGAGAGACGACAGCTGGATTACAGCACGAAGACCAGAAACATCCAGCTGGTCTGGGATCCGGACGTTACACACTCTGTGTATAAGAGACCTGAGGAAGGTCAGCCAGAGGAGTAGAGACTGGAATCCTGATTCAATCAGACTGAAAAGATTCACTTTTATTCTTTGACAAACATTTAAGTAGTGATAGCAATGCTGTGTTTTATGGATCTAAAAAAAAGATGCTATTTTTACTACAAATATTTGTAAATACTAAATTTGAAGTTATAAAAAGAGTTTGTAAGAATTAGTCAAATCAACATGAGCCACTTAGATCAATTAATCAATTAAAGCCTCCAGTGAAGGGGAGTGGGATCCGTCCCCGTGCGTTAAGCCGACCAGATGAACCAAGTTTCACACTGGCGGTAAGAGACGTGAACAAGCAGTATGACTGCAGCTGGTTTATTTTAACATGCACATCAGTTATGTGCACTTTTGAATAGATTGTTTGACTCTATCTACCTTTTGATTTCTTCCCAGTCTGATCGGATGGGGACAGATCAGGAGAGGTGTGACCATCACACCCACAGTGGACGATGACTGAGACCAAACCCAGCTGAAAATTCAACCATCCAACTACTCAAAGCTTTTCTTTATCATCCTCCTCACACACACAGGAGGAAGGAACAACCCAACATGGACATTTTACTGATTTATACCCATTCATTTAGTTTTTTTCCACTTCTCTCTTTCTAGCAGCAGGCTTAAGTCTGGCTTCACTACCTTCTGCTGGAAGTTAGACTGCAACAGGAAGGAGGTCATTGAACTGACGGTAACATAAATAAAATAAATTTCAAATGACATCATCTGAATGCTGGTTTTTAATAATAATAATAATAATGTATATTTGTGTGCTGCACTCCTACACCGCAGCAGGCTGCCACAATGGTGCCAATAGTGGGAGAAACATGAGGTGTAGGTGTGTTCTCCAAGGACCCTAGACGTGAACTTAGTGGGAATTGAACCCGCAAACTTCCAGGTTAACAAAGTCCAAGGGTGAATGCTCTACCACTGAGCCACCGCCTCCCCCTTTTTGTGCCAAAGATTTAAAAAATATATATATTTTCAAGTTCAAATACTCAAAAATATTCATACCTACTGAATTTTTTATTAATTGAATATTTGATTGTTAGTTCATTTTAATCTTCAGTTTCAGAAACTATTCAATAGGGTTTAAACATGGACATGTTGGATTGTAAAAAAAAAACCCACGAGAACCAAACGTTAGCATTCTACAATACTTCAAAACTGTAGAATGTAAGCGATCCGCATCAAAAAATATATTATTTACAGTCTGATTTAGCCTGAGCTTAATGTAAACTTATTATTTTTATTTTGATGTAATTCACCAACATTAAATTTAAGGTTCAACACAAATGATGGAAACTTCAAACCAGAGACTAAAAAAAATAATCTGAATTTCAATGCTTACCAGGTCTTTGTACATCAGACAGGCTGACTGCAAAACCAAATGTCAGACTACAAGCTGCTGAACAATTATTCAGTATTAATTAGTCATGTAACTTCATTTTAAACATTATTTGATAAGGTTTAAGATTTAAAATATAAGAATTTAAAGTTAAAAAAAACTTCACAATACATTAGATCAAAACTGGAACATGTCAGCATCAAGCCATTGATGTTTACAGCCCTTTGTTCCGTTTTGTTGTCTTCCACTCATCTGGGGCAGGGTCGTGGGGGCAACAACTTCAGACGGGATTCTCTCCGGCTGCATCCTACACCTCACCTGGAAGGATACTGAGTTGTTACCTGTCCAGTTTTATGACAAGGTCTCCTCAGTGGGTCCAGGGTCTGCCTCAGGGTCTCCTTCCAGTGGGACATAAGTTGATAGGTATTCTAACCAGATGCCTGAATGACCCCATCTCGCCTCTCTCAAGCTTGAGGAGCAACGACTTTATTCCGAGTTCCTTCCGGATGGCAGAACTCCTCACCCTATCAATGAGTGAGAGCCCAGTCACCCTGCAGAGGAAGCTCATTTCAGCCACTTGTAATCATTCTCTCATTCTTTTGGTCACCACCCACAGCTGATGACCACAGGTGAGGTTGGTAACATAGATTTGCTTTTCGGCTCAGTTCTTCTTTTTTTTTTTTTTATCACGACAAACCATTACATTGCCATGATTGTTGCGGACGCGGCACCAATATTTTATCAATCCCCTTGCTTTTTTTCTAAATATTAAAAAATCTTCAATTTAAGGTTCAAAATAAAGAGTAAAGAAATCAACTTCTTTTTCGTAGTCTGATAGTAAAGATGACTCATAAAAAGCCACAAAAGACATTAAAAAAACAAATATTAAGAATCGATGTATTCTTTCTAAACATCGTATTTGAACTAATTGGATTTGACTTAGTTTCTTTCAGTTCAGAAAATCTAAAAAAAATAAATGCTAAATTTGCTACAATTTTTAATTCATGAAATCATGTTTGAGTTATTATAAAATTTTATGAAATTAACTTATTTTTAGTAAATTATGCAAATTAATGAACTTTTTTATGACAAAAGCTGATGTGTCTTAAAAATTGTTTCCGTCCCGATACAAATACATGTACCTAGGTTCCACTTGTGATAGGTAATTATAACAATAAATAGTCGTTAAAAATGCTCCGATTTAGTCTAAAGTTTAAAGCTAGCATACTTGCTCGTTACAAACACGCTATTAACGCAGTCTGGATACAGATATACGAGAGTAAAGAAAAATAAAGTGTAGCAGTTTGTCTGCAAAAAAGTATTTCACCCGAAAGTTCAATTAAACGTAGACAGCGTTAGGTTAGCGAACGCTGATAGAAACTTTTTAAATAGGCGGAGCTAATGTCAGTTTGGCTTTGATGCGCAGTAGATGACGTAAGCGTGCGACTTAAAAGGCAGAGGAACCCTCAAAACGATCCTGGAGCCACTGTGTTTTTACCGTCAAGGAACGATAAAAAAGTGGAAACTTATTTTAAAGAATATGGACCAAATGTTAGCTCTTCTTCCAGATAAACTTGAACACCACCAGCCTGTGAACTGTTCACACCATCTGAGAATTGAAGAGTCTCATACATCTCATCGAAACCTGGAAGGAGATAAACCTCTGAATCTTGAGGATTACGAGAAGGAGTTGGGCACGGATTGTGTTACTAAAAACACAATGTCATCCGTTCACCCCACGAAGACTTTTAATGAAAAAAAGTCTACTTCGACTAATTTAAAACTTCCAACATGGCAAGAAGAGATCATCTCTTTTGCAAAAAATTTAAGGAATCCATCTAAAGGGATAAGAAATGATTTTGACATTGAAAGGAGAACATTGCCGTCTGGTGTTTCACATAACGTGATTAAGGTCAGAGCATTGAACCCCACAAACTCTGATGAAGATTTATTTGATTTCAAAGAAGAAAAAAACCAAAAACCAATCAAAGCAAAGCAAGATACTAGATCATTTAGAAAAATTCATCCACTACCAGAAAACAAAACTGGATCTTCACTGCAGACTAAGTTCATCAGTGATGTATCTGAAAACCAAGGGTGTAGTTACCCAACGTTTCACACCTTCAAGGATATAAATACACCACGGTGTTTTAATGAAACACCTGAGCTTCAAGAACCTGTTGATTATCAGGTCAAAAAGTCAACATATAACCTGTTTCTAGCTGCACCGTACAGGAAACAGTTAGAAGCACAAAGAGCTTCAATGATATATTATATAAACCTCATTCTTGGATCAATCATTTCAAGCATTATTGAAAGGCCTAGCAATGAGATTTGGTTTGATACCGTTAGGAAACGGCTACTGAATAAAGTATGGACTGAACTCCAAGACTTGGAGAACATTGAACTTCTTAAAGAAGACCCATTCAAAGTTTCCTCAGATATTTATAAAAATATCTGTCAGAAATACAATGACACATCAAAGGAGAACATTAAAAGAGCTTTAAAACGGTCAGTGTTGGATAACATGATTGTTTCAGGTTTCAAGGAACAGTTGTTAAAACTGAACATGAAATGGTCCGTAACGTTGTCGAGTGAGAACAACAAAAAATGTGGAACCTCAATAGATAAACGACTGTTACATTCAGAAAACTTTGATCAAGAGTCTTCAGGGGATCTCAAAGACAAGGCATTACCTGGTTTAAAATGGATGGAAAGTTCATCGAACAACATCTCGGATAAAGGGGAGCCGGGTTTTCCATCTGAACTTAATCCTGTTCATCCAGAAACTCCTACAGACTCTAAAGAGGGGTCCATAAGCTCCTTAGAAACAATAGATTATTTGCCTCTAGAAAAACAGCCCATAACGTCTGAAAACGAGAGGAGAATGTGCTTTATTGACACACCTCTTCAATCTGCAGCCTTTGCTATTTCCAAAGTAGAATTCCAAACTGAGAAGCCTGCAATGACTCAGACAGCCAACATCAGCTACAATAGGTCTTTGAGAGATGAAGGTTTGGATGAGGAACAAGCTTCACTGAAATTCTTTGTCGTCAGGAACATTCATGTAGTAATATCCCTCGTTATGACAAGATCTATTGATAAATTGAAGTTTGACAAGATCAAAAGTAGGTTGATCCAGAAAATCTGGGCCGAATTCCGATATATACCAAAAAGTGAAGTGCCCAAAAGGCGCGTCAGAAAACTCTCCACAAAGATTCTAAAAGAAATTGCTGATTATTTTGACGAACCCACAATGGACCTAATTTGTACCATACTTGAAGATGGAACATTAGATGATGAAATTGTCGGTATATTTAAAAAACTTCTCCTGACACCAAAGAAAGCATCTATCAAAAAGAGGATAGCATCTACTCTCAAAGCCTTACCCAAAAAAACTTTCAGATTGAAAAACTCTGGATGAAGCGCCTACTATTATTCGTACGATTTATCAATAAATTGTGGAAAAGTCTGATGTGCTTGTCTCTACTTTTACAGAAAAAACCTCATAAGTTATTGCCTTGAAATACCTGGGTTGTTATTACAAAACATTTTTTATTTTTTAAGCGATCCATTGTACTTATTTATTCACATCATAAATCAGCGTTTTAGGTCCTTTTTTTATTTGACAGTCATGTGAGTCACTAAAACAAAACTGGAAAGAATAATCTAAAACTACAAAGGATGCAGTGGATTAAAAAAAAAAAACACTCATGGTTTGGAACATTTTTCAGACCAGAGATTGGATGATTTTTCAGATCAGCTAATTAGTCATTTTGAGTGACTTAGAACTATTGCTAATGCTAACATCAATATTGAAGTTCATTTCCAAGATTTAGGTCAATAAAATTTTAAGTGAATAAAAAATGCAGTTTGGAAAATTAAATGCCCCCAAGTGGAGGAGTTTAAGTATCTCGGGGTCTTGTTCACGAGTGGGGGAAGGATGAAGCGGGAGGTTGACAGGCGGATCGGAGCGGCATCAGCAATAACTAGGACGCTGCATCGGTCCGTTGTGGTAAAGAGAGAGCTGAGCCGAAAAGCAAAGCTCTCGATTTACAAGTCGATCTACCTTCCAACCCTCATCTATGGTCACCAGCTGTGGGTGGTGACCGAAAGAATGAGATCGCGGGTACAAGCGGCCGAAATGAGTTTCCTCCGCAGGGTGGTTGGGCTCTCACTCAGAGATCGGGTGAGTAGCTCTGCCATCCGGAAGGAGCTTGGTGTTGAGCCGCTCCTCCTCCAGGTCGAGAGGAGCCAGATGGGGTGGTTCGGGCATCTGGTCAGGATGACCCTAGAGCGCCTCGCGGGCGAGGTGTTTTGGGCACGTTCCACCGGGAGGAGACCAAGGGGCAGACCCCGGACCCGCTGGAGAGACTATGTCTCACAGCTGGCCGGGGAAAGACTTGGGATCCTTCCGGGTGAGCTGGAGGATGCAGCCGGGGAGAGAGAGCCCCGGGCTGCCCGTTTGAGGCTGTTGCCCCCGCGACTCGACCCCGGAACAAGCGGAAGATGACGGAACGGAACAGAAAATTAAAGCACAGCCAACAGTGCAGGTAAGTACTGGTAGTTGCATAAATATTTTTTTTTGGCTGTGACTGGGTTTTAAATAAACATTCTAACAGATTACACCATGAGATGAGGTTGGGCAAATCATGACCTGACGGCTACCTAGTATGCCTTTTCAAGGTTTTTTATCAGCTCCGCCAAACATGAAGAAAATACATAAACTTGTCGTTGTTTTTTTTCTGCTGTAAACTACGACCGCGTAAAAAACAAAACATCACACAGAACAGTGTGTTGTAATTGACTTGAAAATACTTTATTCATCCATGAAGGGAAATTTGAGTGCAACAGTGCAAACCAAACCTCGATTAATATAACCTTTCATTCATTCAAGGCGCTTTACCAAACTTAACGTCCCATTTTGAAGTTTTTCATTATGAATATATGTACTGTTACATTCCCAGTAAGTAATGACAGATTTTTCTGCCAAGTTCTCCAATTTGATATATTTTATTATATGAGAATTGATTTTGACTTGACAACCTCAACACAAAAATAATAATGAAAACAATTATATCTTCTAACGTGAAACAAACAAAAAATGAAATAATCACTCAATTAATCGGATTTTTTTTTAATTTTCTTTAAATTGGTATTGGTATTGATTTTTGATTTTTTTTAAAAAACAAACAAAAAACTTTGTTGGGGCCTTGGCCCCCACACCTGGCAGGTCTAGAATCGGCCCTGCTTGTGCTGACAATTCACTTTAAATTAAAACTAATGAAGAGAAATTAAAAATGAAAAGTGGAACTTTTAAAACCAGACAGAAGTAATAAAACGTACAACTTGTGTTTGTTACGTTTAAGATTCACTGAAATCAATAGTGTATTCTTACTTCCGGGTTTGATCACCTGACCAGCACGAGACGTGCAGGTGAATTTTTTATTTTTTTATTTTTTACCGGGAGAGATTCTTTAATTCAAAAGCGACTTTAGTTCTGACTTTGTTTTAAAATTTCTGGTTTAAAACAGCCAAAAAGAGTTCATGTGATTGATTTCTTTTGCTTCTTTTAACTTTAAACCGTGTTTCGTCTTTTATCAAAACATTGTAAACACGTTCATTTTGAATATTTTTTCGGTGCTTTGACTTCAAACTCACATGGAGTCTGCAGGTAAATTTATTTTTGATCATAAATACCTTCTTGACTTTTTCTGTTTCAACCTCTGTAAAGAAAACCAAATTTAAACCAAATTCCACAAACAGGATGTTTAATAAACTTATTGTTTACTAAATCAAATAAAAATGGAATATTTCTCTGATTAAGTCATGTTTAACCCAATCAGATTCAACCATCAATCAGTAAAAAAGGACATTAAGTTGTAGTTTATCAACATTATTTTATAATTGCTTATTAATGTAGATGCTGTAAATCTTTTGAAATGTTTTTTATTTTCATTTTATGTCTAATAAAAAAAATTCTAATTGTATTTCTCCTTTCGATGAATGAGATGGTCAACGGGGTAGAGATGGGACCAGTCAGAAACGTTCCCCTCTGGATGTCCTCATGAGTCAGATTCGCAGGAAACGCACAGACAGAAAACCTCTGGGTCGCTTTCTGTCATGGACCTCAGACCGGGCGACAACCCCCGAGGATGGAGAGCCCGAAGGCAAAGTGACCAAAGGTCAAAGTCAGTGTGAGGTTTGGTTTTGTTTCTTAAGAGTAAAATAAGATGGATACTTTAAAGATAGGGTGGCATGGCATAGGTAGCACAGTGGCCTCACAGGAAGAAGGGCGTGGGTTCAAGTCTCAGGTGAGGACGAGACTTGGAACACTGGCCTTTCTGTGTGGAGTTTGCATGTTCTTCCCGTGTCTGCGTGGTTTTCTCTAGGTACTCTGGTTTCCTCCCACCATCAAAAACATGGACGCTAGGTTGATTGGCCGCTACATGATTGCCCATAGGACTAAGTGTGTATGGTTGTATGTGTGTGGCCCTGCAACAGACTGGCAACCTGTTCGGGGTGTAACCTGCCCCTCACCTTGAAACAGCTGGGATGGGCAGTAGCAAACCTCGCAACCTCAGAAGGGATCGACGGTTAAGAAGGGGACTGACACTCCTCACTAACGCTAAAAGTCTAGCCTGTTCTGGCATAGTTCTAGATTAGTTTTCTATACATCTCATGCATAGACATTTCTATAAATCTCATGCTGCTTGGAGTTCTTTACTTTATTCAACTTCTTCTAAGAAAGTCTATCTAGAACAGACAGATGGCTGTTCCACCAAGCAACTGTTCCAGCTCCACCCCACACATTTAAGCACTACCTAGCAGCCATGCAGTTGTTTGGAGCTCTTTCTTACACAGCTTGGAGTGCCACCAGGCACCAAAATTTCCCCAGCAGAGATTTAATAAAGTACCTTGAAGTTGAAAAAGGCCTTTGAAAGTTAGCCTACCTGGCAACAAAGGCTGGCTGACATGGGTTTGGTCAAACGCTTAGTATGACCAAACGCAATGCAAGAAAAGCAATGCAAGAAAATGGACAGATGTTTTGGATATGTTTTATAAATACTTATGGCCGAAACACATTTAACACCCGTTAGGGATACAGATCTTTTTCAGCCAGCAGAGAAGGCTTTGAAGGTGTTCAGGATCCGGCACTGATCACAATATACAATACTCTTGACCTTGTGTTAGTTCTCAAGTGTGATTTTTCTCAAGAAAGTTGCAAGTTAACATATTCTTTTAGCATGTGACAGACTGGTGACCTGTTCATGGTGTTCCCTCCCTCTTGCCTGTTAACTAAATTTGACAACTATTAGCAAACTGAATGAGTGTTGAATTAAGTGGTTGTAAAGATAATTAAGTGATGTCTTCTGTACCGCTTATCCATGACAGGGTTGCAGGCGGTGCCAGAGATTATCCTAGCTGATTTAAGTTATGAAGCAGGGTACACCCTGAACAGGTTCAGATAATTAAGTGAAAAGCCAAAAGTGGTGTCAAGAAAATGTTTAATGAAATAGGTCTGAACAGGTGTAAAATATCATGTAAAAAAATGTAAAAGATCAAAACTATATAAGAGAAGCATTTATACGTAGATTAAAAATCAGATGTATTGTGATAACTTTTAAGTGTGTGGGTGTGTGTGTTTCAGGTGGTGGAACTAAAGAAGAAAACGAGCAGCACTTGGGATGGGGTCGGGTGTGTGTTTTTCTGCAGAAGCTCGGAAAGAAAGCCGACAGCAGAAACCTGAATCTGGCTCATTGTGAGCTGACTGCTACAGATCTGCTGGAGCTCGGTACACGGTTCTTCCACCAACCTGAACAGTACACTCTTATCAATACATAAGATTGTTTAAAACAGCATTGTTTACTGTAAAGTGATCAATAAATTAAACCTGATGTAAAAACGTATGAGCCTATGAACTGAGATGTGGTGTTACAGGAGTTATTCAACATTCATTGGTGTAAACGATATCGGTCCAGGCTAAATGTGACTTCCTGTCTGGTTTCTGAAGCTTCGTTGCTGCAGTTCCTCCCTCAGCTGGAGGAGATGGACGTGTCCTGGAACGATCTGATTGGTGGAAGTCTGACCGCCCTGACCTCTCACCTCCAGCAGGTGCGGGGGCTTAGAGTGTTGAAACTGTGCAGCTGCAGGCTGGATCCTGATGATGTAGCAGCTTTAGGTAAGAATTTGTTACTGTAGTTTTGTAAAATTTGTTTGTTTTTGTCAAACACACACATAGAGGCGCACGCAGCATTCAAATGCAGTTGAAGATGTTTTAACTCCATATTATTTTTCTAAGCATAAATCTTCCCCTTGTTCCGGGGCCGGGTCATGAGGGCAACAGCCTCAGACCGGAAGCCCAGGCTTCTCTCGCCCCGGCTGCATCCTCCAGCTCACCTGGAAGGATACTGAGTCGTTCTACAGCCAGCTGTGAGACAAAGTCTCTCCAGCAGGTCTGGGGTCTGCCTCTTGGTCTCCTCCCGGTGGGACGTGCCTGAAACACCTCACCAGCGTAGCGCTTGAGGGGCATCCTGACCAGATGCCCGACCAACCCCATCTGGCTCCTCTCAACCTGGACGAGAAGCGGCTCAACACCAAGCTGCTCCCAGATGGCAGAGCTCCTCACCCGATCTCTGAGTGAGAGCCCAGCCACCCTGCGGAGGAAGCTCATTTCAGCCGCTTGTATCTGTGATCTCATTCTCTCGGTCACCACCCACAGCCGGTGACCATAGGTGAGGCTAGGAACGTACATCGACTTGTAAATCGAGAGCTTTGCTTTTTGGCTCAGCTCTTTCTTTATCACGACGGACCGATGCAGCGTCCTAGTTATTGCTGACACCGCACCGATTCGCCTGTGGGTCTACCACTCCATCCTTCACCCACTTGTGAACAAGACCCCGAGATACTTCCTGGTTTTGTCTCCATATAAATATTTCTACCTGTTAGAGACGCCCCCCCCATGTGAAGCAGACTGGCGTGTCAGCTCTAAATAAACCTCTTCCATACTGCTGGTAATCTGTGTGGTCTTTTTGTGTAGGTGAGGGTCTCATCGGTCTCCCTCTTTTGGAAAAACTTGACTTATCTTGGAACAGTGACGTAGGGAGCAGCTGCTTGCAAGGCTTGCTGGGAAAACTTCCTCCATCATTAGCAGAGCTTCACCTAGTGGCCTGCCATCTCACTGCAGCCAGTGCTTCTGCGCTAGGTACTTATTTATCTCTGTTTTTGTGATTTTCTCTGAGAATTTTTCACTTTTTACTGTCAAACTTGTCTCCATTTGTTCTCCATCTTCCTCTCAGGAGAACTGGTGGACCTCCTCCCCAGACTTAACCTGCTGGATGTCTCTCATAATGCTCAGCTAGCACAAGAAGGCCATGTGGCTGGTTTCAGAGAGCTGACTGCATCCCTCTCTCATGCTACTTCCCTCACCGTCCTTCGCCTACAGGCCTGTGGGATGACACCAGACTGCCTCAGGGCTCTCGGTAGGAGAAGATTTTTTTTTTTTTCTAAACCTAGTTTTTGAAAAAAGAAGATCCATATTCTGCTCATTTCCTCTTTCCATAGTCTTCTATAAACATAATTATGATAATATTCTGATGCTTGCAGAGTGAAACCCTCCATAGTTATGAAATATTGTGCATTTCTTTAAGTGAGCCCAGAAATAAAAACAGCCTGATTTATAAACCTGCTGCATTTGACACCATTGATCACATCATCCTTCTCCACCGTCTTCAGCACCACATTGGACTCTCAGGCACTGTCCTTCAATGGTTTCAGTCCTACCTCACTGATCGGACCAAGTGCGGGGTCCTGGGGGAAGCTAAATCCAGAACCCACACAGTCACCTGTGGGGTCCCCCAGGGCTCCGTGCTCGGTCCTACCCTCTTCACAATTTACATGCTCCCCCTTGGTAGTGTCATCAGCACACATGGCATTAATTTCCACTGCTATGCTGACGACACACAGCTCTACCTCAAAGTCACTCCCTCTGGGCCCCCCTCTGCCACTCTCAAACACCTCAGCTCCTGCCTGGAGGACATAAAGGCATGGATGAGCCAAAATTTTCTTCAGTTGAACGGCTCTAAAACCGAAGCCATTCAAATTGGTACCCCTCAACAACTTCGCTCCTCCCCCATAAACTCAATTTCCCTCTTTGGCCACAACATTGCCCTCTCTCCCTCTGTTACCAACCTCGGGGTTAAGTTCGACCCCCACCTCACCTTTGACAATCATGTCACCCACATTTGCAAAACTTCCTTCTTTCACCTCCGTAACATCTCAAAACTTCGTCCATCTCTCTCCCTCCGGCTGCTGAGAAGCTCGTCCATGCCTTTGTCTCCTCCAGGCTGGATTACTGTAATGCGCTTCTCATCGGGATCCCTGGCAGGAGCATTCAAAAGCTCCAGTATGTTAAGAACAGCGCTGCCAGGGTCCTGATGAGGGTGCGGAATTACGAGCACATCACCCCCATCCTTCACAGCCTTCACTGGCTTCCCGTTCACCTCTGTATTGAATATAAGGTCCTCCTTCACACCCATCACTGTCTGCACGGTGAGGCCCCCACTTACCTCTCAGAACTACTCACACTCAATACCTCAACCAGGACCCGGTGAGGCCAACAGCATCGTCTGAACCCACCCAGGACACGGCTAAAAACTACGGGCAACAGGGCCTTCAAGGCTGCTGCTCCCCGCCTGTGGAATGCCCTCCCAGACTACCTCAGGGCCCCACAGACGGAGGATGCCTTTAAAAAAGGACTAAAAACCCACCTTTTTAAAAAAGCTTATCATTTTTAAATTTTGTTTGCATTGTATGTTTGTTTTTATTGTACTGTACTGTTTTAATTGTTTTAAGTTTTAATGTTTTAACCATGTAGCACTCTGAGACTTGATTTCAGGTGTAGAGTGCATTATAAATAAAATGCATTATTATTATTATTATAAACCTTTATAACCTTTTGGGGAGACGGTGGCTCAGTGGTTAGAGCGTTCGCCCGCGGACCGGAAGTCAACCGGATGTTTGCGGGTTCGCATCCCACTGAGTGCACGTCTAGGGTCCTTGGAGAAGACATGGCAGCCTACTGCGGTGTAGGAGTGCAGCACACAAATTTTCCCGTTGAGGGGTGAATAGAGTGAGTAAAAAAATTTTAAAAATGGTTGTTTTATCATGAGGGAGAGGCTTTGGGCTGTCCGTGTGTCTGTCCATGCTTCCAAAACTTTGTGAACTATGAAGTCTCTCAAACCACTGAAGTAATTTTCCAACCAACTATAGATGAACTGATTGGGCTTTCAGGGTCATGCAGCCCAACATCAAACTCACCAAGCTCGAAATCACAGATTCTTGAAAACACAATGGGATTTGAATGAAACTGCCCACAATTACTCTGCAGCAACTATTAGGTATTCAAGCCCATGTGACCAAACGTCAAGGTGACATTTTTGGGTGAGGTGGGGGCGTATTATTCTAATTCTCTTTATTCTACAGGGGACTCCCTCACTAAGCTCCCCCTCCTACGAGAGCTGGACCTGTCCTGTAACAAACATCTAGCTGGTGGATTAAATCATCTCACTCCTCACCTGCTGTATGTGAAACATCTGGAGACCTTTGACCTCCACCTCTGCTGTCTGACACAATCAGACCTGGAAGCACTGAGTGAGTCCGTCTGATAAAACCAGTGAATACCAGTGATCTCCAGTTGTCATAAGACTTTTCTCTCCAGTTCTGGTGCTTCCTTCTCTGCCGGCGTTGAACCACCTCAACGTGTCATCCAATAAGGAGGTAGGAGGGATGGTCCACCCGCTGGTCTCCGTCCTTCCTCTGACACAGATCAGACAGATGCCACTGAACAGCTGCAGCCTGACTGAGGACTCCCTCTATGCCCTGGGTAACACACACATATACACACACTTATACACACACTTATACTCTATATATTCATACCAGTAGGGTGATAGAGATGATGTGTGTGTGTGTGTGTGTGTGTGTGTGTGTGTGTGTGTGTGTGTGTGTGTGTGTGTGTGTGTGTATGTGTGTGTGTGTCAGGTCTTGCAGTCCCGTACCTCCACACTGTGGACGTTTCCTGGTGTAAAGTGGTTGGTGGTCACTCAGACTTCCTCCTGGATGCTCTGCAGCCCTCTACCATCATCGAGCTCCGCCTCAGCAGCTGTAATCTCACTTCTGATGATCTGCATCACCTTGGTAACCAAACACTTCGTTATAAACCTTTAATTATATCACAGAGAAACTTGGACTAAATTCAACCACCAATTTACTAAAGTGGTTAAAAATAATTAAACAGATGTTTAGCCAAAGAAGAATTGCCAATCAGCGACATTGTTGCTGCTTACTGACGTTTCGAAAGTTTAATCCAAACTAATCCCCTGCTCGATCCTAGGTCAGGGGTGGGCAAACTTTTTGATTGGTGGGCCACATTCAGCTCTAACATTTGAGAAAGGGGCTGGAACAGAAGCAGATGGATGGCATTTTTGGTAACCTCACTTCCATCTTGGGATGTGCAAAAAACATGTGCTTTAATTTCCAATGAAAATGAAGAAAAACATTCAAACAAAAGCTTTTACTTTGAAATGAGTCTTTAAGCACTAAAAATCAAATAAATAAGCATTTTATTTTGAAGGTCACTGATCCTTAAGGGAAGTCATCATCACTCTCCTGTCTTTCTTTTTTTTTTTTTCCAAAAACATCAAGCTGCTAAATTTTAAATCTAGCGCTATCACTTAAAAAAACTTGCATCTAGCGCTCTAGATTACGCTCATATAGGGACCCCGTTGGCTTTCCATAGTAGTGCAAAAGGTTTGAAACGTAACGCGCTGGTTTACGTGTGTATTGGCGCGATGGCTTTCTATATGTGCGTGCACGTTTTATTTTGACAATGTGCACATCACTGAGACACACACATTTTAATGGGAACAGTGTTGTTTTTTCTCAACAAAGCCAATAAATCTAGAGTGCGCCATCTAGTGACGAAACATCAGAATTACAGAAAAATAAAACTAACAGTTTATTTACTTAATTTTTCCAAGTTCGGCAGGCCTGATTAAATCCTTTAATAGGCCGCAGTTTGCCCATGTCTGCCCTAGGTAGTACTGTTTGATATTTTATTGATATCTTCTAATGTTTCTGTGCAGCTGCAGTGAGCAGACGGGGCGTCCTCTCCTCTCTCCGCCTTCTGGATCTCTCCTATAACCAGTTAGTGTCTGATGACGGCTGGTCAGCTCTGTTTGCAGCAGGAGGTCTGGGTTCACTGGAGGATCTGGACCTTAGCCTGAGACCTTCGACCTTTTCCCCCTGCTCAGTGTGGCTACCTGCCCTGTTGAGCGCCCTGCCTCGCATGCCAGCGTTGGCCAGGCTCGCCATGCAGGGATGGACCGTCGGATCTCAGGAGAGACGACAGCTGGATTACAGCACGAAGACCAGAAACATCAAGCTGGACTTGGATCCGGACGTTACACACTCTGTGTATAAGAGACCTGAGGAAGGTCAGCCAGAGGAGTAGAGACTGGAATCCTGATTCAATCAGACTGAAAAGATTCACTTTTATTCTTTGACAAACATTTAAGTAGTGATAGCAATGCTGTGTTTTATGGATCTAAAAAAAAGATGCTATTTTTACTACAAATATTTGTAAATACTAAATTTGAAGTTATAAAAAGAGTTTGTAAGAATTAGTCAAATCAACATGAGCCACTTAGATCAATTAATCAATTAAAGCCTCCAGTGAAGGGGAGTGGGATCCGTCCCCGTGCGTTAAGCCGACCAGAAATAAAAAAATAAATGCTAAATTTGCTACAATTTTTAATTCATAAAATCATGTTTGAGTTATTATAAAATTTTATGAAATTAACTTATTTTTAGTAATTTATGCAAATTATTGAACTTTTTTATGACAAAAGCTGATGTGTCTTAAAAATTGTTTCCGTCCCGATACAAATACATGTACCTAGGTTCCACTTGTGATAGGTAATTATAACAATAAATAGTCGTTAAAAATGCTCCGATTTAGTCTAAAGTTTGAAGCTAGCATACTTGCTCGTTACAAACACGCTATTAACGCAGTCTGGATACAGATATACGAGAGTAAAGAAAAATAAAGTGTAGCAGTTTGTCTGCAAAAAAGTATTTCACCCGAAAGTTCAATTAAACGTAGACAGCGTTAGGTTAGCGAACGCTGATAGAAACTTTTTAAATAGGCGGAGCTAATGTCAGTTTGGCTTTGATGCGCAGTAGATGACGTAAGCGTGTGACTTAAAAGGCAGAGGAACCCTCAAAACTATCCTGGAGCCACTGTCTTTTTACCGTCAAGGAACGATAAAAAAGTGGAAACTTATTTTAAAGAATATGGACCAAATGTTAGCTCTTCTTCCAGATAAACTTGAACACCACCAGCCTGTGAACTGTTCACGCCATCTGAGAATTGAAGAGTCTCATACATCTCATCGAAACCTGGAAGGAGATAAAGCTCTGAATCTTGAGGATTACGAGAAGGAGTTGGGCACGGATTGTGTTACTAAAAACACAATGTCATCCGTTCACCCCACGAAGACTTTTAATGAAAAAAAGTCTACTTCGACTAATTTAAAACTTCCAACATGGCAAGAAGAGATCATCTCTTTTGCAAAAAATTTAAGGAATCCATCTAAAGGGATAAGAAATGATTTTGACATTGAAAGGAGAACATTGCCGTCTGGTGTTTCACATAACGTGATTAAGGTCAGAGCATTGAACCCCACAAACTCTGATGAAGATTTATTTGATTTCAAAGAAGAAAAAAACCAAAAACCAATCAAAGCAAAGCAAGAAACTAGATCATTTAGAAAAATTCATCCACTACCAGAAAAGAAAGCTGGATCTTCACTGCAGACTAAGTTCATCAGTGATGTATCTGAAAACCAAGGGTGTAGTTACCCAAAGTTTCACACCTTCAAGGATATAAATACACCACGGTGTTTTAATGAAACACCTGAGCTTCAAGAACCTGTTGATTATCAGGTCAAAAAGTCAACATATAACCTGTTTCTAGCTGCACCGTACAGGAAACAGTTAGAAGCACAAAGAGTTTCAATGATATATTATATAAACCTCATTCTTGGATCAATCATTTCAAGCATTATTGAAAGGCCTAGCAATGAGATTTGGTTTGATACCGTTAGGAAACGGCTACTGAATAAAGTATGGACTGAACTCCAAGACTTGGAGAACATTGAACTTCTTAAAGAAGACCCATTCAAAGTTTCCTCAGATATTTATAAAAATATCTGTCAGAAATACAATGACACATCAAAGGAGAACATTAAAAGAGCTTTAAAATGCTCAGTGTTGGATAACATGATTGTTTCAGGTTTCAAGGAACAGTTGTTAAAACTGAACATGAAATGGTCCGTAACGTTGTCGAGTGAGAACAACAAAAAATGTGGAACCTCAATAGATAAACGACTGTTACATTCAGAAAACTTTGATCAAGAGTCTTCAGGGGATCTCAAAGACAAGGCATTACCTGGTTTAAAATGGATGGAAAGTTCATCGAACAACATCTCGGATAAAGGGGAGCCGGGTTTTCCATCTGAACTTAATCCTGTTCATCCAGAAACTCCTACAGACTATAAAGAGGGGTCCATAAGCTCCTTAGAAACAATAGATTATTTGCCTCTAGAAAAACAGCCCATAACGTCTGAAAACGAGAGGAGAATGTGCTTTATTGACACACCTCTTCAATCTGCAGCCTTTGCTATTTCCAAAGTAGAATTCCAAACTGAGAAGCCTGCAATGACTCAGACAGCCAACATCAGCTACAATAGGTCTTTGAGAGATGAAGGTTTGGATGAGGAACAAGCTTCACTGAAATTCTTTGTCGTCAGGAACATTCATGTAGTAATATCCCTCGTTATGACAAGATCTATTGATAAATTGAAGTTTGACAAGATCAAAAGTAGGTTGATCCAGAAAATCTGGGCCGAATTCCGATATATACCAAAAAGTGAAGTGCCCAAAAGGCGCGTCAGAAAACTCTCCACAAAGATTCTAAAAGAAATTGCTGATTATTTTGACGAACCCACAATGGACCTAATTTGTACCATACTTGAAGATGGAACATTAGATGATGAAATTGTCGGTATATTTAAAAAACTTCTCCTGACACCAAAGAAAGCATCTATCAAAAAGAGGATAGCATCTACTCTCAAAGCCTTACCCAAAAAAACTTTCAGATTGAAAAACTCTGGATGAAGCGCCTACTATTATTCGTACGATTTATCAATAAATTGTGGAAAAGTCTGATGTGCTTGTCTCTACTTTTACAGAAAAAACCTCATAAGTTATTGCCTTGAAATACCTGGGTTGTTATTACAAAACATTTTTTATTTTTTAAGCGATCCATTGTACTTATTTATTCACATCATAAATCAGCGTTTTAGGTCCTTTTTTTATTTGACAGTCATGTGAGTCACTAAAACAAAACTGGAAAGAATAATCTAAAACTACAAAGGATGCAGTGGATTAAAAAAAAAAAACACTCATGGTTTGGAACATTTTTCAGACCAGAGATTGGATGTTTTTCAGATCAGCTAATTAGTCATTTTGAGTGACTTAGAACTATTGCTAATGCTAACATCAATATTGAAGTTCATTTCCAAGATTTAGGTCAATAAAATTTTAAGTGAATAAAAAATGCAGTTTGGAAAATTAAATGCCCCCAAGTGGAGGAGTTTAAGTATCTCGGGGTCTTGTTCACGAGTGGGGGAAGGATGAAGCGGGAGGTTGACAGGCGGATCGGAGCGGCATCAGCAATAACTAGGACGCTGCATCGGTCCGTCGTGGTAAAGAGAGAGCTGAGCCGAAAAGCAAAGCTCTCGATTTACAAGTCGATCTACCTTCCAACCCTCATCTATGGTCACCAGCTGTGGGCGGTGACCGAAAGAATGAGATCGCGGGTACAAGCGGCCGAAATGAGTTTCCTCCGCAGGGTGGTTGGGCTCTCACTCAGAGATCGGGTGAGTAGCTCTGCCATCCGGGAGGAGCTTGGTGTTGAGCCGCTCCTCCTCCAGGTCGAGAGGAGCCAGATGGGGTGGTTCGGGCATCTGGTCAGGATGACCCTAGAGCGCCTCGCGGGCGAGGTGTTTTGGGCACATTCCACCGGGAGGAGACCAAGGGGCAGACCCCGGACCCGCTGGAGAGACTATGTCTCACAGCTGGCCGGGGAAAGACTTGGGATCCTTCCGGGTGAGCTGGAGGATGCAGCCGGGGAGAGAGAGCCCCGGGCTGCCCGTTTGAGGCTGTTGCCCCCGCGACTCGACCCCGGAACAAGCGGAAGATGACGGAACGGAACAGAAAATTAAAGCACAGCCAACAGTGCAGGTAAGTACTGGTAGTTGCATAAATATTTTTTTTTGGCTGTGACTGGGTTTTAAATAAACATTCTAACAGATTACACCATGAGATGAGGTTGGGCAAATCATGACCTGACGGCTACATAGTATGCCTTTTCAAGGTTTTTTATCAGCTCCGCCAAACATGAAGAAAATACATAAACTTGTCGTTGTTTTTTTTCTGCTGTAAACTACGACCGCGTAAAAAACAAAACATCACACAGAACAGTGTGTTGTAATTGACTTGAAAATACTTTATTCATCCATGAAGGGAAATTTGAGTGCAACAGTGCAAACCAAACCTCGATTAATATAACCTTTCATTCATTCAAGGCGCTTTACCAAACTTAACGTCCCATTTTGAAGTTTTTCATTATGAATATATGTACTGTTACATTCCCAGTAAGTAATGACAGATTTTTCTGCCAAGTTCTCCAATTTGATATATTTTATTATATGAGAATTGATTTTGACTTGACAACCTCAACACAAAAATAATAATGAAAACAATTATATCTTCTAACGTGAAACAAACAAAAAATGAAATAATCACTCAATTAATCGAATTTTTTTTAAATTTTCTTTAAATTGGTATTGATTTTTTTTTTAAAAACAAACAAAAAACTTTGTTGGGGCCTTGGCCCCCACACCTGGCAGGTCTAGAATCGGCCCTGCTTGTGCTGACAATTCACTTTAAATTAAAACTAATGAAGAGAAATTAAAAATGAAAAGTGGAACTTTTAAAACCAGACAGAAGTAATAAAACGTACAACTTGTGTTTATTACGTTTAAGATTCACTGAAATCAATAGTGTATTCTTACTTCCGGGTTTGATCACCTGACCAGCACGAGACGTGCAGGTGAATTTTTTATTTTTTTATTTTTTACCGGGAGAGATTCTTTAATTCAAAAGCGACTTTAGTTCTGACTTTGTTTTAAAATTTCTGGTTTAAAACAGCCAAAAAGAGTTCATGTGATTGATTTCTTTTGCTTCTTTTAACTTTAAACCGTGTTTCGTCTTTTATCAAAACATTGTAAACACGTTCATTTTGAATATTTTTTCGGTGCTTTGACTTCAAACTCACATGGAGTCTGCAGGTAAATTTATTTTTGATCATAAATACCTTCTTGACTTTTTCTGTTTCAACCTCTGTAAAGAAAACCAAATTTAAACCAAATTCCACAAACAGGATGTTTAATAAACTTATTGTTTACTAAATCAAATAAAAATGGAATATTTCTCTGATTAAGTCATGTTTAACCCAATCAGATTCAACCATCAATCAGTAAAAAAGGACATTAAGTTGTAGTTTATCAACATTATTTTATAATTGCTTATTAATGTAGATGCTGTAAATCTTTTGAAATGTTTTTTATTTTCATTTTATGTCTAATAAAAAAAATTCTAATTGTATTTCTCCTTTCGATGAATGAGATGGTCAACGGGGTAGAGATGGGACCAGTCAGAAACGTTCCCCTCTGGATGTCCTCATGAGTCAGATTCGCAGGAAACGCACAGACAGAAAACCTCTGGGTCGCTTTCTGTCATGGACCTCAGACCGGGCGACAACCCCCGAGGATGGAGAGCCCGAAGGCAAAGTGACCAAAGGTCAAAGTCAGTGTGAGGTTTGGTTTTGTTTCTTAAGAGTAAAATAAGATGGATACTTTAAAGATAGGGTGGCATGGTGGCGCAGTAGGTAGCACAGTGGCCTCACAGGAAGAAGGACGTGGGTTCAAGTCTCAGGTGAGGAAGAGGCTTGGAAGACTGGCCTTTCTGTGTGGAGTTTGCATGTTCTTCCCGTGTCTGCGTGGGTTTTCTCTAGGTACTCTGTTTTCCTCCCACCATCAAAAACATGCACGCAAGGTTGATTGGCCGGTGCCAAATTGCCCCCAGTAATGAGTGTGGATGGTTGAATGTGTGGCCCTGCAACAGACTGGCGACCTGTTTGGGGTGTAACCTGCCCCTCACCTTGAAACAGCTGGGATGGGCAGTAGCAAATCTCGCAACCTGAGAAGGGATCAACGGTTAAGAAGGGGACTGACACTCCTCACTAACGCTAAAAGTCTAGCCTGTTCTGGCATAGTTCTAGATTAGTTTTCTATACATCTCATGCATAGACATTTCTATAAATCTCATGCAGCTCGGAGTTCTTTCCTGTATTCAACTTCTTCTAAGAAAGTCTATCTAGAACAGACAGATGGCTGTTCCACCAAGCAACTGTTCCAGCTCCACCCCACACATTTAAGCACTACCTAGCAGCCATGCAGTTGTTTGGAGCTCTTTCTTACACAGCTTGGAGTGCCACCAGGCACCAAAATTTCCCCAACAGAGATTTAATAAAGTACCTTGAAGTTGAAAAAGGCCTTCGAAAGTTAGCCTACCTGGCAACAAAGGCTGGCTGACATAGGTTTGGTCAAACGCTTAGTGTGACCAAACGCAATGCAAGAAAAGCAATGCAAGAAAATGGACAGATGTTTTGGATGTTTTATAAATACTTATGGCCGAAACACATTTAACACCCGTTAGGGATACAGATCTTTTTCAGCCAGCAGAGAAGGCTTTGAAGGTGTTCAGGATCCGGCACTGATCACAATATACAATACTCTTGACCTTGTGTTAGTTCTCAAGTGTGATTTTTCACAAGAAAGTTGCAAGTTAACATATTCCTTTAGCATGTGACAGACTGGTGACCTGTTCATGGTGTTCCCTCCCTCTTGCCTGTTAACTAAATTTGACAACTATCAGCAAACTGAATGAGTGTTGAATTAAGTGGTTGTAAAGATAATTAAGTGTTGTCTTCTGTACGGCTTATCCATGACAGGGTTGCAGGCGATGCCAGAGACTATCCTAGCTGATTTAAGTTATGAAGCAGGGTACACCCTGAACAGGTTCAGATAATTAAGTGAAAAGCCAAAAGTGGTGTCAAGAAAATGTTTAATGAAATAGGTCTGAACAGGTGTAAAATATCATGTAAAAAAATGTAAAAGATCAAAAATATATAAGAGAAGCATTTATACGTAGATTAAAAATCAGATGTATTGTGATAACTTTTAAGTGTGTGAGTTGGTAATTGTGTGTGTGTGTGTGTGTGTGTGTGTGTGTGTGTGTGTGTGTGTGTTTCAGGTGGTGGAACTAAAGAAGAAAACGAGCAGCACTTGGGATGGGGTCGGGTGTGTGTTTTTCTGCAGAAGCTCGGAAAGAAAGCCGACAGCAGAAACCTGAATCTGGCTCATTGTGAGCTGACTGCTACAGATCTGCTGGAGCTCGGTACACGGTTCTTCCACCAACCTGAACAGTACACTCTTATCAATACATAAGATTGTTTAAAACAGCATTGTTTACTGTAAAGTGATCAATAAATTAAACCTGATGTAAAAACGTATGAGCCTATGAACTGAGATGTGGTGTTACAGGAGTTATTCAACATTCATTGGTGTAAACGATATCGGTCCAGGCTAAATGTGACTTCCTGTCTGGTTTCTGAAGCTTCGTTGCTGCAGTTCCTCCCTCAGCTGGAGGAGATGGACGTGTCCTGGAACGATCTGATTGGTGGAAGTCTGACCGCCCTGACCTCTCACCTCCAGCAGGTGCGGGGGCTTAGAGTGTTGAAACTGTGCAGCTGCAGGCTGGATCCTGATGATGTAGCAGCTTTAGGTAAGAATTTGTTACTGTAGTTTTGTAAAATTTGTTTGTTTTTGTCAAACACACACATAGAGGCGCACGCAGCATTCAAATGCAGTTGAAGATGTTTTAACTCCATATTATTTTTCTAAGCATAAATCTTCCCCTTGTTCCGGGGCCGGGTCATGAGGGCAACGGCCTCAGACCGGAAGCCCAGGCTTCTCTCGCCCCGGCTGCATCCTCCAGCTCACCTGGAAGGATCCTGAGTCGTTCTACAGCCAGCTGTGAGACATAGTCTCTCCAGCAGGTCTGGGGTCTGCCTCTTGGTCTCCTCCCGGTGGGACGTGCCTGAAACACCTCACCAGCGTAGCGCTTGAGGGGCATCCTGACCAGATGCCCGACCAACCCCATCTGGCTCCTCTCAACCTGGACGAGAAGCGGCTCAACACCAAGCTGCTCCCAGATGGCAGAGCTCCTCACCCGATCTCTGAGTGGGAGCCCAGCCACCCTGCGGAGGAAGCTCATTTCAGCCGCTTGTATCTGTGATCTCATTCTTTCGGTCACCACCCACAGCCGGTGACCATAGGTGAGGCTAGGAACGTAGATCGACTTGTAAATCGAGAGCTTTGCTTTTTGGCTCAGCTCTTTCTTTATCACGACGGACCGATGCAGCGTCTTAGTTATTGCTGACACCGCACCGATTCGCCTGTGGGTCTACCACTCCATCCTTCACCCACTTGTGAACAAGACCCCGAGATACTTCCTGGTTTTGTCTCCATATAAATATTTCTACCTGTTAGAGACGCCTCCCCCATGTGAAGCAGACTGGCGTGTCAGCTCTAAATAAACCTCTTCCATACTGCTGGTAATCTGTGTGGTCTTTTTGTGTAGGTGAGGGTCTCATCGGTCTCCCTCTTTTGGAAAAACTTGACTTATCTTGGAACAGTGACGTAGGGAGCAGCTGCTTGCAAGGCTTGCTGGGAAAACTTCCTCCATCATTAGCAGAGCTCCACCTAGCGGCCTGCCATCTCACTGCAGCCGGTGCTTCTGTGCTAGGTACTTATTTATCTCTGTTTTTGTGATTTTCTCTGAGAATTTTTCACTTTTTACTGTCAAACTTGTCTCCATTTGTTCTCCATCTTCCTCTCAGGAGAACTGGTGGACCTCCTCCCCAGACTTAACCTGCTGGATGTCTCTCATAATGCTCAGCTAGCACAAGAAGGCCATGTGGCTGGTTTCAGAGAGCTGACTGCATCCCTCTCTCATGCTACTTCCCTCACCGTCCTTCGCCTACAGGCCTGTGGGATGACACCAGACTGCCTCAGGGCTCTCGGTAGGAGAAGATTTTTTTTTTTTCTAAACCTAGTTTTTTAAAAAAGAAGATCCATATTCTGCTCATTTCCTCTTTCCATAGTCTTCTATAAACATAATTATGATAATATTCTGATGCTTGCAGAGTGAAACCCTCCATAGTTATGAAATATTGTGCATTTCTTTAAGTGAGCCCAGAAATAAAAACAGCCTGATTTATAAACCTGCTGCATTTGACACCATTGATCACAACATCCTTCTCCACCGTCTTCAGCACCACATTGGACTCTCAGGCACTGTCCTTCAATGGTTTCAGTCCTACCTCACTGATCGGACCAAGTGCGGGGTCCTGGGGGAAGCTAAATATAGAACCCACACAGTCACCTGTGGGGTCCCCCAGGGCTCCGTGCTCGGTCCTACCCTCTTCACAATTTACATGCTCCCCCTTGGTAGTGTCATCAGCACACATGGCATTAATTTCCACTGCTATGCTGACGACACACAGCTCTACCTCAAAGTCACTCCCTCTGGGCCCCCCTCTGCCACTCTCAAACACCTCAGCTCCTGCCTGGAGGACATAAAGGCATGGATGAGCCAAAATTTTCTTCAGTTGAACGGCTCTAAAACCGAAGCCATTCAAATTGGTACCCCTCAACAACTTCGCTCCTCCCCCATAAACTCAATTTCCCTCTTTGGCCACAACATTGCCCTCTCTCCCTCTGTTACCAACCTCGGGGTTAAGTTCGACCCCCACCTCACCTTTGACAATCATGTCACCCACATTTGCAAAACTTCCATCTTTCACCTCCGTAACATCTCAAAACTTCGTCCATCTCTCTCCCTCCGGCTGCTGAGAAGCTCGTCCATGCCTTTGTCTCCTCCAGGCTGGATTACTGTAATGCGCTTCTCATCGGGATCCCTGGCAGGAGCATTCAAAAGCTCCAGTATGTTCAGAACAGCGCTGCCAGGGTCCTGATGAGGGTGCACCCCCATCCTTCACAGCCTTCACTGGCTTCCCGTTCACCTCCGTATTGAATATAAGGTCCTCCTTCACACCCATCACTGTCTGCACGGTGAGGCCCCCACTTACCTCTCAGAACTACTCACACTCAATACCTCAACCACAACCCGGTGAGGCCAACAGCATCGTCTGAACCCACCCAGGACACGGCTAAAAACTACGGGCAACAGGGCCTTCAAGGCTGCTGCTCCCCGCCTGTGGAATGCCCTCCCAGACTACCTCAGGGCCCCACAGACGGAGGATGCCTTTAAAAAAGGACTAAAAACCCACCTTTTTAAAAAAGCTTATCATTTTTAAATTTTGTTTGCATTGTATGTTTGTTTTTATTGTACTGTACTGTTTTAATTGTTTTAAGTTTTAATGTTTTAACCATGTAGCACTCTGAGACTTGATTTCAGGTGTAGAGTGCATTATAAATAAAATGCATTATTATTATTATTATAAACCTTTATAACCTTTTGGGGAGACGGTGGCTCAGTGGTTAGAGCGTTCGCCCGCGGACCGGAAGTCAACCGGATGTTTGTGGGTTCGCATCCCACTGAGTGCACGTCTAGGGTCCTTGGAGAAGACACCTAACCCCCCGTTTCTCCCATCATTGGTGCCGTCATGGCAGCCTACTGCGGTGTAGGAGTGCAGCACACAAATTTCCCCGTTGAGGGGTGAATAGAGTTAGTAAAAAAATTTAAAAAATTGTTGTTTTATCATGAGGGAGAGGCTTTGGGCTGTCCGTGTGTCTGTCCATGCTTCCAAAACTTTGTGAACTATGAAGTCTCCCAAACCACTGAAGTAATTTTCCAACCAACTATAGATGAACTGATTGGGCTTTCAGGGTCATGCAGCCCAACATCAAACTCACCAAGCTCGAAATCACAGATTCTTGAAAACACATTGGGATTTGAATGAAACTGCCCACAATTACTCTGCAGCAACTATTAGGTATTCAAGGTCATGTGACCAAAAGTCAAGGTGACATTTTTGGGTGAGGTGGGGGCGTATTGTTCTAATTCTCTTTATTCTACAGGGGACTCCCTCACTAAGCTCCGCCTCCTACGAGAGCTGGACCTGTCCTGTAACAAACATCTAGCTGGTGGATTAAATCATCTCACTCCTCACCTGCTGTATGTGAAACATCTGGAGACCTTTGACCTCCACCTCTGCTGTCTGACACAATCAGACCTGGAAGCACTGAGTGAGTCCGTCTGATAAAACCAGTGAATACCAGTGATCTCCAGTCGTCATAAGACTTTTCTCTCCAGTTCAGGTGCTTCCTTCTCTGCCGGCGTTGAACCACCTCAACGTGTCATCCAATAAGGAGGTAGGAGGGATGGTCCACCCGCTGGTCTCCGTCCTTCCTCTGACACAGATCAGACAGATGCCACTGAACAGCTGCAGCCTGACTGAGGACTCCCTCTATGCCCTGGGTAACACACACATATACACACACTCATACTCTATATATTTATACCAGTATGGTGATAGAGATGATGTGTGTGTGTGTGTGTGTGTGTGTGTGTGTGTCAGGTCTTGCAGTCCCGTACCTCCACACTGTGGACGTTTCCTGGTGTAAAGTGGTTGGTGGTCACTCAGACTTCCTCCTGGATGCTCTGCAGCCCTCTACCATCATCGAGCTCCGCCTCAGCAGCTGTAATCTCACTTCTGATGATCTGCATCACCTTGGTAACCAAACACTTCGTTATAAACCTTTAATTATATCACAGAGAAACTTGGACTAAATTCAACCACCAATTTACTAAAGTGGTTAAAAATAATTAAACAGATGTTTAGCCAAAGAAGAATTGCCAATCAGCGACATTGTTGCTGCTTACTGACGTTTCGAAAGTTTAATCCAAACTAATCCCCTGCTCGATCCTAGGTCAGGGGTGGGCAAACTTTTTGATTGGTGGGCCACATTCAGCTCTAACATTTGAGAAAGGGGCTGGAACAGAAGCAGATGGATGGCATTTTTGGTAACCTCACTTCCATCTTGGGATGTGCAAAAAACATGTGCTTTAATTTCCAATGAAAATGAAGAAAAACATTCAAACAAAAGCTTTTACTTTGAAATGAGTCTTTAAGCACTAAAAATCAAATAAATAAGCATTTTATTTTGAAGGTCACTGATCCTTAAGGGAAGTCATCATCACTCTCCTGTCTTTCTTTTTTTTTTTTCCAAAAACATCAAGCTGCTAAATTTTAAATCTAGCGCTATCACTTAAAAAAACTTGCATCTAGCGCTCTAGATTACGCTCATATAGGGACCCCGTTGGCTTTCCATAGTAGTGCAAAAGGTTTGAAACGTAACGCGCTGGTTTACGTGTGTATTGGCCCGATGGCTTTCTATATGTGCGTGCACGTTTTATTTTGACAATGTGCACATCACTGAGACACACACATTTTAATGGGAGCAGTGTTTTTTTTCTCAACAAAGCCAATAAATCTAGAGTGCGCCATCTAGTGACGAAACATCAGAATTACAGAAAAATAAAACTAACAGTTTATTTACTTAATTTTTCCAAGTTCGGCGGGCCTGATTAAATCCTTTAATAGGCCGCAGTTTGCCCATGTCTGCCCTAGGTAGTACTGTTTGATATTTTATTGATATCTTCTAATGTTTCTGTGCAGCTGCAGTGAGCAGACGGGGCGTCCTGTGCTCTCTCCGCCTTCTGGATCTCTCCTATAACCAGTTAGTGTCTGATGACGGCTGGTCAGCTCTGTTTGCAGCAGGAGGTCTGGGTTCACTGGAGGATCTGGACCTTAGCCTGAGACCTTCGACCTTTGCCCCCTGCTCAGTGTGGCTACTTGCCCTGTTGAGCGCCCTGCCTCGCATGCCAGCGTTGGCCAGGCTCGCCATGCAGGGATGGACCGTCGGATCTCAGGAGAGACGACAGCTGGATTACAGCACGAAGACCAGAAACATCCAGCTGGTCTGGGATCCGGACGTTACACACTCTGTGTATAAGAGACCTGAGGAAGGTCAGCCAGAGGAGTAGAGACTGGAATCCTGATTCAATCAGACTGAAAAGATTCACTTTTATTCTTTGACAAACATTTAAGTAGTGATAGCAATGCTGTGTTTTATGGATCTAAAAAAAAGATGCTATTTTTACTACAAATATTTGTAAATACTAAATTTGAAGTTATAAAAAGAGTTTGTAAGAATTAGTCAAATCAACATGAGCCACTTAGATCAATTAATCAATTAAAGCCTCCAGTGAAGGGGAGTGGGATCCGTCCCCGTGCGTTAAGCCGACCAGATGAACCAAGTTTCTCCAGTGCTGGTGATCTTGAAGCGGCTGTTCTTCTTCCTCAACGGTGACTCCGAGTTGTTGGAGGTCGTCCGTGATTACGTCAAACCATCAGGTATAGGTTTTTACCCCGTGTTTTTTTCCAGCCTGGAACCTTGGGATTGAAATGAAGGATTGCGTTGGCAGGAAGGTCGGGAGGCAGGCAGGAGGACCTGGCTGAGCCAGCAAGTGCAGTGTTGTGCAACCAAGCAAGATGCCTTGGGCTGGAATACACGGGCTCTGAGCACCTGGTTAGAGACTCACTGGGGTCACCTCATGTTTTCAATTGACCGACAACAGAGACCTAAATCCGTAGATTAATCATGGAAGAGTCCTGACCGCCTCAGCCCTTAAATCCCTCTGGAATCCCACTCTAGCAACATTCAACCATCTTTCGCAAGACGAAGATCCGGAGCTATAACTCCACCGTCCTGCTCTATGGCTCAAAGACGTGGCTCCTGAACAAGACTCCGGAGACCAAAATTGACGGCTTTGATAGAAGAAAATGTTAGATTTTCTTCTGGAAGTTTTTAAAGTCTTTTTTAAACCCGTCAACTCAACAGAAACATTGTTTTTGGTTTTTTTTTTTTGCTTGGAGATGACGTTCTCATTCTGTGGTCCACTAAGTTTGCAAGGACATGTTAAAAGATTTTATCCTTATTGACCCTTTGTTTTATACAGTTAGTAATAAATGTAAAAACATTAGCATGCTAATGCTAACTGTGGATCAAGTCTCCGACAAAATTTTCATTTGAAAATCTTCAAATCCTGATTAAACTGGATTTTTAAACTATAAATTTCACCACTAAAAGTATTTCATTTGCACTTTTTTTTATCTAAATTAAACAGATTGGAATCTATAATTATTGAATGTAATTTTACGTTTTTTTTTTTATTCTTATGAATGTATTTTTACTTTATTTTCTTTAAATACTGCCAATGATTCGTGCAAATAAAACAGTTTAACATTCTGATGTGTGATTTTCTTTTTATTATTCAATGCAACCATTGGCTTAAAAAAAAATACAGATGTTTTGTGCAGAAAGCAAATAAAATGTGACGTTTATTAAGCAGGTGAACAAAGCAAGGAGTGAAAAAAACATGTGCTGGTGTTTCAGAAACAGAAAAACTGTTTAAAAATAATTCCAGTGCTTGAGAATGAGCTCATTATTGTGATAAAACATTTACTGTATTTTCACGACTATAAGGCGCATATAAAAGTCTTAGATTTTCTTCAAAAGGAGCGGCGTGTCCTATGTGTGTTGAGGAGGCCAGATTTTTTCCAAGCATCACCATCACTTCTGATTTATGACTCGTGCTCATCTCACTACCGACGTGAAAAAAAGCAAAGCAGATGAACACTACGCTTGCTGTGATTTCGAGAGGTCTGACAAAAGAACTCCAACCGCTGGACATCGGCGTGAACCGGCCGTTCAAAGTTAGGCTGTGAGCGGCGTGGTAGCGATGGATGACCAGAGAAGACCACAGCTTCACGAAGGGTGGAAGGCAGTGCCGGGCGAGTTATGCCACACGATTTGTACATGTTTGGGCTAACGTGTCTGTTGGCACTGTTGTCCAAGCTTTCGCAAAAGCAGGCATCATTTCCGAGGAGCCGCACGGTACAGAATGTGACTCTGACAGCGAGGAAAGTGAACCTGCTATGTTGGATTTAGCGCAGCTGTCAGATTCTGAAACAGAGGATGAGGACTTGGATGGATTTGATAAATGAATTTATGACGACTGTAACTAATATTTAAATAAAGACAAACTCAGTTTTTCTCCTGATCTATTTTTAAATACACACACTTGTCTGCTTGTGTGTGTGTGTTGTAGTAAGGCGGACATACATAGTAGAGGATATGTATATAAAACCCGCGCCCTATCATTAGGTGCGCCCTATGCGTGTGTTAAATTCAGAGCACATGAAACTGGGACTGCGCCTTTAAATACGGAGCACCTTTTGTTTGGGAAAATACGGTAGGTTTCTGTACTAATAACATTTCTTGCTAAAAGAGAAAAACATCCTCGCAATGGCATTTTTGCACAGAATGGGCCTGAAAAAAAAAAAAAAAAAAACACAAAATATTTTAATCTATTTATACTTTTTATACTAAAAACATTGTTTGAAATAAGCGGATTTAAAAGGTGCACAAAAAAATCATTTTCCTGTGACGTAAAATACCCTAAAAACATTATTGTTCAATGATCACTTTAAAAACACTGAAATGTTCAATATTCAAGCAGCATGCTAGAAAAAAAAAATCACAGTTCATTCTGTGAAGTTTTATGTTTTTATTCTTGAGTTCTCGAGGCTCTTAAATAGGAGGAAAAATAGTTCCTCAAGAGAACTTTGGGCAATTGTAGGTTTCTGGGCTTTCTGGGCTTTCTGAACAGATGTCAGGTTGGGTCTCCTCTACAGGAGGGGCGTGTTTACGTAAATTCAAGAAGACCTCAGCGAGATACACCCTACCGTCCACCACGTACGGGCTGACGTCTGTCTGCTCGGGTGGGAGGCGTCCGCTGGATATCAGCTCTCTGAAAGCCTGGAAATGAAATGCACATCACAGTTTTTTCTGTTACTTGTTTACATGTTGTATGATGCACATTTCTCATAACGAAATGTGCATCGTACAACATGAAAACGGTAAAACTCAGTGACTAACTTTCAAAATCTAGTCACTTGATCGAAAGTGATTCAACTCTTCATGTCACCAAAGATCACTGCCATCAGAATAGAAAAGATCAATTTTACTGTTTGGGAATCTGACTCAGTTATTCCTGCACATCCAGACCTTCCTCTCTAAATCCTTCCTGAACTTCTAGATGTTACTCTCTAAATCCTTCCTGAACTTCTAGACGTTCCTCTCTAAATCCTTCCTGAACTTCTAGACGTTCCTCTCTAAATCCTTCCTGAACTTCTAGACGTTCCTCTCTAAATCCTTCCTGAACTTCTGGACGTGTCTCTCTAAATCCTTCCTGAACTTCTAGACGTTCCTCTCTAAATCCTTCCTGAACTTCTAGACGTTCCTCTCTAAATCCTTCCTGAACTTCTAGACGTTCCTCTCTAAATCCTTCCTGAACTTCTAGACGTTCCTCTCTAAATCCTTCCTGAACTTCTGGACGTTCCTCTCTAAATCCTTCCTGAACTTCTAGACGTTCCTCTCTAAATCCTTCCTGAACTTCTAGATGTGTCTCTCTAAATCCTTCCTGAACTTCTAGACGTTCCTCTCTAAATCCTTCCTGAACTTCTAGACGTTCCTCTCTAAATCCTTCCTGAACTTCTGGACGTTCCTCTCTAAATCCTTCCTGAACTTCTAGATATGTCTCTCTAAATCCTTCCTGAACTTCTGGACGTTCCTCTCTAAATCCTTCCTGAACTTCTAGACGTTCCTCTCTAAATCCTTCCTGAACTTCTAGATGTGTCTCTCTAAGTCCTTCCTGAACTTCTAGACGTTCCTCTCTAAGTCCTTCCTGAACTTCTAGACGTTCCTCTCTAAGTCCTTCCTGAACTTCTAGACGTTCCTCTCTAAATCCTTCCTGAACTTCTAGACGTTCCTTTCTAAATCCTTCCTGAACTTCTAGACGTTCCTCTCTAAATCCTTCCTGAACTTCTAGACGTTCCTCTCTAAATCCTTCCTGAACTTCTGGACGTTCCTCTCTAAATCCTTCCTGAACTTCTGGACGTTCCTCTCTAAATCCTTCCTGAACTTCTAGACGTTCCTCTCTAAATCCTTCCTGAACTTCTAGACGTTCCTCTCTAAGTCCTTCCTGAACTTCTAGACGTTCCTCTCTAAATCCTTCCTGAACTTCTAGACGTTCCTCTCTAAATCCTTCCTGAACTTCTGGACGTTCCTCTCTAAATCCTTCCTGAACTTCTAGACGTTCCTCTCTAAAGCCTTCCTGAACTTCTAGACGTTCCTCTCTAAATCCTTCCTGAACTTCTAGACGTTCCTCTCTAAATCCTTCCTGAACTTCTAGACGTTCCTCTCTAAATCCTTCCTGAACTTCTGGACGTTCCTCTCTAAATCCTTCCTGAACTTCTAGACGTTCCTCTCTAAAGCCTTCCTGAACTTCTAGACGTTCCTCTCTAAATCCTTCCTGAACTTCTAGACGTTCCTCTCTAAATCCTTCCTGAACTTCTAGACGTTCCTCTCTAAATCCTTCCTGAACTTCTAGACGTTCCTTTCTAAATCCTTCCTGAACTTCTAGACGTTCCTCTCTAAATCCTTCCTGAACTTCTAGACGTTCCTCTCTAAATCCTTCCTGAACTTCTGGACGTTCCTCTCTAAATCCTTCCTGAACTTCTAGACGTTCCTCTCTAAGTCCTTCCTGAACTTCTAGACGTTCCTCTCTAAATCCTTCCTGAACTTCTAGACGTTCCTCTCTAAGTCCTTCCTGAACTTCTAGACGTTCCTCTCTAAATCCTTCCTGAACTTCTAGACGTTCCTCTCTAAATCCTTCTAGACGTTCTTCGGATGTACATATGTACCTGTAAATGTTGTGGAATTTAAACTAACTGTTTAGCAGATGTAAAACGTGTTTGTGAGACATGCCCCACTGTAAAGTGACTGAACATGAGAAGATAGTTCTGATCTTAGAGTTTTACCTCACAGACCGGCTCTTCCACGTGGTTCCCCCAGATGTAGATGTGTGTGAAAGTTTCGTTCTCTTTTAAAGCCTGAGCAAGAGCGATCAAACCTACTGTCTTGATGTTATTGCAGCTTACAGATAACCTATACAAAACGCAGTGGAGAGAAAAAACCTTCAGAGATAAATCTTAGATATTTATCTGAGGATTTAAAATCTCAAATCACAGCTAAATATCTGTTTATTTTTCACATATGATAAACTCTGATAAAAGCCCTCAGAGTTGTTTAATAAAACCTCCCTTTTTCACCATTTTTACCCTCTTCACATTGATTTAATGTCCTTGGACCTCCTTTATATCACCATCGTAGAATGTTCAGCATCTAATAATTATTTGCAGCAGTGAAACACAAATAAATTGATCAAAAATACAGATTTGCTGCCAAGTGTGAAGCAACCAGGATGGGAATCAGCGCCTTTGAATTCGAGAGCGTGGTCCTCAACCAGAAAAGGGTGGAATGCCCCCTGCAGGTCAGGGACAGGGTCCTGCTGCAAGTGGAGGAGTTTAAGTATCTCGGGGTCTTGTTCACGAGTGGGGGAAGGATGAAGCGGGAGATCGACAGGCGGATCGATGCGGTGTCAGCAATAATTTGGATGCTGCATCGGTCCGTCGTGGTAAAGAGAGAGCTGAGCCAAAAAGCAAAGCTCTTTATTTACCAGTCAATCTACGATAGCCAATATACAAGCGGCTGAAATGAGCTTCCTCTGGGTGGCTGAGCTCTCACTCAGTGATCGGGTGAGGAGCTTTGCCATCTGGGAGGAGCTTGATGTCGAGCCGCTCCTCCTCCAGGTCGAGAGGAGCCAGATGGGGTGGTTCGGGCATCTGGTCAGGATGCCTCTCGAACGCCTCACTGGTGAGGTGTTTCGGGCACGTCCCACCAGGAGAAGACCAAGAGGAAGATCCGCTGGAGAGACTATGTCTTACAGCTGGCCGGGGAACGACTCGGGATCCTTCTGGGTGACCTGGAGGATGCAGCTGGGGTGAGAGAAGCCTGGGCTTCCCGTCTGACGCTGTCGTCCCTGGGACCCGGGCCCGGGTTAGCGAAAAATAACGGAACGTCATTTGTTATTTTATTCTACTTTATTTTCGGTGTTTTACTGTCCTTACACAACTAGTTCCAAGGTTTGAAAAGACTTTTATTTGTTTTGTTCCTTAAAATTTTCAAGAAAATTCAAAACATAAGATTTTAAACAATGGCAGATGAACAAGTTGCATAAAACTCACTCTTTCAAGCTGCACCCCGGCTGGCTGATGGCTTCACTCAGATACAATGCACCCTGGTCTTCGATCCGATTTGCTGACAGATTTATATACTGCAGCGTTGTGTTTACTGTCAGTACGTCAGCTAAATGTCCTGCACCGTCCTGGGAAATGCGGTTGCTGTAAAACAACAGTTGAATTAGGGGGAAATTATGTAAGGCTGATGAGTTTTAGAACAAAAGTTTTTCTGGACGTTTCTCTCGTACCCACGCACATCCAGGTATCGCAGGCAGTGGTTCAGCTTCAGGCCTTTGCTCAGCCTCTCCATTCCGGTATCAGACAGTCCGGTCTTTCCCACATGGAGCTCCACCAGGGTGTTGTTTATCTCCAGCATAAAGGAGAAGTGTACCACCCACTCTTCCTGTTGAGGGAGTCATACATCAGTTTGCTTTGGATAAACTACCCCTAAAGTGACACCTGAAGAGTGATTCTACCTGCATGCTGAATAAAAATGGCCGGCTAATGTCCACAGAACGAAGAGCAGTGTTGAAATTCAGCAGAGTGCTAATAGCGATCGTACTCTCTGTGGCCTGCAGGGACGGAAAGAGACACCAAACAAATTGAGGACGGCTCTAGGTTGGTTTAAGGTGAAAAATATGTTGAATCAATGTCTTTAGTGTAAGAATCCATCGGTAAAAATAGGCCAATTATTTTTTACAAGAGACTACAGTAGAGGGGTCACTGTGTAATCGACATGTGATCCTTCTGATCTGATCTTTTGATCTTATTGATCCTTTTGTGAGATCAAATTGCATGAGGAAAATTGCTATTTAGATCTTCTGAAGTATGGAATACACTGGAATACAGGAAGCAGAGATGGAGGTAGCAGAGATGAAGATGCTGAGGATCTCTCTGGGAGTGACCAGGATGGACAGGATTAGAAATGAGTATATCAGAGGAACAGCACATGTTAGAGGTTCTGGAGATAAAGTCCGAGAGGCCAGACTGAGATGGTTTGGACATGTACAGAGGAGAGAGAGAGAGTACATAGGAAGAAGGATACTGGATTTGGAACCACCAGGAAAGAGGACTAGAGGAAGGCCAAAGAGGAGGTTCATGGATACAGTGAAGAAAGACATGAAGATAGTTGGAGTGACCAAAGAAGATGCAGCAGATAGGGTTAGATGGAAGAAACTGACTTGCTGTGGCGACCTCTAAAGGGAAATGCCAAAAGAAGAAGTATGGAATACACTGATATGACCTGTGAGGACAAGGCTAATGAACGACAGGTGTCCTTTTAAAAAGACTCAAACTTCAAATGATCTGTAAGGTCTGTGATCTTTTTATTTGAAGTAAACCTGGTTTAAGTATGTATTTTTGGGTTTGTGAAACCAAGAAAAAGTAGTGACCACTTTGTTGAAATGAATGGGATTTAAAATGAATGCATAATTAAAATGTACTGCTGAACATTTTCAGTTTATCCAGCTTGTCGTCATGCTGTGTTTGTGCATTTCTGTTTTTACCACATCGGAATCAGACATTTCCAGCTCCTGAATCGTTTCATTCAGACTCAGCATCCTGATCAGGTGCATGGCTCCATTGTTTCCAATCTTATTACCAGACACTTTTAGTGACAGGAGAGACTCGTTCAACTGCAGAAAAAGAAATCTTAAAGTTTTTTCAACCAAAATCTGCAAGTGTGTATCAACAATCTGTATTTTCTTTAAGAAACAAAATACTTGGTACGTATAGTATTTCAGATCAAAATGTACACATAACGCATGGTGGCATCACACTGATATACAGTGTAACAGAAACAAAAAGTCAGCAACTCCACATCTAACAGTCTATTTTAAACTAACCTTCAGACATTGGGCGAGAGTTTCTGCTCCGTCAGCAAGAAAGTCATTAAATCTCACGTCCAAAACACGGAGGGCCAAACGCCCAGGCTGTTACAAAACATATTAGTTACAAAAATCTACTTTCAGCCAGAGAATACCTTATGATTATGAGATAAAGATGCAAATTGATCAAACAACCTGCAGTATGACAGCTCAATCTGGTCAGCCCAACTCTGGTACCTGAACTGCAGGTTTTTAGTCTATTTATTTTGCTCCGACACGCCCGATGCAAATGAGTTAGTGTGCTACACTTTATATGTCGTTAAACCGAAAGCTAAACAATGTAATTACTACTAAAATGCCTAAGGCCTGTGTTTCAGGAGAGTAGTCTCCTCTTTCTGTGTCCTGTTTCCTCCCTCCTTCTTGTCCCTGTTTGTCTTGTGTGTGAGGAGCCGGGAGCTGCAACAAGTCACACCTGATACCATCTCCTCATCTGCTGCAGCATAAATGGATCAGTTTTTCACACACTCCTTGCCAGATCGTTTGTTTACCATGTTTGACCTGCTATTCAGTTATTGGCTTCAGCTCCAACGCCGGAACCAGCCTAATTAATCTGTTTTTGTCTTCTTCATCTGAACCTTTCATCAATCTAAGAAATCTGTTTTTGTTTTCTTCATCTGAGCCTGTCTGTTGCGTCAAGGGTATTTTTGGCCTCAGCTCTACAAATTGACACTGTGCTAATGTTGTGCATTTTAAGTTGTTTAAAAAGCAATTTTTTAACAACTTGTGTGCAACAAGTTTATTTGATGCCCTTAAGTAAATCCTTTAATGAGTACAAAAAAGCCCTTTGAGCAAAAATCAAAACTCGCAGCTTTGATGAAGCAAAGTTTTTTCTTTTGTCACTGAGTGCTGAATGCCATGGACTAGAAATCTATTGACGTCTCCCTGCATAGGTCAGAATCCTACCGACAATGCTAGCCTCTGTTCTCTCTAGCTAATGAAAACTTGGAGTTGTGTAAGTCAAGGGCCTTTTGGCACCACTGACAGTGAGTTTTTAATTGGACTTTGGTTGAAACTATTAAAACTTTGAGGTTGTAAAGATAAGCTTTTAGAGAACTTTAAAGTTCATTTAATCATCACGCTTCATAAGCCAACTGAAGCAGCCATATTCATGGGAATCCAAAGTCGGCACAAGTGCTAGCCAGTTTTTTCCCAGCTGCTGTTGGACCAAAGGGAACCGTCCACCAAATTCTTTTAACCAACCTGTAAAAGTGGAGCAAGATGTCCAACTCCCTCATCGGTTATGTTGTTGTAACTAATATCAAGTTCTAGGTTTAAAAAAAGCAGACATTTAGATAGTTATAAACCATTGTGACGTATGGGTGTGAATGAGATGGCTCACCAATCAGACGCTCATTATCTTCCAAACAATGAGAAAGAGCAAAAAGATCATCATCTGAAAGTCTTTTAACGCGTTGCGGTTTATCTTTTCCTGATAAATTCAAGCATAAATCCCTTCCAGACGAACAACAGAAAAAAAGAGGTTATTTCATAACAGAAAATCACTGTTTTTTAATGAACATCGCAAAAAATGTAACTGCTGTGATTTAATGTGTCAAATGTCTCTAAGTCAGTCTGATTTAATTAGCTTTTTAATTTTATTAGAAAATCTTGACTTCGTTTTAAATCTGTTTTATTCTGGATGAGGACAGGATTAGTTTATGTTAACTAGTTAACTAGTTATGTCGCTAAAATCTCAGCTCTAACGTGGAAGAGTTCAAAGTATAAGACTCACCCTGTTTCTGGTGTTTTCTTTAAGATTCTCATGAGGTGTTTGTTAATCTGGATTTGGAGTTCAGAGCAGCTCGCTCTGTAACTCCGGGATAAACTACTGGCGGCCATTACCACGGAACGCAGCGCAGTTGCCGTGGCAACGAAGAGAGACCACCGGAAAACACCCTGCTAATGAAAAAAAAAAAAAAACGAGTTAATGATAAAGTTAAACACAATTAAATCAAATATTTACGTCTTATCAAGAAAATAACACTCTTTAATTTGACTATTTAATCCCAAAAACACTTTAAAAAGATTCCCTGCACTGTTTAAAGTTAGTTATCTTCTAATTAGCTTCTTTAACCTTAAATCCGATCTAATTTTATTGTGTGGGTGTGGGCGGCTGAAACACGAATTAAAACTACTTTTTTTCTTTTACAACTTTTTTTTTTTTCAGGAATAAGAGATTCAGAAGAAGAAACATATTTTCTTTTCTCATTCAATTCTGTTCACATCCATTTTTCTAAGATAAAACATCAAAGCAGTTCTGTAATGATCCTTTAAAACTTGTCTACATATCTGATCTAATTGTCTTTATATTCTTGCTCCAGGAAACACTATCTCTACACCACCAAAAGAATATTAATTGGACTGATCCAGGTTACTCAGTACCCGCTCTATATGAACTGATTAGGTTTTCACCCTAGTGTAACCAAAGGTCAATGTTACAAATTCTCATGACCAGAACATTGTCCAATTTCCTGAAGGTTTTTACCCTCAATTATTATTTAATTAGGTTTTTAAAGTAAAGATTGAGTTCATTATGATTAAAGACAGGTATATCTTTAACACGTTGGTGTCTATTTATTTGACTGTTTTTTAAATCACTGACACAAGAAGTCATTTCAGATCAAATTACAACAAAATTATGATTCTACAAACTACATAATTGTTGATTCAAATTTATTTTGATCAAGTCAAAAGCAAAATCTTGAAAATGTGTAGAAATTTTGACAATTTGACAACAATTTTAGTGTATTTTTTGTACCGTATTTGCCTGTGGGAACAACATGGAAACTAGTTCTAAACTAAATGAGAGTGACTCTATCACACAAGGGAAATTAAATTGTCAGAACAGTTAAATTGATAGAAATAATAATAACCCCCCTCCACCCCCACCCCTCCAAAAAAAAGATAAAGACCAATTCTTTTTAATTTTAGACATAAAATTAAATAATCTCTCTACTGACGATACAAAAAGCCGCCTGTAGCTCAGTTGAAGCAGTCTCTGGCTGAACGAGCAGCTCAAGCTGCTCAATGTCTCCTACAGAAGGTTGGAGGTGTTGTTACAGATCTTGTGCATAAATGGACTCCTCAGTCTCCTCAAGGTGAAGGTGACTTTGGTCCTTCTTGTACAGGACACCAATGTTATCTGACCAGTTCAGTTTGTTGTTAATGTGAACACCCAGGTATCTGTAGACATTCACCTTAGATGTTCTAGTAGGTCAGAGTGGCAGTTTTTGGAACGTAATCACCATCTCCTTTTGTCTTGGTGGCATAGATATGAAGCTGATTGAGTTTGCTCCAGTCAACAGTCAATGACTACTTTCTGATACTGCAGGTCATTCCCTTCAGATTCACATCCAACAATGTTTGTATCATCAGAGAACTTCTGGATGTGACAGGTGTTTGAGTGAAATCAGATGTCTGATGTGTAAAGAGGAAAGAAGAGAGGACTGTGCCTTGTAGAGCTCCTGTGCTACAGACTACCTGATCAGCCTATCGTCTCACAGCCTCACATGCTGTGGCTTATAGTCCGTCCAACTCAGTTCCTGAGGGCCGGTGTCCTTGCAGGTTTTCTATGAGTTCTTGTTGAGTCAATGTGCCAAATTTAATTGGCTTTTGATTTCCCTTTTTTGTGTCCCAGCTGTATTGAACCAGACACACATGGAAAACCTTCAGAACACCAGCCCTCAAGGACCGGAGTTTGACATCCCTGCCATTCAGTAAGCCTGCTGTCGACCCTCGCTCCTTCTGGCTTTCCCATGAGCGATGAAGGCTGGATGGTGTTGAAAAACAGAAGTCAAAGAACATGATTCTCATGACCCTGCCAGAGTTCTCATGGTACAGCAGCCATCTGAGCATTAAGTAGATGACCGTGTCATCCACTCCAATGCTGGGATGGTAGGGTCACCATCAAGTGAGATGTTAAAGCTACAAGTCTGAAGTGGTTGGGCTCCGTGGCACATGATGTCTTTGAAACTGGACCCACACAGGAAGTTTTCCATTAAACAAGAACCTTCAGATTAAACATGTATGATAGGACCTGGTAGAGCTGGTCTGCACAGTCCCAGAGCAGAAGTCATCTGGACTTCTGCTCCAGACTGCTGACTTCTGCTCATCTGGATACTCTCTTCTCACCTGATAATCTGATATTGAGGTTTCCTGACTGGGAGGTGGGGTGTAGAGGCTGCAGTGGTGCCAGGGTGGTAGTATGCGTCCCAGAGGAAATCTGTTGGAAACCAGATTCAGTACAGTTTCCCATGTTTGGTTCTTCCACTAAGGCCTCTTACCTTACTGACGCTAGATCCAGAGATGTTTTTTAAGGCTCTCCAGATTTCCACTCTGTAGGTGACCCTCCACCACCCTTTTATAGCTGTCCCTGCCTTGCCTAATTTTTTCCTTTGGTTCTTTCTGCAAACCGACCCAAAGGCCCTCTTCTTCTGGTTCAGTGGAGCCTACAGCCCAGAGGTCACCCATAGTTCATTAGAAAAGAGGCACACTGTCCTGGTGGGCACCGTGTTCTCCATACAAAAGTTTATATACTGTACTTGGTAACACGTGTCAGGCTGTCGATGTCCTCATGTGACCCACACAACAAATCCCGATTTCTGAGCTCCTCGCTTCCCTCCTGTTCATCACATCACAGACCGATGGATCCACAGCCAGGCATGATGGGAACCAGTTTGGGATCTAACGTGTGAAAATCTGATGTTTTTACATCAACACATTCTCATTCAAATAAATATTTTTTGTTAAGAATATAAAAAAATGGACAAACACGTGTTTGGTTTTATTTTCCAGTTCTATTTGTATTCTATCAGATATCCACATGGGGAGATTTCCTGTCCACACAGGTCATTTTTTTATTTAAAAAGGAAAACAAAGCATATAGAAATGTCCTCTCAGGCTAACACGGTTTATCATTTCTCATCGCAGACAGGATTCTTAAAACAAGTTAAAAATTATATCAACAAATTCTCTATGAATCTACTTTAAAAAGGAAAACATCCCACTCCCAACAGCCGTGAAGCCCCCACTAACTAAAACACTCTCAAATAATACAGCTTGGTCATTTTTCTCTAGATTAACTGCTTCTTTTTAAATGTCCCGATGACAGAAACAAAACTAGTAGAGTACAGATGAAGGAATTACAGTTCACCCCGAAGATTTATTTTATGTATCCAACCTGAAGCTGAGCGAAACACAAAGTTCTTCAAGCAGTGACCACCGACCCTAAGCTCAGGACTGTGGAGGGTTGTTATCAGCTGTGTCCACTGTCCTGATGATGACAATCTGCTCCAGGCTTTGGGCAGGTGAAGCCTGAGGTCGTAGCTGCTCCACCAGAGCGTGGAGTGTATCAGAGTTGATGGTCTGCTCTTGATCAGTATCAAACGTCATCTGGTCACCAGTGGGGAGCGGGTGTTGAACAGGTTCTGACTTGAATTCTTGAATGATGGCGGTATTAAGGGTGGTGGAGGAGGTTGGGCTAGGGATTTTGGGAATCGGGGTGGCTGGCTCGGGGTTGGAAGGCTCCCCTTCAGGGATGGAAACTAAATGTTTGGTTTCCTGAAGTTTACTCTGCACGAAGGCCACAGGATGGCTGGAAGCAAGAAATACCACTGCAAAAAAAAGAAACACAAGTTTGTTTAAAACAAAAAGATTCAAATCATTTTATTTTTATAAACAACCTGACAAAGAACTTGTTTTTACTGGAGTTAATGAGCCTGAATCTTTAACTCCATAGAAGGAGTCTGACATCGAGGCAACAGCGTCTTTCACCTGAATAAAACTTTCTAAACACTGTCTTTGTTCCAGTTTTAAATTCACAATCTCAGAAATCATTGCCAACATGGACCGTACAACATGGGTGACCTCCTTTTTCTGGCTACCGAACAACAATCATAACCTGGATGGATGCTTGTAATGGGAAGCCTTGTAAACTAATCTATGCACTCCCTGAGTAGGTACCGACATAAATTAAATTTAGTAGTAGTAGTTTATTTTTCCAGACATTTAATCATTTTCTTACAGTACAAAAGAAAACAATACAAGATCTGAAAAGGAGTGGGCTGAAGCCGAAGCTTATGATGCCTGCCCCTAACTCATTTAAACTATGTATAATTGAGCTGCTGACTCTTTAAAAATAAAAAAATTCAACTGAGGCACTCAGAAAGTTTTTTTTTCTATTGTTGTCATCACTTAAATTATGTCTAGATTAATTCCAGTTATGAGTTTGTGAAGAATGAATACTAAAATTAAAGTGCATCCGATTGGGGATCATGGGTATTATACAGAGACGGCAGCTCAGTGGTTAGAGCGTTCGCGCGCGGACCGGAAGTTCGCGAGTTCACGTCCCACAGAAGCACGTCTAGGGTCCTTGGAGAAGACACCTAACCCCCGCTTCTCCCACCATTGGCGCTGTCGAAGGGCAGCCTGCTGCGGTGTAAGGAGTGCAGCACACAAATTTCCCCAGTGAGGGATGAATAGAGTAATTCATTTATTCATTTCATTTGTTCTACTTAAAAAACTAAACTCAATTATATTGATTATATTGAATCTGAACAGTTCTACTTAGACGACTATTCCTCTAGATCGAGGGTGGGTAAACTTTTTGATTTGCAGGCTACATTGAGCTCTATCATTTGACAAAGGGGGCAAACAGGAGCAGATGGATGGCATGCTTTGGTAACCTCACCTCATTGGAGAAAAAAATACTTGGAAAACATGTGCTTTAATTTCCAATAAAAATTAAAGAAAGCATTAAAACAAAATCTCTGACTTTGAAATGAGTCTTTAAACACTGAAAATCAAATTAAAAATAATTCTATTTCAAAAGACTGAAAGTTATTTGGTCCTTCAAGATATCACCATCACTCTCCCCCTTTTTTTTAAATAGTAATTTTAATGATATCCAACCCTTACAGTGAGTAATGTATAGATAAAATACTGTATATAGAAAGTTTTATTCCATCAGCTCACCAGCACGGGCCCTCTCCTTGTGCTGTCGGACTTCATCAGCGTGAGCTTTTTCCTGATGTTTGATCATGTTCTTCACACTGGCAAACCTGTTTCCACAAAGCAAACATTGCACGCCGGAGTTTCCATCTGTAACACACACACATACACACACACACCAATCAATCACACTCCACGTAAATCTTTTGGTTTTTAAACAAGTTTCTATAACAAGTTAATTTTTGGTGAAATGCTCGACTTTATGTGTGAACGACTGGATAAAAACATGAACTGATGGTAAAACAAACGCTGGCACTGGTTTGTTTTAAAGGAACACATTTTGAATGTAAGAAGCTGTAAAAAACAAAACACTAAGATTGTGGCTAAATAATGTTTCAAGTTTAACTAAAATAAAACCCCTAAACATTCTAGAGGTGAAGAGTGTAAAAAAATACTGTCCTTTTAGCTTAAACTGTGAATGTTTTATTCAAAAAGTAATATTTTGTGTTTAATTTAACAACTTATTCATGAAATATTTCTGAAAAACATCAACATTCACATTGATTATTCATCTGAGTTTATTCAAACATTTGCTCCAGCAGTTTATCAGCTGAGAAACAGCAGGTGGGTAAAGACAAACGTCAACGTCATGTGTTAGGATTGGTTATTAGTAGAGATGTAAAAGTGGGTACGTCAACTTTGACGTTATGGTTCGGTTTATTTTCAGTACAAAATGCAAAATCATATGCCCGTATTTATTAAACCAACTATTTGTTTTAACATTGTAAAATTGAGAAAACAAACAAAAAAAATGCTACTTTGTACTAAATTAAATCGGGTGAGGAGCTCTGCCATCTGGGAAGCACTTGGAGTAGAGCCGTTGCTCCTCCAGGTCGAGAGAAGCCAAATGAGGTGGTTCAGGCAACTGGTTAGGATGCCCCCCGAGCACCTCACTGGTGAGGTATTTTGGACACATCCCATCGGGAGGAGACCAAGAAGCAGACCCTGGACCCATGAGAGAGACTATGTCTCATCACTGGCCAGGAAACGACTCGAGATCCCTCCGGTTGAGCTTTAGGATGCAGCTGGGATGAGAGAAGCTTGGGCTAGCCGTCTGAGGCTAGCGGAAGACGACGCAGCGGAAATCCCGGTACTAGTGGTTTGATGGTATCTGGTCTAAGATCCTATGCTACAAACACCCCAGTAGATCCTGTTATAGCTTTAGTCCAGTCTGAATGAGTAGGAACGGGCTGCTTGAATTCAGCATGTTTGGGGTTTAATGCGATCAGGAAGGGTTAGCTAGGCTAAACTCATTCTTTGGTTCCTTTTCTGTTCGTTCCTCCTGTTTTACAGGCATTTTTAATTTTTTACTATAGTAATAGAAAAGTGAAATAAGCATTGACCGAGCCAACAAGCTGAAAATACCATGGAAGTCCTGGAATATTACAGATCGCTACAGAAAATACACTGCTAAATCTCAGCCATTGATGCTAGCCATTGATGCTAACCTCCCTGATTAGGTTGTCCTAGCTCTCAGTCTGCAGCTGTTTGTTATGTAAATGGCTCTGAATTCAGCGACTTTTTACAAACAACAAAAGGTCACTTTTTTATGAAATATACTCATGCAAGATGTTACATGTCTATATGCAGTGAGCTTCAGTAGGAATGAACATGGCAAGCTAGTTCAGGAGGGTGGGCTCTTTGTTATTCATGAGGAAACAATGCCGAGCCTTACCCGCCGCTGCACATATGCAAGTTGCATACATGTACATATGCAAGTTGCATACATGTTCGACTGTTAAAAGTCGGACATGTTATCAGTCCGACTGATTGACACTGAATCTCCGACAGTGCCGCGAAAGACAGAATGCAGCCCCTGTGCTTTTTCTTTTCTCAGCCAGAAACGTTAAAGTCTGACGCCCATTTTGTTACATTTTCATCTCGTCAACAGAAACTTGCAAACGTCTCGTCACATTTTCGTCACCAAAAATTTATTTATTTACTTAATTTATTTCGTTATCGTTACGTCACCAAAAAAAAAGCTTAATCAACTAAATCATTTCGTTGTCATCATCGTTGACGAAAACAACACTGATTTATACAGGATTGAAATCCCATAGGTCAAAATAACCTTTATTTGTGCCACAATGAGGAAATTGCAGTATGCAACAGCAAAGGCACAGGAAGAAAAAAAAAGGTCACGACAAGTATGAGCTAACAAAACAAAACCAAAAAAGGCAAAATAGACTAAGGACAAAAACATGCATTCAAAGTAAGTGATCGACCGCACAGTTCTGGTGAGAAATAGCAAAAAGAGCACATGGTTAAAATTGCTCATTGTGGAGTCTCACAGCAGAAGGAAGGAAAGACCTTCTGAATCTCTCCTTCACACAGCAATGGATTATTATGAAGGGATTATTATGAAGTGCTGAAGGTCTTTGAGTAAAACAAATACAAATAGGGTTCTGTTCTTTCGCTACTCAGAGAAAAACATCTTTAGAAACTCACCTGGATGAAGCCGCCGCATGTGTTTCTTCAGTTCAGAAGATGTGACAAACTTAGCATCACATTCTGATTGTGGGCATTTATATGGAGTTTCACCTGAAACACAGAAAGACAACCAATCATCAATCTCCTCCTGCTTACACACATCAGACGTTCCTGCTCTGCCTCCCTTGAACTAAAGTTCACCTGTGTGCTTCCGTGCGTGTGCGATAAGAGAGGATGACACAGAGAAGGACATGCCACACAGATCACACTGGTAGGGCTTTTCTCCAGTGTGCCGCCGCTTGTGATAGGTTAGCGTGCTGGACTGAGCGAATGCCTGGCCACACACGTCACAGACATACGGTTTCTCGCCACTGTGCAACCTGCAGAAAGCAGAAATGCAATTAGACACAACTATAACCTCCACAAAAAAAACATCAAAAGTCCTTGGCTTCATACCTAATGTGGATTTTATAGTTGGATGAGGTCGCAAACTTAAACCCACAGCGTTCACAAGTGTAGGGCTTCTCCTCTCCGTGGTGCATTCGCCGATGCGCCACCAGCTGGCACTTCTGAGCAAAACACTTGTCACAGTCGCTGCAACCAAAAGGTTTTTCACCTGAAAACAGCAGCACAGTTCAAGTCAGACAGGAAGTACACACTACCTGTGTACACTGAGCTACGCATTATCTATGAACTGATGTGGTTAAATACAAAATAAAAGAATATTATAAAATGGTACTCCAAGACAATTTGACAACCTAATTCTTGATCTGTCAAATGGTATCAGCACACTACGTCATCTTCTATTTGTCTGATTAGATGTTGAGAAACCTTCTTGGTAAAACTAGGATGTAGAAATAAAATAGATTTGACTGGACTCACCTGTGTGTATGCGTAAGTGTGTTTTCAGCTGTGTGGCCTGTCTGAAGGTCTTGGAACAGAAGATGCATGAAAATGGTTTGAGCCCCTTGTGGATCTTCTCGTGTCGCCGCAGGCTGCTGACATCTTTGAACATTTTGTTGCATTCTGTGCAGGACAAATCTCCGACGTCTTCCGGGTTCTGCTCCCCCTCTTCCTCATTATTTCCCTCCACTTCACCGTTATCTTGCTCTTCATCATCCTCGTCCTCTTCTTCTTCCTCCTCATCTTCTTCAACCCTCCTCCGACCACGACCCCTCCCTCTGCCGCGGCCTCTTCCCCTGCCGCGGCCCCGGCCTCTTTTCGGCTCACCCCCGCTCAGTCTTGGTTTCTTCATCTGAGGCTCCTCCGCCTGGGATGGGCTCCAGTCTGCGGATGTGTCCCCGAAGTCCTTCAGACTTGTGTCGGAATCTCCCGCAGTCAGATCTTCACTTTCAGACACTCCCTTTCCGGCCCCCCTTCCTCTACCTCTTCCCCTCCCTCTCCTCCTCCCCCTTAAGCTGGAGGTTTTAGGAACACCCTCAGTCAAACTGCTGGGCTCCTCCTGCTCCCCACTGTAACTCTTGGGCTTCCTGCCCCTCTTCCTGCCTCTTCCTCTCCCTGCCGCTCTTAATGGGGTGTACTCTTCATCACTTCTCTCTGGGTTTTCTGCATCTACATCTATGGAGAAGTCCTCCTGATGTCCTTCATCACCGCCTGCCTCATCAATCTGCCAGTTTCTGGAGGTAGCGGACAAATGAAGAGGGGAGCTGGACGAATGTGGGGAGGTGGGACTGTGAGGGGACGTGGCTCCTTCTTTATCTAATTCTGACTGGGATGTCTCACTGGGCTCAGACCAGTGAGGGATCTCCTCCAGGTACTGTGTAGCCTCATGCATTCCCAGGAAGACGGCAGCTCGTCGGACGGCGGCCTGTCTGGTACTAAAAACACAAAAAGACACGTTTCACAGTTTTAGAACAACTAGTGATAAAACGTTTTTTTTTCGGGGAGGGGCTGTGTGGGGCGTTCTTCCGCCATTTTGTGTTAACTTCACCTTGAGGTCGAAGTCTCCCATAGGTTGAAATTTCCTTCTCTTTTTGAAAATAAAGTTTGTAGACTGTTTATTTGGGGTTGTGTATTTGTAGACGACATTGTGAAAAAAATTGTACGTTAACGAACAAAAAAGCGACAAAAAGATGAAAATCTGAAGCTTCTTACCAAACAAAAAAGACTTATTTTCCTCTTTACTAAACAAATCCCGATGTTTGTATTTTTTACATCGCGTCAGTTTAGCGTAGTGTCCTACCTGCTAATGATTCCGTGAAGGACTCACTCGTAAACCGACGCCTTCCAGCTCATCTTAAACATATTTTTATTTGAATAAATATGATATTAAAAAACCGAATCTGCTTAATAGTTTAAAAATGTCCCGCTCTTATTTTAATGCCAAGTATACCCGACCGTTGCTTTATGAAGTTACCGCAGTGATGCTTTTATCAGTTGATCGTGTTACATTAGCATGTTGCTAAATTTGAAGACATGCTAACGCACACGCTCTACGAAGCTGTGTGTTTGTTTATTAAAGAATACCAGATTGTTAAATCAGAATAAGATTACTGTAATGGTCGGTCTATACGCCAGTGACTTTTTCATCACGCGTTTTTAACCCTGCGGTTTACGAAATGATCCGGCCTACGTTATATCTGTCAAATTAAACGGTTTCGCCGTTTTTAATTACAGTAAACATGCGATTTCAGCCAATACGAGCGTATTGGCATTTCTGTATGGCCAAATAATAATAAAAAAAAATCTGCAAAATACAACCGGATTCCAAAAAAGTTGGGACACTTTAGAAATTGTGAATAAAAACTGAATGCAATGATGTGGAGGTGCCAACTTCTAATATTTTATTCAGAATACAACATAAATCACAGGTCAATAGTTTAAACTGAGAAATTGTATGATATTAAGGAAAAATATGCTCATTCAAAATTTCATGGTGTCAACAAATCCCAAAAAAGTTGGGACAAGAACCTATTAGAGGCTGGAAAAAGTCATTTGAGCATACAACAAACACCTGGAAGACCAATCAGCACTAATCAGGTCAATTGGCAATATGATGGGTATAAAAAGTGCTTCTCAGATTGGCAGTGTCTCTCAGAAGCCAAGATGGGTAGAGGATCACCAACTCCCACAATGTTGCGTAAAAAGATAGTGGAACAGTATCAGAGAGGTGTTACCCAGCGAAAAATTGCAAAGAGTTTGCAGTTGTCATCATCAACTGTGAATAATATCATCAGAAGATTCAGAGAATCTGGAAAAATCTCTGTGCGTAAAGGTCAAGGCCGGAGAACCATACTGAATGCCCGTGATCTCCGGGCCCTTAAACGACACTGCATCAAAAACAGGAGTGCTACTGTGAAGGAAATCACAGCATGGGCTCAGGAGTACTTCCAGAAACCATTGTCAGTGAACACAATCCACCGTGCCATCCGCCGTTGCCAGCTGAAACTCTATTCTGCAAAGAAGAAGCCATTTCTAACAAAGATCCACAAGCGAAGACGTTTTCACTGGGCCAGGAGTCATTTAAAATGGAGTGTGGCAAAATGGAAGACTGTTCTGTGGTCAGACGAATCACGTTTTGAGGTTCTTTTTGGAAATCTGGGGCGCCATGTCATCAGGACCAAAGAGGACAGTGACAACCCAAGTTGCTATCAACGCTCTGTTCAGAAGCCTGCATCTCTGATGGTATGGGGTTGCATGAATGCATGTGGCATGGGCAGCTTGCACATCTGGAAAGGCACCATCAATGCAGAAAAATATATTCAGGTTCTAGAGCAATATATGCTCCCATCCAAACGTCGTCTCTTTCATGGAAGACCCTGCATTTTTCAACAAGATAATGCCAGACCACATTCTGCATCAATCACAACATCATGGCTGCGTGGGAGAAGGATTCGGGTACTGACCTGGCCAGCCAACAGTCCAGATCTTTCACCTATAGAAAACATTTGGCGCATCATTAAGAGGAAGGTCAGACAAAGAAGACCCAAGACGATTGAACACTTAGAGGCCTGTATTAGACAAGAATGGGAGAACATTCCTATGTCTACACTTGAGAAGCTGGTCTCCTCAATGCCCAGACGTCTGTTGAGTGTTCTAAGAAGAAGGGGGGGTGTCACACAGTGGTGAAAATGGCCTTGTCCCAACTTTTTTGGGATTTGTTGACACCATGAAATTTTGAATGAGCATATTTTTCCTTAATATCATACAATTTCTCAGTTTAAACTATTGACCTGTGATTTATGTTGTATTCTGAATAAAATATTAGAAGTTGGCACCTCCACATCATTGCATTCAGTTTTTATTCACAATTTCTAAAGTGTCCCAACTTTTTCGGAATCCGGTTTGTACAATACAACTCGGTTTCAAGCCGATTACAGCACGTTCCGGGGGCGGGCAGTCTGAAGTTACCTCTCCTTACGTCACTCTGCACATGCACTGTCAGTTCATAGCGGGGTTGCTGTACTGGATGTTGGCCAGTGGGGGCGGTAATGCAACAGTTTGGCTTTCAATTGACTTTTGTGACTGTAAGTTTATACAAATTCCACATAAAGGCCGAACATAAAACAAATATACAGTATATACCTGAAAATGATTCACAATTAATTTTGCGCATCATATAAAAGTGTCTGAAAATAAAGTTTTTGTCCAAAGTATCTGCTGATGAAAACAGTTTTTAAGTGCTCCGTAAGGGTTGAAAGTCTTTATTTTCTGCATGCGTTGTGAATTTTGTGATTATAACTTTATAAATTATATTTATAAAAACGACAAGCAGAAGGTTTTCTATATCATACATTTTGAATGATTTATGAAGTAATTGTGCAGATTTTCTTGTTTGAGTTGTAAAATACACGAGTACACCATATTCCGTTCTGTCATCTTCCGCTTGTTCCGGGGTCGGGTCGAGGGGGCAACAGCCTCAAACGGGTAGCCCAGGCTTCTCTCACCCCGACTGCATCCTCCAGCTCACATACTGTACGTAATTGGCTTAACACTTATTAACATAGTTCAGCAAGTTTCACACAGTCTAGGTGTTCACTGTGAGATTTGAAACATCTCATTTTTGTAGATTATTTTAATATGAATTACCGTAATTTCACGACCATTAGGCGCACTGTACGAAAAGGCGCAGCCTCAGTTTTGTGCGCCATTGCTGTATTTAACACACACATAAGGCACACCGTACGAAAAGGCGCAGTCACACACCGCCTTACAACAACACACATGCAAGCATGCAAATGTGCGTATTAAAAAATAGATCGGGAGCAAAACTGAGTTTGGTTGTGCTTTATTTAAGTAGTAAAGATACTAAACAAGCACATTACCGGTGATAGTCTTTATTCAAATCCGTCATCCTCTGTTTTGGAATCGAACAGCTGCTCAAAATCCAACAGAGCAGGTCCACTTCGCTCCTCGCTGTCAAAGTCACTGTCTGTACTGTGCGGCTCCTCAGAAAGGATACCAGCTTTTGCGAAAGCTCGGATAACAGTACCAGCAGACACGTTAGTCCAAGCATCTACAATCCATTGGCAAACTGTAGCGTAACTCGCCCGGCCCTGCCTTCCACCCTTCGTGAAACTGTGGTCTCCTTCGGTCATCCATCGCTCCCACGCCGCTCACACTTCACTCTGTAACGTTCTTATGCCTTTTCTTTCAGGTCCGCCTCGCGGGCACCGCTTTTTCTTTTAGGCCCGCCTTTTCTCACGAACACCGCGTTTTCTTTTAGGTCTGCCTTTTCTCACACACAAGGCGCACCGCACGAAAAGGCGCACCGCTCATTTTGAAGAAAATTTAAGACTTTTATATGCGCCTTATAGCCGTGAAATTACGGTAAGTTAACTTAGTTCCATATCACCACATCTTACAATCATTTCCATCACATTTGAAGAGTTACAAGTAAAAAAAAAAGTGTCAGCAGAAGATCATCAGCTGAGTGTGTGAGAGACAGGTATCACATTTATGAATAATAGCCAATACAATCACTCATGAGCCTTCTGGCTCGTCTTGAACAAGGCTTTGTTACAGCACAGTCAGAGCTAGACTGGTTAACTCCTCTTACGTCACTCTAACTTATCATATTTGAGCGTGCACATTCACAATATTTTGTGATTTTGAAAATGGCCAATTAATACGATTTTTAGGTACTCCATACGTTTGTAAAGCGTCCCCATACCCTGACAGGTTTGTTATTTATAAATTTTTCTAATGACCGGCGCTCAGGCAGAAAAGTGTAGCCAAGTGTTTCTTTTTAACTACAGATGAAATGTTAGCTTGAAAGAAAAAGAAATAACATTTAAAACTTGTTTTTTTGTTTGTTGTTTTTAATTCTTTTTGGGTCATCTTTTGTTTTTGAGCAGAGCACAAAAACAAAATTTTGAAATAAAAAAAAAAAATGGGGAGATTTTATTTTTAGGCCACATCCCAACCACACAGCACAAAACGGGTTGTGTTGACGTCACGTTTTGTGTGACGTGTGATGCTCCAAAACTGTTCTTTTAAAATTGAAAGATCTTTTCAGCAACAGACTGAGAGAGGCCTTTAGACCACCGTAGACCAAACGACTTAAACTGATCATCCACAAGGTAACTAGATCAATAGACTTTATTGCATTCAGTGAGATGGCCGCTCTTCCTGTTCATCCTGAAACCATTTTACTATGCTGACACAAGCATGGTCCAGCATGAATAGTGAAACCCTTTGTGAGTGCAAGTCAGGGAGCGGGAGTGTGGACAGAGAACAATCATTCGTAGGCCCTGTTCTCGGCAACCTATCCAGTGTGAGTGCACCATTCATTTTCTGTCACACCTGTGACGTTAAAAGTTTAAACTTAAAACTTCATCAGTACTAATTATGGAAAAACTTAGAAGTGTTAGCAAACACAAAATCAAACGCTAACAAAACTATGGCGTTGATGCCAACTTGACACAACATTTAGAAAAACATCGGTCATAACCAAATGCCCAGGTACTAGCATGCCTTCTATTTTTCAAACTTGTTTTCATCATAGCAAACATTTTTATTATTATTTAGTGTTCTATGTGCATTTTAGGAAAAAAGAAAAGTTGAAATAACAATAAAACATTTTGATTCTCGCCAGATAATTATGTGTTAAACATTTAAACAGCTGTTTGTTGACATAAAAAAAGTGATTCTGTTTTTATAAAGAAACAACTTACAAGCATCAATGTGAGCTTTCACAGCACCAGCGATTGTGCCAGCTGATGTTGAAACTATTGACAAACTTACCGCAATATTTCTCTCATTATTTGCGTAGAGAAACTAAAATGAATAAAACACGGGAAACCAATCCTTCTCTTACTTGAAACACAATGTTTGTTTGTTTTTTAAATTAAAAGTCTTTAAACCACTGTTTTTAAATCCTTTTGTTATTTAAAGATTTTTTTTTATGTGGATTTCAAAATAAACCATCTGTGTACAGATGTTTCTTGGATCAGACGTAAACTTAAACCTGGTATAGTTGGGGTCAAAAGACCGTCGTGCATATTACACCATTTCTGAAAAAAAAAATTATTTTTTTTTAAAATGACAAAAAAATACAAAAGCTTAAAATGATAAAAGTTCCCCTCAGTCAGTTTCTTTTTGTTGCTATGGTGATGGTCGGGGTCACAGATAGGGTTGACGCATATAGATACCAAATTTAAGGATATACTTATAACCAGGTTGTTTTAAACTATTTGTACATTTTGACATCTATAAATAGGTTTTGTTCGTTCTCAAATCCAGCAAGGGTTATTTGGTTGTGCTTTCTAAAAAACAACATTTTTACGTTTGGGAACTCCTTCAATCGTCAGACTTTTTCTATTTTCTTTTTAAAAACACATTTTCCATCTAAGCATACAATGCACAGTCATAGCTGGAGAAATTTAAACCTAAATCCTTTGAGCTGAGGTGACCAACACGCCTGACAGTATATTAAAGATCAAAATTATTTCAGGACTCTCAGTATAAAAACATCTTCAAACTAAGAACACACACACAAAACAAAAACAGGGGTGGGGATGTTTGTTGCTAAAAGTAATCATTTGAAGTTTAGTTTGGTCATTTCTCAACAATGTCGCCACGTCGCTGAAATGAAAGCATAACGAGTGTCATTGCTCAAAAAAATTCTCTTTTGAGCCCCTAAAAGAAAATAAATCTTTTTTTAAGTGTAGAAAACAACATTCTATGTCAAGATGGTGGCTTATAGCTCTTCCACAGTAGTTTTTTTTTTAGGTAAATGAGGTTACAAATAGATAAATAACCCAAGTTTTATTGACTTGCCAGCAGCCTAAAATGAATTTACAAAATTTCTGTGTTAATTTTTTTGAGTTATTAGTGCCGACAGCGACTGGTCAAACCTCCACCACGGGGCACTAGTTTTACATTGACCCAATAGTTGCATGTAGTTAGATTCGGGATCAGAACGTCAACTCAGACATAGTTTTGTGTTGGTAGGTAATTGCATAAGGATACTGAAAACATTTTAAAAAATTTATGGCAAGACATTAGTTTAACAAAAAAAAAATCAAACACAGTTGGTAAAAAACTCACCATTTTTCAGATCATTTATTCCCCCACTTGTTAATAAGTGATAAAAATTTGAGATCTGTAAGTTAAAATTTCAATATAAAACGCCAAAACAAGCCCTTTAAATCAAAATGGCCATGTTGTTTTTTTACTTTGCTTCAGGAGGGTTTATTGTTTGGTTCAATGTGTTCAACAAGTGTATCAAATTTAATAAAATTCCCTTCGCGGCATCGACAGCAAGACCACTTAATGGCGCTGCAGGCACAAATAGCCACGCCCATGCTCCGGACCTCAACCATAATATTTCACCAATCCCTTAAGGATACACAAAGTTTTGTGAGTGTATGATACTCAAGGATTACAAGTAAGCCTTCTCAGGTGCATGCTCTTATCCTGCTTGGGCCTCATGATACAAATATGCAATTTTTGGCTATCCAACACTAGCAAGACAAAATGATTGGTTATCGGCTGAAAAATGCATTTTCATGCGCGACTGTTTTACCTGCTTAGATTCATCTGTCCCGTGTAGATAAACTCCAGGAGCTTCTCCAGGGAATATCGGTTGACCTTATCAGGGTCCAGAGTCGTTACTTCTTCACCTTTTTCAGCCTTAGAGGAGAAATATTCACTGAAGGCGGCGAGAATGTTGCGGTGAGCTCGAAACTCAACGTCCTTCACCATGATGGTGATGTCACAAAGGAAGTCCATCTCCCGCTGCTCATGAAGGCGCAGCAGGAGCTGCTTCCCGTGGTTTACAACATGAGCCATCACTGCTGCAGGTAGCTAGGGAAGGCACAGAGAAGTTGGCATTATGGTGCTGTTTACACACTCAGAAAGAATTCCTGCAGGAAGAAAAATCCTGTCAATAAGATTTTATGTGACACACTCGCATCCCAACACCTGTGGAACACCGTCAATAATGGCAGAGCAGGCAAGCAATGCAGTGACAAGTTCATTCTGAAATGCAGTTTAAGGCGACGTTCTGTCGTCTTCTGCTTATCCGGGGCAACAGCCTCAGACGGAAAGCCCAGGCTTCTCTCACCCTGGCTGCATCTGGGAGGACCCCGAGGTGTTCCCCAGCCAACTAGTAGACAGAGTCTCTCTGGTGGATCCGGGGTCTGCCTCTGGGTCTCCTCCTGGTGAGACGTGCCCAAACCATCTCACCAGCAAGGCACTCAGGAGGCATCCTAACCAGATGCCCAAACCACACCATCTGGCTTCTCTCGTTCTGGAGGAGCAACGGCTCTACTCCGAGCTCCTCCCGAATGGTAGAGCTCCTCACTGTATCTGTGAGAGAGAGCCAGCCACCCTGCAGAGGAAGCTCATTAATTTCGGCTTCTTGTATCTGCGATCTCGTTCTTTCAGGTGAATTTAAGCTTAATTATCTGGCAATTTTTTGGTGTTTGTGATAGATTTATGATCAAGAGGTGTAGGCTGAACGGCCTGCTTAACAGGGGATGTAACATGTGCTGCTGGGAGCACTGGCACATGTTTAAAACAAAAGCCGAAAACTCAAAACGTAAATGCTCTATTGGGTAAAATAACAAGTTAATGTTAAATATGTTTACAACTTTTAAATCTAGTGATTTATCTAATCTTTGAAATTATCATTACAACCAACCTGGTTGATTTTAAACAGCAGTAAATCCCCTAGATTGAAGAACAGGTTAAGTTTTATCCTTCTTACTGAAAAGTCTAGAACAGGCATGGGCAAACTACGGCCCGCGGGCCACATGCGACCCGTTAAACGGTTTAATCCGGCCCGCAGAACTTTAAAAAATTAAACAAATAAATCTTGTTAATGTTTTATTTCTCCGGCGATTCTGATGTTTCGTCACTAGATGGCGCTAAAGATGCAACAACACTCCTCTGTGTGTGTCCGTGATGCGCACGCTGTCAAAACAGTGTGCACAGATATGGAAAGCCATCGGGCCCAATCCACGCACGTAAACAAGCGTGTTAGATGTTAAAACAAACAAAATGTAACATCAAGCGCTTAGATTTCAAACCTAGCGCCGCTAGAATTGAAATTTAACGCACTTGATGTAACATTTTGCGCTTGTTTAAAATCTAGCGCGTCATTCTATCGGTCTAATCTAGCGGTTACCAAAGCATGCCATCCATCTGATCCTGTTCCGGCCCCTGATCAAATGTTAGAATTCAATGCGGCCCGTGAACCAAAAAGTTTGCCCAAACCAGAAGAACACAATCTTCAATCCATCTAAAATCTCAGAGCAAGAGGAACATATTTGGAGGTTTGGAGAGTTTTCTAACACAAAAAGTCAATGTTTAAGAACTTTAATTAGTGCTTAGTTTGAATAGCAAGAAATTAAAAAAATGTAAAATAGAATACCAATCAAAGGAAATGATCAATTACTAACACTATTTTATTCACACTGTATGCAAGGGGGGGGTCAATTTTTAAAAGATACAATTAAAAAAAATCTACTGATTAATTTTGTATTTTCAGTTATAAGTTGAGAAAAACTGATTTCAAATGTGACATTTGAAAACCTTCCTTCTAAAGTCTTCATATTAACTGAGACTGTCAGGATGTGTCATGTTTGATATCTTCTAAGATTTGGACTCTTCATTCATTTTTTTTGCATTTCAGATACAACAAAATTACTTTTTAAATCTTAGACAGTGCTTTATATTATAAAAATGTTCCTACTTTGATTCATATTGTCATCCATTAAGGTTGAATGGAGCATCAGTTGTGATTTTTCAGGTAGATAAAAACACAAGTAGTATTGATTTGCAGTGTAAGCATGAAGGTTCAACTTGATGGAGAACTGAAATTAAATTATGACCAAATATTTCTCTCACTGATGTGTGCAGATGAATTATTCTGATATAAAATTAAAATAAATCATCCCAGAATCAAGACCTCTTGATGGCAGTGCTAACATATTTATATACATTAAACTCTGTGTGTGTGTGAGGGATGTGTTTAGGTATGTTAAAGTTTGGTATGAAAAATAATATTAGCAAAGAATGAGTGAACTATTTTTTTTTTAACAGTTAGATTTTCATCAAACACATTTTTAATTTGAATTATATTTTTTTATATATAAATAAATCGTTAAAAGTTATGATTTTTCTTAGTTTTTGTGTCATAATGAGAATAAATTAAACTTACTTTCAGCAGTGTAAAAGTTCAGAAAAGCTCGTTAATCTTCCTATTTATTTTTGAAGGTTTCTCTGAATTTAAAAAAAAAAAACAGAAAAAAGTTAACCCTTGTTGATGAAAAAGCGTTTTAAAATCAGAATAAATAAGAAGTGGATTTCTGCATGTTTTCCAGGTGAGATTTTTTTGGAAAATAAAAGCTTGTATCTGTTTCCTGAACAGGCCTCTCTGATCCAGCTAATGCTAACAGCAACGTCAGATAGCAGCGAAAACAACCAACCCTACTTTATACTGCTTTTACCAGACTTAATAGAAACGTTGCGTGCTCGCTAGCCATCACCGAGACGTTTATGTCGAGAAGAGATTCAATAAAAACATCTTAACGATGAAACCGAAGCTAACTGCTTTCATAGCGGTTAAAAGCGCGGTAAGTATAATGCTCTTATTTCGAAGGTTTGACTGTTTGTACAGGCGGGGTCGACGTAAACTAACACAAAATACACCCTCTACGAGTGTTCTATCAACGCTACGAGCAACACATCCGATAGGTCGAAAATTTAAATAGTAAAGTTTTCAATTTTAATCTGAAGTGAAGTAGATAAAAACGGAAAACCACCTTCTAATATCTGCAATCTTCAGCCATTCAACCTGTGACGTCACACTCTCGCGAGACTTGTGGCTAGTTTAAAGAGTGTATTGTGTTCCAGATTATTTTAACACTGTCAAAACAGTTTAACACACTTTGAAATCATTTATTTTTCAGTACATATATAGTGCACTATCAACTCTAATAATAATATAGACGATTTTTTTAGTTAAACACGAGAAAAATATAAGAAATAAACATTTATTACAAAATAATTCTGCTGCATGTTATACTTTATATTTTTTGTTTGCATATACAGAGCTCAGAAGTGAAACTGAAGAGGCCTGAATCAATATATTTTGTATATAAAATACTATAATTTAGAGCTAGCCAACGCAGGCCCCATGCAGGCCCAGCCGCCCATCTCTTTCTTCATCCGACCCCTATGGCCCTTCCTGCAGGTGGTGAGTTCACAAGAAGGGCGGCCCATGTTTCTGTTGGGGCTGTTTCCGGCCAGGGTAAAAGCAAGGCCTCTCGGCGCTCCTTCTCATACTCCACTCCCATGGGGGTTCCCTTGTATCCGTGTCCGTGTCCGAGCAAGGGAAACTTGGCCATAGTTTTTCTCTTCATTAGGGGTTTTTGAGCCCCGCTTTGTCTGGCCCCTCACAAAGGACCTGTTTGCTTTGGGTGACCACAGGCAAACAGGTTCCAGGTGAGGGGGCGAACTCTGCAGGGTGGCCAGGCTCTCACTAAGAGTTAGAGTGAAGAGCTCTGCTATTTGGGAGGCGCTTGGAGTAAAGGCAGTGCTCTTCTATTTTGAGAGACGCCAGATGGGGTGGTTCGGGCATTTGGTTAGGATGCTTCCTGAGCGCTTACTGGTGCGGTATTTCGGGCACGTCGCACTGGGAGGAGACCTAGAGGCAGACCCTAGACCTACTGAAGAGACTGTCTGTGATGTCTCACTAGTCAGGGAACGCCTTGGGATCCTCGCGGGTGAGCTGGAGGATGCAGCCGAGGTAAGAGAAGCCTGGGCTTCTCGTCTGAGGCTGTTGCCTATGCAACCTGGTGCTAGAGACGGTGGGGGGAGACATCATCTAATCGTTAGAAAGATACATTAAGACTTTGATGATCTGTACTAGTGTATTGTACGATAAATTTGAATTATTTTTTTCTTTTTCTAGCTCATTTTTAAAACATATTACACAAAGTTTATTAGTATTTTTTATGAAGTAGGAGAATAATAAATCCCCCCTTGTGGGGTCAGCAGGGTTTAGCAAGTCCAGTTTCTTTTAACTATGAATTTAGTTTCATAGAAAAAGACACATGAACCACCATTACATCTAAGTGTTCACACTCAAAATGATTCTCTAAGGCTGGGAAATATCTTCCTCTTGTAATCTTAAAGTTAAAAAATGGTCAGCTTTGCAAAGAAAAGTATTAAATTGCATGTTTTTTCTGAACTATTTGTCAATGTTTAACATATTTTTTGTATTTGGTAGAAAACTGGCAAACACAGAATAAGTCGTGGTCACAAAAACAAACAATGGGTTGATGCATTCAAGGTGGTTGAGCTTTGGTTTAGTTTAACCACAAGAGAAGACACCACATAGTTAGCTTGTGCTGGAGGATTGTGGTTTTATGAACCGATGTCAACAAATGTCTGTGTCGTAATAAAAGTGAAGTCATTTTTAAAATAGCAGAAATGGTGCTGGGTGAGAGACGTTTGCTACATTTTCAACAACATAATAAAATCACAACGTTGTGTATCAGATTGTGACGATAGATCCCAGAAAATCATATAAAAATAGATTTTGTTTCTTTTCCTGTAAGTGTTTTTATTGATGTGGTGCCTGAACACGATGCTGGTGAGCAGGATACTGTTAGAAGAATTCTAAGCACTGGTAAGCACAAATAAAAAGAAAAAATATTCAAATCTGCATAGAATTTAGAATTATGTCTAACACTTAAAAAGAGTAAAATACATTTGATATGCAAACTATTTTTATGTCTCATGTTTCCATGTTGGGTTTCACATGGTAGGATTTTCTCATTTGAGAGGCTTTTTCTGAACGCAGGTCCTTCACCAGGGGCAAATCCAGGATTTTCTAAAGGGGGGGCATCAGGTCATTGACAAAGCCAATATAGGAGAGGCTGGGGGCATCCCCCAGAACATTTTGAAAAATAAGTCATTTTCCTACATTTTGGGGGCCCATTCGCTGGCCCTGCAAGGGAATAGCTTGACTAGTCGCTTTCCTTTCTTCCTCTTTTTTTTTTTTTTTTTTTGTGGACCAAAAGTGGTCAGGGAGGGCAGGAAGAGTGCGTCCTCCATGCTCTCCCCTGGATCCACCCCTATTCACCTGGAATAATTTAAAATCTTTCACATATCTGTTAGGAATATCAGCAAGTATAGCAGAAATACCCTAAAATTGTCTTTCAGTAACTGTTTAACCGGGACACTGACAAAATTTGCATTGGCAGGAGTAACATTTGACTGAGTGAAACATTTGATTTGGCAAAAATGCAAACGAGGAGGATAGAGGATGATTAACCATTCACATTTTTAACAAAAGAATAATCACTCGATTTTCCGGTTTAATGCAGCTTAAATCCCAGTAAAAGGACCCCAACTTTTTCTTCTGTGCGTGTTTGTAAAAATGCTCACTTATAGAAGAGGATCTTGGTGGTGAGAGGCAAATAATAACCCTCAGGATTGTCAGGTAGTTATTATAAAAGAAGGGTATATTTAAATAAGAGATGTAAGAGTGGTTAAGCGTCACTGATAATGGTGGTTGTGTTTAGAGGAGGATGTTTGCATGGCTCAAGGTGACACATCTGTCAACTTGTGAACATAACCAGTACAAGCTGCTTGAACGACACACCCACTTCTGAAAGGCTTCTTCTGTTAACAAAATAAAGCATTCAAATAAAGGAAATATGTTAAAAAATACTTATTTAACTTCTTAAAATGACATGTGGAGTTTGCATGTTCTCCCCGTGAGTAAGAACATGTTTTGTTTTCTCCGGGTACTCTGGTTTCCTGCGACCGTCCAAAAAAAATGTGTGTTAGATTGATTGGCTGCTGTAAAATTGCCCAAGGAATGAGTGTGTGTGTGGCCCCGCAACAGACCAGTGACCTGTTTGGGGTGTGCCCTGCCTCTCCGCTTGAATCGGCCAGGATAGGCTCTGGCACCCACCGCATCGCTATCGGAGATGGACGGTTCAGAAGATGAATGAACATTACGATTCCCATCCAGTTCATGTTTCAAAGTTCATGTTGCACAGTAAGAATCAGTTCCCAGGAGTCAAACTCTGGCCCACAGGTCAAATCTGGACACCAGCGTGATTATACTTGGCCCACAAAGCCATACCAAAAGGACTATTATAGACAGGCCATCAGTATTACGACTTACTTGTTGAGAGAAGGAGATCTAAAATGGCTCTAGCAGGATGACTTCTTTATGAATCACCCTACAAGAGCCATATTTGAGCTCCTCCACTCAGGAAGAAGATGATCTTGTATCAACTGCGGGACCTCAAGGGTAACTGTACTGTACTTATTCAGTGCTTTTCCACCTGCGTTGGCACTCAAAGTGCTTAACATTGTAGTTCACATCCACCCATTCATACCTGATGGTGGAAGCTGCCATGTAAGCTGTAAACCACCTTCCGGAACAATTGGGGGTTCAGTGTCTTGCTCAAAGACACCTCAGCACCTTCGGGTGGGGGATTGAACCGGCAACCCTCCGGCATTCTGATTATCCTGTATTTTTTAGTGGGGTTTTTGGTGTGAAAGCAGGGGGATGAGCAATAGTCAGACTTTTACACTTTAAATGCGTACAATTTTATAGCTATTGTGTAATGGACGTTCCTAAACTCAAATTGTCATTCTTTATATGCATAAAATGGAATGATAAATTAATTCAGCATGAGATGGGACCTTTACACTTCTAACATTCCATAAATTTGCCGTGGCAATATATATTTTTCATAGTTATATTTTGAAGCTTTTAACAGGAAATAAGTGTGACTGATGTTGAAACAAGATGATTGTAAAGCGTTTTTTTTTTTTTTTACGTATTAAGAGTGAGTACCCAGTGAGGTGTTTTTTTTTAGTGGTACTAACAACACAACCTGCCCTTTCTTAGTCAGCACAACCTTGATTTTTAGTGTTTAGATAAAAGGGACTGTAGAACCTAGATTCATGTCTAGGGTTCTTGGAGAAGACGCCTAACCCCTGGTTTCTCCCATCATTGGCGCCATCGTGGCAACCTGCTGCGGTGTGGTGGTGCAGTACAAAAATTTTCCCGGTGAGGGATGAATAGAGTATATAAAAATAAACCTTCTTGAGAAGTTTCCTCCTTACGTAACTGTTAACATTACACTGTCGCTAAAGATTCATGGTTAGAGAACCTCACGTTTAATTTTTTCCTCAGATATAAAGGTCGTTGGGAGTGCTGGCAAGCCATCAAAATTCTGGAGATTATGTGATGTGTCATGGCATTCGACCAAAATGGTCCTCTGTCGAGTAGCGATGTCCGCAGAATCACATTTTTTCATAGAAATGTCAAGACTGATATTTTCAAACATAAATTATAATACAATTCTGGTTTATATTTACTAATGTGTTTTACGTACTTTTATAAGACATATTGCAGTTTAAATCAGATTTACTTTGTGCAAAAGGTGTTTAATGTTATTTAAACATCTTGAGTTGTTTTTTGTGATTGAACTTTTTTGTTTTAATGAGTCTGAAGAGTGCTTTCTAAATAAAATGTAGTTTTTAAGAACTAAGTTCCATAAAACACAAATATTTCTTGCTGGAAAAAAAAAACAAGCATATAGGCAAGGCAAGGCAAGTTTATTTGTATAGCACAATTCATACAAAATATAACTCAAAGTGCTTCAGAAGAAAGAAAAGAAAAAGAATGCATTAAAATCACAAAACATAGAATCAAAAAGTTTAAAAATTAAATAAATAAAATCACTAAAACAGATTAAAAAAAAGAGCAATTAATAAAAAGCACAGTTAAACAGAAGTGTTTTCAGCCTAGATTTAAACATGGTCACAGTAGAGGCCTGTCTCACGGCTTCAGGAAGTTTGTTCCAGACTTTTGCAGCATAAAATTGAAATGCAGCTTCTCCATGTTTAGTCCTGACTCTAGACACCAGCAGGAGGCCGGTCCCAGAGGTCCTCAGAGTTCTAGTTGGTCCATGTTTAGTCCTGACTCTAGGCACCAGCAGGAGGCCGGTCCCAGAGGTCCTCAGAGTTCTAGATGGTTCATGTTTAGTCCTGACTCTAGGCTCCAGCAGGAGGCCGGTCCCAGAGGTCCTCAGAGTTCTAGTTGGTCCATGTTTAGTCCTGACTCTAGGCACCAGCAGGAGGCCGGTCCCAGAGGTCCTCAGAGTTCTAGTTGGTCCATGTTTAGTCCTGACTCTAGACACCAGCAGGAGGCCGGTCCCAGAGGTCCTCAGAGTTCGAGATGGTCCATGTTTAGTCCTGACTCTAGGCACCAGCAGGAGGCCGGTCCCAGAGGTCCTCAGAGTTCTAGATGGTCCATGTTTAGTCCTGACTCTAGGCACCAGCAGGAGGCCGGTCCCAGAGGTCCTCAGAGTTCTAGATGGTTCATGTTTAGTCCTGACTCTAGGCACCAGCAGGAGGCCGGTCCCAGAGGTCCTCAGAGTTCTAGATGGTCCATGTTTAGTCCTGACTCTAGACACCAGCAGGAGGCCGGTCCCAGAGGTCCTCAGAGTTCTAGATGGTCCATGTTTAGTCCTGACTCTAGGCACCAGCAGGAGGCCGGTCCCAGAGGTCCTCAGAGTTCTAGATGGTCCATGTTTAGTCCTGACTCTAGGCACCAGCAGGAGGCCGGTCCCAGAGGTCCTCAGAGTTCTAGATGGTTCATGTTTAGTCCTGACTCTAGGCACCAGCAGGAGGCCGGTCCCAGAGGTCCTCAGAGTTCTAGATGGTTCATGTTTAGTCCTGACTCTAGGCACCAGCAGGAGGCCGGTCCCAGAGGTCGTCAGAGTTCTAGATGGTTCATGTTTAGTCCTGACTCTAGGCACCAGCAGGAGGCCGGCCCCAGAGGTCCTCAGAGTTCTAGATGGTTCATAAGGTACTAACATATCACAGATGTACTTTGGTGCTAGACCATGGAGAGACTTAAACACAAGCAGAGCAGCTTTAAAGTCTATTCTCTGAGCCACAGGAAGCCAGTGCATATAAAATTAGTATATAATCAAAATATGATTACATTAAAGCATGTATTTTTAGTGTATACATTTTATTTTCTGGCGACCGTGACTGTGGTAAGTAGTTTAGAAAATGAATGAAAGGAGCCAATCAACTACATGCATGATTTTGGAGGGTGGGAGAAAACAAGAGTACCCGGAGAAAACCCACACATGTATGGAGAGAACATACAAACTCCACACAGAAAGGCCAGTGTTTCAAGCCTCGCCCCCACTCTAGCACTTGAACCCTGACCTTCTTGCTGTGAGGCCACTATGCTAACCACTACACCACAGTAGCAAAGACCACAAAGTTTTACCTGTGATATTTTTGGTATCTAATAAATCTTTAATATGTTTTCCTCCACTAAGAATTTAAAACATTTTTGTGTTAATTGCTCTCGATTTAACGTTGCGGAGCAGATGTTTTATCTTTTTGAGAAATAAACACCTAGAAAATCATCAAACTTGTTGCTTTTCGCAGGAGGTTGAATTTCACAAAAACACGGGGGTAGAAATTTAAAATGAAGATGTTTGCAATATGTTAGCATCTTTATGTAAGTTATTTTTTAAAAATACTTCGATGTTAGTATTTTTTAAAGAAAATACATGAATTAGAATACGTAATAAATGATATTACAAGATATATATTTTTTTAATCAAGTCGAACCCCCCTCTGTTAGCTTGGAGTTGTATCGTTCTTACTGAAACGTATTTCTTACGTTTAAACCCGGAAGTTGACAACAGCGTGGGCAATGTGTTGGTTTAATGAATAATAACGGATTTTTTTAAAAAAAACTTCAGTATTGCGTGGCAGTTCTCAACTAGTTTCACTGTCACTTTCAAATAAATACAATGATTTAAGTTTAAATCTGCAGATAAAAATGGATAAAAAAGATAGCAATTTTTTCAACTTGTTTGCAGGACTTCCTCCTTTTGAAGATCATAATATAACAGAAGATAAATCAAAAAACACAAATGGGTATAAATACTGTTATAAGGTTTAAGAAAAAGTACAAATTTAGTGTGAAAACCCGTTTAAACTTGTGTTTCTTTTTAGAAATCAGAGTAAAAAGAATGAAGGAAGCAGAGCGAGGAAACGACCGGCTGATCAACTTGGACCCAAAAATAAAGTGAGTACATTTTTTTTATCCTGGCAGATGTCTGTAGAAATTTTACTAAGACAATGAAGAATCTAGAATCAAATTAAAAGTTAACACAAAATCTTAATTTAAAAACGTCCTAAATCTTAATACATTGGGATTTTTAAAACAATCATAAAGTCTACGAGTGTTTAAACAGATGGACACTGTTTGTACATTTGTGTGAATATTTTCTGTTGTTTTCCCTTTTATTTTAATTTCAAAAGGCAAAATTAATAAAAAGAAAAAAAAAACACAGTTTACATGCAAGCTTTTGAAGGAAGGATGGAGCAGGAGATCGACAGGCGGATTAGTGCGGCATCAGCAATAACTAGGACGCTGCATCGGTCCGTCGTGGTAAAGAGAGAGCTGATCCGAAAAGCAAAGCTCTCGATTTACAAGTCGATCTATGTTCCTACCCTGACCTAACTTCACCAGCTGTGAGTGGTGACCAAAAGAATGAGATCGCGGATACAAGCGGCCAAAAAAAGCTTCCTCCGCAGGGTGGCTGGGCTCTCACTCAGAGATCTGCCATCCGGGTGGAGCTCAGTGTCGAGCCGCTCCTCCTCCAGGTCGAGAGGAGCCAGATGGGGTCGTTCGAGCATCTGGTTATGATGCCCCCGAGCGCCTCGCTGGTGAGGTGTTTTGGGCACATCCCTCCGAGAGGAGAGCAAGAGGCAGACCCCAGACGCGCTGGAGAGACTATGTCTCACAGCTGGCCGGGGAACGACTTGGGATCCTTCCAGGTGAGCTGGAGGATGCAGCCGGGGAGAGAGAGGCCTGGGCTTCCCGTCTGAGGTTCCTTCACCTTTCTTTCATCTCTCTTGGTCTCCACCTTCTGTTAGCGGGGGTCTTTAACCTTTTTTTTTACCCCCCACTACAAAAAAAAACACACCTCTTTGTTATAAATAAAGCAGACAGGAGGCACATTCTTTGTAGACACTCTGGTAAAGTCTGTCGGAGTGTGCTATCCTTGTCTGACAAGGAAGATTTTTAGTCCATCGTTTTGTTCTCTTATCGTTTTGTTCTTTTATCGATCAATTGATCCATTTATTATTATTTATATATATTTATTATTATTATTTATGTTATATTTATTATTTATTATTGATCCATCAATTTATCCATTTATTATCGGATTTATTCATCCGATGGATGAATCCATGGATTCACCGATGGATGAATCCATGGACAGAACCGATGGATGAATCCATGGACAGAACCGATGGATGAATCCATGGACAGAACCGATGGATGAATCCATGGACAGAACCGATGGATGAATCCATGGATTCACCGATGGATGAATCCATGGACATCTTTCAATTTGAATTTTGATCTAATCTGCTTCTTCTCTTCCAGAGATGGTGTCATCAAAATAGAACTGATGCCTCCACAAACAGCTGCCAGAATAACCAGGGAAGACATCATAAACATAAATCTGTCTCCAACAGCAAATTAGACAAATGCCTTGAAGATCCAACAAAAAACACCTTGAACAACCGCCAAAAGAGAAAAAGGAAAAGGAATAAAAAACAAAAGGAGCGCAAAGGGAGAGATGAAATACCGGTCAGTGAGACATCCCATCACTGAGAGAGAAAAAAAAAAAAAATCAATATTTTGTCTAAAATGACTCTTTTTCTCTTTTTTCAGAAATTTCAAAAGAAAACCCGGTTTGTGACTGAGGTCTTTAAGGAGCAAAACGGCATCATGGTGGAGGGACAGTGGCTTTGCAAACATTTTCTTTATGGCCGATGCGTCAAGGCACGTCCCACCCGAACCCTGCAATATTCCATCTTTTTTCTTTTTCATCTAACTTTCTTTTCCTCTCTTGTATGTAGGCTGAAGAGTGCCAGCTGAAGCACCTGCAGCCCTGCAACGACATAATCAAAGAGGTCTGCAAATTCTACGTGTTGGGCTTCTGCAGCAGAGGAGAGCGCTGCATATACATGCACAATATCCTTTTCTTTCTGCTTTGCCTTCTCTTCAAACCTTTAACATGTGCTGTTTCTTTATCTTTCTTTATTGAAAATGAGTGAAATCCACCAGCGGTTATGTTTCTTTGACTGATTCGCACAGTCGTTTCCCTGCAAGTTCTATCACAAGAAAGCGAAATGTAAAGAAGGCTTAAACTGCAGGTTCTCCCACGAGCCGTTGGATGAACTCACCGAGCGACTTCTAAACGAGGTGTGTGGTAATCTTTATGTGTTAACTATAGATATCGTAGTTACTCATAGAGTTGGGCGATATGGCTTTAAAGAAAATCAATTTATTTTCACACAAAACCTGAATACAGTTTTTTTTCCAGGTTGATTAAAAAACAAATAAAAATAACAACATTCACAACATAGTGTAAAATAGGTTTTAGGCTGCAAATACAGGGTTATGTGCATCAAGTTTGCAACACAAGTGCATAATCTTTTCTATTCCTATTTAGGGGCTTTTATAAAAAAATAGACACTCTTGGTTGAAGCGATGGACCAAGTGCGAGCAGAGCGGGTGCAGTAAAACAAGTCTCTATGCTGATGTTAGGAACTCTGAAGAGCTCTAAAAGTAGTTCTGTAGCGGTTGTAGTTAAATCTGCTCGGTGGTCGGCAGATAGAATGGACTTTAAATCTCCTGCCGAGTCTGTTTTGGTTTGATGCCAGTGAAGCAGAACATCTAGATTCAGTCAATAAGCTGTCGTGTGAAGCATTTTAAGACCTGCTGAGTTTGGATTTCCTCCACCTAAAACAATTGTGTTGAAACAGGTTGTAACGTTTCCTGGCCAGCTCACTGGTTTATCAATAGAAAATAGTCTGATGATTATCCATCATGATGCACTTTTTGATGGGGTTCTGTGACTAAAACCTCTCATATAAATTGTAAAGGTTTTTTGTTCGTAGCCCAGATCTGGTTCAGGAAGATGTTCGTGGTTTTCCATGCTGAAAACCTAACCTGCTTTCACTTTTTTAGGTTGTAGAAAAAGATGAAGAATATTATCAGCTTCAAAAAGCCAAAGAAGAACCCCTGGAGACAGAAGACTCAGTGGAACCTGACATGAACCTTGATGTGACCATCCAACCACTCAGGTACACACTCTGAAATAGATAAGTTATTCCATAGTTCACCCTTTAACAAAAAATATTTAAATATTTCAAACAAATGTATGCATTAAATCATAATACTAAAGCAAGAAATGATAAAAGCAACAATACTAAAGTTATTTTATTGCATTCGATACATTTTAAAAAATGTATACATTTATCCGTACATCAAGTATTGTTTTCCTATTTTTCTTTATTATCTATTTATTCCCACGTCTTTTGTACGTTTTTGGGTGCTATCTAGTCTCAGCAGCACCGACTGATTTGGACAATTTTGATCTTGAAACGACCGGCTTTATCGGGAATCGTTGAATTATATTCAAATTTTTGCTTTTGTTTATTTTTAAGATATTTCAGTTTTAGTGGTTTTTTTTTTGCCCCATAGGATTAAATGGAGTTAGAAAATTTTCCCTTAACATATGTTTGCACTTCAAACCTGGATACTTATGTCTACTTTTAGCTAGAAACACAATTTTATCTTTAAAATACTCAAATGTTTTTTTCTTAAACTGTATCGAACAGAATTTTGATAAAAGATATACTTTTTGAGATATGACTGTTTAAAAAGTCATGATTTACATGTTGGTTTTCCTGCAGCAGCCCTCTAATTGACCCAAAGTCTGTATTTTCTTTCATTCACTCCAATGCAATTTTGACAGAAACTAAAAATAAAGCTCAGGTACATCTTAAACTGCTATTAATTCAATTCTGTCACGCCTAAAAATTTTTAAAAAATATTCCTACTTGGCTCTAAACCTTAAGCGTCTCACAGTTCAAGAATTATTTTCGTAGGTTTGTAGTTTTTTTTTTTTACAATAAATGACCGTTCCAGATGCAGCAGACAGGGTTAGATGGAAGAAACCGTCTTGCTGTGGCGACCCTGAAGGGAAATGCCAAAAAGAGAAGATATAAGCAGGAAATTTTTAATGTCTGCCTGAGAAAAGTCTATAAAATGTATTTTACAGCCTTGAAACACCTATAGTTGAATTTAGTGACTTCAAAACCCAAGGAGCCATTTGGACCCAGTTTTTATAAAACACTGTGAGCTGCAAAACTTTTCAACTTCACACAGACCCGTGACTCATTTACAGTTTGGATATTTGACAAACCCAAACATTTCAATCTTTTTTTCAAAAATTTATAAAAGGTTCAGTTTTTTTTTTAAATTTTTACTTACTCTATTCATCCCTCACCGAGGAAATTTGTGTGCTGCACTCCTTACACCGCAGCAGGCTGCCACAACAGCACCAATAGTGGGAGAAACGAGGGGTTAGGTGTCTTCTCAAAGGACCCTAGATGTGCATTCAGTGGTATGCAAACCCGCAAACTTCTGGTTGACTTCCGGTCCGCGGGCTAACGTTCTAACCACTGAGCCACTGTCTCTCCTTTATTTATCTTACTTTAGGCATTAAGTGGATTTAAACTTATTTAAATAATTTGCCAAGTTATTATAAATTTTTGCCAAATGACAAAAAAAAGGGGCACTCTAAGCCTGAAAGAGTTGATTGCTTAACAGATTTTGCACATGGGGCATTTTTATAGATCATAACAAATTCAATTAATGAGGAACAACTGTACCTATAAACACACACATAAATCTATTTCTACCTGCTCTGGATACATAGTTAATTGATTGGACACTTTGTTTGACATTACCATTTACTTATTCATGCTTAAGTATGTCTGAGTTTTCCCACTTCTTTCTGCTTAGGCCCACTTTTTATCAAAGTGCCGATGCCAAGGAGACGACTGAAGATCCCACACCTGAGCTGTTCGATATTAAAGAGGAACATGAATCAGATCCTGTCCAACCTCACAGCCCTCCAACTACTGTCTGCATTCATCCACAACCAGATAACGCAGCAGAACCTGTGCTCGGACCCTCACAGCCCAGACCATTCACCTGCTCCTTTACAGGCCCTGAAAGTCAAGAAAACAAACATGCATCTTCTCCTGACTCTTCTGTTGTTCAGAGTGAAGTTCCGTACTCTGAAGATACCGTTCTCAATTCCTATAAACCAAGTAGCCAAAAAGATTTACCTTCTAGTGTGAAAACTCCATATTTTACTCCCAGCATGGGCATCCAAACTCAAAATCAGAAAGTTCCTTTGGGTAGTGATGTGTACCAAAAGAAGACTTACAAGAGTTTACCAACCCACCAAGGAGGCGCCGGGCCTGTTTCAAAAGGCTACCCTGAAAAGAACCTCAATCCAGAAGTGGATGTGTTTTTGTCCCAGAAAAATTCTAAAAGAACTTGTAATTCTAAAAGGACTTGTAGTGTTCCTGACTATGCTGCAGAGCTGGATCCTGGTATAAATTCCAACCCTGTGTCCTGCGGAGGGGCGTTTTCTTCCCCTTTGCTGTCAGAAGATGATAAACACACAGCTGCTGGTTATGATGGATCTAACACTTCCCATAAACTGATCAGTTCATCTCCAAACATGGCCGTTCATCATTTTGCTATGAAAAATTTTGCACAAATCCATATGTTACCCAAAACAATTCGACCAACCCCAAAACCGAATAGGTCGGCTGGGGTTGATGAAACTCTAAGTAAAACAGAGGAATCGGATTCAAACTGGTCCTCATCGTTCCGCAGCCTGTTTGCTAAGCCTCTCAATAAAATTGTACCTTCTCCATCATGTGCACTACCCCCCAAGAGTCCTCCCTCTACCCATTCAGGAAAGAAAACATCATCTTCCCTCCAAAGAAAAACTCCTGCTCTGCAAACACATCCTTCTGATGATTCTTGTAAGACTGAAAACAATCCTGGAAAGCGTTCTTCCAGCAAGACGTCTCCAAAAAAACCACAACATCAGCCAGATGTTCCTCCTACCACAGGTGACCAGGGGCAGATTACTTTCAAACTGAAAAAAATGTACAAAAACACCATGTTGTGGTGGTAAAAACATGTTTAAGACCCTTATTTTCAAACATTACTTGAAGCTTTGTTTTATTTTTATTAACATTGTGTTTGCAGTGAAGAACTTGTGGTCGAAAGAGTACCGTATTTTCCGCACTATAAGACGCACTGCATTATAAGGCGCACCTTCAATAAATGTATTTAAAAAACGTTTTCCATATATAAGGCGCACCGCATTATAAGGCGCTACAGTAAAGGCTGGGGTTACATTATGCATTCACTAAATGGTGCTGCGCTAAAGGGAATGTAAAAAAAAACCCAGTCAGATAGGTCAGTCAAACGTTATTAACAATTACAAAACAGCTTTCTGTTTTTACTCCCAAAATGAAATGAACAGCTGTTTTATTATTTTCTCCGAGATAAAGTATTAGTATTTTTGTGACACAGTTTATCTTCCATTGGAGATAAACTCTGTTTAGTCTTGTTTACTTGGCGCAGCGCATCCTCTTGCTTGCTCCACTTCCTCACCATTGATTCATTGATGTTAAACTCTCTGGCTGCGGCTCTATTCCCGTGTTCTACTGCGTGACCGATCGCTTTGAGTTTAAACTCTGCGGTGTAACAGTGTCTCTTGGTAGGAGCCATTTCCGGGTCTTTACACAAACACACAAATAGAAATAAGTGCGTTCGAGATGACACAGGTGGATGCAGTTCTGATCAGCGCAGATTGGTGCGCAATTTATGCCGGTCAGAACTGCGTCTGCCTGTGTCATCTCGAACACACCTAATGAGACGCCCTTTCATATATCCCAGCATGCACCGCGCACTACTTCTTCTATTGGGGAAATGGAGTCGGCGGCTGCTTACCGCAGTTGCGACACCTGTTGTAGCTCAGTATTAATCCATATATAAGGCGCTCCGGGTTAAAAGACGCATCGTGGACTTTAGAGAAAATTTAAGGTTTTTAGGTGCGCCTTATAGTGCGGAAAATACGGTATGTTTTATACAGCAAGACCACTTTAGTTAGCATTAGCTGCTAAAATACCAACAGAAAGTAGAAAAAAATGTCAGAAAGCGATCTAAGCATCGAAAAAACAAACCACATAAATGACAACATCTTTCTACAGTAGGGTTGGTTATCGATACCAATACCCTTATTGATACCACTTATTAATCGAGTACTTTATCAATACTCTTATCGATCGTTTTTGTTTGGTGTGAAAGCAAGCAGAGGAAGACTTACAAACTATACAGATGCAACCAAACTTTTTATTTTTAAACAATATATTAATACTAGCGGTGTCAGTCGATTAAAAAAATGAATTGAATTAATTACAGGATTTTGTTATTATTTAATCAAATTAATCGCATTTTAACATCATATTTGCTAAAGGTCTCCTGATAAAGAATTTGAATTCTAGGATATTAAAAAATGTACTGTTTGACTAATCAATTGAATACAGTAAGAAGAGAAGATTTTAAATCCAATTTATTATTGGTGAACTGAGCCTCATGAGGCCTGGAGCGTCAAAAAAAAGTAAAACAAGAATTAGGGTACGATAGGGTTCGTTCTTATCTTCAACAATAGAAATTGTCCTGCAATCAGCAGCAACCCACTTTGCGATAGTATTTGTTAATCTCTCTGTTGTGGATTTGCTCATCTGTTTGCCAAATTCAGCTAGCTTGGTTTGGCGAAGCGAGCTCCTGGTAGCCACACTCGCTACAGAGGAACTTGCCTGAACATATTTTGGGTTTAGATGATATGTCAGGCTGGAGTTGCTCCAGTGGTAGGAGAACTCCGTTTTGAAAAAACTACAAATTACTACATTTTTTTTTTTATTTTTATTGTACTGTCTCTCTTTTTTTTTTTTTTTATTAAAACTTGCCATTGAGTGGCCCGACTCAGGAGCAAATAAATGTAGGAGGCATTTTCCCTCCGCTCCTCACCCCCCACGCATTTTGGTGCATATTTTGCCCAAATTTTATAGTAATTAAAGTAGTAAGAAATCTTGTTTTTTTTTGTTGTGAACCAAATGGGAGGTCGAGGAAGCACGCGCCCCCCGCCTCCCACACGGATTCGCCCCTGCGACTGTCTCATCTTCCTGAGTCTTGTCCATGTCTGTTGTGTTTGACCACTGCTGTCTTGTTAATTTGCCAGCTTAGGTGATGTAGCACGGCCGTGAAGACTACGGGTCCTTCAATGGGCCAAAATTCAAATGCGCAAGCATTGGCTCGTCGGAAAAGAGGTGAAGAAGCGTGTTCAAGCAGGCTGGAACGGGTGGAGAAAAGTATCAGGTGTGATGTGTGACAGAAGATTTTCAGCTAAAATGAAAGGGAAAGTGTACAAAACCGTGGTGAGACCGACCATGCTGTTTGGTCTAGAGACAGTGCCACTGAGGAAAAGACAGGAAGCAGAGATGGAGGTAGCAGAGAAGAAGATGCTGAGGATCTCTCTGGGAGTGACCAGGATGGACAGGATCAGAAATGAGTACATCAAAGGAACAGCACATGTTAGAGGTTTTAGAGATAAAGTCAGAGAGGCCAGACTGAGATGGTTTGGACATGTAGAGAGAAGAGAGACCGAGTACATCGGCAGAAGGATGCTGGGTTTGGAACCACCAGGAAAGAGGGCTAGAGGAAGACCAAAGAGGAGGTTCATGGATACAGTGAAGGAAGACATGAAGATAGTTGGTGTGACTGAAGAGGATACAGAAGATAGGATTAGATGGAAGAAACTGACTTGATGTGGCGACCCCTTAAGGGAAATGCCGAAAGGAGAAGAAGAAGAAGCATTGGCTCGTCTCTGTTATTACATCATAATTAATTGCGTTAATTTTTTTTAACACGCTAAATGTGGCGTAATTAATTAATTGAATTAACGCGTTAAAATGACAGCAAAATTAATACAGATCAATATGTTCAAATTTATACAAGATATAAAAAAAAAGACTTAGAATTTTTATACAGTCTTGTGTTTTAATTTGTTTTACATGTATGTCTGTAATAATCTATTTCAAAATAGAAGGTTTTGTTTTATCCGTATAGTTTGACTTCCTCTACTGGTTTTTACACAAAAAAATGTATCGATAAGATACCCGATCGATAAGTGGTAGTAAGAAGTACTAGTATTTATAACCATCGCTACTCATCAAATAATGGTTAAAAGAAAAAAAAAAGTTCAAAGCCTTCCTTATCTGACCTAATTGAGAAAAAAAACAAAAAAGATTGATCATATAATCGATAACTACTGCTTGAAATGCTCTGTGACAACATTCAGGATGTGTATACGATGCCTGAAATTCTTTTTTAAAGTGGTGCATATCAGTACCTCAGACCACCTCCACCTCTTTTTGATTTTTCTTCATGAATCATATTAAAGCTGTGCTCCTTTTTTTACGTCCATCTGCAGAAACTTCTTCAGATTCAATTCTGAAAAACCTGTTTTCAAGTCTGAGACCTTTTGAGGAGCATGAAGAGCTGCTAAGGAAGAAGACTGTCTGAGGTGAGCTCATGTGAATAGAACACCTTCATGTTTTGGGATTAATCTGATTATGTTCTGTTTATTGCAGATGAGGATGAAGAAGATGGAACACACAGTTTCTCTTAGAAACTGCATTAGAGTAGAAAGACTTAAGGAAAGCAGGACGAGGTACTGAATCCCTAAAAATACAGACGAGTAGAATTTAATATATGTTGATTTATTCAGCTGATTACTGAAAAAAGTTGGAAATTTTACATTTTTTTTGTGAACAGATGTTTAAAATTACAGCTGATGATTTATGACAGCAATTTAAGAGCACATTGAGAAAAAAAAATAAGAATATTATTTTTTTTTCAAAATGACTCAAAGCTAAAATAACGACTCTTTTAAACACAAAGACTTTCTATTAATTTGTTTGTGTTATAAAAGGAGAGGAATTTCTATTATTTAGTCATTTTATTTATTTTTTTAAGTTGATACCTTCATTTTAAATCTCTACGGGGCGGAGTTTATCTAATTTTGTAGCAGCCATTCAACCAAATATGTATGTTTCTGGGAAGTAGGAGGAAACTGGCACTGCCCGCGACCCCGTCAGGGATAAAATAAAACAAAAAAAATATTAAAATGGCTTTTCATTTGCCATTCTCCCATAAAGTTTTGACGGGTGAGGAATTCAGGCAATCACTACATGTCCAGTCTCTCCCTCTGAAGCTTGTACATGTTTCAGAGGAGTCAGAGGTTTACTGGTGGCTTCTCTCACAGGTCTCGTATTGGCATGGTCCCTTGGTTCACGAGGGCAGTCTGATCTTGATAAGTCTTGATAATTGATTGAACTGAACTCTGGGGCATGTTTTTTTTTGTATCCATCCCCTGAATGGTACTTCTCTGTAACCCTTTCCCTGAGTTGCTCAGAGTGTTCCTTTGTCTGCATGTTGTAATGGTAACCAGGTAACCTGATCCACCACTCTGGACCCTTCAGACAGGTTTTGTACCTCAATCACTTGAAAGACACCCTCACTACTCAGGTGATCTTCTTTTCACCGATGATGGAATTATTGGTAAGAATATGATGGACTTTTATTAAATTAAACCATTAAATGAAAATGGGATGAAATTAACATTAATGTCCTAAACAAGAAGGACTAACATTTTCGCCACCTCCTGAAGAGATGGACATCTTTCAGTGTGCATAGAACACTACTAAGACCTTTTATGACACTATTGTTGCATCAGCAACTTTCTATACATTGGCCTGCTGGTGTGGAGGAAAACTGGAGAAGGACAAGCTGGTCAGAAAGGGGAGATCTGTCCTGGGCTGTTCTTTGGACTCGGTGGACTCCGAACACCAGTGGAGGAGGCTGATCAAGCTGCAAAAGATCAGTAACAACGCCGCCCTACCCTCTGTATGAGAAAGTGAGGAGGTTGAGCTGCTGCTTCAGAGAGAGACTGCTGCCCCCGCAGTGTATAAAGGAGCACCGGAGGCGGTCTTTTAAAACGTCTGCTTTGAGACTATTTCATTTGGTTCTATGAAAAGACTTTTGATCATTTCAGTATTTGTCTTACTTTCTCTGTCATTTGGGGTTTTTTTTGTCTTAGTTGAACTGGGACAAGTCAATTAGTAGAAATTTGTTTTCACTGTGACATTAAAAAAAAAAATCAATAATTTGTTGTTTGTGTTTCATCATTCATCGAAAGGTTTTTAGTTTAGAATTTAAGACCACATTGAGTCCAATTGTTTTTGCTGCTGTTTTGTTTGAATTTTTAGAAAGATATTTAATTTGAGTACTTTATGTAACTTATTAACAAGCAGCACTTTGCATTTCTTATGTTTTCTATTAATAATGTTAAAAGAAAAAGTTGATTTAATAAACATTCAAATAAACCTTTGGCAAATGAATTTTCATTTTGTTAGAGACATTGACTCCCTGATCCATACAAAAAGGATCTACATCAATGACATTGGATTGTCATTCAGACTTGAGAAGTATGGGCAGATAGTGACAAGGAGAGGGAATGTATCCCAAACAGAAGGGGTCACATTCCTAGACTGCAGAATAGCAGACATAGACAGTTACAAGTACCTTGGAATTCAATAAGCAAAGGCATACCTCGGGCAGGCCACAAGAAAAGCGGCCAGAGTCTAATACAGGCATGGGCAAACTACGGCCCGTAGGCCATGCGGCTCGTTGAATGTTTTAATCCGGCCCGCCGAACTTGGAAGAAATTAAATAAATAAACCTTGTTAGTGTTTTATTTCCCCATGCAATTCTGATGTTTCCTCACTAGATGGCGCACTGTATGATATTGAAAGCCAATGGGTTCAATACACGCACGTAAACAAGCGTGTTGGATGGTAAAACAAGCAAAATGTTACATCAATCGCTTAGATTTCAAATCAGGTTTTTAAGCGCTATGGCACTAGATTTCAGGCCTAGCGCACTAGATTTGAAATTTACTGCTCTTTATGTAACATTTAGCGCGCTCGTTTAAAATCTAGCGCGCCATTCTATTGGTCTAATCTAGCGGTTACCAAAGCATGCCTTCCATCTGCTCCTGTTCCGTTAAATGTTAGAATTGAATGTGGCCCGCAAACCAAAAAGTTTGCCCACCCATGATCTAATACCTCCAAAGAGTAAGGCAAGTCCTCAGAAGTCAGCTCAATGGCAAGAGGAAAGTCCTGGCAATTAACAGCTGTACCCTGCCAATAAATAGACACCCTTTGGGAGGAATAAGCAGGTCAAAATAAAAGGACCAGACATGGACTCTTCTGACCATACATGGAGGGTTCCAATCCAAATCCAGCTCGTTAAGACTGTACATGAGGGGCAAGTAAAGAGGCAGAGAACTAGTGAGTGTTACAAACACTACCCAGGATAAAACATCCAAGGTCCTTCAATCAGGAAGATAACCTCAACTGACTGAGTGCTCAGTGAATGTTTCAGGCAGTGAAAAACGAGATGAGATGCTAGAGGAACCTTCATGGGAGGAAAAGCTCCTTCATGGGATGTACCACTAACAGATAACTGAAAGGGCTGATATCCAGAAATCTTACCAATGAAGAGAAAGAGCTGGACTGGAAAACATCACAGTATCACTGATCATTGCAGCACAAGGGCAGACTTTGTACACCTGATCAATCAAGGCCCAGATTTATCATACAAGACAAGATCCCAGGTTCAGACTGTACAAAGAGACCCCTAAGACCATCCAAAACATACGTAACTGTAAGGTGTAAGATACGGACCGGGAAAGCATACAAGGAAGAAAAATGTTCCAAACCATGAGTGTTTTTTTTTTTTATCCACTGCATCCTTTGTAGTTTTAGATTATTGTTTCCAGTTTTGTTTTAGTGACTCACATGACTGTCAAATAAAAAAGGGACCTAATACACTGATTTTTTATATGAATACATAAGTACAATGGATCGCTTAAATAATAAAAATGTTTTGTAATAACAACCCAGGTATTTCGAGGCAATAACTCAAAAGGTTTTTCTGTAAAACCATGACCATCCTCTCTACCCACTCCTGGACGAACAACGGAGCTCCTTCTCAAAGAGGCTCAGACAGCTCCGCTCGAGAACATCTCGTTACCGGAAGTCTTTCTTTCCGTACGTGATCGGGCTCTACAACGACTCACTTAGCAGATAGGAAGTTGTTGCTGTGACACACAAATTTCCCCTGTGTGGGATCAATAAAGTATTTTCTGATTCTGATTCTAAAAGTAGACACAAGCACATCAGACTTTTCCACAATTTATTGATAAATCGTACGAATAATAGTAGGCGCTTCATCCAGAGTTTTTCAATCTGAAAGTTTTTTTGGGTAAGGCTTTGAGAGTAGTTGCCATCCTCTTTTTGATAGATGCTTTCTTTGGTGTCAGGAGGAGTTTTTTAAATATACCGACAATTTCATCATCTAATGTTCCATCTTCAAGTATGGTACAAATTAGGTCCATTGTGGGTTCGTCAAAATAATCAGCAATTTCTTTTAGAATCTTTGTGGAGAGTTTTCTGACGCGCCTTTTGGGCACTTCACTTTTTTGTATATATCGGAATTCGGCCCAGATTTTCTGGATCAACCTAGTTTTGATCTTGTCAAACTTCAATTTATCAATAGATCTTGTCATAACGAGGGATATTACTACATGAATGTTCCTGACGACAAAGAATTTCAGTGAAGCTTGTTCCTCATCCAAACCTTCATCTCTCAAAGACCTATTGTAGCTGATGTTGGCTGTCTGAGTCATTGCAGGCTTCTCAGTTTGGAATTCTTCTTCGGAAATAGCAAAGCCTGCAGATTGAAGAGGTGTGTCAATAAAGCACATTCTCCTCTCGTTTTCAGACGTTATGGGCTGTTTTTCTAGAGGCAAATAATCTATTGTTTCTAAGGAGCTTATGGACCCCTCTTTATAGTCTGTAGGAGTTTCTGGATGAACAGGATTAAGTTCAGATGGAAAACCCGGCTCCCCTTTATCCGAGATGTTGTTCGATGAACTTTCCATCCATTTTAAACCAGGTAATGCCTTGTCTTTGAGAGCCCCTGAAGACTCTTGATCAAAGTTTTCTGAATGTAACAGTCGTTTATCTATTGAGGTTCCACATTTTTTGTTGTTCTCACTCGACAACGTTACGGACCATTTCATGTTCAGTTTTAACAACTGTTCCTTGAAACCTGAAACAATCATGTTATCCAACACTGAGCATTTTAAAGCTCTTTTAATGTTCTCCTTTGATGTGTCATTGTATTTCTGACAGATATTTTTATAAATATCTGAGGAAACTTTGAATGGGTCTTCTTTAAGAAGTTCAATGTTCTCCAAGTCTTGGAGTTCAGTCCATACTTTATTCAGTAGCCGTTTCCTAACGGTATCAAACCAAATCTCATTGCCAGGCCTTTCAATAATGCTTGAAATGATTGATCCAAGAATGAGGTTTATATAATATATCATTGAAACTCTTTGTGCTTCTAACTGTTTCCTATACGGTGCAGCTAGAAACAGGTTATATGTTGACTTTTTGACCTGATAATCAACAGGTTCTTGAAGCTCAGGTGTTTCATTAAAACACCGTGGTGTATTTATATCCTTGAAGGTGTGAAACGTTGGGTAACTACACCCTTGATTTTCAGATACATCACTGATGAACTTAGTCTGCAGTGAAGATCCAGCTTTCTTTTCTGGTAGTGGATGAATTTTTCTAAATGATCTAGTATCTTGCTTTGCTTTGATTGGTTTTTGTTTTTTTTCTTCTTTGAAATCAAATAAATCTTCATCAGAGTTTGTGGGGTTCAATGCTCTGACCTTAATCACGTTATGTGAAACACCAGACGGCAATGTTCTCCTTTCAATGTCAAAATCATTTCTTATCCCTTTAGATGGATTCCTTAAATTTTTTGCAAAAGAGATGATCTCTTCTTGCCATGTTGGAAGTTTTAAATTAGTCGAAGTAGACTTTTTTTCATTAAAAGTCTTCGTGGGGTGAACGGATGACATTGTGTTTTTAGTAACACAATCCGTGCCCAACTCCTTCTCGTAATCCTCAAGATTCAGAGGTTTATCTCCTTCCAGGTTTCGATGAGATGTATGAGACTCTTCAATTCTCAGATGGTGTGAACAGTTCACAGGCTGGTGGTGTTCAAGTTTATCTAGAAGAAGAGCTAACATTTGGTCCATATTCTTTAAAATAAGTTTCCACTTTTTTATCGTTCCTTGACGGTAAAAAGACAGTGGCTCCAGGATAGTTTTGAGGGTTCCTCTTCCTTTTAAGTCGCACGCTTACGTCATCTACTGCGCATCAAAGCCAAACTGACATTAGCTCCGCCTATTTAAAAAGTTTCTATCAGCGCTCGCTAACCTAACGCTGTCTACGTTTAATTGAACTTTCGGGTGAAATACTTTTTTGCAGACAACACTTTATTACACTTTATTTTTCTTTACTCTCGTATATCTGTATCCAGCCTGCGTTAATAGCGTGTTTTGTAACGAGCAAGTATGCTAGCTTCAAACTTTAGACTAAATCGGAGGATTTTTAACGACTATTTATTGTTATAATTACCTATCACAAGTGTCCCTCTTGGAATCCAGCTACACAACAGTTGCAGTATTCTACAATGTACTTGGAGTTCTGCCTTTTTATTCTGGGCTAAATCAAGTTTATTAAAAAAAGGAGTAGATTGTGTTCTACCTGGAGTTGACAGAGGCATGGACAAAGACGTAATAAGAGATAATCACAGTCTGATTAAATGGATGTAGACATAATTTTTTTCTTAACTTTAATCTTAAGTCTTGAATTTATTCTGATATGTCTGATCACAAAAACAATGTTATGACAAAATAACTGATTGAATTTTCTCTGTTTAAAAAATTTGTGACAACATCCTTGTGCACACAACAGAGCGATTTTCATTCATGGATCATCTCATTAGTGCCACCCTGCTTCAAGCTGAGAAGTTTGAAGAATATGCTGAGGTATTCCCTGAGCAAGCATTGGGGGTAACTTTAAATGCATACCCTGCCCTCATTGGAAACAGGCTGAAGTCAGAGCTTGGAGTCATCTACAGCAAGGAGGATTTGAGAAACTGTCATGGAGCAATTGATCTGCTCAATTTTTTTTGTTGAGAACAACCTCACAGATGTTTTTCAGGAAACTGTCAAACTGTTCAAAATGGTCATCATTACACCAAAAACCGCTGCAGAAGCTGAGAGGTGCTTTTCAACTTTAAAAAGAATAAAAACTTTTCTTAGGAACACCATGAGCCAGGACAGACCAAATGCACTGGCCATGTCGTCCATGGAAAAAAAACTGATCACAAGTATGTAGGACTTTAATCAGAAGGTGATTGAAAAATTTGCAGAGCAGAAAGAAAGAAGGGCCAAATTTCTGTTCAAGTAAGGTGGATCATATTTGTGTGAAAATAAAACTTTTAAATATTTATTTACTGGCATGTGATATCTTTTATATAATATATATCTAAAAAAGAAATATGTGTGTGTTTGAACAATGTGCGCCCCCCCAGTTTTTTTTACCACCAGCCGCCACTGAAGGAGCGTCCTTACCCAGCGGTTGGTAGAGTGTACGGGAATATCTGTGCAGAGTACAGTCTGGAAGTCCTGAGAAACACCTGCACAGGTGATGGAGAATGACCAAACTAAGATCCTGTGGAACTTCCCGATTGAGACAGAAAAAATGGTAAAGGAAAACCACCTGAACATTGTGGGGACAGACAAACAGCAGAGGAAAGCCGTTGTGGTCGACAATGGAATACCAAGCAATTATAACAACAGGAAAAAAGAACAAGGGAAACTTGAGAAACACCAAGGCCTTAGAGACAAACTTGACAAGGCTTGGAAAGTGAAGATAAAAAGTTTTTTAAAAAATCTTCCATTGTGATTTCAAATTTTCTTTAAAGATAGTTTCTTACAGCAGACATGCACCTACAATAAAAAATTTTTACCCCTGCAGAATTTTTCAGTGGAAGAACTTGCAAAATGGCAGGGTGTCAAAATCCTTTCCTTCCTGTATGAATAGAAGGAGACAACAGTTGGTGACTTCCACTTATTTATATGATCACACACAGACATGAGGAGTCCAGAATAATGCTTATAGTATAAATATTTAATGGTAATGGTGATGTAACTTTGGGTTTGCTGTGTTTCCTGTTTCATCCTTAGTCTATTCTAGAGGGTTATTCAGGAATTAAACAACAGCTCTGTTTCATACAGGTTGAGTTGGAAGCACAAAAATTTACTGTTGACCTGGTAAATTTTTATAAAGCGGAAAAACTTCTATGTAAATAAAACACTACCAGGTGATGGAGGCATTTACAAATTTAAGAAAAAAATACATTAGGTATCAAAGATATGTAATAGATGGTAGGATGTGTCAAACTGACGTCTTTTTTTTTTTTTTTTTAAAGTTTCTTTTGATGTTAGATTTTCCACATCAAGCTTGTACTTTGCAAGCTGAAGAACCTGCTGAGTTGTTGAAAAGTTTCACTGGACTTAAAGATGGGGTTTGTGTTATCATAAGGTCATAATTCTTATACTATATATGCATTGATGAACACGCTACCTTTTGTTCGCTCACATAATGTGAGCAGGACGAGTTATTGAATCCCTGGAAATACAGATGAGTTTAAAATAGTTTTTTTGCGGTCGTCTGCTGGGGAGGCAGCTTGACTGCAATGAACAGCAATAGACTGGACAGACTGATAAGGAAGTGTGCATCTGTGGTGGGGAGAAATATGGACTCTGTGGGAGCTGTTTTGGAGGGGAGGACGAGGGCTTTAATGCAGGGTATCCTGAATAACCCCCGTCACCCTCTACATGATGTTATCATGACCCAGAAGACGACCTGAAGTAACAGGTTCCTCTCACTGCGCTGCAGGACTGAGCGCTTTAGGAGGTCGTTCATCCCTTCAGCCCTCAGGCAATTTAATCAATCAGATGTTCTGGAAGGAACTGAGTCCTATTTTATTATGTGTGTATGTTGTTTTTATTTATTTTATATGTACAGATTGTCTGATTTTTGTTGCTGCTGGACATTAGAATTTCTCCTGCGGCGATTAATAAAGTTTTACCTACGGTATCTATGTTTATTCATTCAGCTGATTACTTAGAAAGAAGTCGGAAATTTCACTTTGAAATCCCACCTGACGATTTATGACTGCAAATCAGGACCACTATGAGAAAAAAAAAAAAGAGTTTTCTTGTTTTACTATGGAACAAAGTCAAACTGAATGTAATTTTAAACCCCCAGCAGGATGAGCGCTACTTCCTTCTTTTTGCAGGAAGGAACAGGAAGAGCACGACCAGACCCTGCAAAATTAGCTCCAGCAGGCCACAAATGTGCATGTGTCTACTCAGTCAGACCCAAATTCCATGAGGACTGTATATAAGTGTCTGACGTCAACAGTTGGGGGTTTTGCTTACAGCCCAACACCATCCAGGATGTTTAGTTTTTGCCGGAAAACACCAAAATTGGCAAATTTGAAACTGGCACCATGTGCTCTGCACAGATGAAAGCTGGTTCACAACTGAGCACATGTGATAGTGTTGGAGACGTGGTGGAGAACGTTCTGCAGCTTGCAACAACCTCCAGCATGAGCACTTTGGCAGTGGATCAGTAATGGAGTGGCATTTCTTTGGAGGGCTGCAGAGTCCTCTAAGTGCTTGCCAGTACCCTGACTGCCGTTAGGTACCGAGATGAGATATTCAGACCTCTTGTGACACCATATGCTGATACGGTGGGCCCTGGGTTCCTCCTAATGCAAGACAATGTTGGACCTCATGTGGCTGGAGTGTGTCAGCAGTTCCTGCTAAACGAAGGTTTGATGTGATAGACTGCCCCACTTGTTTCCCAAATTCCAATGGAGCACATCTGGGACATTATGTCTCACTCCAAGTTGCACCATAGACTATCCATACTGGCCTGTCAATGCCTCATCTCGTCAGACCTCAGATGCTAAGCAGCCTTGGCCTGGGCAGTACTTGGATGGGAGACTACTGCAACTCAAGTGCCACAGTGGGATGGCCATTGAGACTATATTGTTGCTGTGTTCCTGGGCAAGACACTTCACCTACGTTGTCTCCTCTGGATTATATAAATAATAATGCATTGTACTTGTATAGCACTTTTCCAGGACGCTCAAAGACCCTTCACACACATATTCATTATTCATTCACTCCATACCAGGTGATGGTAAGCTACTGTTGTTGCCACAGCTGCTCTGGGGCAAACTGACAGAAGTCATTTTTGCGCCATCGGCTCCTCTGACCGTCACCAACCAATCACACACACACACCATCTTGGCTAGTCAATGTGGGTGAAGTGTCTTGCCCAGGATCACAGCGATAATTTGATCTCAATAGCCGTCCCACTGTTGCACCTGGGTTTCCAGTGGTCTCTCATCCAAGTACTGTCCAGGCCCAGCCTGCTTAACTTCTGAGGTCTGATGGGATCAGGCATTGACAGGCTGGTATGGCCACAGACCATTTCATTTGGTTGGGTATGTGTGTGATTGGGTCGTAATTTTTTTTTTTAGAAACACATATGTATGTAAATATAAATAATGTGTGTGTGTGTATCTATATCTTCTAAACAGACATTTTGGATCAACGTTAGCCCACATCCTCTTTTGTTTTGTATTTCTTTGGTTTTTAGACTCTTTCTCCAAATCCTCCATCTTCTTTTTCTGCTCAGACTTGCTCAGATTGTGAAGAATCCAGCATTCAGAAAACTCCCTGTCGAACCTGTGGTACACAAACCTTCATATCCAGAGCTGCAGTCCCAGCCATAAAACATCCCACACAAGTAAAAGTGGTGCTACCTCTACAGGAAGCAGAAAAAGGACTCAGACACCTTTTAGGGAGCTTTTTAAATCCTCAGGCATGTCAATGTTCTCATCTGGGCATTAACGAGTTAAATTTTTACATTTGAGATTTAATGTTTATTTCTATTCATTTTAAACCAAAAAAGTAAAAGTTGAAGTGTTTTTTATTCAAATAGTTTAAATGTTGATATTCTGCTGCTTCAGAATAGAAAAAATATCCACATCATTTGTGAGTAAATATGAAGCTAATTTAACAAGATTAAGGTCTAAACTTTATTATTATTTATTTTGTTTTTGTCATTTCAGGCAGAAATATTTTTTTCAAGATAATTTTGCTTTAAGTGTAGTTCTACTTCAAATTAAAAAGATACTTTTACTTTGAGTTGGTCTTGTACTTTTTATTCCCACCGATCACTGGGAGAGAGATAACACCAACAGGATTTGAATGGAAGCATTTTGTTTCGTCTTCTGAACCACTTATCCCAAACAGGATGGTAGTAGTGGGGTGCTGGAGCTGTTCCGGCTGAATTCATGCAGGAGGCAGGGTACACCCCAAACAAGTCGCCAGTCTGTTGCAGGACCACACACACTCTGATTCCTAGAGGCCAATCAATTTGACATGCATGTTTTTGGATGGGGAGAGGTAACCTGAGTACCTGGAGAAAACTCACACATACACGGAGAGAACATGCAAACTCTACACAGGAAGGCTAGTGTTCTAAGCTTTGACCCACCTGGGACTCAAACCCCAACCCTCTCGCTGTGAGGCTACTGTGCCAACCACTGCATCACCATGCCGCCCTACTAATAGAAGCGTTTATTTTATTATTATTAAGAAACCTCATGGGGATCCACACAAAAGAGAGATCCCTCCCCCAGAACGACCATCCAATGTGTCTAAGACTATTGTTTAAAAATGATCTTATTCTACTCTGCAGTTCGATTTCTGAAGAAGTCAGTAGATGTTCTTCATCCTAATGGAAACGGGATGGTTAAGCAAGCATGGACGCCTCCTCAGCCTGTTGACGCTCAGGACGGGGATGAGTAGATGGGTTAATCCTCATGGAGATGGAATGATAGATCAAATGCAGGGGCCTACTCGGTGTGACTACTCCAAGGACCGTAACGCAGAGGATCCATCAGGAATCTGAAACAGAGCTCTCTCCCAAAGAGGAGGAAGAGAGAGGTGGACAGCATGTGAATTGTACTGTACAAACTAGTGGTGGAAAAAATAAATGAATAGATATTAGAAAACAAAGAATGAGATAGAAAGCCAGGTATCTGCCAAGGGTGATGTGGATACAACAAGCGACCAAGTCAGTCTGGCAGAGAATAGTAGATAGAATTAGAGGACAGAACCCCAATGTACCATACTTTCCCCAGCTTTTATTATCTAGCAGCCAACTAGTAATTATATCAGCTACATAATTGAATCTGTTTCTATCTGGCCTGTTGATAAGCTTGTTAAAACAGGAATGCTTTAAGTCTCCCTTTAAATGTAGGAACACTGTCTGCCTCTCTCACTTGAGCTGGGAGCTTATGAGCTTGGTGGCTAAAGGTTCTACCTCCAACTGTACTTTTAGAAATCCTAGGAACCACTAACAGCAAATAATTCTGATTTTTTTTCTCACTTTATACTTTTGTGGGCAGAAAAAGAAACATTAAGTTTACTTTTGACACTTTGTTGCAAGTTTGCATTTTATTTTAAAATAAGTTTGTTAGATTTCTAGTTTTCTGAACAGGTGTGATTGGTTTAGTTCAAATAAATTATGATAGACTTTAATAAAATGTTAGTTTTCTGCCAGGTCTAGATGAATAGATAGATGAAACTTTATTAATCTCCCGCTGGAGAAATTCTGGTGTCCAGCAGCAACAGAAATCAAGTACATACAAAATAACTAAAAAACAACATACATATGTATATAAAAAGTAGGACTCAGTTCCTTCCAGAAACATCTGATTCATTAAATCAGAGAAGGGATGAACGACCTCCTAAAGCGCTCAGTCCTGCAGAGCAGTGAGAGGAACCTGTTACTTCGGGTCGTTTTCTGGGTCGTGATAACATCGTGTAGAGGGTGACGGGGGTTATTCAGGATACCCTGCATTAAAGCCCTCGTCCTCCCCTCCAAAACAGCTCCCACAGAGTGTGCGAGTGTGTTTGTTTTAGGTCAAATAAATTATGATAGATTTTAGTAAAATATATATATATATTTTACTGATTGACTTTAGTCAAATATTAAAAAAATTTTTTTTTTTACTAATGACACATTTGACTCATAATGAACTTTTCTGATCTGGACTAAAAATGACTGATCAATGTGAATAAAATACTATGCAATTTTTTTTTGTTTTAAAAAAACTAAACAAATTTCAATTAAAAAATTGATTTCTTCAGTTTTTGCATAAGAGAACAGCCAATCAGAAATAGTAATTTTTGGTTTTAAAATATGTATTAAATTGATGCTGAAAGATTTTCTCCATCCTGTGGATATTATTTTGACAGGAAAGCAAGAGGAAGTGTGTGATCTGTAGGTTTTGGTCACATCACACACACACACACACACACACACACACACACACCTAACAGCTGATACTTCTCATCAGGAGGTAAGATTTTTAAAATTATTTTCGGGGGGAGCTTTGACCATCACACTGACTCTCAGGCGCGTGCGTGAGCTTTCTATCTCATCATGTTGAAGTTTCTGTGTGTTTGACCAGCGCATGTGCGAAAAAGCTTGATTTATTTGGCGTAAAGTTTGCGTTTTTGGTGCAGTGGAGGTGGCGCACTGAGCTGTGAAGGCACGTCGGCAGTGACTGGGGACACATCACCCTTTGATATCGGGGTCAAGGGGTCGTACCCCTGCTTTACATTGTGATGCGCATTTCACTGCGGTCCTCCTGGAGCGCATCCAGCTGTGATGCAGGGTCTCTGCGCAGACGTGGGGCATGCGCGGAACCGTCAGGGATGTGTGATGGATGTTTCGTGAGGAGGATAGGAACAGGTCAGACCTGTATGAGCCAAAGCGTTACCGCCTTTTTTCCCTTTTTCTATAATAACAGTCAAACATCCTGATCTCCTACACACTACCAGGGGTGCACACAGTTTGAAGAAGACAGGTGCCCAGTAGATCACAGCTGAAATGTGCATGTGGATTAGCTGCTGACTGCCTTATCGGAAAAGTGGGAAATTAAATATTAAAAAAAACAAAAAACTTTACAGGCTCATGTTGGAATGCAAAATTCTTAGTTTTAAGGATAGAAACCAAAACTGGTACCAGTAAGCCCTGATGTCACATAATCAGTTTCTACCTGATGATAAATTTCCTTTGAGATACATAGATCTCTTTTCCAAGAGAGTCCAGTCAACAATCAATGTAGAGACATTTTAAAAAATTATTTAAAACAATGACAATTAAAACATTGCATTTCCAGTTTTCAAAGGAGAGTTAAAACAAGTCATAAAATACAAGATGCTGCAGTTTAAAAGTTCTCTGGAGGTTATTCCAGTCCATTGAAGCAGTACTGGAAAGGTTTTTTCCCCCTTCTCTATTCAAACATTTGAAACAGAGAGTGTGTAAACATTTAGAATGTAAATAATGAAATCCTTCAACCAACACTTAAATATGACGGGAGGAGACCAATAAGTCTTTTGGAGATAAATTTGCCTGAATGATATTCTTGACAATACTGGCATAGTGGGCGTGTAATTGTTTGTTTTAAGTTGTCTTAAAAGTCCCTTTTTGCTTTCCTGCTGCAGTGCAAAGGGAAGGGGTTGCCCTCATTCTCATTCTGATTCACTAGGAGAGCAGTGCTATAGCAAGCAAAAAGCTCTAAAGTTTGTTTCTCTTCGTGTTGTGGTGCCTTTAATGCAGGGGTGTCCAATCAGTCGGGCTACTTTTACCCGCGGACTGATTCCAAATTGACCGCCAGGTGTGTAGGGAAAAGAATGTATAAATGAAGTCAGTAAACTCCACTCAACGACTTTGACACTATATTTAGCAAGTATTCAGACCCTCTAATCCAGGGGTTCGTGGGCCACATTTGACAAAAGGGCCGGAAGAGGAGTAGATGGATGGCATGGTTTGGTAAACGCTAGATTAGACCAATAGAATGACGCTAGATTTTAAACAAGCATGCTAAATGTTACATCAAGAGCGTTAAATTTCAAATCTAGTGGCGCTAGGTTTGAAATTTAGTACGATAACACATAAAACATAGCAGCGCTAGGTTTTGAAATCTAAGCGCTTGATGTAGCATTTAGCTTGTTTTAACATCTAACACGCTTGTTTACATGCGTGTATTGACCCCAATACACGCATGTAATCCAGTGACTTTTTTTTTTTTTAAAAGCGTCATTCAAAGTGGCTTTTTATGGATTTATTGGAAATTTTTTGGAGTCTGTGACGCGAAAGCATGTTGTTAAGCCTGATATCAATAAGCGTTGCCAGTTGCCTTTGTGGTTGCTCCTCTTCGCAAAGAGCTGCGAGTGCGCGGATGTTTGTGTGATGTCTTTCTCTCTGTTAGATCTCAGGAAGTTTGACTTTTGAAAAGTAGATCTTGGACATCGTTGCTCTATTGTTGCTAGCGGTAGGCACACGGAACAACTAACTAAAGATACAGTGGGATATCAAGCAACGAAATAAAATACGGAATAAAATAAAAGATCTAAATTTTCATTATATTTAAAAACAGATATCACGTTACATCAACTGTTTGAGGTTTCAATCATTTTGATTATTGTTCCACATCAAAACATACTACTTCAAGTGGTTTTCTTTGTCTTATTTTAATTTGAATCATTGGCGAGTTCTTCTGTTTAGAATTTGGACACTTATCGAACAACAGATTTTTTTCTTAACTATGGACTTTGCTCTCCGTCATGGCCCCATTCTAATGTAAGCAGGAAGTGTTTATGAGGAAGCAATGCATGCACTGTACTTACACTTGTAATCGCAACTTTAAATGAGATTTATTCTGTGTCGTGTACGTGCCCAACAAGAGGACATAAAGGGTATCAAGAGGAGGGGGGAAAATGGGTTGTTAAATACAAAGTGATTTTGAAAATGTAAACTTCTTTTTTTGAAGCAAACAAAAGATGCCATAATTATTGATTATACACCGTAAGGTTTGAAAAAGACAAAAAAAAAAAAAAACAACTGGACACAGTTTCTGGTTAGAAGACGTTCCTCCTCTCTCTCATCCTTCTTCAGTTCTGTCTGACTGAAGTACCAGTCATCATCATGACCTGGATGACTGAGAATCTACGTAAAGTTTGCAGCCCACAAAAGCCCAGCACTAACTCTTGAATGATAAAACCTCTTTCCTGTAACCAGGTGAGATCAATACCCTGCTGGTAATATCACCATCTTATCTGCTCGTACACATCTCCACAAAGTTTCTTTTGTGTGGGTGTTGCAACAATTGCGCTGTGCTGCGACACGATGGTGGGGTAACACTGTGAAGGTTTAGGTGGTGTAAACAAGCAGGAAGGAAACAAAAGAGGAAGATTAAAAACCTCACATGTTCACTTTTGATTTGTAACTGATTATTAAGAAAGCTGCTCATTGTGTGTGTGTGTGTGTGTGTGTGTGTGTGTGTGTGTGTGTTATAGAGTAATGATGTGCATCCTCAATGCACAGGTACGCGGACATCCTGTTTCTTATGGTTCTAATTTGCGAACACAATCCACTGCATTGAGATGTCTGATTGACTTTATGGGTGTGTGTGTGTGTGTGTGTTTGTGACCGGCAGTCATGTGGACAGACTGAAAGCTGAAGGGTGTGGTCTTTAATAATTTATTATCTCCACTGTGTTTCTGTATCGATCTCTCACAAACCACTGAGAAAAATTTTATTAAACTACTCACAGTTACTCGATACCAACTATAGATGATCTGAGTAAGCTTTCAGAAGTATGTGACCAATAGATCAGCCCATAAAGGTAAAAGACTACAAATTTATAAAGAAGAAAGTTGTTAAAATTTCATTGAAAATGTTCCCTGTATGTTTAACACATCGGTTCTAAAAGAGGCTAAATCCCTCCACACGTCTGACTGGTTGGGAAGGAATGTGACAACAGTCATGAATGACTCAGGATTTATTTTATCTTCATAATGAGGCTGATAAATGAGCAGATTTTAATGTTCTACGGAGAAGCCACTTCTAGATTTTTAATTGAATGGGATGTGACAGCACCCCGCAGCCTGAAATGTCACAAAGCAACCACACGTCCAGTCTGCTTAGCTACATGTGGCTAAGCATCCAAAGAAGATTTAGTTCACTCGTTTTTCAGAGTAAATCAGCACATTAACAATGTTTTGCTTTCCAAATTAAATATGTGTTCATAGTTTGAGCCGCTGTCGGGAAAATTAGATCCGCTTTCCTGCCTTCAGCAAACTTCACCAGACAGGTTTATCAAAGCTGCTCCATCAATCTTCGTCTGTGTTTTCATTGGGTTTGAAGGATGGTCAGAAAATAGAAGAGTGGCCATGTTGGAGGCTAGAGGATAAGACTGGTTCAATTTAGCTTTTAAAACTTAGAGAGGTGTTTTTCTGCTTTTCTGGGAAATAATTCTAATCTCGTAGCAACTCTAACTCTGAATCCCCCTTCCCTTCGCTCCCTGGGCTTGTGATGTGCATGACACAGCGTAAATCTGAAACATGAGTAAAGTTACTTCACTACATCACCACCTTCTTACGTTGGAACAATGTATACTATTAAAATTTAAATTTGGGATGATATTTATAAAATGACGAGAGTGTGGAAAAGAGGTGAAGAAGCGTGTGCAGGCAGGCTGGAACGGGTGGAGAAAAATATCAGGTGTGATGTGTGACAGAAGAGTTTCAGCTAAAATGAAAGGGAAAGTGTACAAAACCGTGGTGAAACTCACCATGCTGTTTGGTCTAGAAACAGTAGCACTGAAGAAAAGACAGGAAACAGAGATGGAGGTAGCAGAGATGAAGATGCTGAGGATCTCTCTGGGAGTGACCAGGATGGACACGTGTTAGAGGTTTTGGAGAAAAAGTCAGAGAGGCCAGACTGAGATGGTTTGGACATGTGCAGAGGAGAGAGAGAGAGTACATCGGAAGAAGGATGCTGGGTTTGGAACCACCAGGAAAGAGGACTAGAGGAAGACCAAAGAAGAGGTTCATGGGTACAGTGAAGGAAGACATGAAGATAGTTGGCGTGACCGAAGAAGAAGCAGCAGATAGGGTTAGATGGAAGAAACTGACTTGATGTGGCGACCCCTAAAGGGAAATGCCGAAAGAAGAAGAAGAATTTATAAAATGACGATTAACATCGATAATATTTACTTTGTCAGAAAGTCTCTGATTGGTTCAAATTGTTCTATTTATCTATATTTTTTTGATCGTCTTAAAACGAGAACCACCTCAGAGGTAGTATCAGGCTACATTGTCAGCTACATGTGGCTGTGTGAACGCCACATGTAGCGTCCTAGAGAGGAAGTCTGGGTTTAGACTTCTTCTTTCTATTCACGTGTATCTTATTTTAAGTTCACAGTATTTGTATCCTCGAGTGTGATAAACACACACACGTTGGTAGACACATACTCATATCTGTAAACTCAAACGCACTAACACACATTCACACGTTTGTTGACGTATACATGCTTTTTAAGTTAACTTGTGGAATGAAAGCACCCTGAAGCGCAGTAACACACACACATACACCTACAGTCACACACACTCACATACATGCATGTGTAAAAATGCAAATAGAAACAAACCAAAAAATATACACATACAAACATGCAAACATACTCCCACTTACCTTCACATATGCACGCATCCATACAAAGATACAAACAGAATACACCGACACACACACAAACACATCAACGTTTATATTTGGACACAAATATGCAAACTTACACGGATGTTTGATTCACTGACGTCCACACACATAAACAATAACTGGAAGTTTTTTTTTTAATCTAATTCTGAAGGAAAAACTTGAAAGGCCAGATTTGTGGCATCAGTACTACCTATATATGTAATGAATGACACACTTTGTGTGGATGTCAGTGTTTTTTTTTTTGTTTCTGTACTGTTAGTGTGGCTACATAACTTATAAAAAAACCAAGTATTTAATTTTTTTTAGCATTATGTAGTCTAAATTTTGCAGAGACTCCTTTTTTGTTTTTTAGGTATGTTTATTGTTAAACATGGTTAATTTATTTGTTTTTGTCCTATAAAAATTTTAAAAAGTAAAAATGTAAACGAGCAGGAGACACATTGGTGACCTGTACAAGATGTAACCTATCTCTCATTACACGCCATCGTGCTTGGTTAAGTGGTTCAAAAAATAAATTTATGAGAAAAGAGCAGTAGATGATTAAAAATGGCCTGAAAGGAGGAACTGGTGTTACTGGTATTCATGTTAACATGACTAATCCCCCTCATTCTCCTCTGACTTGATAAGTGGGTTTCATTTCAGTGAACTGTGTGTTTTGTTTTGTCTCAGACGGTTTTATTTGTTTTGCTGAATGCACCAAATGCCAAACATTCCTACGTAACGAAGCTGACAAATGTTGTGTTGTGTCACTGGTTTGACTGGTCAGTGGATAATAATCACTTGATAAACAGAAGCTGATGATGTGACCTTACAGTTAATCAGACGCTCACATAGACTGATGGGAATCAGGCCTCTCAGTGGGATAGATTCAATCAGTGGAGGAAACAAAAACTGGTTCCACTAAACTCAATTATGAAGTAAAGCATGAGGGAGTGAGAATCATGGAAAGCACTGTTTTAAAGAGAGCTGGAACCTCAGGAACGGTTTTAAAGTCCGCAGACAAGTCCCTCTACATTTCTGTAACCATCTTCTATGAGTCTTAACCTTTCTATCAAAAGGACTGTGAGGCCCAGTTTCTTACCCTTAGAACTCTACAATCCACAAATAAACCAGATGGTTGAGGCAAAAACAACTGTAAAGAATTACAAGGTAGAGTTTTATCCAAATATTTAGTAATTCACTGATATCAATATCAGGTTTATTCAAAGACACTGAACCGACACTCGTACCCACAATTAAGGGGCCAATACAATAAAAAAATCCATGTAATTTTTTTGGGGAGACGGTGGCCGCGTGGTTAGCGCGTTCGCCCGCGGACCGGAAGGTCGCGGGTTCGCGTCCCACGGAGAGCACGTCTAGGGTCCTTGGAGAAGACACCTAGCCCCCACTTCTCCCACCATTGGCGCCGTTGAAGGGCAGCCTGCTGCGGTGTAAGGAGTGCAGCAAACAAATTTCCCCGGTGAGGGATGAATAGAGTAATTCAAAATAAAAATAAAAAAAAATAAAAGTCAACTGGAAGTTTGCGGGTTCGCATCTGACTGAGTGCACGTCTAGGGTCCTAGGAGAAAACACCTACCCATGACCCCTTTCTCCCATCATTGGCACTGTCGTGGGCATCCTGTTGCCGTGTAGGAGTGCAGTACATAAATTTCCCCAGTGAGGGATGAATAGAGTGAGTAAAAAACAAAAATTATTTATTCATTTAACCATAGTTGTTGGTAAAGATTAATAAAGAATTTGCACCGATGAGACTCTTTGGCAGGCTAAAAAGAGTGACGGCATCTTCTGGGTTTTCAAGTTGGTGCACATGATGAGACTTGGAACACTGGCCTTTCTGTGTGGAGTTTGCATGTTCTCCTTTGTATGTGTGTGTTTCATTCTAGCACTCTGGTTTCCTCCCACCCTCCAAAAACGTGCATGTTAGGTTGATTGGCCACTCTGAAATTGCCCCTTGGAATGTGTATGTGTGTATCCGTGACAGACTGGCAACCTGATTGCGGTGTACCCTGCCTCTCGCTTTGAATCAGCCGGGGTAGGCTCTCGCACCCCCGCGATCCCATTAGGGATGGATGATTCAGAAGATGACAGAATGAAAGTTGGTGCACTCCCTCCTAGATCCACAGCACCAGCAGAGGGTTCAGCTGTGAATCCTAGAGTTCTATGTTGACATATTTGTAGGCTCAGGTCAAGTTCTTTGTCTTGATTCAAATCTTACTGACTTCCCATTTTTCCAGCCCTGAGACACCCTTCAACCCACCCACTTTTTTCTGTCCATGACAGCCCTGCCCCTTTTTGTAATGCGTTTTTTAAAAATCAATTTACCTGGAGGTGGGGTTAGTCTCTCACCAAAGATGTTACACATTTGGAAACTGAAAGAGACCCAAAATACACCCTTGTAGTACACCAAGGGTCAAAGGTGCAGGAAGGGTGACAGAAAACATTCAGTCAAGTTTGAGCTAAACCTGTATCACAGGTCCCTGAAGACAACCTGCTGGGCCGGATGTGTCAGTCTGACTGAATTGTCCATGTAATGTTGTTGAACAGAGATGTAGATTTATTTCAAAAGGTCAAAGCTGGCTTAAAAGAGGTAAAAGTTGCTTTCATATGTACTTTCACTGTTTCCTCCTCATCCCAGTTATCAAACTCACATGCTCTCCGTCCTGGAATGATTCTGTCTGGCTTACGGGGAAGTACTGGCAAACTGTTCTTACACTTCTGCTTCTCATCTGGTTTATATTTATTAAAAATGTGTTGGAACCTCACTTTTCCAAATGGGACCCTCTAATTCACACACGTACTCTGTTTTACTCTGACTAATCTTCATTCCTCTTCTTGTACCAACTACAGATAATCTTAATAATTCACCTCCAAGTTTTCACGTCTTTCTACTTTTAGTAACAGATGAATTACAGATGAATTTTGTAAAACAGGAAATGATGCAACATTTCCTCGTCTGTTCCACCAAGCCACTGTTCCAGCTCCACCCTGCCCATCTCGGCACCACCTAGTATCTGTTCTGAAACTGCTTGGAGCTACTGGACACTTAAATTTCCCCAGCAGGAGATTAACAAAGTATCTTGTATGTAATTAAAATAATTTAAATTTCAAATGAAAAAAAAGTTCTTTAGCGAAATTATTAACATCATTTAGTCACAAAATTGTATTTTTGGGTTTTTTTTATTTTGACTTTGTGGTGTTAAAAACACATTTTGTGGTTTTGACAATGTTTAATGTGAAAAAGAAAAAACACCTAAACATTTAAACTCCAGGAAGTACGTCAACAGTCACAGATTATAATCTGTATTTCCTTCTTTTTGGGTCATCATGGTCCTTCCTCCTGATAATGTGATTCTAAACTATAGTATGAAAACTTTTATTAGAAATACAGATAAATTATCTTCACTTGAAGGATTTTGTGACGTGTTTTGTTTAAATTTGCTCTAAAAGTTTCATTTTGTGAGCTTTAGTTTGTCATTTTATCAGGTAAACAAGGTTTTGGTTGAAGACCCACTATTTTCTGATACTTCCCTTTTTGTTTGTAAAAACTGTTGTGAGTCACCAGACAGAGAATATTTTATTCTGGGAAAGAAAAATAAATGTTAACAGAAACCCCCACTAACAAGTACTTTTTAAAATGTAATTCTGTTATGTTTTTATTTGGGTTTCATGCAATAAATTGAACAAAAAAATTCATACAGATTAGTTTTAGATCATAATTAGATCATAACACAAAATAGATAAACTCGGAACATTTCCACCCTCAAACCTTTGGTGAGGAAAAAATCCTGATATACTTTTGTTTTGTCTTCTGAACCGCTTATCTCTAATGGGGTCACGCAAGGTGTCGGAGCCTATTCTGGCTGATTGAAGATGAGAAGCAGGGTACACCCCAAACAGGTCGCCAGTCTGTTAGTAGGCTACTCACACTCACCCATCCCCACACACGACAATTTTATAGCGGCCAATCAACCTAACATGCATGTTTTTGGAGGGCGGGAGGAAACCGGAATACCAGAAAAAACTTTTGCATGCACTGGGAGAACATGCAAACTCCACACAGAAAGATCAGTGTTCCAAAGCTCGTCTCACCCGGGACTCGAATCCCAACTTTCTTGCTGTGAGGCCACTGTGCTAACCACTGTACTACCGTGCGCCCCCCTAAAAAACTTAGTAGTGATAAAACAATAACAACAAAACTTAATAGTGATAAAAAAGAAGAAACCTCATGGAGATCGACATGAAAGAGAAATCCCTCCCGGTGCAGGCCATGTTGTTTGGACTGTTATTAAAAACTAGCTAATCAAATTCTAGGGCTATATATTGGAAGGAGTGAGAGAGAAGGAGGACATGTGAATCCTACTCTACCAAGTTATAGTATCAAATTCTAAATGAATTGGCTTATTATTTTCTGTATGAAATGACATCTAATTTAAAAGATTCTATTTTCTAGTTTCTTTCTATAAATTGATATTTACTTCATTACTCCTTTGCGCTGCCTTTAAAATCCAATCAGATTGATTGTCATGTTTGATACTGTAACTGTTGTAGTAGCAGACATCACCACAAGAGAGTGCTGTTATTTTCATTTTCTTCTGTCCTCTAATGATGACAGATAGTTGGTGGTTAAACAGTAAGACTCAGTGTTTATTTTCTCTGAGTCATACCACGGTCTCTACAACATTGCTGGATGATGACGTGTTGGAAAAGCTAATTACCTGATTATTAATTCACACCTTTATGGAGATTCTGTTTCTAACCATCATTTGTCACAAAAAACAAAAGAACTTCAGTTAAATTTCACATTTTAATCCCACTGGAAGCAACAGTAGATTTTATTGTTTCAGAATATTTCTTTTTAACAGGAACTCTTTGCTATGAACTGAGTATTGTCACACCTTTCAATTAAACACAAGTCAGGTTGAATCTACACACGGTTGGCGATGGGTAAGGCAAAGCCAAATACTTGTGGTGTTTAAAAAAAAAAGTGACAGTACGAGTTACAACATGTGAATAGAATTGATTTAATTTCCTTTGTATCTAATTACGTGTACGTCATTCTTTGGCGATGACAATATTCGGTATTCAGTTTCTGAATGGTGAAGGAATCTGAAGTTTATCAGAATCAGAAATATTTTATTGATACCACACGTGGGAAATTTGTGTGTCACAGCAGCACGGTAACCATGAAAGAAAGACAAATTAAATATATTTACAATATAAATAATACAAAGCAATAAAATAGTAAAATAATGTAAAAGAAGGAATAAAGTGAACGTGAAGGAACAAAATCTTTTGTGAGGAATAAAATAAGTTCTGTAATTGGGAAGAGTTTAATTACTTAGGATCAACAGTCCATGGAAATGAAGAGTGTACAAAAGAGGTGAAGAAGCGTGTGCAGGCAGGCTGGAACGGGTGGAGAAAAATATCTGGTGTGATGTGTGACAGAAGATTTTCAGCCAAAATGAGAGGAAAAGTGTACAAAACCGTGGTGAAACCCGCCGTGCTGTTTCACCAGAGACAGTGGCACTGAGGAAAAGACAGGAAGCAGAGATGAAGGTAGCAGAGATGAAGATGCTGAGGATCTCTCTGGGAGTGACCACAATGGTAGGATCGGAGGAACAGCACATGTTAGAGGTTTTGGAGATAAAGTCAGAGAGACCAGTCTGAGATGGTTTGGACATGTGCAGAGGAGAACCTCCTCTTTGGTCTTCCTCTAGGCCTCTTTCCTGGTGGTTCCAAACCCAGCAGTAACTATTTGCTTTGTCAATATAGCAAGCACTCGTTCGTTGTCAAGCAGGAGAGGGGTGGAATTACTGAAACAATTTGATCAAATAACCAGTGAATCCTTTTAAAAACCACCTCGGTAACAAATACAAGCCCCACACATCACCATTAGAAGATAGAAAGCTTTTTACATTGATTTAAGATGAAATGGGATCTTTAAACCTCACTTTAACCCAACTTGGTTCTATAAACATGGAAAAACATCCCACTACTTATATTTTAAAAACAGACACAGGTAAGTTTAACTGTGGCACATCTATATGGCGCCACCTATGGGCAGAAGCAAATAAATACACAAGGGAAAGAGGAGGTTTTGAGTAGAATCTTTCTTTTATTCTCCTCCAGTGATAGAGAGAAGCAGTACAGAGAGCCAAAAACACACACCACAGCACAAGCAAGCATTTTTCAGATGTAATAACCTGAGATACAGCCAAAGGGGAAAGTTGTGAAATGGAGGTCCTCCGGGAAAGAAGTGGGAATACAGTTAATGGCATATTCCAACCAGATGCTACCAAGAGGTGGAGGGAGAAGCCAATGATCTTAAGATGTTGTTAAATGCAGTATGCAGAATGCCCGTGAATTCTCTAAACGCTGAAAACTACACTTTTTTTTTGAGAAAAAACTCATTAGGAGAGAAATTGGTGCAAGAATAAAGCATTAATTCAAATTCCCACCTGTAGTTTCTTGAGGAGATTTGTTTTAAATGATTGAAATACACAGTAGTACCTCAGCGAGTTCCTCATCTCTGAATCTTGTTCACTGACCATGGCAAGAAAAGTCTTTCTGATTCTGAATAGCGTAAAATGTAGAAAAGAAGAAAATACTGCGTTGTTGATAGTTTCCTCCAGATCTATGCATCCAAAATGTCCCACTTCTGGGTTTTAGTCACATGGGTTAAAGCACTCCATTTAGTTTGTCTTAAAAACTATGGTTATTGTTGGGACGAAAAAGTTCAGAATGGGAAGTTTTTAATATATAGGTATGAAAGACCTGTTTTTTTTTCCAGAATTCTGCAAAGTCTCCTTCCAGTCTTCAGTGCGTAATGAAACGCTGAGACTGGTTGTTTTTACTATCAGCACGGAACATTCCAGTATTTTTTTTCTACCAGTGGCAAGTTCTATTTGCTTAAAGCTGTGGTGGGCTGTGAGGGCCAGCAAGGCCTTCTCTGCTGGACTAACACAACCACACATCATTATCATAATTATAATAAAAGTCAATTTCATTTTAAATGTCATCAGTCAGTCATCTTCTTATCCGTCTGTCCCTTTCGGGGTTGCGGGTGGTGCCGGGGCCCATCCCGGTCAATTTAAGGCGAAGGGCAGAGTACACCCCGAAGAGGTCGCCAGTCTGTCACGGGGCTACACACATACAACCATCCGCACACACACACACACACACACACACTCATTTCTCTGGGTAATTTGGCACCGGCCAATCAACCTAGCATGCATGTCTTTGGAGCGTGGGAGGAAACTGGAGTACCCAGAGGAAACCCACGCAAAGATGGGGAGAACATGCAAACTCCACACAGAAAGTACAGTGTTCTAAGCCTTGTCTCATTTTAAATGTATTTTTCCTAAATATATATATATAATTATTCTCCATATTCTGTTTTCTTCATGTCATATTATATCCAGCCAATCAGAGTATGATTGGCTGTCACAACCTGTCACAACTATCTAGCAGGCATTATGTTAAACACGACATGTATGCGTCTTGTGATTGGATACTCACTTGACGTTTTACATTTGACATTGTTTTACATTTGGACTCATCTGTGATTTTTAGCGTACCAAATCTGACTGCTTCATATCTGAAGTGCCTCCACACTGCACTTCTGCTTTTCTTGCTATAATATATCAATTACTTTTTTAGTGTTTGAGTATCTGAGTGTCTATTATTTGGACAATCCTAATGTCATTCTGCAGAACAAGACTAAAAATATAGAAAAATAAAATGTTTAGTGATACCGTAGTATAGAAGTTTAAATGTCTCAGGGTCTTGTTCACAAAGGAAAAATGAAGCGGGAAATTGACAGATTGCTATAATTAAGATGAGACATCGGTGGGTTGTGATGAAGAAAGAGTAAAGCCAAAAAGCAAAGTTCTTGTTTTACCAGGCGGTCTACATTCCAACCCTCCCTACCAACCCTATAGTCACCAGCTGTGGGTGACGTATGAAAGAACAAGATCCCAAATTCAAGTGGTCAAAATGAGCTTCCTCTGCATGGAAGATAGTGCAAGGAATACTTTTACATTTCAAAAAACAATCCCATACAATTCTACACACACTTCTCTTCTCTGAGACCCCTCCAACCAGTAAAAGTCTTGTGTATGAACTTCCGTTAACCCCTCTTCTTCTGACTATTTGTGTCACTTAAACGGTGTGTGTGAATAGGACAGTGTGTGTTTATCACACACAGTGTGTGTGATAGTGTGCATTTTAGAAATGTACACAATTTGCAAATAGCTTCACAGGAAGTAGTTCTAGAGCAGTCATGTGCTTCAGGCTGAAATAGAAAGTTGTGAAATTCTTTTTTTTTTTTTTTTTGCCTTGGGACAAAACCTGCTTCCAACAAACATTTGGATAAAAACACAGTTCAGTAATGGAGCTGTGGTTTGGAAGGCTTACTCGTTCAAAGGTCAAGAACTTTAAAGATCAAAGATACGGGGATCGCTGAAACTTTTACTGATATTTATTTATGATTCACATTCATTTATAAAACTTCTAAAATATTTCTTATTATTAACTAAAAATAATGTTGTATAAGTTAAAATAACACTGAGCGAATCTGGTTTAATGTCTTCTTTTCAAACACAACGTGTTTAATTTTCTTTATTTATTGTATGACACTTTTATTTTTTCACAATCTTTTTCAGCACATTTGAATGTTTTTAAAGGAACACACATAATTACTGCAAACACACACACATGTGTTTAGAGGTCTGTTTGGTGTGGATGGTTGTGTTGTGATGGTTTAATTTCAGGGTTAGTAAATCAGACTGAAAAGCATGTGTGTGTGCACGCTAGTTTCCTCTGGAATGTCAGCCATAAATTTTGACTAGACTCCCACTTCCCACACACACGTTCTCAGAAAACAGGTTCATCCAGTTTGTAAAATCACGCAATGCTAGTATGAATTTACAAAAAGTTCTTTTTCTGATATCTTCCCATAAGTGTGAAGAATAGTTGAGTTTTGGGTGTTGGTCTAACACAGATTCAGAGTATTTAAATATATTTTCTATCATTTTTGTGGACGTTCCAAATGTGTTTTGGTGTCTTAAATGAGACCCATAGACCCATTTTAAGGCGTTAGCTTAAAATAACTAGTAGGGTCGCCGCAGCCTATCGTGGCTGATTTAAGGCGAGAGGCAAGAAATACCCTGAACAGGTTGCCAGTCTGTTGCGGGGCCACACGTACAAAGACAACCATCCGCACTCTCATTCCTTTTGTAGTGACCCATCAACTTAACATGCATGTTTTGGAGGGGGGCAGGAAACTGGAGAAAACCCACACATACAAGGGGCGAACATGCAAACTCCACACAGAAAGGCCAGTGTTCCAAGCCTCGTCCCCACCCAGGACTTGCACCCCAACCTTCATGCTGTGTGGCCACTGTGAAAAACACCGTGCCACTGCGCGCAGCCCCCTCCAGATGTTATTACCACATTTTAAAAAACCTTTCAGCAGTGTGTCATTTTTACCAAAGTCACTATATCTTTTAATTTATGTCCTTTTTCAACTAATTTCATTCCATGGTAGAAGTACGGAGGTGCCAATTCCAGGACACTTTACATTTTTTTTATTGTTTTTTGTTGAACGGTGGATATTTAAACTTTTCACAGACATAAATGGTTAACTTGAGGAATTCAGAAAATGTAGCATAAATTTCCAAGATTTAAACTCTAGTGCTCACCTGGAATTTGTGTTCTTGTTATATTATTGTTTTGTGAAGGCTGAAATAAGTCTGTTTCATTTGATCCCACAGACCAGACATTGACTGGTTAATAGAAGAAAGAAATGATATGCCAGTAGTGGATGCAAACAATCTATCTACTGTAACCAAAAGTTTACAGTAGATAAATTTTTATTGTCAGATTTTACTGTTATTGTTTTAAATATATCAGAACCAATGAAATCAAACCAATAAAATCAAAATGAAACATTTCCCACTGCTATATTTTGTTAACTGTAGTTCATTCTCGTGTGTAAGACATAACTTTTTTTTATGTGGGTTTAAATTAAAATTAAATCAATTTTTATTTCTAAAGCACTTTTCCAACACAAAGTTACACAAATAAAAACTCAAACAACAATAATATTCAGATTGTTAAAAAAAAAAATCTAAACAGTAAGTCAAAAACAAGCATCCATCAAAAATTACACACTCACACAAAACACTGCACACATGGATCGACATACACACAGCCCCCGCCCTTCTAACCCCATTTCACCTGAACCGCTAGCTACTGTCTCTTTAACTGAAATAAAAACAAACAACTGGCCTGATGCTGTGAAGAAACAATAACTGGGGATCGATCCTCACCAGGAGTCGGCCCGCCATGACTGCAGTGGCCAAACCACAGGGGTCCACCCAGCTCCGCCTCTAAGTTAGAAACGGGCACCCACAGAAGTCACCTGGCTAAAGTAAGGTTTAAAGTCTAAATGTGCTTGATGGTGTGACCCAGATGATCTAGGTTTATAATAAAAGCTGTATTTTTCTGCTACTGTCCTCCTATGTGTTCTTATGGTTTTAATAGCACCCCCACCCCTTGTGTCATGTGATGGTTTCTACATCCAATCATCATGCACGGAGCGCTTTTTTAATCTGCAATGGCAGTTCTCCAGTCGGATTGGATGGGGAAGCTACCGATGGAGTTGTGGAAAGTACCAAAAAACGATCGGTGGGGAATTGGTGCCACCATCGTGTTGAATGACAAAGGAATTGGCCATACTTTTTTTTTTTTTTTTGGTTTTAGATGGTCAGCTGACTGTGGAACTTAGAGCCCACCATTTCAGGCTATGGGTCTGGTCGAAGGCTAACCTAGTCTGCTGACTCCGCCCACCAGTCTGTTTGTTTGCTTGTGTTTTTACTTTATTTATATTTTCTTTGGATTATATTTGCTGTTGTTTAATGTTTATGTTAATTCTTGACATTTTATAAATACTTATTTTTGCTGTGTTATTTTGTAAATATGTCAGATTCAATGTATAGTTCAAAATCCTAAAACTTCCTGTCTCAGTTTAATTTATGATCGCCACGACGGCTTCCGACCCATCTTAATAAATCTCTGTTTGTCATTCTTTGAAATGCTCTAGGAGATGGAGCTAGGAATCCTAAGTTTAGAGCTTCTACCTGTCCTACTTTGGCATGCTGAGTCACAATGTACTTGCATTATTAAATCTGTAGATGTAGATAGGTTCTGTAGATGAACCATAGATTTCTGATTACAGCTCAAACTATTTCTTTTCACAAAAAAGCTCAAATAAAAGAAAAACTCATATATTTGATTAGGCGTCACTTAATTATGTTTATTTTACAAGAGAGTTTAAACTTTTTAAGTAAAGAATTCGACCTTCTATTTTACTAGCTATTCTCTCTCAAGATTCAGTGGAAAACAAATCATTTTGAGACAAATCAAGTGAAAAAAGTGTGATTTATTTAAGGTGTAGATATTTATAAGTTTATTTTAAAAAAAAAATATTGGTTGGATTTTGAAACTCTAAACATACCAATGTGAAAAGTAAGAACTGCGTCAAGACCCAAACGAAACTAGACTAAGCAAACCCGTTTTTTATTTACGTTGTGTTTAGTGGTGACAAGTAATCATTAAATCAGGTACAGGACATCACATGTTAAAAATGTCATGGAAGCCAAGTCGGTTATTTTTCTTCATGCTGCAGGAATTTTCCACAAGAAAGTTTTATGTAACCATCTGTGTGTCATGGGTGTGTCCTCACAAAACGGGGTTTCTACACACGACGACACATTCAGACGTGGATTTAAAGTTCAAAAAGTAAAACAAAGAAGTTTCATTGTTGCGATGCTGAAAGTAAAGATGTTTAGAAGTTTGAAGTTTTCCGTGTCGTATTTACTTTTATAGAAGATGTAAAACCGTATTTTTTTCTGTAAAATTGTGTGTTTTTAATCATAAAACATATTAAGCTGAACCAGGTTATAATTACATGACCGTAACAAATCAGCATTTTTAATCTTTAACTTTGGAGATGAAATAACTTTGATAAAAAAAAAAAAAAGTCATAAATCCAGAGAAGGCAGTAAGCCCTCCACTTGTCCGCGTGCCTGTGCTTCTGTAACATTTTGTGAACATATCTTTCAAACCACATCAGGGATTTTAGTAAAATTGATCACAGTTTTGATTAGTCGATCTACGTTCCCATACTCGCCTATCGTCACCAGCTGTGGGCGGTGACCGAAAGAATGAGATCATGGATACAAGCGGCCAAAATGAGCTTCCTCCGCAGGGTGGCTGAACTCTCACTCACAGATCGGGTGAGGAGCTCTGCCATCCGGGAGGAGCTCGGTGTCGAGCCACTCCTCCTCCAGCTTGAGAGAAGACAGATGGGGTGGTTCGGGCATCTGGTCTGAATGCCTCCCGAGTGCCTTGCTGGTGAGGTGTTTCGGGCACGTCCCACCGGGAGGAGACCAAACGACAGACCCCAGACCTGCTGGAGAGCATATGTCTCACAGCAGTACGGGGTACAGCTTTGGATCCTCCCGGGTGACCTGGAGGGTGCAGCTGGGCTGATAGAAGCCTGGGCTTCCTGTCTAAGGTTGTCACCCTCGCGACCCGGCCCCGAATGAGCAGAAGATGACAGAACAAATCAGTTACTCACTACCAACTGTAGATGAACTGAGCTGCTTTTCAGATTCGTCAAGGTTGCAAAGGTCTCAAATGATTCATCATTGGTACAGGTTGTGATATAAAAAAAAGTGGAGAGATATTTTTTTGACATTTTGGCGTTTACTTTTTTAAAATAAATTTTCTCCTCAAGTCACTTTCTTAAAAAAAACCCAAAACAATTCAATAAACCTCAATATGAGTAAAAATGGCTAAAATGATAGACATTCACGTGTATGCTTTTTTTTTTTTTAAATTGGTCTCAAATGATTTTTTTTTTTGTTGTTCTTTGTGGAAGTTATTTTTATATTTTAATTTATATTTTATTTTTATATTTTAATTTAGAACAAATTTTCGAACTTGATAAAATTTGCTAATTTGATTAAAAAAAAAGCTGGACGTGTTGTTGGCTCATCCCTCGCCTGCGTGGAGGAGGTGGCGAGGGACAGAATGAAAGCAAAACAGTCATCAATCATTCTAAATCCCTCCCACACCCTCCATGAATCTGTGGACAATCTGAAGAGCAGCATCAGCAACAGACTCCTGCAACCCCCCTGCTCAAAGGAACGGTACAGAAAATCATTTCTGCCATCCTCCATGAAAATATTCAACCTTTCACGTTCAAACCTTTTCACTTTCACTCACAACAAATAAAAAAAAATGTTCTATGACATTGATTGTAGCACTGCATCATATATTATATTTTGATTTAATGACTGTTCAGTTTTGAAGGGTTAAATTTAAGGAATTAATTAAAGAATGATTAATTAAATAAAATTCCATGAGTTCAAATAAAAGCCCAGATCCAACAGGCTTCTCCTTTAAACCAGACGTGTACCTGCCAGTAGAAACCCCTCCTCATCCTCTCACTGGTTAATCTACATTCTGGTCGTCTCTCTTTACCAATCACATGTCCTCCCTCTGCACACAGTCCCACCTCCATGAATCTCTTCTCTTTTCTCCTCTTTCAGAGGCTCATTCCGATCAGATTCTCAACCTGTCAGGTTGCTCCAAAGGCTCACTGGCTTGTGTGTGTATGTGTGTGTGTGTGAGAGAGAGAGAGATTCAGCATAAAGAAGAGCTTAACAGCGAGGCCCTGGAGGAAAGAAGGATGCATTTATTTGTCTGAAAGCTGACAGATTATTTAGAGATGATGATGAGGAGGATGCAGAACACTCAGGTCAGTGGATTCTGATGTTTGAGGCTGTCTTTCTATCTTAACAGAATTTTTTCTTTTCAATATTAACTGATTAAGCTATCGGTGTGTGTGTGTACGTGTGGTTTGGTTAAATAGTGGAAACTTAAAAACACAAATGGAGCCATTTAATCGTCTTCATTGAGCAGATCTAGAATTGATACCTGTGTTTTTGAAGGTATCTCATGGTTTAAAGCTTCAGATCAGATGTTTTATTTTGTCTTCTGAACTGCTAATTCCGGTTGATTGAAGGCGAGAGGCAGGGTACACCCCAAACAGGTTGCCAGTTTGTTGTGGGGCCACACACAGACAACCATCCACAAATTCAATCATTCCTATGGAAAATTTTATAGCAACCAATCAACCTAACATGCATGTTTTTGGAGGGTGGGAAGAAATCAGAGTACTTGTAAAAAAACTTGGGGAGAACATGCAAACTCCACACAGAAAGGACAATGTTTCAAGTGGGATTTGAACCCCCAACCTTCTTGCTGTGGGGCCACTGTGCTAACGATGGCACCATGCAGCCCCCAGATCAGAAGTGCTTCTGATAAAACCTGGAAAGCACTGAATTAATAATAAATTAATTAGCAGAGGCATTAATGAAGCTTCTAAGAACTTTCAGAACATCTCAGAACATCTCAGTAGTTTCTTTTCCATGTAGGTAAAATTTAGACTTTCTAAAACCTTTTCGATCTACAGATAAAGAGAAATAACGATCGTTTGGCACCAGCTAGTTCTTACCTAATAGAAACCGTGGTGAGGCCGGCCGTGCTGTTTGGTCTAGAGACAGTGGCACTGAAGAAAAGACAGGAAGCAGAGATGGAGGTAGCAGAGATGAAGATGCTGAGGATCTCTCTGGGAGTGACCAGGATGAACAGGATTAGAGGAACAACACATGTTAGAGATTTTGGGGATAAAGTTCAAGAGGCAAGACTGAGATGGTTTGGACATGTGCAGAGAAGAGAGAGTACATCAGAAGAAGGATGCTGGATTTGGAACCACCAGGAAAGAGGACTAGAGGAAGACCAAAGAGGAGGTTAATGGATACAGTGAAGGAAGACATGAAGATAGTTGGCGTGACTGAAGAAGATGCAGCAGATAGGGTTAGATGGAAGAAACTGACTTGCTGTGGCGATCCCTGAAGGGGGGGTAATTTCGGAATGTAAAACTAATTAAAATACAACAAAGTTAAGTAACTTCATAGATCTTTTGTTTAAATTAACTGTACAAACTATATAAATAATTCCTTCCTCAACCCAACGCTGTCCTCTCAGCAGAATGTCAGAGTAAACAGACCGTTTACTGTTTTCGGACCGTTTACAGACCGTTTTCAATTCTTCTAAAATGAAAGATTCCATGTGGACAGTTTGTCTTCTCTTGTTTTCACATTGAAAAAGATCAACAGGAGTACGGATCAACTACCAGAGAGAAGAGCAGCATGAGTATCAATAAGAGGAAAACTATCAATACGATTTCCCATCCATAGAAACAGATGTGAAGTTTAACATCTTAGAAATGTTACCGATAAACTACTCACTCTTTATAATGATCCTCTTTTTTTTTTGATCAGTTGATCATAGACACACTGAGCATAACGTTCTCCTATTTAGATGGAGCCTGATTTTCCACACCTAGTGTGTTAAATATGAATGAGCAGTGGAGTGTGTGTGAAGGTTTAACAGCCTTACCGAGTGATGGTGTGTGTGTACATGGGGGGTAATGCTTCATTTGTACCCAATTAATGTGAGTGCCCGCTGGACTGAAGAAGTGCACACACTCTAGTGTGCAGAATTTGCACATTAGAAAAGAGGCGTGACGCAAAATTCACTTTTTGGAGGTTTCTTTTATGTTTGAATATCCGTCCCATATCAGTAACATACTTCAGTGGTTTTTTGTTTCATTCCTGAGTGTTTGAGTCATTTCCATATGATTCCATTCGGTATTTAAATACTATTTGAACACCGGAATGTTCTTTGCCTTGGATTTTGTTCTTTGCCACGCCCACATTTGCACGTAGTTTTGCAGCAGCAGTGCAACCATTCTGCTAACTTGATTTACTCTGATCCTTGATCTTAACTTGATTCTGTAACAGGATTTACTCTGTGTCGTGCACAATCTCAGGAGGCGGGGCTAAAAGGGAAGATTCACATCCTCAAAAATGAATGAAACTGAATAAATGTATTTATTACCTTTTTTTTGTTAAATTTCTGAGCTAACAAAAGGTTCTCTCTATGCTATGACATAAGAATGATTAACTCAGGGAAGCACAATACCCTCTCTTTAAACATTTGCATGTCCTGTTTTGCTGCTTCTCTAATCATTAGTATTTATTTTCTCTCTTTTTAAGAGGTTTATTAGAACCTGCAGGATGAAACGTCCCTACATGGATCTATTTTGTAAACCGGTGAAGGTTTGCGTTTTGTTATCACAGCATGTAAAAGTTTGTTTCAATCAGGTTGAAAACTCATTGTGTTTATAATTCCTTTTCAAAACTGGGTGGAGAAAATGTTTGAGCAAATATTCCACCTCCATGTTTGTCAAATAGATGTTGTAACAATAGATGTTGGGAGTGTTGGTTTCATTATATTTATGTACAGATGTCCAAAAATTACAACACATACTGAGAAATTTAAAACAGCCTCTAAAGACTACAGATTATAAATGATTATTAGTTTGTTGTCAACAAATAGAAGTTTACTAAATTTCTATTCGGCCATTTTTGTCTAACCTCGAGACACATTCATGTTTTATGCTCTGACAAAAAAAGTAACATATAATGTGAAACAATATGTGGTGAAAGATTTAATTATTTTCTACCATATTTTTATGCAGCATTTAGTTATTTTCACATAAACTTGGATAAAATCTGTGAATGCTGATTCCCATTGTAATGAGGTTTTTTGTGTTTGTATTTTGTGTTTAACTGCATTAAACACAAACTTGTACTTTATGTCTGCATTTTTGCATAATTTAGGGCAAAAGGTGTTTTTTTTTTTTACAAAAAAGGAAGGAAACACAGATAAATTTCCATTTATTAGTCCTTGGAGGTGTTAAACATTGTGTTTTCAGATGCTTTTAGTTTGTAGTAGATCTTGAAACATACTTAGTAGGCTTTTTAAGTCAGGAAAACATAGTAAAATAGCAGGCTGTGGAATAATTAATCTGAACCACATGAAGCCGATAAAACATCTTTTACTGCTTTGTATTTTACAGAAATGCTGAATTCCTTCCTTTGTTTTATTTATGTGGTCCACGCTTGTGTTTTTCTCTAATGTAGGAATAAACGTATTGACTTATTAATGTATCACTATCAAGTTCCCTCATGAGCTTCAGTAAATGACTTATCTGCACATACAACACTGTTTTTATTGAACATTTGGGGACGATTTACTGTATAAAGAAAACACTGCGGTGTGTTTTTCAGACTGCCTTCTGCCTGGAAAGGCATAGTCTTGACACTGTGGTCAGACTTCATACGAGGTGTGATGTAGGCAGATACTACATGGAAAAATGTGTTCTACCATTTCTTAAAAAGTAGTTTTTTTTTGGGATATTTGTTGGACATTATTTGAGTAAAATTTACAAATAACACTTATAATTACTTGTAACATAAAATAAAGTAGTTTAAAGGTAACAGATCGTGTACCAATATCACGTACTCATACGGTGTACCAATATCACGTACCCATACGGTGTGCCAATATCACGTACCCATACGGTGTGCCAATATCACGTACCCATACTGTGTATCAATATCACGTACCCATACTGTGTATCAATATCACGTACCCATACTGTGTACCAATATCACGTTACTGTGTACCAATATCACGTACCCATACTGTGTACCAATATCACGTACCCATACTGTGTATCAATATCACGTACCCATTCCGTGTACCAATATCACGTACCCATACTGTGTACCAATATCACGTACCGATACCGTGTACCAATATCACGTACCCATACCGTGTACCCATCCCATGTCCCCGTACCGTGTACCAATATCACGTACCTGTACTGTGTACCAATATCACGTACCCGTACCGTGTATCAATACCATGTACCCATACCGTGTACCCATCCCATGTACCCATACCGTGTACCCATCCCATGTACCCATACCGTGTACCCATCCCATGTACCCATACCGTGTACCCATCCCATGTACCCATACCGTGTACCCATCCCGTGTACCCATACCACGTACCCATCCCGTGTACCCATACCACATACCCATACCGTGTAACCATACCATTACTATTCTCACTTAGAACGAAACAAGTAACACCATTGAGTCACTTATGAATTTACATTTTCTTCCTCTCAGACATCGAGCAAGCAACATTTACATAAGGGGAATGTCCAAAGAGGTACCCATTGTTTGAAATAAATGGGCGTAGCGATGGACGATTGCTTCCACATCATCCATTAATTATATATCGCTGACGCCTCTGAGGCCATTACCCGCTTACACCACGGTCATTTAAGAAAGAAAGAAACTTTACATCAAATATAAGTACTTTATTGTGTTTATTTACATTTTGAATTGTAGGCTTTCATATGAAGTAGTGGTCTCTTTTTTTTTTTTTGGTGTTTATTGCCACGGTAACAAAACTTTAAGCTGGTTCCAGACTTACCAGCAGAAGAAAGTAGCAAACGCTTAGTGTTAAGTAAGTGAAAAAAACTTACCCTGCTCCTGATGGTGGCTGGGCTGACACTCAGAGATAGTGGGAGGAGCTCGAAATAAAGCCGTTGCTCCTCCTGGTCAAGAGAAGCCAGGTGGGGTGGTTTGTGCTTCTGGTTAGGATGCCTTCCAAAAGCCTCACTATTGAGGTGTTTCGGGTACGTGCCACTGGGAAGAGACCCAGAGGCAGGCCCTTGACCCACTGAAGAGACTGTCTCATAGCTGCACAGGGAACGCCTCAGGATCATCTCAGGTGAGCTGGAGGATGCAGCCGGGGTGAGAGAAGCCTGAGTTTCCTGTCCGAGGCTGTTGCCCCTGCGACCCGGCCCCAGATAAGCGAAAGGCAACAGGTGAAAGAAAGTTATATATACAGTATATGTATACATATATAATTTCAAAAAGAAAATGCACCTCTTACCGCTTGTTTATACAAATGAGAATGTAAAATTTGATCTTTTTAAAAAAAAAATGTAGTTCCAAAGATTATTTTCATTGCAAAAAATATCCAAAATGACACTGAAAAGACTTTTGTTTTTGTCCTGATTGTTGAGATAAACTCAAGCATGACTAGAAGTTATTTTGGTTATTTATGTCACGTTGTTATGGTTTCCAGTCAGGTACAATAATATAGAACACTGAGGTTATTTAACCGAAACATCTTTCAGAGGTGTACATTTCTGAATATCATCATTCAGTGAATCAGAAACATGCTATAATTACCTTTAAGAGTCAGTGTATGGGACTGAGGCATCTGAAAGAACTGTCTTTAAGAGACTTAGGACGTGTTGACGTACCATGGTACTGCTTGGGCTGAGAATAGCACGTGTACGAATACACTGCTGTCCTGCCATACAATGACCTCAAGAAGAACATGGTTAAATGTATAAATAAATGATATGGATTTATTGGGGTATCAGTCAGTGGTTATGAGTACCAGTACAGATCCTTGGAATCATCTGGTCTATGAACCAGACGATTCCATCAGAGTCTGACGCATTTAGACACACTAAACCTAACAAAGCTGCTGTTAAAAACTTTGCATATTTATCAAAGAACAAGATCAGAGTACATACCTGCATGCATAATGAGCACTGGTTATGTTGGGGACAGTTTATGGTCATCAGATAACTCACATCATAAAAGCAGCCCATTTTAAAAAGGCAAAAAATTAATCTCAAAACTGCTTAAAAGAGATATGAGTTTTCCGTTTAAGCAATCTAATGATTATTTAAATAAAGCCCTGACTTGAGCCCCTGATTTACGTGAATTGCTTCAAGAATGTTGAATATGGCACACCTTCTAAGAGTAACCAAAAAAAGAAGGTCCTGCATAGACATGTATTCCACCTGCTGAACCTGTTTTAGAAGAATACAATCAGACCCTGAATCAGTTTGGTAGAGTTATTTATTCTACATAGAATCCTTATCGTGAAGCAACACTGGAACATAGATTTCATGTAGATGTTTAGCCATGTTCCACTTGAATAAAACCTCACCTTAATGTTTTCTATAACTGGCGTGCATGCCGTGTCAAAATGCATGTTGTGTTTTACATCAAACAAAAAGTCAAAACAAGCTAAATTCAACCTTGAAATGGCACATAGCTCAAAAGTATAAAAAACCCTAATTGTTAATAATGTAAAAATAATGTTTAAAAAACATGCTTTTGTCATATTAATATGTGGTAAAATATTGGTACCAGCTGATGTGTCCACATAATTTTGTGAACTACGTTCTTTTTGTTGGTGTGTTTTCAGATCTTGTATGAACTTGTTCAGTTTTATTTAATGCAGCAGTAATAATCCTGATCTCTGATGTGGGAACCTTCTTCTGGATTTTTTCTCATTGAGCCGTTTGGTTGTTAGTTTGACATCATGAAGCCGACATGCGATAAATTAATCATTTAGATTCTTTTCTGGCTACTGCTTGAATATTTAGATTCACATAGAAAGCTAAGAGCTTTTTCTCCCACATATTTAGAAGACAAAGCAGTGATTAAATCAACTTAGATAGTTACCTTAACTAATTATTATTCCAAGTTTAGTAAAACAATCATTTTTAGGAACCTAGCTTGTTCAGAAAAACAGCTTAAGTCATGTTGGTTTTTTTTAACATACTGTGTTCATCCTTCAAATGGGGAAATTACTGTACAGCATTGCGCCGCAGCAGGCAGCCATCATGGCATCAATGGTGGGAGTATCTCGGACAGGCATGGGCGAACTGCAGTCCGCAGGCCACGTGCAGCCCGTTAAACGTTTTAACCTGGCCCGCCAAACTTGAAAAAAAACCAAAAACCTTTTTAGTGTTTTATTTCCTCTGCAATTTTGATGTTTCCTCACTAGATGGCGCACTGTATGATATGGAAAGCCATCAGGCCCAATACATGCACGTAAACGAGCGTGTTAGATGTTAAAACAAGCAAAATGTTACATTAAGCGTTTAGATTTCAAACCTTGCGCCACTAAATGCACGTTTTAAAGTGCTATCACACTAGATTTCAAACCTAGCGCACAAGATTTTAAATTTAATGCTCTTGATGTAACATTTAGTGCACTTGTTTAAAATCTAACGCGCTAAATGTTTTTAGATTTGATCGGTCCAATCTAGCGGCTACCAAATCATGCCATCCATCTGCTCCTGTTCCGGCCCCCTTTGTGGAAAGTTAGAATTCAATGCGGCCCACAAACCAAAAAGGTTGCCCACCCCTGAACTAGGGGGTAAGGTGTCTTCTCCAGGGACACTTACGCATTGGCCCAGTTGGAATCAGACCAGCTTTTCCCGGTCCAAAGGTGGGCATTCTACCACTGAGCCCACGCCTGAACCCGTTTTTAAAAGCTTTCAGAATAGATTATGAAGAGATTCGTACTCTGCCTCGCAAAAAGTGATGGAGAAAATATTCTTAGTTAAGAGCTCAAATTTAAAAAATACATGTCTGGAAACAAATACCTGTAAAAAAACACCACTGACAAGAATCAAACATTTAGAAATGCACAATATTTAACATCAATTATTAATTCAGATGTTCACAAAGCAGCAGAAAAAACCATGACTGTCCACCACTGTGTGAAAGTTTAAATCAAGCTTGTCATGTTTTACCTCATGAAGCAGTCGGTTTCTGCTTTTCTAACTACACCTCGAAACCAGTTCTAGTGTGAAATCTAGGTGAAAGTTTAGCTGTGTGATGCATACTTTAACAATGTGGACCTGCCACGTCTGTTATAGGATGCTTGGTCTCACATGTGGTGTCATGGCCTCTTTAAGATGATTATCTAAATATAATGACTGAAGCAAAAGTTTTTATTTGATGAACAGCAAGCCTTTGAGGCCAAGAACATTGTGGTGTTCTAAAAGTATCTGAGGACCAGTGGTGGATGAAGTACTCACTTTTTGTACTTAAGTAAAAGTACAAAAGTAGTTGGTGTAAATTGTACTTTTTAAGTAAAAGTATTCGACCATAATTCAAATGTTATTTTTTGTGCTATAGGGTGTCACCATGGTAACCAGGATAAATACTCTGCAGGTGTGTGACCCCCCTCTCCCGCCTATTTTGGTCCACAAAAAAAATAAATAAATAAAAGGAAAGGGGACAAGTCGAGCTATCCTCTAGAAGGGCCAGTGAATGGGCCGCCAAAATGGAGGAAAATGACACTTATTTTTTAAAATGTTTTGGGGGGGGAGAAGCCCCCCAGTCACTATATATTGGATTTGTCAAAGCCCTACCCCCATTTGGAAAATTCCAGATCCGCCCCTGCTCTGTGTAATGATGGCTCAACTTTTTATTTAGAAGTAAACACAATGAACAACGATCTTCTGACTCTTTTTAATTTGTACTATATTTGATGTTAGGTTTTTGGCGCTGAATAAATGCGGAAAATGTTTCTCGATTCATTACTTCTTCTCCCGATCAACTGCTTCTTTTGATTTTGGCGATGCGGCTTCAAGACGTGCTAAAAAACCTGTGTATTTTTCAAATTCCTGAACGAAAATGTAACGAAAAATGTAAAACACACTTTTAAAAAGTAGCGAAGTAAAAGTATAGATATTTGTTCTAAAATGTTGTGAAGTAAAAGTACCGGTCTTAAATTTTACTTAAGTAAAGTACAGATACACATTTTTTTTACCTAAGTACAGTAACGAAGTACAATTACTTTGTTACGTTCAACCACTGCTGAGGACTGAACGAGAGAGCTTACAAGTTACTCAAACATGAATAAATGAAATAAAAAAAAACTTCTACGTGTATGTTTTTGATCTGGGGAAAACGTTCAAACATGGCAGATCGCTCCTCAAATTTAATTGGTCTTGAAACCCCCTCTTCATTTTATCCAAGCACTTTGTTGGTGATGGGATCTATGAGGTGTATCTATGGTTTACTTTCCTCTGATTCCCTCTGACGTGATACTTTAGTACAGCAGTGAAACAAAGAGCAAACACACTTTGGATCTTTGTTTTGTGGAATTTGCAAACTTCAGGCACCACGCCTCAGAATCACATGTGCAGAAAACTATGTTTGTGGTCTGCTGCTTGGTGAAAAAAAGCTGTTTTTTATTTGCATACCATTGGGTAAATTTATACCCAGATGGTACCAGAATGTCTACTAGATTTTTAATGCGATGGCTAAACAGGAGGTTTTAGCTCTTTAAAAAAAAGCTTTGATTGTTTTAAACTTTACAAATTATTCACGAGACAGTTGTTTATCATTTTTTACAAACAAACATCAGAAAGTTTGCAGCTTATCGCAGTCAGACTGGAAAAGGTTTTTTTTTGCATTCCCAGGTACAGTGATCGTTATTTAAATATCCCGATGTGCTACTTTTTCTGTTTGTTTCTTTGTTTCATCTTTAATCTTTGACTTTTAACAATAGAAGATCCAGCATCTCTACATCTGAGACTTTGGTCATCCATAAAAACAAGACTAGTTTTTCAAATTAAATAGACATTTTTTTGTAGCATCAGGAATTAGGACATGCTTCGAGTTCAGGAAATGCGAGATAGATTTTTAGATTACAGCAAATAAGGAGCAGATCAGAAAGTTTAAAATATTTTGGTGCATCATCGGCTCATGTTGTGTGCTAGAGCCTATTCCAGATATTATCAGAATCAGAACCAGAATGCTTTTATTGCCATGTCAATGAAGAATATCAGAGACTAGGAACTTGCTTTGATACAGCTGTGCAATAATATAAGATAAAAATAATAACACGATGAATGGGGCACACCCTGGTCAGGTCACCCGCAGTGTTGGGAGTAACATGTTATAAAAATACCAAGTTTATGCAATCTTTTTTTTTTTTTTAGGAAAGCAGTTATGCAAAATATGACCAAGAAACAAGTTGATGATTAATAACATGAGTTTTATATATTTTTAAATTTAACACCTGAATGACTGGAACAACGGCTCCAAAAATATATAAGGATTAAACATAATGTGAATATTTACAGTGATAACTTCCTTCCTGTTGAGCTCCATGAATGGCAGACTGGTTGCTGATGCAAATTTATTTGTATGAATGAACTTCTTGTTTTGTTATTGTGTCACATACTGTACGTACAGTATGTCCAAACATTTTAAATTTTACCTTATGGAAGTTCATTTAAATATTGGCTTATTTTGTTCAAATGTTGTGACAGTACTTTATGGGCCTTTATTTGATGTGTAGACTTTTGGACTCTAACACTTTCATTTGTTTGTTTATTTGATCAAAATTAATTCAAAATGTATTCATTTTACATTTCTGATGCACTAAACGTTTTATTCTGTAAGAATAACTGTGTTTGGAAAAGGTTTTGCAAATCTCGCACTCATTTTTAAAAGCAGTGTTCATGCTTAAATGATGGTTTTAAGAAGCAAATAAGGTGATTAAAAGAATAATAAGATATAAAAAAATGAGTGTATTTTGCACGGTGGCGCAATGGTTAGCACAGAGGTCTCACAGCAACAAGGTCAGGGTTCTAGTCCCGGGTGGGTATGAGGCTTGGAACACTGGCCTTTCTGTGTGGAGTTTGCATGTACTCTTCACGTACACGTAAGTTTCCTCCAAGTAGTCCGGTTTCCTCCCGCCCTCCAAAAACATGCATGTTAGGTTGATTGGCCGCTATGAAATTGCCCCTAAAAATGAGTGTGTGTGGCCCTGTGACAGACAGGCCACCTGTTCGGGGTGTATCCTGCCTCTCGCCTTAAATCAGCAGGGATAGGCTCTGGCACTTCTCGTACACTTATCCCTAACAGGGATAAGTGATAAGTGGTTCAGAAGATAAAGCTATTTTTTTTGGTTCATGTCACTACGGAGACAGTGGCTCGGTGGTAGAGTGTTCGCCCGCGGACCGGAAGTTAACCGTAAGTTCACGGGTTCGATTCCCACTGAGTGCACGTCCAGGGTCCTTGGAGAAGATACAAAGCCCCCTGTTTCTCCCACCATTGGTGCCGTTGTGGCTGCCTGCACAAGTGTAGGAGTGCAACACACAAATTTCTCCAGTGAGGGATGAGAAGAGTATGTAAAAAAAAAAAAAACTGATGTAAGACAGACCTAATGATGAATTGATGACATAACAGCGGTGCTCTTACTTGAATGTGTGTATTTAATTCTGTATGAAGAGATTGTGGTTCATTAGTGGTAGTTTAAATGCTACTTTCAGTTTGTGGTGTAAACTTTGAATGATTGCGGTTGATGAAAACCAAATACAGAAATATGGAATGAGCTGCTGGGTGTTTTTGTGGTTCTCCTTAATGTTGTGGAGGAAGTGAAAGCAGACTGACCAAAGTTTCCCTTTTTACAGAACACAGAGAGAAATGTTTTAGTGGGAAGTGAGTTGTCTGTCTTTGGGAAGTGGGTGCAGGCTCAGCTACAATATGCAAAAATATAGTGGCGTTTACTTTAAATACAAAGTTTATACGACATCTGACAACTACATATTTGGCCATCAAAATGGAAAAAATTGACTATTCAACTTAATTTAACCATAGAGTTACAGTATACATCTAATTGTATTTGTTGTACATCCTAAATGAGTTTTGGAAAAACTAACATGATTGTAGTTGTTCGACAAAAACCATAAAAATAACAAAGATAAATGAGAACATATTCTGTGTGGAGTACCACAAGGTTTTATTTTGGGACCCTATACATTTCTAATTACTACAATTTACAGATTTTTCAGACATCACGGGGGCAGAAACAATCTTTGTCATACAACAATCTTTTTATCATAAATCTTAAAGGTACTTTTTTTTCACAACTAAGACTACCTGTATTTATTTATTTTCTTGATAATTTTTATCAATCAGAAAGTAGTGGAGACGTTATTTATAAACGCTGATACAAATTTGTTGAAAATACATATTGTGTATTTTCAACTAAAAAGACTAAAATAATTATGTGAGATCAATTGGCAAAACTGTGCGTAAAGCTTAGAAATAATAGGGACCCAAACACAGAGCTTTGTGGTACTCCATGATAAGTTTTTCCACAATATCAGGCTATTGATTTGTTGTAATCAATCTATTATTTATGTGTATATGAGTATTTTGATATGTTCTTCAAGTTCAAGAATAACATGATATATTATTGGATTAAAGCAAATACAAATATTTATGTAGTTACAAAATAAGTGTTATCATTTCAGAATGTATTAATATGTTTGTGTGTTTACCACATACAGTTAGATGCTAGCTTTTGAAGTAAAGTAGTTTTAACTTTATTTCAAGTTTACAAAATACATATTTTAAAATGTATTATCAGTATGTTTAAAAGGGAGGCGGTGGCTCAGTGGTAGAGCGATTGCGCTTGGACCGGAAGTTAACTGGAAGTTTAAAGGTTCAATTCCCACTGAATTCATGTGTAGGGTCCTTGGAAAAAACACAAAACCCCCCGTTTCTCCCACCATTTGTGCCGTTGTGGCAGCCTGCTGTGGTGTAATGCAGCACACAAATTTCCCCGTTGAGAGATCAATAAAGCATGTATTATTAATTTCACTACTATGATTATTTTAGCATATATAGTGCTTCTATAAGAATAAAATCACTGGAAGTGAAACAAATGAAAGCTGAATATTGAACTTTGTCTAATAAATTTTCTAATTGCTGTTTGGATTTTTTATGTGACCAATATTTGAAAAGAACAAGAAACGTAATAATTCAAATAAGTCACTGTCTGTTAGTGTTTTAAATCCACCCTTTTTGTCTTTTTGTTACATTTTGTTTTTTCTGTTTAATCAGCCGAAGCAATGCTAATCCCAACATCAGGGATTATCCAAGGAGGCTCACATAAAACTGTGTTTTTTATTATCTACATCATATTCCTGTTTGTTCAGAAAGGAGAAAAACACAAAATGGGTCAAATGGTGAATGTGTGTCCATTCATGAATGAAAAGGAATCCATCCCTTGGGATTTTTACATAATCCAACCCACCGACATGAACGAGATGAGAATGAAACCATGTGTAAACATTCTTTTATGTGTAATCTCAAAACAACTCAGGCTGAAATCCAGTTTTCTAATAACTTTACACCTGCAGATGTTTAATTAGTACTTATGTGTCCATTTTCTAAACTTTATGTGAAACACTGGATTGTGGCGCAGTCTGTCATGGAACAGTTTTTGTTTTGTTTCTGGATAATATTCCACATTCCTGTTCCCAGTTTGGATCTACTCTAGCTAGGGCATGGATTTTCTCTTCACACTATGAATGAGTGTTTCCACACTGTGTTACAGATGTCATTTATTTTTGTGGATTCTGTCCAGAATCGAATCCAATCCCTATCTGTGATTATTAAATGATACTGTGGGTCTGATGTTTCAGACACTCAGCTTCTAGTTAATGAACAAATGAATGGATTACACATTAATCAATTAATAGTTACACAATAATCCCAATGACGAGCTACTACTTTTATTTTCTTGATTATTAAACCATCCACACATGTTCGTTCCCAGGGCCAACTTTGAAGTATTTTCAGTTGCTAAACAAAATCTCTACATGACATCATCACAAAATTCTTCTTCTTCTTTTTACGGCATTTCCCTTCAGGGGCGACCCAGCAAGTCACTTTCTTCCATCTAACCCTATCTGCTGCATCCTCTTTGGTCACACCAACTATCTTCATGTCTTCCTTCACTGTATCCATGAACCTCCTCTTTGGTCTTCCTCTAGGCCTCTTTCCTGGTGGTTCCAAATCCAGCATCCTTCTTCTGATGTACTCTCTCTCTCTCCTTTGCACATGTCCAAACCATCTCATTCTGGCCTCTCTGACTTTATCTCCAAAACCTCTAACGTGTACTGTTCCTCTGATCCTGTCCATCCTGGTCACTCCCAGAGAGATCCTCAGCATCTTCATCTCTGCTACCTCCATCTCTGTTTCCTGTCTTTTCCTCAGTGCCACTGTTTCTAGACCAAAAAGCATCGCTTTGTATCCATATATAAAACTATATACTGTATATGTAGTTAGTTTGAGACAATGAGCTCTTTGGAGGATTTACCCAGAATGCAAGAGAAAGTTTTTCCTCTTTAATCTCTTGTAGAAAATTTGAGATTTGATTATAAATCACAATTTTTCTTCTTTAAACACAACCTAGATATTGCCACAATGTCTCAAAAACATGTAGAAAATATGGTCCACTAGCTGGGGTAGTTTTTGGGAGGGATGGACAGCAGCATGCAACAAAAAATCAGAGAAGAATTGGTTGCTATGGCAACAGTAAACAAGGACAGGACAGCCCTGCCTGTCTCTAAATAAAATGTTAAGATTTCTCACTGATAAACATCAATAAATACTCTTTAATCAATTTTTTAACACAAACATCATGAGATCAACCAAAACAATCTTTGGGAGTTACCGGTACATCCTGATCACTGTATGAGGTGAAATAGGATCATTTCTGATTGCATACCCGACGATCACGGTGCACTAGTGTACCACAAAACACTGTTTGAAAAACGCTGTGTTACAAAACAACTCAAATACAATTTTAGCTGAATATTTATTGAAATATTTGCTGTAATAATAGTTAAGTTTGACAGAAATGATAGAATGATAGAAACAATTAAAGAGGATTTAGACACTTTTCTACTGTCCAGATCAGGCATAGGCAAACTATGGCCTGTGGACCACATGCGGCCCCTTAAACATTTTAATCCGGCCCGCCAAACAAAAAATTAAATAAATAAACCTTGTTAATATTTTATTTTCCCTGTAATTCTGATGCTTCCTCATTAGATGACGCCAGAGATACAATAACACTGCTCCCATTAAAATGTGCGTCTCCGTGATGCGCACACTGTCAAAATAAACAGTGTCCACAGATATGGAAAGCCATTGGGCCCAATACATGCACGTAAACAAGCATGTTAGATGTTAAAATATGCAAAATGTTACACCAAGCGTTTAGATTTCAGACCTAGTGCCACTAGATTTTAAATTTAACACACTTGATGTAACATTTAGCGCTTGTTTAAAATCTAGCACGCCATTCTATCGGTCTCATCTAGCGGTTACCAAAACATGCCATCCATCTGCTCCTGTTCTGGTTCCATTAATGTTAGAACTCAATGTGGCCCGCAAATCAAAAAGTTGCCCACCCCTGGTCCAGATACAGGACCACCCTGGTCCTGTACGTATTGTCACACCACCCAGCACTAATGGAGAGAGTGGAAAAGCAGTAGTGCATTTTTTTGGAATGGATGACGAGCACATGAATACTTGTGAAATTAAACAGCCAGCATGATTTAGACCAGTAGATAACAAAAATAACATTTTATTCATCTTTTTCTTCTTTCCCTGTCTCTCCAGGTGAGCCCTTGGCTCCACGCTGAGTGTTAGCCATGTGGAACAATAGCAGCAACCAAACCTCCAGCACCCTGCAGCTGACAGCGAACGAGATGGCGGACATTGTAGTGAAGCTCGACACCCGAGAGCTGGACATTGGTGATGGCGCCTATGATCCTATGGACGGCAACAGCCCTGGTAAGTTCCTCCCTCACACATACACACAGATTTGGAATCTCTGTGTAAGTGTGTGTACTTCCTACAGTGGAGGGGCTGCCATTTTCCTGCGTCTATGAGACAATGGGATTCAGAGAGCCGGAGGCCAAAGTCTTCCTATCTGGTCCGATCACCGCCAAAATTCTGGACGTGGAGCGGAATACCTCGGCTCAGGACCGCTTCAACATCACCCCACAGAGAAGTGTCAACAAGGTAGAAACAGATGCACCAAAGAACCTTAATGATCTCATTTAAATCTTATTCATATTTAAATGGATCATTTTAAGAACACAATCTGGCCAAAAAAAAAAAAAGGTTGCACTGTCTTATATTCATCATGCCTAGTAGTCTCTAGGCAGGTGTAGGTGTAAATCTGGACTCATCACACCACTCGACCATCTTCTGTTGCTCCAAAATCCAATCTTCATGCTCGATTGCAGATTGAAGCTTTTTGCCTCTTAGCCTCATTGATTGATAGTTTTCTTGAGGTTACACTGCTGTTCAATCCTAATCCGGTTGTGAGTGTAGAAAAGCTCTTTCTTTTACTACTGAACACAGTCAAAATCAGAATGACTTTATTGATCCCACATGTGGGAAGATTGTGTGTTGCAGCAGCACGGTAACCATGAAAGAAAGAAATAGAGAGTATATATAAAGAAAAGATAATAAAAAATAATAAAATAATAACCTAGAAGGACTAATGTGACTAAATGAATGTGCACAATGAGGTAAAAAGTGACATAAGTGATGTAAAGTGATAGAAAGTGAAAGTCCTAGGTGTACTGCTTTTTTTTTTACGTTTGGATTTCTGCCTCTTGGTCTTCTCCCGATGGGACGTACCCAAAACACCTCACCAGCGAGGCGCTCGGGGGGCATCCTTACCAGATGCCCGAACCACCCCACCTGAGCTCCTGCAAGGAGTTTACCACATGGGCTACAACAGACCATCAAAGTGTTTGTACATAGTTCCATTCTGCTACAGTGTTTTTTTACACAAGACCTCAAGCATAGTTTGTAATTCAGCAATGGTGAATTGCTGAAGAGGCCCGAACCCGCTGGAGGGACTATGTCTCACAGCTGGGCGAGGAATGACTCTGGATCCTTCCGGGAGAGCTGTAAATGCAGCTGGGGTGAGAGAAGCCTGGGCTTCCTATCTGAGGCTGCTGCCCCTGCGACCCAGCCCCAGATAAGCGAAACGTAACGTTTGGATTTCACCAAGCATCGAAGCAATTGCCAATAATTAAGGGCTTTTGGTTTTCCAGCCACATGTTTTCCTGGAAGGTGATCGATCTTGATTATCATTCTTATTTTTATGATGCTTTATGCCCTCACTCTGTCCACGTGTCCACGTACTGTATGCTTCCATCCTTCTATAACCCTATTATGGAACCACTGAAAGGATTTAATGAAACTACCCACATTTACTCAGTACCGTCTGTAGATGAACTGATTAGATGTTCAAGGTCATGTGACAAAAGATCATGGTCACAAAGGTTTGAGGTAAAAAAAAAAACCCAACATTTTTTTTTTTACACCTACGATTGCTCCAACCTAGTTCTCACATCGACATCCATTCATTATTAATAGTTTGTAATAATGGGCAAGTGGAGGCATTTTTTTCAAAGCCATGGTAACAACTTATTCTTATTAATTATGCTTTCAGCTGCTCTTTGGATTTTTTTTACCAGTATATAGTTTTTGTCTAATCCATGCCATTTTCTCAGCTTGATGTTGCTCTAAAACCAAATGCTCTGTGTGACCAATCTTTATCTGTGCTGTGCCCAGTCCATGCCAGCTATTTACAAGATCGAGTTAAAACACGGCAACTTCACATGGGAGGTGAAAAAGAAAGAGAAACACTTCATAGATCTCCACAGAGATTTGAGGTCCTATAAGAAGTACCTGAAGGTGCCACTGCCACTGTCACGCAGGTGAGTATTCTTTTACCCTGTCTGGTTCCATCGTGTCCGGATATTAACACGTCTCTTTTACAGTCATACGATGAGGAGGGCAACCATGAGGAGGGAGAATAAAATGCCTGACCTCCCAAGAGGAGGAGGAGATGAACTGGGAAGAGAGGAGCAAGTTTCCAGTAGAAGGGTATGTTTGGAACTTTAAATTGATGATCTTAGTTATTTAAACGTTGTTGATACAGAAAGATGTTGTTGAACACGTGTTAAAGAGAACAAAAATGTTTATTTTCTTTTAATGTGACAGAACAATTGTTTGTGGTTGTGTACAAACAAAATGTTGTTGTTTTTAAAAATGATTTATTTAACACTAGGACTGCCGCAGCAGTCAATTTGATGTCACTTTATTATGCTAATTAGAATAAATAAAACACAACCTAGGAGGCTGACCTTTTATGACTTTTATTATAAACATGTTTTCTAGTTTATCATTTAGTTTTTGTGTTCTAAAAATGAACATTTCAAAATATGTAAGCATTTTTATCTCCTCTAACCTGCTGCACACCGCAGCAGCTGAGAGGAAGCGTGAATTGGAAGTGAAATACATTGCTCTCGCCCCACATATATGTGGGGCGACAGGTATGTATGTGTTTATATTTGTGGAGAGAGACAAGGAGGACTCTGATGCCATTACAGAAACATTTTAGAAAGGTTGAGTGAGATAATGTAGAAGAGACACCATGAAGAGAGAAAGAAAATTGTTGTCTGAATAAAGTCTACTATGTTTTCTAGATAAGTCTTGAAAGTTCAGGTTAACATATCGAATATAGCCGATAGCCTATTTATAACGAGGACATTTTTGAAGCAGCAGCGCAAAATGCGGGAATAACCCATTATGAGAATTCTCTGAACTAATGACAAATATTAGGGAAGGCGGTGGATCAGTGGTAGAGCGTTCACCCTCAGACTGGAAGTTTGTGGGTTCAATTCCCACTGAGTTTATGGTGGGAGAAACCTAACCCCCGTTACTCCCATCTTTGGTACTGTCGTGGCAGCCTGCTGTGGTGTAAGGCAGCACACAAATTTCCCTGATGAGGGATAAAAAAAAAAGTATACATTATTAATATTATATTTTTAAAAGAAAATCTTACAATTTGCTATAAATTCTTAAATCTTTGCAAACGTATCCTTAATTTCCCAAAAGATTCTATAAAAAAATTGATGTGATGGATTATTTTGTTTCATTTTAGAAACAACTGGAAGATTACCTGAACAACCTGCTGAGAATGAAGGTGTACAAGCATTACCACGCCACGGTGAGGATCTTTTTATAAACTTTATTTATATATAATTTAGAACATATTGAGTTTAAATTTCTGTTTTCTAGATGGAGTTTATAGATGTCAGCCAGCTGTCGTTCATCCGGGATCTGGGACCAAAAGGAATGTAAGGATTATCTTTTTATTGAACTCAAGAATAAATCTCACACCAGTTTTTAACCAGTATGGTTCTTCTCTTTCAGAGAGGGAATGGTGCACAAGCGATCCGGAGGCCATCGCATTCCTGGGATAAACTGCTGCGGTCGCAGTAAAATGTGTTATCGTTGGTCCAAACGGTCTGTAAATTAACATTTGATTCAATTTTTATTGCTGTAAACCTGTATTTTTGTGAAATGAGAAACTTTGAGATTCAACTGAAAGCGCAGAAAGTTTAACGTACGATGGTACTGAAACCACTTCTACAAAACCAGTATTAGTACAAGTACTTTTATTTAAAACTACTGAGTACAGAGACCAAAGCTTTACTACTCTAACTTCAAACATCTTCAGTGATCCAGATTATATTAATGATGCCCGTAGTGGGAACAAATAAAACTGAACGGGTTCAAAAGAGGGGCAGCATGGTGGCACAGTGGTTAACACAGGGGCCTCATATCAAAAAGGTCATGGGTTAGAGTCCCAGAGAGGGTGTGAGTCTTGAATCACTGGTCTTTCTGTGTGGAGTTTGCATGTTCTCCCTGTGCATGTGTGGGTTTTCTCTGGTGTCCGCCCACCCGCCAAAAACATGGATGTAGGTTGATTGGCTGCTATGAAACTGCCCCTATGAAAGAGGGGCCCCTCCGCCCCTCCGCAACAGACTGTTCAGGGTGTATCCTGCCTCGGTATAGGATTTGGTAACCTTCCCGCGACCACATTGGGAATAAGTGGTTCAGAAGACAAAATAAAAGTTCAAATGAGAGCTAAAACCTGCGAATAATCAGAATTCTGCTTGTTCAAAACCAACTGGGAACGGATCAGCTTAGGTTAGTTTTTGAAAATATCTCTTTAGGAAAAAACTGTTTCTAAAGTTCCTCTTTTGAATGCTTGTTTTTACACATTGGGAATGAATGGTCAGGGTCATCCAGATTATTGGAAGTGAAATGACCCAGAACAGTATAGTAGAAAATCAGTCTTTAGTGTTGAAGACAAAAGGGGGTCCTTGTTTTCCCTCTACCATTACTGATTTCTAGTCCTTCAACTCTGACGTGGAAGAACCAGCTCAGAAACTGACTGGATGTTTCTCTGTGTGCAGTTGGTTGGTTGTGAAAGATTCCTTCCTGCTCTACATGAAGCTAGACACCGGTGCCATCTCCTTTGTGATGCTCTTTGACAAAGAATTCTGTGTTAAGATGAACTCCAAAGACACAGAGACCAGACACGGCGTGCGTGTGGACAGTCTCTCCAGGTCTGTGGATTACAAGAGTCGTGATTGGAGAGCTCAGCTTCACTGAGAATGACTTCTGACGGGATGTTTGTGCAGGTATTTGGTCTTGAAGTGTAACAACTACCGGCAGGCCCGCTGGTGGGGTCAGGCCATCACAGACTTCGCCAATAAGTACGGTTCGGCTTTCCTCAAAGACCACCGCTTCGGATCGTTTGCCAGAGAGGAAGTGAACATTCCTGCCAAATGGTGAGCAAAACAAAAACAACATTAGATTTTTTATGTCGTAAATCACTTCTAATGTCCATACTTTTGGTAATGTGTTAATAAATAACTGAAATAATTTCTGATGGATTTATATTTCAAGTGCCTAATGTTTAATCCCAATAAGTCCAAAATTTTAACATTTTTCTTCAAATAAAAATTAATGCAATTTTATTATTGGGGTTATTTGGACCGCCCAACAACTATAAACAGACTTGATTAGGTTTTCAAGTAATTAGACTGATCAGATTTAGATGAGCTGTGTACCAGCTAATTAAAGTCAGGGTTTCATGTGAGATGAACTATTAGGAAGTTTCTGACATGTTTGAACGTTATCACCACAAATACATACCTGGAGTGGTTTCCTTTTTTTGTCATCCATACTTGAACTATTTGCAAACTCTTCCCTCCAGGATTCTTAAATTATTTGAATACCAGATTGTTCTTGGCCATGGATTTTGTTCTTCTCAACATCCACATTTCAATTTAAGCAGGAAGTGTTTTAATGCATGAGCTCAGTTCACACTGGTCCCTCTACTTGAGTTGTTCCCTCCGTGAGGAGTTCATCATGAATATGCTAGCTTTGCCAACTTGATGTACTAACACCGGGGGTGCCTAGCCAGGCTATCACGGTCCCCTGGTAACCTGCGGACAGATTCAATGTCAGGTGTGTAGGAAAAAAAATATGAAAAGAAGTCAGTGTTTCAAACTCAGCGACTTTGACGCTATATTTAGTGAGCATTCAGACCCTCTAGCTCTCTCTAGCTTTAAAAATCAAACAATCAATCAAACAAACAAAAAAAAAAACAGACAATCTAGTGCCTTTTTCTAGTGTTAAAATTTTTTTTGGAGTCTGTGATGGGAAGTTCTGTTGTTAACTTGTTCTCAATGAGCAGCGCCTGGTGCTGTTGTACCCTCGCCCCCTGTCCCTCCGTCTTTGCAGAGCTCAGAAGGTTTGATATTTGAAAAGTAGATCTTGAGACAAAAAAGGTTAGACACCCCTGACCTTAAATAAGATTTATGCTGTGTCATGCAAGTCGCCAAGGGGCGGGACTAAATAGGGAGCGGGAGGAAGAGGGAATTCACAGAATCAAAAACAGAAATGAAACTAAATAAAGGTGTTAATAAACTTTTTATTTTTAATATTTTTCATTTTTGAGCTGACTAACGGTACCATGTTTATGATTATGTTACAACACAAGATTTTTTTTACCACTCTTTAAACAAATTCTCTAAAATTGAGATTAAAATAAATTTACTGTAAAAAGCAAAACGCTTTAAAGTTTTTCTCCGAAGTTTCTCTTCACTATTTTAGCAGCTTAGCTAGCCACATGCTAACACAGACAGAAGATCTGCTTCTTACTGCCTGCTCAACCTGACGGAGTTTAGAGATCAGTTAAGAAGTCTAGACGTGTTTAAGTCCAGCTGGCAGCGACTGATTGCAGGGTGGTGCATGTGTGTGCGTGGACAGCCGGTTCTATTGAACGATAAGGTCTGTGTAAAATGAGGACAGACCTTTACATTTCAGTCTAACTTCAGTCTTACTCTGATGTGTTTTCTACTGGTTGTGTCAGCACGATATTGATAAAAGAATAATAAAAGAAAGGTGTGCACGTGTGCGCGCATGTGTGTGTGTGTGTCTCGCTGGAGTAACCTGACACAAAAAGAGGGAAAGTGAGACTTACCTGCTCATCACCTGTCCTCATGCTGAGCAACACTATACTATCTGTGAGATAGTGTGTGTTTGTACTTGTGTTTGTTTATGTGTGTGTGTTTGTATGTGTTTTAATGTGTTAAATCATATTTACAAACATTTACCTGTGTGTATGTGTTTGTAAACTTTGTGTTTGTTTGTGTACATGTCTGTTTGTATGTGTCTGTGTGTATATAAACAGTAGGTGTTAGTAAACTTTGTGTTTGTTTGTGTACATGTCTGTTTGTATGTGTCTGTGTGTATATAAACAGTAGGTGTTAGTAAACTTTGTGTTTGTTTGTGTACATGTCTGTTTGTATGTGTCTGTGTGTATATAAACAGTAGGTGTTAGTAAACTTTGTGTTTGTTTGTGTAGATGTCTGTGTGTCTGTGTCTGTGTGTATATAAACAGTAGGTGTTAGTAAACTTTGTGTTTGTTTGTGTACATGTCTGTGTGTATGTGTCTGTGTGTATATAAACAGTGTGTGTTAGTAAACTTTGTGTTTGTTTGTGTACATGTCTGTGTGTATATAAACAGTATGTGTTAGTAAACTTTGTGTTTGTTTGTGTACATGTCTGTGTGTATGTGTCTGTGTGTATATAAACAGTGTGTGTTAGTAAACTTTGTGTTTGTTTGTGTACATGTCTGTACACAAACATGTACACAAACATGTTTACTAACAGTGTGTTAGTAAACTTTGTGTTTGTTTGTGCACATGTCTGTGTGTATATAAACAGTGTGTGTTAGTAAACTTTGTGTTTGTTTGTGTACATGTCTGTGTGTATGTGTCTGTGTGTATATAAACAGTGTGTGTTAGTAAACTTTGTGTTTGTTTGTGCACATGTCTGTGTGTATATAAACAGTGTGTTAGTAAACTTTGTGTTTGTTTGTAAACATGTCTGTGTGTATGAACAGTATGTGTTAGTAAACTTGGTGTTTGTTTGTAAACATGTCTGTGTGTATATGAACAGTATGTGTTAGTAAACTTTGTGTTTGTTTGTGTACATGTCTGTGTGTATGTGTCTGTGTGTATATGAACAGTATGTGTTAGTAAACTTTATGTTTGTTTGTGTACATGTCTGTGTGTATGTGTCTGTGTGTATATGAACAGTATGTGTTAGTAAACTTTGTGTTTGTTTGTAAACATGTCTCTGTGTATATGAACAGTATGTGTTAGTAAACTTGGTGTTTGTTTGTAAACATGTCTGTGTGTAAATGAACAGTATGTGTTAGTAAACTTTGTGTTTGTTTGTAAACATGTCTGCGTGTATATGAACAGTATGTGTTAGTAAACTTTGTGTTTGTTTGTAAACATGTCTGTGTGTTTATCTGTGTGTATATGAACAGTATGTTTTAGTAAACTTTGTGTTTGTTTGTAAACATGTCCGTGTGTATCTGTTTTGATGTGTGTGTTAGGTTACATGCAAGAGTGTGCTTGTACTGTATGTACAATAAGTGTTTGTGTGTGTCTGTCCAAACGTTTCTTTGTGTATGTGTGTTTTTGTGTGTCTTATTGTACATGTGTAAGTGTGCTTGTGTGTGTGTGCCCAAATTTCTTGTGTGTGTTGATGTTTGTGTGTCCAGGTCTACGCACTCCATACAATGTGTATGCAGTGTACATACTACAGTGTATTATCTATCTATCTATCTATCTATCTATCTATCTATCTATCTATCTATCTATCTATCTATCTATTTATCTATCATCTATCTACCTATCATCTATCTATCTATCTATCTATCTATCTATTTATCTATCATCTATCTATCTATCTATCTATCTATCTATCTATCTATCTATCTATCTATCTATTTATCTATCATCTATCTACCTATCATCTATCTATCTATCTATCTATCTATCTATCTATCTATCTATCTATCTATCTATCTATCTATCTATCTATCTATCTATCTATCTATCTATCTATCTATCTATCTATCTATCTATCTATCTATCTATCTATCTATCTATCTATCTATCTATCTATCTATCTACCTATCATCTATCTATCTATCTATTTATCTATCATCTATCTATCTATCTATCTATCTATCTATCTATCTATCTATCTATCTATCTATCTATCTATCTATCTATCTATCTATCTATCTATCTATCTATCTATCTATCTATCTACTCGTTACAGCATTAGCTGAATTGTGCCAAATCTGAATTATTGTCCAATAAGACGTCTTTTACAAAAATCTGTTTCATCCACAGATTTGAAATTTCACACAATTATTGTTAACAATATAAACAGTGATGTTGACGAATAATGAAGCTATTTTATTGCTATGGACAGTAAAAAATAGATGTATTTAGACAAGGTTAAGAATATATGTATATTTGAGTGTTCGTCGTGTGAAATCTAAAGGAATAACAATTATTGTTTGTATTTACCTGAAAATAGAAGGTTTTTGTTTTAGTCTGATATAATACACTAATAGAAGACTTAAAATGAGTCACTTTTATAAGTTGTAGCATTTAGGGGATATCATTGTGGTGATCAACAAGCTACAGAACCGGTTTTACTATCCATAATATCAGTCAGTCAACATGAATCCTCCGTCATTTCCCCATTTTTAACCATCATCTACATTTTTTTTTTGTCTATTCAGGGTTTTATTTTCTATTCTTTCTTTGTTTTTGTGTCTTTTTTGTGGTCCCAGGGACAGCTTGGACCTAGTGGGAATCAAACCAGGTTCGAAAGTATCTCTACCACTAGGCCAACGCTCGCTGGGACCACCATAATCTATGTTTAATGTACTACTATAGTTCTGTGGTTTGGACAATGAATGTATATTTTCTTGGGTTTTGTGGCGTAAACGTGTTGCTGTTGTTCATTAGTTTTAGCCAACACACACCCACCCTGAAATACTTCCTGTGCTGAATAATCTGACTGGAATGTGGTTCAGATGTGAGTCTGAGGTGTTGTATGTACGTCATTTGGAGTTGGTGTTTTACTGAATGAATGTACCTTACCAGGATGTGGGAATCTGGAGAATTGAGCCTTTATTGGAAGGTTTTATCGTTATCTTCATTAAAGCTAAAAAAAAAAAAAAAGAGATGAATGTTTTCAGTCTTTAGTATTTTACTCACTCGTTGCGTCTAAACTGTAGGATATGATTGGTGTACCCAAAAAAGCCACAAAGGGGGGAATGTAGTATTTTGCTTGTAAAAGTAGCAAAATGTGTCTGACTATTATCAGCCTGGAAAACAACAGGTGGTCATCTGCTGTGATTAGAAAGATATGTGAGCAAGTGAAACGTTCTTGGTAACAATTAGAGGACTGATTGCTACTGATTTTAAATGGTCTACTGGTCAATCTGTAGAATGACTGGTATATGTGACAGGACATGAACAGGCTGTCTGAGTTCTAGCAGCACAGAAACATCTTGATGTCCATATTTGAAAGAATTAAGGGTGGTCTTTGGTCTCCCTGACTTTATTTAAGGAAGATGATCATGAATAACAAGGCTCTCCTTCTTGGCCCATACCTACGGTATGTGTGTGTGTGTGTGTGTGCAGGCAGACTTGTAACAGTAAAACCATCTCTGGAGAACCAGTCCCTATCCTGGTTATATGTCGTTGCATGACTTCATCGGGGATCGGACGGATGGCCGAGGACACTAGTCGGATACAACAAAACTTACAGTTCCATAGTAGTGGAATAGTAAATCCCTGAAAGAAGTAAGGCCAGACGTCAGGGATGGGTGATAAGAAAAATTTATCCTCACAATTTCTAGAATTTAGTATTAAAACATACAAAAAAACAATGTTGACAAACACCAACCGCACTTTTTTTTTTTTTTGATTGTGACGTTGTGCTGCAAAGCATTGTGGATACAAACTGTTAAAGCTCCCAGTATGGAGACAACCTCCTTCCTTTTCAGTTCTAAGCAGACGTTACATTAAATTCATACTTCACACCAATTCAGGGCTTTTAGAGAGTCTTAAGTTTTTAATCAAATGTGCTGGTTTGAATTTTACTCTCAGCAGCACCTCCTCACCAGGTGGGCCCATTTCAGAATAAACTCCTCTCTGCATGGGGAACCTGCTCGGTCGTTGTTGCAGAAATTTTTTTTAATCATTGTACGACACTCCTCCTTGAGCCGCCACCTTATTGTGGTGGAGGGGTTTGCATACCCCAATGATCCTAGGAGCGGTGTTGTCCGGGGCTTAATGCCTTTAGTAGTGTCACTCAAGGCAAACAAATCCTAGGTGATCGGCCAGACAAAGTGTGGCTCAAACACCCCAAGAAGAGATCAAATATGGTCAAGTTACCCTTGCCCGTACGTGGGTCACCGGGGCCCCCCTTTGGAGCCAGGCTCAAGGGTGGGGCACGAGAGCGAGCACCTGGGGGCCGGGCTTTTACCCATGGGGCCTGGCCGGGCTCAACCTTAACAGGGGACATGGGCCGCCCTTCCAGGGGACTCACCACCTGCAGGAGGGGCCATAGGGGTCGGGTGAAGGAGGAGATGGGTGGCAGCCAACGACGGAGAAGCCTGGGCTTCCTGTCTAAGGTTGTTGCCCCGGCCCTGGATGAGTGGAGGACGACGGAACGGAATGGAATTGTACGACAAATTCTTATTTAAAAAAATATTTTTGATAATATAAAGTATTGCTTTCTGTCCATCTTCATCAGAAAGATTTCTTCCATCCCTCCAATGGTTTAGTTTTTCTCTGTTTTTGATAGTTTAGTTTTCAATGTGTTTTTTACAGGTAGTTAATTCTTTTTTGTGTAAGGTGTTTGTGTAAAGGCTGGTGCTCCATGTGGGGATTGTAAAAATGTCTTGAGTTTTATTCTTTTGGGATTATTTTACTTGATTTTAAGAGAAAATAAAAAGCAGGTTAAATCTAATCTCTGTGGGTGGTAACCCAAAAAAAACAGGTCATGTTTCCGAGCGGTCCAGATGAGTTTCCTCATCAGGGTGGCTAGGTTCTCCTTAAGAGGTACATCAAAGTGCATCAACATGTACATAAATAACCAGCAACTTAGGACTGGCAGCCCAGTGTTCCCAGTAAAACCTGTCATGATGAGAAAGCAGCCCAGAAAGAAAGTTTATCCATGAGTGGCAGAGAAGAAGAGGTGGTAACATGTACAAATGGAGCTGTGCTGGATGATGTGATTGATTATTTTACATCTGTGTGTGTGTGTGTGTGTGTGTGTGTGTGTATGTGTGTGTGTGTGTGTCCCTCTGCAGGTATGTAAATGGTAAAACATACATGGAGGATGTAGCTGATGCTCTGGAAGCAGCCAGAGAAGAAATTTTCATCACAGACTGGTGGTGAGTTTAAATTTTTTCCAACTATATGTGTGTGTGTGTGTGTGTGTGTGTTTGTGTATGTGTCAGGGTGCAGTTGGCGGTCACCTCTACAGGAGGTTTTCTGGTCAAACGGATCAGTTTCAGTTTGACGCTGAATTGAGTCAGAGGTTCAGACTATCGTTACACACACACACACACACACACACAATGGCTGCAAACCCAGAGTGTGTGCATATGTGTGTGTGATGAACTTTTTACTAATCTATAAAGTAGGACATGGAGATTTAAAACAAAGGAATATTAAACAGATCATATTTAGGACTGATCTACAGATATAACATAGTTTATTTGTAGGATGGAGCAGGTTTGATCTGTACAGCAGAGTGTTTACTATAATGAGTGTGTGTTGTAGTGTGTGTGGTACATGGTGTGTGGATCATAATTTGTATTTACTTGGAACTATGTAGACCTGTGAATGAATATAAAAGTTTAAAGCCATATGGTCCTTCAGGCTGAGCCCCGAAATCTTCCTGAAGAGACCAGTTGTTGAAGGGAACAGATGGCGTCTGGACTGCATCCTACGGAGGAAAGCGGTAAACATGGTCACCTCTCCTCTAAACATGGATGCCACTTTTTCCTCCATCTGTAATAGGAAGTGCTTTTATTTTGTAGAACGCTGGTGTGCGGATCTTTGTGATGCTGTACAATGAAGTGGAGTTAGCTCTGGGCATCAACTCAGGATACAGTAAACGCACTCTGGTGAAGCTTCACCCCAACATCAAGGTTAGCATCTTTAGCATTAGCTGCTGACACCCTGATTCCTGCTTCCTGTCTGAGCTCTCATTGGTCCTCAGGTGATGCGCCACCCGGACCACGTCTCTTCTGCCGTTTACCTGTGGGCACATCATGAAAAGATTGTCGTTATTGACCAATCGGTGGCCTTCGTAGGCGGGATCGACCTGGCCTACGGACGCTGGGATGATAAGGAGCACAGGCTAACTGATGTGGGGAGTGTGACCCTCTCTCAGACGGAACAGGTAGCCCATCAGCACACATCTGGATCATTTCATTTCATCCTTGTAGAACAAGACGCTGTCAAAGTCCTACAAATGTTTAAAACACACAATAAAACACATCTCATTGCACATACACCTAAACATGCTATCGTTAGTTTGATCAGAAATACATAATTTAACAAAAAGGGTTTAAGTACATCGTCACACTGCACACGGTTGTAAACATCAAATCCCTTTCTTGCGGTTGCTTTATTACACCGCCTTCCACACAACCAATCAATGTTGATCTAATTCTTCATCAGTACATCCATAAATTCTCCGCTACAGCACACAGGAACACACCGTACCAGTCTGAACGGTTTGTTCTTTTAGATTTCTGTGGTCTGTTACAATTCAGTGGGATAAATACTGTAGAAATAAAATAATGAGCATTGACATTAGCAATGAAACAGATTATTATTAACTAGGATGCAGCTTAGATTTGCACTGCCTGCCCTGAACAAAATTATTCAGACTGAACTAAACTTTAAAAATAAACCTCAGTGGTTCTTCTTTGGGATTCATGTACATACAGATTAATATTAAAAAATATACGCAGTGCATGAAATGAACAGCTAACCAGATGAAATAATGCAGGACCTGCAGAATTTAAGAGATGCTGCTGCTTCACAAGCACAGCAGTGCTGCGTTCAAGAACAGCTCGGGCTTTTGACAAACCTAAAAATTTCAACTTAAAAAAAAAGTTGTGTGGTTTCCTCCTGCTAAAATCTGTCCAGCACTTTGTGAAAGGTACAGTTTGCAAAATTGTTCATGAAAATAAACTGGATGTAGATTCTTGATTCAATTAAAAAGCCAATTTATGATTAATTTTCACTAGTAAAACAAATCCACAGTGAAAGGCCCTGTCCTCACGTAGGTGGGTATCTGGTAGAATGAATATATTTTTATTTGTTTTGGTCCGTCATCCACACAAACCCGTAGGTTTTTTTTTCACTCAAAACCATTGTTTTTGACAAAAGTGAAGATTTTAGGAAACTCCGGTTTTGCGTTTGCTTGTGGACATGCATAAACAACGTTTTGCGTTTTTAAACGTCACTACCTGCGACAATTAATGCATAAACGTCATTTGTGTGCATCCTTGTTTTTAAAATCAGACAGCATGGAACCTCCAAAAAAATTATTATCCGTCACATAAGCCTTCCTAGCTCAGAGCTTACATTTAGATAAATACTGCCAACTACTGGTCTGGCATGCGTATAACCGCACTCAGAAATGTATTTATACAAATTCGTGTAGATGCGGTTAATATGAAAACTATTACGCGTGCACGCGAGAGTTTTTCCAAAATGGAGGACAGCGGATAAGCGTTTTCAAAAATACCCATCTACGTACGTGTGGACATGGTCTAAGTCTAAAACCCCGACATCGAACCTTACAGATGTTGCTTCAGTTTCTTCTTATTTTATTCAACCATAATTTTTTCAAGCCTGTTAAAAACATTCTGCAACGTGGATCAAACCAGTAAAAATGCTCTAATCAGCCCAGAAGAGAGTGATGTGGAGAATAATCGACATTCCGCTCTGTTCAGTGTTCCCAGAATGCAGCTGCATCTGTCAACACAGCTGTTCCAACCACAACCAATGAGCCTGCTTCTCAGAGCAATGGCAACGGCATCACCATGGTGCCGGACTCTGTGGATCAACCCAAACTGAAGAGTCATGCGAGGAAGAGGTGGGGCCTGTTTGCTTTGAGGAGACATAAGTATGGACAAGGCCATTCTGACAGCGACAGTGATGTTGAAGAGGAAGAAAGTAAGTGAGAACACAATAAAGATGTAATCATGTCTGTTTTTTAAGGATATGTACGTATAACAAGTCAAATCCCACGTCTAGTCATGTACAGTGAAGATTAAAAGTTGAGACATCCTCATTAAAAAGTAGTACCAAAGTCTACAAAATAAAAAAAATCTCCTAAAGGCATTGGATTACAGATTTGACATTCTTATAATACTTTTTGAAAAGTTTATTTTAATTTTCATCATTTACAAAATTACAGAAAAGCAAATAATTGTTTGAAAAAGTTTGGGCACCCTGCATCTTTAATACTTTGTACCAGCGGTGTCCAAACTGTTTGCCTCAAGATCTACTTTTCATGTGTTAAACTTCCAGATCTACCGGTCTGGTGTCAACATCGCAAATACATACAGATCGTTTCCATCCTCCTGTAAAAGTACCCTCACCCTAACCTTAGACATCACATCACAAACCCACCCGCTCTCAAACAAACATTTACAGACATTCCATGCGCACACAGTGCTTTAGCGGGAAAGCAGGTGCTGCTCATTGAGAACAGGGTTAACAACGTCAATTCCAAAAATGTCCTATAAATCTAGACAAGTTGCTAGATTGTTGCTTTTTTGTTAAAAAAAAAAAAGTTGGTAGAGGGTTTTGCTATGAATAGCATCAGAGTCGCAGAGTTGGCAATATTTACTTCCTGTCATTTTCTTTTTTTCCCGAACACACCTGTCGGTCGCCTAAAATCAGATTGACTAGTTGAGCACTACTGCTCTATACTGACCCCTTTTGACAAGCATCCGAATTTATAGCTTTGTAGTCAGCTAAGAGTCTGTCAAGTCTTGTTTGAGTCATTTTTATCCTTTCTCCCTCAAAAAGTCTTCTTGTTCTTTGACATTTCTAATATGTCTGTAACGGTTTATTTTAAAGGTCTATGCATATATTTTTAATTATATTGAGATCAGGAGATTATGAAGGGACTAGTAACGCCTTGTGACATAATCCAACATGGATTGTAATGGATTATATTCCATTTGTAGAATCCATCCTCCTTACTTTCAGCTTTTTTTCACAGATGGCATCAAGTCGTTGTACAATGTTGGCTGAAATTTTGTAGAATCCCCTACTCTTCACTCACTCAAATGTTCTTTGTGTTTGATCCATCCCATGCTTAACAGTTGGACAGGGGTTCTTTTGGTTAAATTTTGTGGTATTTTTTTTAAAAACATTTGTTCATTCTGACCAAAAGGTTCTGTTTTATCCTTTTTAATCTATAGGACTTGTTTCCAAAATACATCTGTCTTGTCAAGATGCTCATTTCCAAACTACCAATGCTGATTTATTGATTGAAAGTGGAAATAATGGAAACAAAATAAATTTTTTTAAATACATGCGATACAGATACAATACAGTAGACCCTTTTTTTCCACGGTAGTTACATTCCAAAAAGAACCCATGATAGGCAAAATCCATGTAGTAGAAACCTTTATTTTTTTACAATTATAATACAATTAAATACTCAATTATACATTGAAAAGAAAGAACAAACCATTTTACAGGCTCAAGCATTTGTTTCACAAATAAAAGTACTTTAGGAATGTTATTTTCAACAAATAACGGAGATTAGCACCGCCCACCGTGTCCTGAGTAATTGGATTAAACGGGAGAAAATTAAAAATTATTATGAAAAAATACAAAGAACAGTCAGACAAATAGTGACTCATGTCTATTTCACTGCTCATCAGACTGAGCCGCTGCATCCTGACTCCGCTCGGTAGGGTTTTCATCTTTTGAAGCTCGCAGTAATTACGTGGAATTTGCATGTACGTTATGTAAATTTGGCAAGTTGTTTTACGCATGTGTAAATGTTAAACTGCAACGTTATTAATGCACGGGTAGAGAAGAAGCAGAGTGACTTTTTAGCCAATCAGAATGCAGAAAACAATGCACGATGCAAATCTGTGAAGTAGCGAAACCACAAAAAGTAAACCGTGTTATGCCGAGGGATCACTGTATAGGAATATCTCACCTTTAATTTGATGCCTTCTGGAGATTTTTTCCATCTTTTCATGACTTCTTTCTGCACATTACCAGTACTACATTACCAGTACTACCTGACTGGTATTATTCACTGTAGACAGCCAATCACATGGCAGCATCCAGTCATGTGAATGTTTTAGCTCATATGTTCATCTACCTCAGTGTTTGTAATCTTTCATTCAGCTTTGGTGTATTTTATCAGGTTGGTCTAACAGCATCAGCAGCCAGCTCAGTCTGATCCCCGGCACACCACTCGCTCAGTGTCAGGCTGGTGAGTCGGTCTGGACTCACGGAGGTTTTTCACTTCCTGTTTCCATGAGTGCTTTGCAGTTTGTTTTGGTTGTGGCTCCTGAACTAAAATGTGTTTGACGTGATGGTGTGAATAATCTTTTGATTGTTGTACTACAACAACCTGGGAAGTTGCGCTTGTTACAGTGTTGTTTTCGTCAACGATGACGAAAACTAAATGATTTTGTTGACGAAGCATTTTTTTATGACGATGACATAACAATAACAAAATAAATGCAAAATTTTGGTGACTAAAACTAGACGAAAACTCCTTTGGGTTTTCGGGACTAAAACGTGACTAAAATGAAAATATAAAGAGATGACGTAACGTGACTAAAACTTAAATTAAAATTTGTCCAAAGACGAAGACTAAAATGAAAACTTAGATGGCTGCCAAAAACAACAATGGCTTGTTAATGTTTCTTTATTTGTCCTTCAATATTTCTAAAAGTAAAGTCAATTATTTCAAGTGTGATACGTTGGTACAGAGACGTCAAATGATATGCTGGATAGCATGATATTAGATAACTTTGGAAAATAAGGAAAACTATCCTGTTTTTTTAATACAAATGCTTTCCGGAAACAAGAGAAAGAACATCGCTTGTGTTTATCCATCGTTAAACAAACGGATATTTCTTCTCCTTCGTTCTGTGAGACGGATACTTAATTTCAGGATACTGAGGATGTTGTGTTTCTCCTGCTTATATCAACTGTGGTTGTGTGAGACATTAACAAACATTCACTCATCATCAATAAAAAAGTCTTTCTATCTGTTAAGTTTTTCTTTGTAGATCTTTAGGATTATTTTGATCCATCTGAGGAGGTGATTTGAAATAAAACTGTGAGTTTGCATGTGTTTGTGAAGTTTATTTATGTGCTGTCGTCCTTTCAGCTGCTGTTTCATGTCTTTAAAAGTGCTGTTTAAAACTTCTTCTAAACATCGACTTTCCACTACCGCTGCTTCACCGCTAACGCAGCAAACAGATGTTTGGAAGGATCTGTTCTGTTCTGTGGTCGTTAGGAAGGTCAAATTACAGATCAACTGAACTTTTACTCTAAATATTGTTTATATTTTTACCACAAGGTTTTAAAAGAAACGTAACTTTTCTTTTTTTTTTTTTTTTTTTTTTTATCATTGAGTTTGCATTATAAGCCAACATTTCTAAACCTCAATAGAAAACATGTGTTTTGTGGGTTTTTAAAGACACTAACCTTTAATGTTTCTTGATGTAAACATTAAGCCAAAAAAGTATTTAATTAGAGATGAGGATACAAAGAAATGCATTTTTTTGTTTTCTTTTCTTTTACTAGTTAAAAAAAAATAATAACTTAATCAATATTTGACTTTTATAAAACTTTTTAACTGAGATAAAACAGAATATTATAAATTATGAATCAACATTTCTGGCTAAACTTAATTAACCCTTTATTGGGCAAAACAGTCGAAAGTGGATGTGGCAACGAAAGTTAGAAAACGAGATTGTTCCGGAAAGTAGTTCACTTCCGGTTTCTTGTCGGTTCGAAAGCGTGTACGCCCGTTCAGAGTTAAAAACGGTGAAAAACTTTTGCCCGCGAAAAGGTTTAATATGCAAATATAAAAAACCCAACATAAACAACATGATTTTACTTTTATTATAAATGAACATTTCTGGCTAGATTTAATTAACCCTTTACAGGGCAGAACGCACTAGTTAACGGGCAAACCGGCTGAAAGTGTCCGTGGCAACTCACGTTAGAAAACAAAATTATTCCAGGAAGTAGTTCACTTCCGTTTTTCTGTTAGTTCGAAAGCGTGTGCGCCCATTCTGAGAAAAAAAAAGTAAAAAACGTTTGCCCGTTAAAGGGTTAATATGCAAATGGAAAAAAACCCTGCATTTTCTGTAATTCTGTTAATTTTGGCTTCATGAGTCTAATCTACACAAAAGAACATGGTTATTTAAAAAATGGGTTTAAAAGTTCAATTCTTTCTCCATTAAAGTGTAATAATGATAATAATATTGTGTTATTTATGTTTAGTATAACAAGAATTATTACTTTTTAAAAGCCTAATCCCCTCTCTTTACGTTCCTCCACTTGGGGCGGCAGACCCCCCCTCTGAGCTGCAAAGGGCACTATTTTTTTTTTGTTCGAGGTCTGTGGTCTTTGCATTTGGAGCTGTTGCTTCCTAGGTGCTTCACATTAGGTAGTGAATCGGTCCTGTGAGTGTTTGAAATCACAACCAGATGAAGCCAACAGGACCACTTTTATAGAACAGAGACCCAATCCTGAAGTCACCAAACCGTATCCTCCCACCCTCTAAGCAGCAGTTAGACATTCTGTTCATGAAAGTAACTGTGACCAAAGGCTGCCTTGGCAAAGCCCGAAATACACTAGAAAACAAATCTGTATTACCACCAGCAATGTGGACCAAGCTCTGGTAACAAGAAATTTGTATTCCTGCCAGTGGAGTCCGAGATGGACATGATCAAATACCCTGTCCAGATCCACAAATCCCATGTAGACTGGTTGGGCTTTAAAAATGATCCATGTAGGGATCCCTGTAAAGATTAATGACTTTCATTTAATGCCAGAGTAACTTGCAAAGCATGCGTCAAAATTTGAGCCACTTTGGTAGAAATTAAGGTAAAGTGTTCGACTAAATTAGTTTGCAGTTGTGTTTAAATGTTCAAATATTCAGAAGCTGGGACATAAATTGACACCTGCAGTTTAACTGGTTGGTTAAATAAAATATTTGTGTGTTATTTTGTGATAAATAAATAAAAATGGATCTGTTTGTTTCTGTAGGAGGTCGCTCTGTGCAAAACCTGAACACGGGGATTGGAGAACTGGTTGGAAACACTCGGTTCTGGCACGGCAAGGACTACTGTAACTTTGTCCACAAGGACTGGATCCAGCTGGACAAACCTTTTGATGGTAAATGCTAGAATCATATTTTCTTTTTAAAAAACACATACAGTATATGGGCTTATGCTTCTCACTTTGTTGCTTCAGACTTTATCGATAGGTATACAACTCCCAGAATGCCCTGGCATGACATAGCCTCTGTAGTTCATGGAAAGGCAGCTCGGGACGTGGCCAGGCACTTCATTCAGCGCTGGAACTTCACCAAAGTAAGAGGGAACAATCGATCTGCCTTTAGAAAAGATAGAAGCTAATCTTCTCTGAGTATTCTGGTTTTGTTTTGGACATTTCTGTGACGAAGTGGACAAAAAAAAAATCCCCAAATATTAACTGTTAATCTGATTGAGAACAAGATTAGGTTGACTTAAACGAGTCAAACAACATGCCTCTGCCTACCCTATACCACAATAATGTATTAATAATGCAGGGTTGAGGTCGTTTGGACAAGGTAGAAGCAGTCATTTGTGTAAGGTTTTTATATTTTTGATGTCGTACAAACATGGACAGAAATGAATAACTGAGGAATAGTGAAAACGGAAAAAGTTACCAACATAGAAGACTGACTGAATGAGTACAGAAGGTAAAGATTTGATGAGAATAAATGGAGAAAATGTGTATTTACGCAGGGTGATATTAATAATCTGCACCTGCCTTTCACACTTGAATCGGGCAGACAGGACAGACTATAAAGACGGGGGAGGACTTGCTTTGGAACCAGCTGATACCGTTCGACTTCACAGTCATTTTAATTCAATCCATTACATTGTGATGAGTGATTCATACTTGTTATGTTATGAGCAGATTGTGAAGCCAAAATACCGGCCTCTGTCCTATCCATATCTACTGCCCAAGTCTCACACCACCGCTGGAGAGCAGCATTACCATGTCCCCAACTGTGTCACCACAAAAGTACAGGTCAGTTCACATAGCTTGTATGCTTTGTTCATTTCTCCATTTTATCCTTTTGGTACATTTCTTCAAATCAAAGCAAACCAATTGGAATAGATCTGTGACTATGATTAGACGCTGAACATGGAGCTGTGTGTTTGTCTCCCCCAGGTCCTCCGTTCTGCCTCAGATTGGTCCGCTGGGATCATACACCAAGAGGAGTCCATCCATGCGGCGTATGTCGGCACCATCGAGAACAGCCGGCACTTTTTATACATTGAGGTATTCATTCTTATAAAATAAAATGCTGTTTGTTTCTGGTCATATGGGTTAGTTTACTATTTGTTCTGACAAAGGGTTTCATGTCTCACCGTATGTTTGTATTTGGGTATAGGGACCCACTCCTCTGTAATCCTCTTTATTTTTATGTGTTTTCATGGTATGATTACTACCAATGAGAGAATTCTTATCTCATAGCATAAATAGATCAAATTGTAGCTTTGGTTAGCTCAGAAGAGATTGCTCAGTTTTATATTTGGTTTTGAAAGAGTCCCTCACCCCTATTTACAAATCAAGTAACGGAGGGAGATCAATTCCTGAGGTGAGGGATTGAGTGTGAGCAGAGCACAAAACAGTTCCTGCTTACATTAGAATGTACCATGAACGAAATTTGTGGACAAGAACAACCTGGCGTTCAAATAATACCTGGATACCGGACGGGAGGACTCGGAAAAGACTTAAACATACAGGAATAAAATAGAAAAGCACAGGCTTTTTTAATGTGAGAATAACTTTCAAATATGATAGAAACATCCAAAAATTTCACATTGCATTACTGACGTAGAAAACTTCAAAGTTTTCTTCCGGACAGAATATTTGAAGATTGGGAGGGATGGACAGGATTAGAAATGAGTACATCAGAGGAACAGCACATGTTAGAGGTTTTGGAGATAAAGTCAGAGAGGCAAGACTGAGATGGTTTGGACATGTGCAGAGGAGAGAGAGAGAGTACATCGGAAGAAGGATGCTGGATTTGGAACCACCAGGAAAAAGGACTACAGGAAGACCAAAGAGGGAGGTTCATGGATACAGTGAAGGAAGACATGAAGATAGCTGGTGTGACCAAAGAGGATGCAGGAGATAGGGTTAGATGGAAGAACTGACTTGCTGTGGAGACACCTGAAGAGAAATGCTAAAAGAAGAAGAAGATGAGAGTTGAAATGTCTTGGTTTTTAAATCCGCTGTCCAGAAGACAACAATGAAGTCTCTATTTGATGGATCAATCTTGGACAAACGAGGGATTCCCCAGACTTTAATTTACTAACATTCACAGAGTTTAGACTTTCTAGTTCAAGCTGGACTTTTTACAGACCGCGGTTAATTTAATAAGTTTATTAACGAACCGTTTCCAGAAACCTTAATGGAGATGATGTTAAACATTTCAAATCTGAAGGTAGAATAAAATCTTTTATGATTCCAATCACTGTGATTAGTTGGAAACGTTCTGTATTACTTCCTCTTACAGGAATCAAATAAACACAAATAAATGTTCATAATTTTACACTCAAAAGAGAACATTTCTAGCAGATATTAGTGAGTGAATAAGTGACTACGTAGAAACATCTAGACCAGCGTTCTTCGGCACTGTAATCTACCATGAGATAAGTGTCATAGAAAATTCTTATTTCAGCGAATACGTAAATTGCAATCTACCAGTAAGCTCCCAACGATTGTTTTGGTGTTTGTGTCAGAAAAACTGTATTAAAGCTTATTTATTTATCTTACTCAGTATGATATTCCTCTTTTTATTTACAGTCAGGCATAAGTTGTTTACTGTAACCATAGCAACCCACTCCACCATCTTTGCTGGTGGTGTACCTCCAGGTTTTTTTAGATTAAAAAAAAATGTACCTTTACTTAGAAAAGGATAAAAAAAACGCTGATGTAGCATATTTAATATTCACCCTAAGATCTGGATTCATATTCATAGTTTACATGCATTCTGTTAATAATGAATTAAATAAATAGGGCTTTGAATTCTTGTAGCCTCGGTCTGTTCCTGTTCCTTTTTTTAAAAGCAGTACTTTGCATAAACGTAACCTAAGCTATTTTAAAGTGGTTCCAAGGTAAAGATTTTCAGTTCTTCTGAAAGTTTTTCAAAAATTTTTTTCGTCTGTTTCACACATGGGTTTTTCCATCCAACCGATCTCAGAGAGATATTTTCTATTTCTCATTTTATTTGTTTACTATATCTATAATAAATATGGAACCTTTATAACAAGTGTTAGGGAATCATTTCCTGCAGCCTCGGTGAAAGTTTGTTTTTCTGTTTCACAGAATCAGTTTTTCATCAGCTGTGCAGACAACAAACATGTTTTTAACAAGATAGGAGACGCCATCGCAAAACGGATCATCAAAGCCTACCAGTAAGATGCTCACACACACACTGATACAGATACATGGACCAAACACATGCACACCTTTACACACACACACCATATATCCAAAGGTGGATGAAGTACTCACTTTTTGTATTTAAGTAAAGTACAGGTAATTAGGAAAAAAAAATACTTGAGTAAAAGTAAAAGTACCAATTTAAGATCTACTTGAGTAAAAATACAAAAGTAATTGGTGTAAATTTTCCTTTTTAAGTAAAAAGTCAAAGTATTCGACCATATGTCAAATGTTATTTTTTGTATTGTAGGGTCACACATAAATATTCTGTGTAACGATTGATCAACTTTTGATTTTAAAGTAAACACAACGAACAACGATATTCTCTTTTTCAATTTGTGCTATGTTTGATGTTAGTTTTTTGGCGGTGAACGACTGCGGAAAATGTTTACTCTTGATTCTGATTGGTCATTGATTCATTACTTCTTCTCCCTCTTGGAGACCACAGGCGATCAAATGCTCCCTCTACAGGTTGATTTTGGCAATGCAGCTTCAAGATGCGCTAAAAAAAAAAACTGTATATTTTTCAAATTTCTGATTGAAAATGTAACAAAAAATGCAAAACGGAGACGGTGGCCGCGTGGTTAGCGCGTTCGCCCGCGGACCGGAAGGTCGCGGGTTCGCGTCCCACGGAGAGCACGTCTAGGGTCCTTGGAGAAGACACCTAGCCCCCACTTCTCCCACCATTGGCGCCGTTGAAGGGCAGCCTGCTGCGGTGTAAGGAGTGCAGCAAACAAATTTCCCCGGTGAGGGATGAATAGAGTAATTCAAAAATAAAAAAAAAAAAAAAAAACACACTTTTAAAAAGTAACCGAGTAAAAGTACAGATATTTGCTCTAAAATATAGTGAAGTAAAAGTAAAAGTACAGGTCTTAAACTTTACTTAAGTAAAGTACAGATACACAATTTTTTACTTATGTATAATAACAAAGTACACTTACTTTGTTACGTTCCACCACTGCATATATCACTGCTAGTTCATTCATTTTTCTGGAAGTTACAGACCAGGAAGGCCAAATGAAGTGGCCTCTGGGCACCACCGTGCAGATCAGCTTGTTTGTAACTTTTCGTTCACTAGCATGTTTGTGAGAAACGTCAGAAACACCAGGTAGTGTTCATCTCTTCTGCTGGGTCACCGTGTGCTGTTGGGTTTGCAGGGAAAGTCAAACCTTTCGAGTTTACGTGGTGACACCTCTGCTGCCGGGCTTTGAAGGAGACATAAACACTGGGGGAGGCAGCGCCATCCAGGCCGTCATGCACTTCAACTACAGGTGTGTGTGTGTGTGTGTGTGTGTGTGTGTGTGTGTGTGTGTGTGTGTGTGTGTGTGTGCGTGTGTGTGCGTGTGAAAGTAGCCCTCCATCACATTGTTTGTAACATACTTGAAATAATTTTCTTCATGTTTTCATGTTGTATATTGGTATAAATGATATTCTGGCGTTCTAGCTGGAACCTCTGTAGAAAGAAACATTATTTATTACCACATAGAAATTTAAAAAAATATATTTTGAAAATAATTTATATGAAAATTCCTTCCATCTAAAGTGATCCTACTTTGCAATTTAAAAGTAGCAGAATATTTATTGATCTATAAGTCGTTATTGAGCGTTTACTGTTCTGCAATCATTGATGGAAGGATGAATGGTTCTTTGTAAACAGTACATTTTAGGTAACTGCTTTCCATCCAAAACGTTTCATTTTTTGAAATCATATTATAATAAAGTGGGAAACAACTGGATTTTTTCATTTTGTGTTTGAGGTTTGGAAACCCACACCATTTGATTTTATCTTTATTTATGCTCCCACGTCGTCCAGGACATACCAACAACAACAAAACAAAAAGTTCTATAGAAGATTACACACAGCATCATGCTTTTTAACTCCTGTATCTAGTGCACATCTGTTCATCTTTATATTCAATAAATATATTATTAATGCATGTTAAAATAATCATTTAAAGTTTCTTATTATTTATTCTTAATATTTGTCCTTCCATCTTTATTACCAACATTACTTAAGTCATCATCACATCTTAAAATAAAAATAACCCTATTAAACACCAACACAAGGTGGTTAAAAAAATGCCCACCATGCTTTTCTATCTCTGTGTTTCTTCAGGACGATGAACAGAGGAGACAACTCCATCATTTCCCAACTCACCAAAATAAGTAAGTCAGCACCACTATGAACAAACACACGAAGCAGTCCCACTGGTTCAAGTCTGGAGAATAAAAGCTTCATCCTGATGGACCTCATTTATAAACTTTATGTAAATCTTAAACTGAGTAAGCCTATTTGCTTTGCTTATACCCCTTAAATCACAAGAACCCCCATGAGTCCCCTCATGCAATTAAGCTTTACATATCACAACTGGGACAGGTTTTAACACAGCGCCCTTACCACACCTCTGGAGCTCCAGACGTAGGTTATAGAAAAGACTTGATTCATAGATCTTCAAAAGAGCCAGTGTCACCTGTCTTTACTCCTGCAGTGTTGACGTTTCCCACATTTGAAAGATGGTTCTTTCTGTCCTCAATTAAATTCTGGTTCTGTCCACAAGTGTTATCTTTACCCCACGACTTATGATTTGCATATGGCAATTTCTGATTTTGCTCAGAGTTACGCACTCTAAGTGACCACGCACTCTGTGAGTTACTACGCACTTCTGGAGTTACCACACACTCTTAGTTAGTACGCACTCGCTTTTTAAATCCCTCAAATTCTGTTGTATTTGGATTTTGACGTAAGTCTGTTTTATGAATGAGTCCCCTGATCATTTTCATTTTTAAAGTTTAACGATACACAATGGCTGAAAATGTCATCTTCTTCTTCTTTCGGCTTTTCCCTTTAGGGGTCGCCACAGCAAGTCAGTTTCTTCCATCTAACCCTATCTGCTGCATCCTCTTTGGTCACACCGACTATGTTCATGTCTTCCTTCAATGTATCCATGAACCTCCTCTTTGGTCTTCCTCTAGTCCTCTTTCCTGGTGGTTCCAAATCCAGCATCCTTCTTCCTATGTATTCTCTCGCTCTCCTCTGTACATGCCCAAACCATCTCAGCCTTGCCTCTTGAACTTTATCCCCAAAACCTCTAACATGAGCATTTCCCCTGATCCTGTCCATCCTGGTCACTCCCAGAGAGATCCTCAGCATCTTCATCTCTGCTACCTCCATCTCTGCTTCCTGTCTTTTCTTGGCCGAAAATGTCATAATCCTGATTATATGTTAATATTTTAAGTTTAGTTATGCAGTCCCCCCTTCTATATTTTTATTGACTCTTGATTTTCTTGAAAATTCATGTTCAAATTATTAAAATTTGATTTATAATTTTTCTATATGGAAGAAACCACATGACTAAAAATACACCATTTACTTCAATCAAACTCTGTCCATGATGAAAATGGCTTTTGTACCAAATATCTGAAAATGAGCTGGTTTGAAATAAGTTGGTGGATCTTCTCTTTGCTTCCAGTGGGTGAAAGCTGGAAGAACTACATCACCTTTGCTGGTTTGAGGACCCATGCTGACCTGGGAGGAAAGCTGGTCACTGAGCTCATCTACGTGCACAGCAAGATGCTCATCGCTGATGACACAACAGTTATCATTGGTGAGCTCCATCACACAGGATTCCTCTAACGTCTCGCTCTACATGAGGAGTTGAAGCCACCATCCAGCCATGGTTTATAATTTAAAGAAACTTAAAGCTTTTTGTAATAAAAGACTGAAGCAGGCATGGTTGAGGGATTGTGGTGAAGCTGCTGCCATACAGGCTAAAAATACACCGCGTCCTCTCAGGATTTGAAACAGATGCTAACTCCCCTCTGGTTTCTCTGGATGGGATCATTTCGTGGTGTTTTCACTGGTCAGTCAAAAATACATCAAGATTTAGAAAAATAAAGAAGGACAGATGTCTTCAAAAGAATATTTAATTATTCATCCAGAAAAACATTTGTGAGGTCATACTGATGTTGGAGGAAGGTGTCTGGCCACCGACTCTGTCAGCTCTGTGCGGTTTGTTACGGGCGCTGTTTTGATTAAGAAGCCAGCTACTAATTGGTGCCACAAAGTTGGGATTATGGAATTGTTAAAATTGTGTTAGTATACCAACGCACATAGTTCATTTTACTGAATCAAAGAGCCAAATGCAGCTTCTGGAGAACAATTACATACCATAATACTAGCTCCACCATGCCTTACACTTAGTACAGCGATCAGCTCCATCTAAACAAAACCATTTAAGTTTTCCATTTATGGCCTTGTGGGTGGGCCACGTTGAATTTTTAGAGCTGGAAATGTGCGGTCAATGGTTCAGTCTTCATTTGCATAGCAAACTCCTAGGCAACCAGAAATGAGTTTTGAAAGTACAGTACGTGGTCCTGCCACTTGAGACCTTAACTGCAGCTAATCAGCCTGACTTATGGTATGGCTTCCTGCTGTCATTGGCTAAGTAAAATCTGTCAAAAAAATCTGACTTGGTGGCACGGTGGGTAACACATTGGTCTCACAGCTAGTAGAACGTTGGTTCGAGCCCGGGTTGGGAATGAAGCTTGAAACTCCGTTCTTTCTGTGTGGAGTTTCATGTTCTCCCTGCATATGCTTGGGGTTTCTCCAGGTACCCTGGTTTCCTCCCACCCTCTAAAAACATGCATGTTTGGTTGATTGGCCACTATAAAATTGCCCCAGGGAATAGTTGTGTATGTGTGGCCTGCAGCAGACTGGTGACCTGTTCAGGGTGTACCCTGCTTCTTGGCTGAAATCAGCAGGAATAGGATCCGGACCTCCTCGTTACCCTGACGGCAATAAGCGGTTCAGAAGACAAAACAAAAATCTCACAAATGTCCTTACGTTGGGTGAAAAATTGCTGCTTCTTTTAATCGATGCATCTGATTGGCCAGTTGTTAACTTAAATAAATTGTGCTTTGGAAGAAATAACGGCAAAAAATAGGACGGAGGTGAACCAATTTCTTTTTATTCCTAAATTATATTATAAAACTGAGTTGTTTTGTAGCTTTTTTTATACCGCAAACCATTACTTTGATCAACTCTAAACAAGTTTATCTAAATTTAAAAACACCTCCTGCCACATTAAGTGACACCGTTTGATCTAAAACTCCAGCTTTTAGTTGGTGTGAGAAATTTGAAGTTGAATGCAGCAACAATATGTTGTTTTAAGATTTTTCTAGGAAAGTGTCTCCATCATCTAGAAACTAAGTTTGTTCAGAAAACGGTCAAAGAAAAATTTCTTGGAACAATCTCCCATGTGGTTTTTCAGCCCAAAAGCAGCTGCTGGTGGTTTCTAATGGCTGCTTTGTTCCTGCAGGCTCTGCCAACATCAACGACCGCAGCATGCTGGGAAAGAGAGACAGTGAGGTGGCTGTAATCGTAGAGGACTCTGAGATGATTGACTCTGTGATGGACGGCCAGCCTTATAAGGCGGGAAAATTCGCTTTGGAGCTGCGCCTCGAATGCTTTAGGTACGGAAATACTTTGTTCTAAGTCAAATAATTTAGTTTTAAATGCAATCTTTAACAAATTACTTAAAGTATCTAAAATATTTATTGTCATTGAACAAGAAGGAAACAACACAATCACAGTATTTTAATGCCTTTTGTTTTTTTTTTATCATAACTTATCAACATTACTATTCTGCACTTCTCATGTTATTTGAACAAAATTATTCTAGACATCTTATTTTCTTACAGACTGTTTTTCCTTGACTTCACTTGTCTTTGTTGCCTCCAGGATGATCCTCGGTGCTTATAGCGATCCATCTATCGATGTTTCCGATCCCATCAGCGATCACTTCTACAACAATGTCTGGTTGACAATCAGTACTCGAAACCACAAAATCTACCAGCAAGTGGGTTTAAAGTTTTATATCTATGAGTTTATTCTCGGGAAGACATTTTATCCACTCCTGCTATCATTGTTGCCACACCCATTTTAAAATTTTAAAACATGTCAAAACACTAGTGATGTAGCGTTAGTAAAAAAATCACAGGGTGATTTTACAATATTAAAGTCACATAATAATATGTATCATAATATTGGGGAGTGACTCAAGGTATGGTGAGATGGTTATCGATACCATCTTATTGATACCAGTACTCTTATCAATGCCAGTTATCAATCCGGTATCATATTGATACTCTATTTTTTTGGTGTAAAAACAAGTAGAGAAAGACAAACAAACTATATGGATTCAACAAGACCTTTTATTTTGAAAACCAACTTAGAAATAAAATTTTTATACAGATCATTATGTTCAAATTTATACAAGATACCTAAAAGAAGACTTAGAATTTTTCTACAGTCTTGTGTTTTAATTAGTTTTATATGTACGTCGGATATTTACAAAAAAAAAAAAAAAGGGACAATATGAACTTTCAACCTGTTAACATTTAATTGTTTTTACATTCTGATTTCTGCATTCATTTTTATTAAAATTTTGTGCACTTACTTTTGATAAAACAACATTTTTATCAGGTGTGTGCATTTACAATACACACCTGTTTATTCAACGGCACTGGTCTTATGCAACCACTTTGGATCATCCATGAAAGCCATCGGGGCAAAAAACATGCACTTAAACGAGCGCATTGGATGTTAAATCAAGCACGTTAGACTTGAAGTCTAGCTCTTTAGAAAAGCAGGTTTTAAGCGCGTTAAGAAGCGCGTAAAAATGGTCTTCTAGCACGGTATCCACACGTAAAATTCTGATTCAAAATTGTAATGTGAATTGATGCAAGATATATTTTGGTTAACGATTAAGATACAATTTTGTCTTGTTTTTCTTTTACTGAGTCTACCAAACAAAAAAATATCATTCATTCATTCATCTAGCGCGCTTTTCTTAACATCTAACGCGCCTGTTTAAGTACGTACATTGGCTCCGATGGATTTCCATAATCTTTTTACGTTACTTTGCTGCTCTGCCATTCTCTTGTGACACAACTGTTTTCACCGCAGTAGAGACAGAGACAAACGGAAAAAAAAAAGTAGTACGCCTATTCCATTAAGAATACTGATGAGGCTAAAAGTTTTCGATCCGGTAAAAAATGCTAATCGGGTAACGGTGCCAAACGATGTCGAAATATTGTAGATCTTACGATAATGTTTGTTTATGAAACAAGACAGACAATTGACAATTCATCATCTTCATCCACTGAATGGGTGTGACTACGTTCTTGTTGGCAAAACAGCAGCTCAAATATTATCATAATTCTAGTCATTTTAAGTGTAGACACATTAGTTTTGATTTAATAATATCAAACTACAATTTTGGAATAATTTTACTGTTGGAATACTATGTCCTTTCCTTGCTCATGGGATTAACCCCATGAGCAAACACTGAACTAAATAAGACAAAAGAATAATAACTAAAACCAGTAAAACTGGTTGAAACAATTTAAGAAATTAATCTTAAAACTCAGAAAAATAAAACGGTGTAAAAATAGAAAAGTTAACAAACCAATATATACAGTCTATATATTAAATACAAAAAATAAATCTTAAGCAAAAATAAAAATCAAGATAAAGCCAAGTAAATATGTGGTTTTTCATCATCCTCTTAAAAAATAAAAAGACTCTGCGTCCCTGAGGTCCTCTGGCAGGCTGTTCCACAGGCGAGGACCATAATCCTGGAATAATGGCCTCACAGTCGGTATTTTATGCCTAACGTTGTTGCACCACACAAACAAAAGACATTTTAAATTTAACTGGTGCGCTGTAATGATGTAGTTATTAAAAAACAAAGTGCATCCTTGTTTGATGATGCACTTTAAACTGCCAGTATATAAATTTAATAGTTATACAGATGTGGAAACATTTTTTTACATGTGATATACAGTACCTCATGGTTTCATTCGTGAACATCTTTTTTTCACTCTGATTCTGCATGAATATGTAGACCAAAAACATAAAGTTTATTTTCCACTTCTACCTTTTTATATCTCCCACATCTCCCAAACCATTCCTAGACATTTTATTGCTTCCAGTTACTCAATACTAACTATAAATGAACTAATAAAGTTTGAGATGTAAGGCAGGTGGATCCATCAACTTCTTTCTCTTTGCAAGTAAATTAAGACGAGATTGAACTAAAATTTTTTCATTTTTTTTTTTTATTTTCAGATTTGTCTCACTACATAAACCTTGTTTTTTTTTTTTCCAGGTTTTCCGCTGTCTGCCATCCAGTGATGTCACCAGCATCGCCAAGCTGGATGAATACAAACAAATTCCACCTCTGGAAAGTGAAGACCCAGAACAAGCTCGTGAAGAGCTGAAGAAAATTCGTGGCTTCCTGGTTGAGTTTCCTCTTATGTTTTTGTACGATCAGAATCTGCTGCCTCCCATTGGGTCCAAGGAGGCCATGGTACCCATGGAGGTCTGGACCTGAGGAACTGAAACTCATTGATACTGACACCCTATTGGAGAGCCAAGTGACTGATAAAGACCTGCATTCCGTCCAGTGTGACTCCTAAAAAAATGAAATAACACAGGATGTATTTTTGGTTTTGAAGCAGCTTATTGGTTGCAGTCTCTTTTTTTTTTAGGTTTTTATTTTACCCCTGATTACCCATGAAGGGTGTATTTTGTTTAATCCAGTTTTCCTCAGAGACTGTTATAAGATAGCTTCAGCCTACATTGTTGTTCAAACTTCCATTCCATCAAGAACAGAAATACTTTCTGAATGCAGTTAGATGATCTAATCCACACCAGCCGAAAATCCAGCTAGTCACCTGAGGTCAGCACCCATCATGCCAAAAACAAAAAGCACAACAATAATTTGTATTTCTAAAATAGAGATTAGACATTTAACTAATCCAGACAGGATTTTCTGCCTGCAAAAATTAACCTAGAGTTTAAACTTTACACTACATTAAGGCAGACAATTTGTTTTCAGTTTTTGAAACCACTTGATTCTCTCAAGAATAGAGAATACACGTGGTATTTTAACATTTACAGCTAACATTTCTGGAATTATTTCTATATTTGGGGTCTTTCTAAATAAAACACTATGCATTGAATTGGTTAGAAGTGTCACTTCTTATGATGCACATTGATTTATAGTTGAAGTTCAATCTGCAAGTTTACTATATAATTGCAAACAAACAACAAGATGGACTTTTACAACTTTAAAAGAACTTTTTATGACCTGATGATCTACTTTGAGAACCTGGTGGTTATTTCTGAACACAAACACATATTGGTATTTTATCATGAGAAGAAGTCTCGTTATTTAAATGTGTGAACCACATAACAGAATGCCCAATGAGAGATTGGCTAGCAAACGTTTTTGCAGGAAAATGGATCTCCACCAGCAACTCCAGTTTAATCTCAGTATGCTCTTCTGATTTCCAAACAACCCTATGCAAAGTCATGCAGCTCACTGGTTGATTTTTAAAAGACACTAAAACATACAAGTAAATATCATCTGAGGAGTGGATGAAAACTTGGCTTATGATGTTTTAATCTCACATATCTCTCTTTTTTTATATAGTTTTGTCAGACAGAACATCACAAGTGCCAAAATCCTTTAACATTCCTCCCATCGTTCTACGTTATGCCTTAACAAGCATTTATACTGTGATCTATTGACTGCTTGCTTCACTTTTTTTCTGGAAATACTTAATTTAATCAGACATGATCAGAGACTATATTTAACACACATCTTTAAATATATATATTTCCTTTCAGACAACTGGTTTTCTTTAAATCTCTATTATCCACAAACTTTTCGTTTTCTTTATTTATATAACTTCCCAAATTAATATCTGTGCTCACATTTTTATTTAGAGACAAATTTGTATTTTTGTACTTTAAATTGATTCATTTTTCCAGTCAGGTGGTATGGTTCGAGCTACAGTTAGTATTTCCTGCATCCAGGGGCACCTGAAATGGATTTATATGATCATGATGCTTTAAAATGTGCCGAGGGTTAAATGACCCCAATGATAAACACAACCATCTCTAAATTTAATGGAAATAAAGACATAAATGAACTGAGATGATGCTTATTTCACCATCATTTGTTTAATATACAAGCTAGTTTAAACCTCCCGGATTTAAAACCCTAGAAACCTCATCACTGACATGTCGGTCTTTGGATGCCATCTCCTGAATGAGTAAACATAACCATGTAGAAATACTGCATTGGGGAAAAAAATTGTTTTGTTTGTTTTCTTTGTGGTGTTTTAAGCATGTTTCTTTTTGTGCACATCATTTTGTGTGTTATCATTTAACAAACACACAAAACAAGAAATTGATTGAATTGTTTGATATTGTTTCATAACCTAAAACTGAATTGATATTTAACCAATTCTGGACAAAAAAACCCAAGTTGCTTCACTGAACATGCAGAAAAAAAATCAAACCATTTAGTTGTTTCTGCTGCCCTCATTTGGGCAAAAAGAGGAAAACCCATTCCGTTATTCAAAGTAAAATGTATTTTCATTGCTAGTATTTGTCGAAGTTCTTCTTAAAACATCATCATTATGAACTTTAGTGTCCTCGTTCACCCGTGTGTGACCTGCATGATGCTGATGGTCAGAAGCTTGTTGCCATTAAATGTTGGAGAAAAGCATGAATACTGTGATGCCTAAATGTGTCTGTCTGAACCATTCTGGTTCATTATGAGAAATGACACCTTAAATGCGCTTACTTTTTTTTTTTTTACGTTTTCTCTCTACCTGTGTCTCTACCTCCCCTTCTCCAGGTCTTCTTAATTGATGGCGTAGTCCTTATGGGGTGTAATTACACCCATGAGTTTTGAGTTTGGTAAAGAAGAAGCATTTTTGTTTTCTCTATCCTGCTTCGGACGCTGTGTCTCGATAAAAATGCACAATTTGCACAGATTGTTTTCTGGAAGACCTTGCCTGTACCAAGTCATGTTGCTTCTGTAAAATGATGGATTAAATAAACAATGTGATGCCTTTAAATCACCTGCTCAGTTGGGTTAAAAATCCTACAGACTCAAAGTTCTCCTGGAGGAATTAAAGTATGCCAGTGGGTTTTCTAAAAGTTGTGGTCTCCAAACAGATACAGAAAAGATCGAATAATTGTACCAACAACAATTCCATATAAGTGGTAGTTTTTAGTGATTCACTGACAGTATGTGTACTTCTAAAGCAGCCACCAATACTATTCACACACTCAAAGAGTAACAAATGGGGTCAGAATTGTCTTATGGTTTGGAGTATATGAATGAGGGAAAATCAAGAGGAAAATAAGTTTTTCTATTTTTAACTTTTACACAGTCAGGCAAAAAAATCAAATAAAATCACTTTTTCTTAAAGGTGATTTGGAGAGCAACTAAGGGTTGTTTGGCTAGGTTCTCCATTTACAGAAAAACCAAGCCAAGCCTCCTTAACCTATGGATGTGTTGTGTTTTATACCTGTTGGATCAAAACACAATTTTCAGTTTAAATCATCATTTACATTGTAATTTTTTTTTTAACTTATACTTGCTGTATTCATCCCACACCAGGGAAACTTGTGTGCAGCACCCCTACACTACAGCAGACTGCCACAACAGTGCCAATGGTGGGAGAAACGAGGGGTTAGGTGTCTTCTTCAAGTACCCTAGACATGCACTCAGTGGGATGCAAACCCACGAACTTCTGATTAACTTCCAGTCTGCGGGCAAACGCTCTAACCACTGAGCTCATGCACTCTGCCCCTTTTTTTTTTTTCCACTTAATTTTCCAGAGTATGTATAATGTCTCAGTTATCAAAATAAGGATTGTGAGCAGAAGTAGTGTGTATTATAATAATACACTACTTATAAGCGCATTTAAAAACTCTCAAAGTTGCTTTATAACAAAATACACAATTTATGAAAGACGCAAAAAATCATTTAAAAAGACAAATAAATATACAACAAATAAAGTTTAAGATGGGATGAGGTGCTGGGGGCTAACGAGATTAAAAAGCAGTTTTGAACAGATGGGTTTTGATCCTGGAATTAAATAGGGGGAAGGAGTCAATGTTCTGGATGTCAGGTGGGAGAAAGTTCCAGAGATGGGGTGCAAAACGGGTGAAGGCTCTTACCCCGATTACGTTAAGACAGGCAGGGGAAAACTGAGATGGATGGAATAGGAAGACCTGAGGAGGCGAGAGGAGTTGGAAATTTGATAGAGGTCAAACAGGTGGGAAGGTGCGAGGGTCTTAAAAATGAGACTGAGAATGTTGAAAAGTAATTCAGAAATTAACCAGGAGCCAGTGAAGTTGCTGAAGTACCAGGGTGATGTGATGAAAGGAATGAGATCTGGAGATAATGCGGGCAGAGGAATTTTGAATGTGTTGCAGTTGATTAAAAGACTTTTAAATAAATATAGTATATCACTGTAAACAGTAGAAGGTTGGTACATCTGAAAAAAACCCTCTTGCTTTTTAATGATAAACAAACAAAGAATCTACATTTCTGCAAATATTTATATAACATCAAATGAGTGGAGTGAAACTGTGAAATGGGCCTATATACTGTGAGCCAAAGGTCGTTGGATTGAAGTCGTCCTCAGCTAAGATATCTTTCTTTAATCGTGAGTGTTTGTTTGTATGAAGAACAAAGGTGAGGATCAATGGCAGACAAGCAAAGCAAAGTCTTGGAACACATGACTGAGAAAATAAGCAAGGCTTTTTTTCCCCCTCCAGTTTCTAAAGGTTCAAATCCCACGTCTGCCATTCCTCTTCTCTGTCAGTTGCCATTTGCTTTTAAGCATCAAGCAATCCTTGCAAGAGACTGATGGAAGAAACTTAAGCCGGGGCATGGTCCATCACTAGCAACCAACTTCTATCTTGAAATAATGCTCTTAACGTAAGATTTCTCCTTTGCATTCTATATTACTGCAAACTGTTACACAACCACTAACGAGCAGAGTGGCGCAGCGGAAGCGTGCTGGGCCCATAACCCATCCTCTGCTAAGAGATCTTTCTCGTCGTGTGTTTGTTTGTCTGAAAACTCTTCATGAGATTCCACACTATGTAACTGTTTTGGCCGTCTGTATTAAGAAACACAGATCTATTGTTCTTTTCATTTCGGAGCACTCAAGGACTTTTGACACGATTATTTTGCTTTCATAAAGCTGTTGTTCCATGCAAAAACACTTCATTTGCACACAGCCTTGTACCACTAAGGAAAAACAAACCCTTAGGAAGGAGCCGTTTTTGGCCCATCATGATTCCATAAATTCAGCTCCCATTAGACCTGAATAAACTTGCCCAGCATTGAAGTCTTTTCTCATAAGAAGACAGTGGGTCTAATTTAAACCTCGTCTTACTTAAAACGCACGACTAAGGGTTGACAAAACCGTGATAAAACTTGGTTGCTAGAGGGTCAGGAGCAATGACGGAAAAGCAAAGACAAGTATTTTCCCGGTCTTTACAGTACAAGCATTGTCAAAAAAGGAACGTATTTTTCATATAGCCTTTTTTAAATTATTTGGGACAGTTTTCGCGTAAACGCTACGCCAGCAGAACCTACTCTTTTTGTGCGTTTGTCTCTTAAACATGGAGCGCGTCAATGAAAAAAATATGGAGGCTTTTTTTGTGGCGGGCAAAAGAGATGTTCGTCCTTCATTCAACCTTGTCTGTTATGAGGTTCACAGGAGAGCGTGTGCGCAATGGATGCTGTGAAGGTAGTGTGGCCGAGTGGTCGACGGCGCTGGATTTAGGCTCCAGTCTCTACGGGGGCGTGGGTTCGAATCCCACCACTGCCATTCTTCTTCTCTGTCAGTTGCCATTTGCTTTTAAGCATCAAGCAATCCTTGCAAGAGACTGTTGGAAGAAACTTAAACCGGAGCATGGTCCATCACTAGCAACAAACTTCTATCTTGAAATAATGCTCTTAACGTAAGATTTCTTCTTTGCATTCTATATTACTGCAAACTGTTACACAACCACTAACGAGCAGAGTGGCGCAGCGGAAGCGTGCTGGGCCCATAACCCAGAGGTCGATTGATCGAAACCATTCTCTGCTAAGAGATCTTTCTCGTCGTGTGTTTGTTTGTCTGAAAACTCTTCATGAGATTCCACACTATGTAACTGTTTTGGCCGTCTGTATTAAGAAACACAGATCTATTGTTCTTTTCATTTCGGAGCACTCAAGGACTTTTGACACGATTATTTTGCTTTCATAAAGCTGTTGTTCCATGCAAAAACACTTCATTTGCACACAGCCAGGTACCACTAAGGAAAAACAAACCCTTAGGAAGGAGCCATTTTTGGCCCATCATGATTCCATAAATTCAGCTCCCATTAGACCTGAATAAACTTGCCCAGCATTGAAGTCTTTTCTCATAAGAAGACAGTGGGTCTAATTTAAACCTCGTCTTACTTAAAACGCACGACTAAGGGTTGACAAAACCGTGATAAAACTTGGTTGCTAGAGGGTCAGGAGCAATGACGGAAAAGCAAAGACAAGTATTTTCCCGGTCTTTACAGTACAAGCATTGTCAAAAAAAGGAACGTATTTTTCATATAGCTTTTTTTAAATTATTTGGGACAGTTTTCGCGTAAACGCTACGCCAGCAGAACCTACTCTTTTTGTGCATTTGTCTCTTAAACATGGAGCGCGTCAATGAGAAAAATATGGAGGCTTTTTTTGTGGCGGGCAAAAGAGATGTTCGTCCTTCATTCAACCTTGTCTGTTATGAGGTTCACAGGAGAGCGTGTGCGCAATGGATGCTGTGAAGGTAGTGTGGCCGAGTGGTCGAAGGCGCTGGATTTAGGCTCCAGTCTCTACGGGGGCGTGGGTTCGAATCCCACCACTGCCATTCTTCTTCTCTGTCAGTTGCCTTTGCTTTTAAGCATCAAGCAATCCTTGCAAGAGACTGATGGAAAAAACTTAAACCGGGGCATGGTCCATCACTAGCAATCAACTTCTATCTTGAAATAATGCTCTTAACGTAAGATTTCTCCTTAGCATTCTATATTACTGCAAACTGTTACAAAACCACTAACGAGCAGAGTGGCGCAGCGGAAGCGTGTTGAGCCCATAACCCAGAGGTCGATTGATCGAAATCATTCTCTGCTAAGAGATATTTCTCGTCGTGTGTTTGTTTGTCTGAAAACTCTTCATGAGATTCCACACCATGTAACTGTATTAAGAAACACGGATCTATTGTTCTTTTCATTTCGGAGCACTCAAGGACTTATGACACGATTATTTTGCTTTCATATAGCTGTTGTTCCATGCAAAAACACTTCATTTGCACACAGCCTTGTACCACTAAGGAAAAACAAACCCTTAGGAAGGAGCCATTTTTGGCCCATCATGATTCCATAAATTCAGCTCCCATTAGACCTGAATAAACTTGCCCAGCATTGAAGTCTTTTCTCATAAGAAGACAGTGGGTCTAATTTAAACCTCGTCTTACTTAAAACGCACGACTAAGGGTTGACAAAACCGTGATAACACTTGGTTGCTAGAGGGTCAGGAGCAATGACGGAAAAGCAAAGACAAGTATTTTCCCGGTCTTTACAGTACAAGCATTATCAAAAAAGGAACGTATTTTCCAAATTGCCTTTTTTAAATTATTTGGGACAGTTTTCGCGTAAACGCTACGCCAGCAGAACCTACTCTATTTGTGCGTTTGTCTCTTAAACATGGAGCGTGTCAATGAGAAAAATATGGAGGCTTTTTTGTGGCGGGCAAGAGATGTTCGTCCTTCATTCAACCTTGTCTGTTATGAGGTTCACAGGAGAGCGTGTGCGCAATGAATGCTGTGAAGGTAGTGTGGCTGAGTGGTCGAAGGCGCTGGATTTAGGCTCCAGTCTCTACGGGAGCGTGGGTTTGAATCCCACCACTGCCATTCTTCTTCTCTGTCAGTTGCCATTTGCTTTTAAGCATCAAGCAATCCTTGCAAGAGACTCACGAAAGAAACTTAAACCGGGGCATGGTCCATCACTAGCAACCAACTTCTATCTTGAAATAATGCTCTTAACGTAAGATTTCTCCTTTGCATTCTATAATACTGCAAACTGTTACACAACCACTAACGAGCAGAGTGGCGCAGCGGAAGCGTGCTGGGCCCATAACCCAGAGGTCGATGGATCGAAACCATTCTCTGCTAAGAGATATTTCTCGTCGTTTGTTTGTTTGTCTGAAAACTCTTCATGAGATTCCACACTATGTAACTGTTTTGGCCGTCTGTATTAAGAAACACAGATCTATTGTTCTTTTCATTTCGGAGCACTCAAGGACTTTTGACACGATTATTTTGCTTTCATAAAGCTGTTGTTCCATGCAAAAACACTTCATTTGCACACAGCCTTGTACCACTAAGGAAAAACAAACCCTTAGGAAGGAGCCATTTTTGGCCCATCATGATTCCATAAATTCAGCTCCCATTAGACCTGAATAAACTTGCCCAGCATTGAAGTCTTTTCTCATAAGAAGACAGTGGGTCTAATTTAAACCTCGTCTTACTTAAAACGCACGACTAAGGGTTGACAAAACCGTGATAAAACTTGGTTGCTAGAGGGTCAGGAGCATTGACGGAAAAGCAAAGACAAGTATTTTCCCGGTCTTTACAGTACAAGCATTATCAAAAAAGGAACGTATTTTCCAAATTGCCTTTTTAAAATTATTTGGGACAGTTTTAGCGTAAACGCTACGCCAGCAGAACCTACTCTTTTTGTGCGTTTGTCTCTTAAACATGGAGCGTGTCAATGAGAAAAATATGGAGGCTTTTTTTGTGGCGGGCAAGAGATGTTCGTCCTTCATTCAACCTTGTCTGTTATGAGGTTCACAGGAGAGCGTGTGCGCAATGGATGCTGTGAAGGTAGTGTGGCCGAGTGGTCGAAGGCGCTGGATTTAGGCTCCAGTCTCTACGGGGGCGTGGGTTCGAATCCCACCACTGTCATTCTTCTTCTCTGTCAGTTGCCTTTGCTTTTAAGCATCAAGCAATCCTTGCAAGAGACTGACGGAAGAAACTTAAACCGGGGCATGGTCCATCAATAGCAATCAACTTCTATCTTGAAATAATGCTCTTAACGTAAGATTTCTCCTTAGCATTCTATATTACTGCAAACTGTTACACAACCACTAACGAGGAGAGTGGCGCAGTGGAAGCGTGCTGAGCCCATAACCCAGAGGTCGATTGATCGAAACCATTCTCTGCTAAGAGATATTTCTCGTCGTGTGTTTGTTTGTCTGAAAACTCTTCATGAGATTCCACACTATGTACTAACTGTTTTGGCCGTCTGTATTAAGAAACACAGATCTATTGTTCTTTTCATTTCGGAGCATTCAAGGACTTTTGACACGATTATTTTGCTTTCATAAAGCTGTTGTTCCATGCAAAAACACTTCATTTGCACACAGCCTTGTACCACTAAGGAAAAACAAACCCTTAGGAAGGAGCCATTTTTGGCCCATCATGATTCCATAAATTCAGCTCCCATTAGACCTGAATAAACTTGCCCAGCATTGAAGTATTTTCTCATAAGAAGACAGTGGGTCTAATTTAAACCTCGTCTTACTTAAAACGCACGACTAAGGGTTGACAAAACCGTGATAAAACTTGGTTGCTAGAGGGTCAGGAGCATTGACGGAAAAGCAAAGACAAGTATTTTCCCGGTCTTTACAGTACAAGCATTATCAAAAAAGGAACGTATTTTCCATATTGCCTTTTTTAAATTATTTGGGACAGTTTTCGCGTAAACGCTACGCCAGCAGAACCTACTCTTTTTGTGCGTTTGTCTCTTAAACATGGAGCGTGTCAATGAGAAAAATATGGAGGCTTTTTTTGTGGCGGGCAAGAGATGTTCGTCCTTCATTCAACCTTGTCTGTTATGAGGTTCACAGGAGAGCGTGTGCGCAATGGATGCTGTGAAGGTAGTGTGGCCGAGTGGTCGAAGGCGCTGGATTTAGGCTCCAGTCTCTACGGGGGCGTGGGTTCGAATCCCACCACTGCCATTCTTCTTCTCTGTCAGTTGCCTTTGCTTTTAAGCATCAAGCAATCCTTCCAAGAGACTGATGGAAGAAACTTAAACCGGAGCATGGTCCATCACTAGCAACCAACTTCTATCTTGAAATAATGCTCTTAACGTAAGATTTCTCCTTAGCATTCTATATTACTGCAAACTGTTACACAACCACTAACGAGCAGAGTGGCGCAGCGGAAGCGTGCTGAGCCCATAGCCCAGAGGTCGATTGATCGAAACCATTCTCTGCCAAGAGATATTTCTCATCGTGTGTTTGTTTGTCTGAAAACTCTTCATGAGATTCCACACTATGTAACTGTTTTGGCCGTCTGTATTAAGAAACACAGATCTATTGTTCTTTTCATTTCGGAGCACTCAAGGACTTTTGACACGATTATTTTGCTTTCATATAGCTGTTGTTCCATGCAAAAACACATCATTTGCACACAGCCTTGTACCACTAAGGAAAAACAAACCCTTAGGAAGGAGCCATTTTTGGCCCATCATAATTCCATAAATTCAGCTCCCATTAGACCTGAATAAACTTGCCCAGCATTGAAGTCTTTTCTCATAAGAAGACAGTGGGTCTAATTTAAACCTCGTCTTACTTAAAACGCACGACTAAGGGTTGACAAAACCGTGATAAAACTTGGTTGCTAGAGGGTCAGGAGCATTGACGGAAAAGCAAAGACAAGTATTTTCCCGGTCTTTACAGTACATGCATTATCAAAAAAGGAACGTATTTTCCATATTGCCTTTTTTAAATTATTTGGGACAGTTTTCGCGTAAACGCTACGCCAGCAGAACCTACTCTTTTTGTGCGTTTGTCTCTTAAACATGGAGCGTGTCAATGAGAAAAATATGGAGGCTTTTTTTGTGGCGGGCAAGAGATGTTCGTCCTTCATTCAACCTTGTCTGTTATGAGGTTCACAGGAGAGCGTGTGCGCAATGGATGCTGTGAAGGTAGTGTGGCCGAGTGGTCGAAGGCGCTGGATTTAGGCTCCAGTCTCTACGGGGGCGTGGGTTCGAATCCCACCACTGCCATTCTTCTTCTCTGTCAGTTGCCTTTGCTTTTAAGCATCAAGCAATCCTTCCAAGAGACTGATGGAAGAAACTTAAACCGGAGCATGGTCCATCACTAGCAACCAACTTCTATCTTGAAATAATGCTCTTAACGTAAGATTTCTCCTTAGCATTCTATATTACTGCAAACTGTTACACAACCACTAACGAGCAGAGTGGCGCAGCGGAAGCGTGCTGAGCCCATAGCCCAGAGGTCGATTGATCGAAACCATTCTCTGCCAAGAGATATTTCTCATCGTGTGTTTGTTTGTCTGAAAACTCTTCATGAGATTCCACACTATGTAACTGTTTTGGCCGTCTGTATTAAGAAACACAGATCTATTGTTCTTTTCATTTCGGAGCACTCAAGGACTTTTGACACGATTATTTTGCTTTCATATAGCTGTTGTTCCATGCAAAAACACATCATTTGCACACAGCCTTGTACCACTAAGGAAAAACAAACCCTTAGGAAGGAGCCATTTTTGGCCCATCATGATTCCATAAATTCAGCTCCCATTAGACCTGAATAAACTTGCCCAGCATTGAAGTCTTTTCTCATAAGAAGACAGTGGGTCTAATTTAAACCTCGTCTTACTTAAAACGCACGACTATGGGTTGACAAAACCGTGATAAAACTTGGTTGCTAGAGGGTCAGGAGCAATGACGGAAAAGCAAAGACAAGTATTTTCCCGGTCTTTACAGTACAAGCATTATCAAAAACGGAACGTATTTTCCGAATTGCCTTTTTTAAATTATTTGGGACAGTTTTCGCGTAAACGCTACGCCAGCAGAACCTACTCTTTTTGGGCGTTTGTCTCTTAAACATGGAGCGTGTCAATGAGAAAAATATGGAGGCTTTTTTTGTGGCGGGCAGGAGATGTTCGTCCTTCATTCAACCTTGTCTGTTATGAGGTTCACAGGAGAGCGTGTGCGCAATGGATGCTGTGAAGGTAGTGTGGCCGAGTGGTCGAAGGCGCTGGATTTAGGCTCCAGTCTCTACGGGGGCGTGGGTTCGAATCCCACCACTGCCATTCTTCTTCTCTGTCAGTTGCCTTTGCTTTTAAGCATCAAGCAATCCTTGCAAGAGACTGATGGAAGAAACTTAAACCGGGGCATGGTCCATCAATAGCAATCAACTTCTATCTTGAAATAATGCTCTTAACGTAAGATTTCTCCTTAGCATTCTATATTACTGCAAACTGTTACACAACCACTAACGAGGAGAGTGGCGCAGCGGAAGCGTGCTGAGCCCATAACCCAGAGGTCGATTGATCGAAACCATTCTCTGCCAAGACATAGTTCTCGTCGTGTGTTTGTTTGTCTGAAAACTCTTCATGAGATTCCACACTATGTAACTGTTTTGGCCGTCTGTATTAAGAAACACAGATCTATTGTTCTTTTCATTTCGGAGCACTCAAGGACTTTTGACACGATTATTTTGCTTTCATAAAGCTGTTGTTCCATGCAAAAACACTTCATTTGCACACAGCCTTGTACTACTAAGGAAGAACAAACCCTTAGGAAGGAGCCATTTTTGGCCCATCATGATTCCATAAATTCAGCTCCCATTAGACCTGAATAAACTTGCCCAGCATTGAAGTCTTTTCTCATAAGAAGACAGTGGGTCTAATTTAAACCTCGTCTTACTTAAAACGCACGACTAAGGGTTGACAAAACCGTGATAAAACTTGGTTGCTAGAGGGTCAGGAGCAATGACGGAAAAGCAAAGACAAGTCTTTTCCCGGTCTTTACAGTACAAGCATTGTCAAAAAAGGAACGTATTTTCCATATTGCCTTTTTTAAATTATTTGGGACAGTTTTCGCGGAAACGCTACGCCAGCAGAACTTACTCTTTTTGTGCGTTTGTCTCTTAAACATGGAACGTGTCAATGAGAAAAATATGGAGGCTTTTTTTGTGGCGGGCAAAAGAGATGTTCGTCCTTCATTCAACCTTGTCTGTTATGAGGTTCACAGGAGAGCGTGTGCGCAATGGATGCTGTGAAGGTAGTGTGGCCGAGTGGTCGAAGGCGCTGGATTTAGGCTCCAGTCTCTACGGGGGCGTGGGTTCGAATCCCACCACTGCCATTCTTCTTCTCTGTCAGTTGCCTTTGCTTTTAAGCATCAAGCAATCCTTGCAAGAGACAGATGGAAGAAACTTAAACCGGGGCATGGTCCATCACTAGCAACCAACTTCTATCTTGAAATAATGCTCTTAACGTAAGATTTCTCCTTAGCATTCTATATTACTGCAAACTGTTACACAACCACTAACGAGCAGAGTGGCGCAGCGGAAGCGTGCTGGGCCCATAACCCAGAGGTCGATGGATCGAAACCATTCTCTGCTAAGAGATCTTTCTCGTCGTGTGTTTGTTTGTCTGAAAACTCTTCATGAGATTCCACACTATGTAACTGTTTTGGCCGTCTGTATTAAGAAACACAGATCTATTGTTCTTTTCATTTCGGAGCACTCAAGGACTTTTGACACGATTATTTTGCTTTCATAAAGCTGTTGTTCCATGCAAAAACACTTCATTTGCACACAGCCTTGTACCACTAAGGAAAAACAAACCCTTAGGAAGGAGCCATTTTTAGCCCATCATGATTCCATAAATTCAGCTCCCATTACACCTGAATAAACTTGCCCAGCATTGAAGTCTTTTCTCATAAGAAGACAGTGGGTCTAATTTAAACCTCGTCTTACTTAAAACGCACGACTAAGGGTTGACAAAACCGTGATAAAACTTGGTTGCTAGAGGGTCAGGAGCAATGACGGAAAAGCAAAGACAAGTATTTTCCCGGTCTTTACAGTACAAGCATTATCAAAAAAGGAACGTATTTTCCAAATTGCCTTTTTTAAATTATTTGGGACAGTTTTCGCGTAAACGCTACGCCAGCAGAACCTACTCTTTTTGTGCGTTTGTCTCTTAAACATGGAGCGTGTCAATGAGAAAAATATGGAGGCTTTTTTTGTGGCGGGCAAGAGATGTTCGTCCTTCATTCAACCTTGTCTGTTATGAGGTTCACAGGAGAGCGTGTGCGCAATGGATGCTGTGAAGGTAGTGTGGCCGAGTGGTCGAAGGTGCTGGATTTAGGCTCCAGTCTCTACGGGGGCGTGGGTTCGAATCCCACCACTGCCATTCTTCTTCTCTGTCAGTTGCCTTTGCTTTTAAGCATCAAGCAATCCTTGCAGGAGACAGATGGAAGAAACTTAAACCGGGGCATGGTCCATCACTAGCAACCAACTTCTATCTTGAAATAATGCTCTTAACGTAAGATTTCTCCTTAGCATTCTATATTACTGCAAACTGTTATACAACCACTAACGAGCAGAGTGGCGCAGCGGAAGCGTGCTGGGCCCATAACCCAGAGGTCGATGGATCGAAACCATTCTCTGCTAAGAGATATTTCTCGTCGTGTGTTTGTTTGTCTGAAAACTCTTCATAAGATTCCACATTATGTAACTGTTTTGGCCGTCTGTATTAAGAAACACAGATCTATTGTTCTTTTCATTTCGGAGCACTCAAGGACTTTTGACACGATTATTTTGCTTTCATAAAGCTGTTGTTCCATGCAAAAACACTTCATTTGCACACAGCCTTGGACCACTAAGGAAAAACAAACCCTTAGGAAGGAGCCATTTTTAGCCCATCATGATTCCATAAATTCAGCTCCCATTAGACCTGAATAAACTTGCCCAGCATTGAAGTCTTTTCTCATAAGAAGACAGTGGGTCTAATTTAAACCTCGTCTTACTTAAAACGCACGACTAAGGGTTGACAAAACCGTGATAAAACTTGGTTGCTAGAGGGTCAGGAGCAATGACGGAAAAGCAAAGACAAGTATTTTCCCGGTCTTTACAGTACAAGCATTATCAAAAAAGGAACGTATTTTCCAAATTGCCTTTTTTAAATTATTTGGGACAGTTTTCGCGGAAACGCTACGCCAGCAGAACCTACTCTTTTTGTGCGTTTGTCTCTTAAACATGGAGCGTGTCAATGAGAAAAATATGGAGGCTTTTTTTGTGGCGGGCAAGAGATGTTCGTCCTTCATTCAACCTTGTCTGTTATGAGGTTCACAGGAGAGCGTGTGCGCAATGGATGCTGTGAAGGTAGTGTGGCCGAGTGGTCGAAGGTGCTGGATTTAGGCTCCAGTCTCTACGGGGGCGTGGGTTCGAATCCCACCACTGCCATTCTTCTTCTCTGTCAGTTGCCATTTGCTTTTAAGCATCAAGCAATCCTTGCAAGAGACTGACGAAAGAAACTTAAACCGGGGCATGGTCCATCACTAGCAACCAACTTCTATCTTGAAATAATGCTCTTAACGTAAGATTTCTCCTTTGCATTCTATATTACTGCAAACTGTTACACAACCACTAACGAGCAGAGTGGCGCAGCGGAAGCGTGCTGGGCCCATAACCCAGAGGTCGATGGATCGAAACCATTCTCTGCTAAGAGATATTTCTCGTCGTGTGTTTGTTTGTCTGAAAACTCTTCATAAGATTCCACACTATGTAACTGTTTTGGCCGTCTGTATTAAGAAACACAGATCTATTGTTCTTTTCATTTCGGAGCACTCAAGGACTTTTGACACGATTATTTTGCTTTCATAAAGCTGTTGTTCCATGCAAAAACACATCATTTGCACACAGCCTTGTACTACTAAGGAAAAACAAACCCTTAGGAAGGAGCCATTTTTGGCCCATCATGTTTCCATAAATTCAGCTCCCATTAGACCTGAATAAACTTGCCCAGCATTGAAGTCTTTTCTCATAAGAAGACAGTGGGTCTAATTTAAACCTCGTCTTACTTAAAACGCACGACTAAGGGTTGACAAAACCGTGATAAAACTCGGTTGCTAGAGGGTCAGGAGCAATGACGGAAAAGCAAAGACAAGTATTTTCCCGGTCTTTACAGTACAAGCATTATCAAAAAAGGAACGTATTTTCCAAATTGCCTTTTTTAAATTATTTGGGACAGTTTTTGCGTAAACGCTACGCCAGCAGAACCTACTCTTTTTGTGCGTTTGTCTCTTAAACATGGAGCGTGTCAATGAGAAAAATATGGAGGCTTTTTTTGTGGCGGGCAAGAGATGTTCGTCCTTCATTCAACCTTGTCTGTTATGAGGTTCACAGGAGAGCGTGTGCGCAATGGATGCTGTGAAGGTAGTGTGGCCGAGTGGTCGAAGGTGCTGGATTTAGGCTCCAGTCTCTACGGGGGCGTGGGTTCGAATCCCACCACTGCCATTCTTCTTCTCTGTCAGTTGCCATTTGCTTTTAAGCATCAAGCAATCCTTGCAAGAGACTGACGAAAGAAACTTAAACCGGGGCATGGTCCATCACTAGCAACCAACTTCTATCTTGAAATAATGCTCTTAACGTAAGATTTCTCCTTTGCATTCTATATTACTGCAAACTGTTACACAACCACTAACGAGCAGAGTGGCGCAGCGGAAGCGTGCTGGGCCCATAACCCAGAGGTCGATGGATCGAAACCATTCTCTGCTAAGAGATATTTCTCGTCGTGTGTTTGTTTGTCTGAAAACTCTTCATAAGATTCCACACTATGTAACTGTTTTGGCCGTCTGTATTAAGAAACACAGATCTATTGTTCTTTTCATTTCGGAGCACTCAAGGACTTTTGACACGATTATTTTGCTTTCATAAAGCTGTTGTTCCATGCAAAAACACATCATTTGCACACAGCCTTGTACTACTAAGGAAAAACAAACCCTTAGGAAGGAGCCATTTTTGGCCCATCATGTTTCCATAAATTCAGCTCCCATTAGACCTGAATAAACTTGCCCAGCATTGAAGTCTTTTCTCATAAGAAGACAGTGGGTCTAATTTAAACCTCGTCTTACTTAAAACGCACGACTAAGGATTGACAAAACCGTGATAAAACTCGGTTGCTAGAGGGTCAGGAGCAATGACGGAAAAGCAAAGACAAGTATTTTCCCGGTCTTTACAGTACAAGCATTATCAAAAAAGGAACGTATTTTCCAAATTGCCTTTTTTAAATTATTTGGGACAGTTTTCGCGTAAACGCTACGCCAGCAGAACCTACTCTTTTTGTGCGTTTGTCTCTTAAACATGGAGCGTGTCAATGAGAAAAATATGGAGGCTTTTTTTGTGGCGGGCAAGAGATGTTCGTCCTTCATTCAACCTTGTCTGTTATGAGGTTCACAGGAGAGCGTGTGCGCAATGGATGCTGTGAAGGTAGTGTGGCCGAGTGGTCGAAGGTGCTGGATTTAGGCTCCAGTCTCTACGGGGGCGTGGGTTCGAATCCCACCACTGCCATTCTTCTTCTCTGTCAGTTGCCATTTGCTTTTAAGCATCAAGCAATCCTTGCAAGAGACTGACGAAAGAAACTTAAACCGGGGCATGGTCCATCACTAGCAACCAACTTCTATCTTGAAATAATGCTCTTAACGTAAGATTTCTCCTTTGCATTCTATATTACTGCAAACTGTTACACAACCACTAACGAGCAGAGTGGCGCAGCGGAAGCGTGCTGGGCCCATAACCCAGAGGTCGATGGATCGAAACCATTCTCTGCTAAGAGATATTTCTCGTCGTGTGTTTGTTTGTCTGAAAACTCTTCATAAGATTCCACATTATGTAACTGTTTTGGCCGTCTGTATTAAGAAACACAGATCTATTGTTCTTTTCATTTCGGAGCACTCAAGGACTTTTGACACGATTATTTTGCTTTCATAAAGCTGTTGTTCCATGCAAAAACACTTCATTTGCACACAGCCTTGTACCACTAAGGAAAAACAAACCCTTAGGAAGGAGCCATTTTTAGCCCATCATGATTCCATAAATTCAGCTCCCATTACACCTGAATAAACTTGCCCAGCATTGAAGTCTTTTCTCATAAGAAGACAGTGGGTCTAATTTAAACCTCGTCTTACTTAAAACGCACGACTAAGGGTTGACAAAACCGTGATAAAACTTGGTTGCTAGAGGGTCAGGAGCAATGACGGAAAAGCAAAGACAAGTATTTTCCCGGTCTTTACAGTACAAGCATTATCAAAAAAGGAACGTATTTTCCAAATTGCCTTTTTTAAATTATTTGGGACAGTTTTCGCGTAAACGCTACGCCAGCAGAACCTACTCTTTTTGTGCGTTTGTCTCTTAAACATGGAGCGTGTCAATGAGAAAAATATGGAGGCTTTTTTTGTGGCGGGCAAGAGATGTTCGTCCTTCATTCAACCTTGTCTGTTATGAGGTTCACAGGAGAGCGTGTGCGCAATGGATGCTGTGAAGGTAGTGTGGCCGAGTGGTCGAAGGTGCTGGATTTAGGCTCCAGTCTCTACGGGGGCGTGGGTTCGAATCCCACCACTGCCATTCTTCTTCTCTGTCAGTTGCCTTTGCTTTTAAGCATCAAGCAATCCTTGCAAGAGACAGATGGAAGAAACTTAAACCGGGGCATGGTCCATCACTAGCAACCAACTTCTATCTTGAAATAATGCTCTTAACGTAAGATTTCTCCTTAGCATTCTATATTACTGCAAACTGTTACACAACCACTAACGAGCAGAGTGGCGCAGCGGAAGCGTGCTGGGCCCATAACCCAGAGGTCGATGGATCGAAACCATTCTCTGCTAAGAGATATTTCTCGTCGTGTGTTTGTTTGTCTGAAAACTCTTCATAAGATTCCACATTATGTAACTGTTTTGGCCGTCTGTATTAAGAAACACAGATCTATTGTTCTTTTCATTTCGGAGCACTCAAGGACTTTTGACACGATTATTTTGCTTTCATAAAGCTGTTGTTCCATGCAAAAACACTTCATTTGCACACAGCCTTGGACCACTAAGGAAAAACAAACCCTTAGGAAGGAGCCATTTTTAGCCCATCATGATTCCATAAATTCAGCTCCCATTAGACCTGAATAAACTTGCCCAGCATTGAAGTCTTTTCTCATAAGAAGACAGTGGGTCTAATTTAAACCTCGTCTTACTTAAAACGCACGACTAAGGGTTGACAAAACCGTGATAAAACTTGGTTGCTAGAGGGTCAGGAGCAATGACGGAAAAGCAAAGACAAGTATTTTCCCGGTCTTTACAGTACAAGCATTATCAAAAAAGGAACGTATTTTCCAAATTGCCTTTTTTAAATTATTTGGGACAGTTTTCGCGGAAACGCTACGCCAGCAGAACCTACTCTTTTTGTGCGTTTGTCTCTTAAACATGGAGCGTGTCAATGAGAAAAATATGGAGGCTTTTTTTGTGGCGGGCAAGAGATGTTCGTCCTTCATTCAACCTTGTCTGTTATGAGGTTCACAGGAGAGCGTGTGCGCAATGGATGCTGTGAAGGTAGTGTGGCCGAGTGGTCGAAGGTGCTGGATTTAGGCTCCAGTCTCTACGGGGGCGTGGGTTCGAATCCCACCACTGCCATTCTTCTTCTCTGTCAGTTGCCATTTGCTTTTAAGCATCAAGCAATCCTTGCAAGAGACTGACGAAAGAAACTTAAACCGGGGCATGGTCCATCACTAGCAACCAACTTCTATCTTGAAATAATGCTCTTAACGTAAGATTTCTCCTTTGCATTCTATATTACTGCAAACTGTTACACAACCACTAACGAGCAGAGTGGCGCAGCGGAAGCGTGCTGGGCCCATAACCCAGAGGTCGATGGATCGAAACCATTCTCTGCTAAGAGATATTTCTCGTCGTGTGTTTGTTTGTCTGAAAACTCTTCATAAGATTCCACACTATGTAACTGTTTTGGCCGTCTGTATTAAGAAACACAGATCTATTGTTCTTTTCATTTCGGAGCACTCAAGGACTTTTGACACGATTATTTTGCTTTCATAAAGCTGTTGTTCCATGCAAAAACACATCATTTGCACACAGCCTTGTACTACTAAGGAAAAACAAACCCTTAGGAAGGAGCCATTTTTGGCCCATCATGTTTCCATAAATTCAGCTCCCATTAGACCTGAATAAACTTGCCCAGCATTGAAGTCTTTTCTCATAAGAAGACAGTGGGTCTAATTTAAACCTCGTCTTACTTAAAACGCACGACTAAGGATTGACAAAACCGTGATAAAACTCGGTTGCTAGAGGGTCAGGAGCAATGACGGAAAAGCAAAGACAAGTATTTTCCCAGTCTTTACAGTACAAGCATTATCAAAAAAGGAACGTATTTTCCAAATTGCCTTTTTTAAATTATTTGGGACAGTTTTCGCGTAAACGCTACGCCAGCAGAACCTACTCTTTTTGTGCGTTTGTCTCTTAAACATGGAGCGTGTCAATGAGAAAAATATGGAGGCTTTTTTTGTGGCGGGCAAGAGATGTTCGTCCTTCATTCAACCTTGTCTGTTATGAGGTTCACAGGAGAGCGTGTGCGCAATGGATGCTGTGAAGGTAGTGTGGCCGAGTGGTCGAAGGTGCTGGATTTAGGCTCCAGTCTCTACGGGGGCGTGGGTTCGAATCCCACCACTGCCATTCTTCTTCTCTGTCAGTTGCCATTTGCTTTTAAGCATCAAGCAATCCTTGCAAGAGACTGACGAAAGAAACTTAAACCGGGGCATGGTCCATCACTAGCAACCAACTTCTATCTTGAAATAATGCTCTTAACGTAAGATTTCTCCTTTGCATTCTATATTACTGCAAACTGTTACACAACCACTAACGAGCAGAGTGGCGCAGCGGAAGCGTGCTGGGCCCATAACCCAGAGGTCGATGGATCGAAACCATTCTCTGCTAAGAGATATTTCTCGTCGTGTGTTTGTTTGTCTGAAAACTCTTCATAAGATTCCACACTATGTAACTGTTTTGGCCGTCTGTATTAAGAAACACAGATCTATTGTTCTTTTCATTTCGGAGCACTCAAGGACTTTTGACACGATTATTTTGCTTTCATAAAGCTGTTGTTCCATGCAAAAACACATCATTTGCACACAGCCTTGTACTACTAAGGAAAAACAAACCCTTAGGAAGGAGCCATTTTTGGCCCATCATGTTTCCATAAATTCAGCTCCCATTAGACCTGAATAAACTTGCCCAGCATTGAAGTCTTTTCTCATAAGAAGACAGTGGGTCTAATTTAAACCTCGTCTTACTTAAAACGCACGACTAAGGGTTGACAAAACCGTGATAAAACTTGGTTGCTAGAGGGTCAGGAGCAATGACGGAAAAGCAAAGACAAGTATTTTCCCGGTCTTTACAGTACAAGCATTATCAAAAAAGGAACGTATTTTCCAAATTGCCTTTTTTAAATTATTTGGGACAGTTTTCGCGGAAACGCTACGCCAGCAGAACCTACTCTTTTTGTGCGTTTGTCTCTTAAACATGGAGCGTGTCAATGAGAAAAATATGGAGGCTTTTTTTGTGGCGGGCAAGAGATGTTCGTCCTTCATTCAACCTTGTCTGTTATGAGGTTCACAGGAGAGCGTGTGCGCAATGGATGCTGTGAAGGTAGTGTGGCCGAGTGGTCGAAGGTGCTGGATTTAGGCTCCAGTCTCTACGGGGGCGTGGGTTCGAATCCCACCACTGCCATTCTTCTTCTCTGTCAGTTGCCATTTGCTTTTAAGCATCAAGCAATCCTTGCAAGAGACTGACGAAAGAAACTTAAACCGGGGCATGGTCCATCACTTGCAACCAACTTCTATCTTGAAATAATGCTCTTAACGTAAGATTTCTCCTTTGCATTCTATATTACTGCAAACTGTTACACAACCACTAACGAGCAGAGTGGCGCAGCGGAAGCGTGCTGGGCCCATAACCCAGAGGTCGATGGATCGAAACCATTCTCTGCTAAGAGATATTTCTCGTCGTGTGTTTGTTTGTCTGAAAACTCTTCATAAGATTCCACACTATGTAACTGTTTTGGCCGTCTGTATTAAGAAACACAGATCTATTGTTCTTTTCATTTCGGAGCACTCAAGGACTTTTGACACGATTATTTTGCTTTCATAAAGCTGTTGTTCCATGCAAAAACACATCATTTGCACACAGCCTTGTACTACTAAGGAAAAACAAACCCTTAGGAAGGAGCCATTTTTGGCCCATCATGTTTCCATAAATTCAGCTCCCATTAGACCTGAATAAACTTGCCCAGCATTGAAGTCTTTTCTCATAAGAAGACAGTGGGTCTAATTTAAACCTCGTCTTACTTAAAACGCACGACTAAGGGTTGACAAAACCGTGATAAAACTCGGTTGCTAGAGGGTCAGGAGCAATGACGGAAAAGCAAAGACAAGTATTTTCCCGGTCTTTACAGTACAAGCATTATCAAAAAAGGAACGTATTTTCCAAATTGCCTTTTTTAAATTATTTGGGACAGTTTTCGCGTAAACGCTACGCCAGCAGAACCTACTCTTTTTGTGCGTTTGTCTCTTAAACATGGAGCGTGTCAATGAGAAAAATATGGAGGCTTTTTTTGTGGCGGGCAAGAGATGTTCGTCCTTCATTCAACCTTGTCTGTTATGAGGTTCACAGGAGAGCGTGTGCGCAATGGATGCTGTGAAGGTAGTGTGGCCGAGTGGTCGAAGGTGCTGGATTTAGGCTCCAGTCTCTACGGGGGCGTGGGTTCGAATCCCACCACTGCCATTCTTCTTCTCTGTCAGTTGCCATTTGCTTTTAAGCATCAAGCAATCCTTGCAAGAGACTGACGGAAGAAACTTAAACCGGGGCATGGTCCATCACTAGCAACCAACTTCTATCTTGAAATAATGCTCTTAACGTAAGATTTCTCCTTTGCATTCTATATTACTGCAAACTGTTACACAACCACTAACGAGCAGAGTGGCGCAGCGGAAGCGTGCTGGGCCCATAACCCAGAGGTCGATGGATCGAAACCATTCTCTGCTAAGAGATCTTTCTCGTCGTTTGTTTGTCTGAAAACTCTTCATGAGATTCCACACTATGTAACTGTTTTGGCCGTCTGTATTAAGAAACACAGATCTATTGTTCTTTTCATTTCGGAGCACTCAAGGACTTTTGACACGATTATTTTGCTTTCATAAAGCTGTTGTCCCATGCAAAAACACTTCATTTGCACACAGCCTTGTACTACTAAGGAAAAACAAACCCTTAGGAAGGAGCCATTTTTGGCCCATCATGATTCCATAAATTCAGCTCCCATTAGACCTGAATAAACTTGCCCAGCATTGAAGTCTTTTCTCATAAGAAGACAGTGGGTCTAATTTAAACCTCGTCTTACTTAAAACGCACGACTAAGGGTTGACAAAACCGTGATAAAACTCGGTTGCTAGAGGGTCAGGAGCAATGACGGAAAAGCAAAGACAAGTATTTTCCCGGTCTTTACAGTACAAGCATTGTCAAAAAAGGAACGTATTTTCCAAATTGCCTTTTTTAAATTATTTGGGACAGTTTTCGCGTAAACGCTACGCCAGCAGAACCTACTCTTTTTGTGCGTTTGTCTCTTAAACATGGAGCGTGTCAATGAGAAAAATATGGAGGCTTTTTTTGTGGCGGGCAAGAGATGTTCGTCCTTCATTCAACCTTGTCTGTTATGAGGTTCACAGGAGAGCGTGTGCGCAATGGATGCTGTGAAGGTAGTGTGGCCGAGTGGTCGAAGGTGCTGGATTTAGGCTCCAGTCTCTACGGGGGCGTGGGTTCGAATCCCACCACTGCCATTCTTCTTCTCTGTCAGTTGCCATTTGCTTTTAAGCATCAAGCAATCCTTGCAAGAGACTGACGGAAGAAACTTAAACCGGGGCATGGTCCATCACTAGCAACCAACTTCTATCTTGAAATAATGCTCTTAACGTAAGATTTCTCCTTTGCATTCTATATTACTGCAAACTGTTACACAACCACTAACGAGCAGAGTGGCGCAGCGGAAGCGTGCTGGGCCCATAACCCAGAGGTCGGTGGATCGAAACCATTCTCTGCTAAGAGATCTTTCTCGTCGTTTGTTTGTCTGAAAACTCTTCATGAGATTCCACACTATGTAACTGTTTTGGCCGTCTGTATTAAGAAACACAGATCTATTGTTCTTTTCATTTCGGAGCACTCAAGGACTTTTGACACGATTATTTTGCTTTCATAAAGCTGTTGTCCCATGCAAAAACACTTCATTTGCACACAGCCTTGTACTACTAAGGAAAAACAAACCCTTAGGAAGGAGCCATTTTTGGCCCATCATGATTCCATAAATTCAGCTCCCATTAGACCTGAATAAACTTGCCCAGCATTGAAGTCTTTTCTCATAAGAAGACAGTGGGTCTAATTTAAACCTCGTCTTACTTAAAACGCACGACTAAGGGTTGACAAAACCGTGATAAAACTCGGTTGCTAGAGGGTCAGGAGCAATGACGGAAAAGCAAAGACAAGTATTTTCCCGGTCTTTACAGTACAAGCATTGTCAAAAAAGGAACGTATTTTCCAAATTGCCTTTTTTAAATTATTTGGGACAGTTTTCGCGTAAACGCTACGCCAGCAGAACCTACTCTTTTTGTGCGTTTGTCTCTTAAACATGGAGCGTGTCAATGAGAAAAATATGGAGGCTTTTTTTGTGGCGGGCAAAAGAGATGTTCGTCCTTCATTCAACCTTGTCTGTTATGAGGTTCACAGGAGAGCGTGTGCGCAATGGATGCTGTGAAGGTAGTGTGGCCGAGTGGTCAAAGGCGCTGGATTTAGGCTCCAGTCTCTGCGGGGGCGTGGGTTCGAATCCCACCACTGCCATTCTTCTTCTCTGTCAGTTGCCTTTGCTTTTAAGCATCAAGCAATCCTTGCAAGAGACTGACGGAAGAAACTTAAACCGGGGCATGGTCCATCACTAGCAACCAACTTCTATCTTGAAATAATGCTCTTAACGTAAGATTTCTCCTTTGCATTCTATATTACTGCAAACTGTTACACAACCACTAACGAGCAGAGTGGCGCAGCGGAAGCGTGCTGGGCCCATAACCCAGAGGTCGATGGATCGAAACCATTCTCTGCTAAGAGATATTTCTCGTCGTGTCTTTGTTTGTCTGAAAACTCTTCATGAGATTCCACACTGTGTAACTGTTTTGGCCGTCTGTATTAAGAAACACAGATCTATTGTTCTTTTCATTTCGGAGCACTCAAGGACTTTTGACACGATTATTTTGCTTTCATAAAGCTGTTGTTCCATGCAAAAACACTTCATTTGCACACAGCCTTGTACCACTAAGGAAAAACAAACCCTTAGGAAGGAGCCGTTTTTGGCCCATCATGATTCCATAAATTCAGCTCCCATTAGACCTGAATAAACTTGCCCAGCATTGAAGTCTTTTCTCATAAGAAGACAGTGGGTCTAATTTAAACCTCGTCTTACTTAAAACGCACGACTAAGGGTTGACAAAACCTTGATAAAACTTGGTTGCTAGAGGGTCAGGAGCATTGACGGAAAAGCAAAGACAAGTATTTTCCCGGTCTTTACAGTACAAGCATTGTCAAAAAAGGAACGTATTTTCCAAATTGCCTTTTTTAAATTATTTGGGACAGTTTTCGCGTAAACGCTACGCCAGCAGAACCTACTCTTTTTGTGCATTTGTCTCTTAAACATGGAGCGCGTCAATGAGAAAAATATGGAGGCTTTTTTTGTGGCGGGCAAGAGATGTTCGTCCTTCATTCAACCTTGTCTGTTATGAGGTTCACAGGAGAGCGTGTGCGCAATGGATGCTGTGAAGGTAGTGTGGCCGAGTGGTCCAAGGCGCTGGATTTAGGCTCCAGTCTCTATGGGTTTGAATCCCACCACTGCCATTCTTCTTCTCTGTCAGTTTCCATTTGCTTTTAAGCATCAAGCAATCCTTGCAAGAGACTGATGGAAGAAACTTAAACCGGGGCATGGTCCATCACTAGCAACCAACTTCTATCTTGAAATAATGCTCTTAACTAGGGCTGAAACAGTTAATCGATTTAATCGATTATAATCGATTATCAAAATAGTTGTCGATTAATTTGGTCATCGATTAATCGTCTAAAACGTTTTTCCTCTCAACTGCATTTAAATTGGTCTCCATGTGGGGCAGTAGAGAGCAAATTGACGACGCGCGCTGCCAAAATGGGAGGAGAAGAAGATAGCAGCCAATCATTGGCTTTCATTTCACCCCGCCTCACGTGATCAGGCAGATTAAACAAGATGGCGGAAAGAAAAACTCACACAAAATCATCTAAGTTTGGATCATTTACCGCTAAATTTGAAAAAGAATCGCGTTAATATGCAAAGTTTGCGAAACGGACACGTTTCTGCACGGAAGCATAACGGCGCTGCACAAACATCTTAAAAAAAAACATGTCGGACTCGAAGCGGGAGACGGCAAACCGGAGCGATACACAATGTTATTTTAATAAAACCAATTTTACAGGTCGCAAATTACACTTTATTGTCTTCAAAATGTTCATTTTGGAAATGAACATGTCTGATATGAAGCCGCTGTCAGTAGGAAGACGAGGGGTTTCAAAAAAAAGATCGCTAAATTCAAACCAAGATACAAGACCCCCTCCTCTACACCGCAAAGCACATTTTTTCCCACAAAAAAAAGAGTTGCCACTAACTAAAAGGCACCCCTTTACCGATTAGTAGATCTGTGTTTTTAATATTATAAATGATAAAGATGGTCATTTTATTTATTAAAGTTACTATTTTTACAGTAGAGATGGTGGGGGGTTTTTTGTTTGTTTGTTTTTTGCACTAATACTTCACAACTTGAATGTTTTTGTATATTTTTTTCTCATGTTAATCTGGGGCCTTTTTTTTTTTTTTACAATACTTCTGAACAAGGTTACATTTTCGAATCCAGAAGTGTTAAAGGTTTCTTATTTTCAAATGTGATCCAACAGTTTACATTTGATGTTTTATTAGCCAATACTACTAAAGCACATTTTATGGCTGCCTATGATTTATTTTTACTGTATACAGTAAGTAGGTTTGTCATTTTCTAGAAATGATAATATTCTATCTCTTTATTTGACAGAAAGAGTAACATTTGCTCTTACTGTAATAAACCCAAAGTGTTGTTTAAGTGGTTATGAGCTGTGTTTTACACAATTACATTCTATAATATGCCAAAAAGTAATATTTATTAAATTGTCATGTTCATCCGATTAATCGATTAATCGACCCAATAATTGACAGATTAATCGATTACCAAAATAATCGTTAGTTGCAGCCCTACTCTTAACGTAAGATTTCTCGTTTGCATTCTACATTACTGCAAACTGTTACACAACCACCAACGAGTAGAGTTGCGCAGCGGAAGCGTGCTGAGCCCATAACCCATAGGTCGATTGATCGAAACCATTCTCTGCTAAGAGATCTTTCTCGTCGTGTGTTTGTTTGTCTGAAAACTCTTCATGAGATTCCACACTATGTAACTGTTTTGGCCGTCTGTATTAAGAAACACAGATCTATTGTTCTTTTCATTTCGGAGCACTCAAGGACTTTTGACACGATTATTTTGCTTTCATAAAGCTGTTGTTCCATGCAAAAACACTTCATTTGCACACAGCCTTGTACTACTAAGGAAGAACAAACCCTTAGGAAGGAGCCATTTTTGGCCCATTATGATTCCATAAATTCAGCTCCCATTAGACCTGAATAAACTTGCCCAGCATTGAAGTCTTTTCTCATAAGAAGACAGTGGGTCTAATTTAAACCTCGTCTTACTTAAAACGCACAACTAAGGGTTGACAAAACCGTGATAAAACTTGGTTGCTAGAGGGTCAGGAGCAATGACGGAAAAGCAAAGACAAGTATTTTCCCGGTCTTTACAGTACAAGCATTGTCAAAAAAGGAACGTATTTTCCATATTGCCTTTTTTTAATTATTTGGGATAGTTTTCGCGTAAACGCTACGCCAGCAGAACCTACTCTTTTTGTGCATTTGTCTCTTAACACTAGAAGCCCCAGCATTTTTTCAACCTCCTATCCTTCATCTGACCCTCTCTACCAGGCCGGCACCCTGAGGAGCAGTGTCGTCCAAAGGTTTTTGTTATTCAATAAGAGTCGTTAGCTCTTTAGCACTCTGCTGCCTTTCTCATTTTGGTCTTTTGTGCATGTGTTCTCTCAATACAGGATTTAACTTTTGGGAATCAGATCTCACTTCAGCTGTCTCAAGGCACAAACGTATAGACTGAAAAACAGATTTCCTCCATCAAACACAGTTTGACCAATTTACTAGAGCCATCAGGCCTTGACAAGCCTAGGATTTGTTAACTTTGTCCCCCAATGTATCTGAATCTGGCTTCAAATAGTATGTCCTGTGCCTATGCTGAGATGTTTGTAATTCGGTAAATATTGCAAAATTATGATTCCTGTTATGGACGTAGCGCCACCTAGAGTTGATGACATTTTTAGACTTCATGCTAATTCTCATGCTGTGTTTTTCTAAACATTTGGTGTTACACTCTTACGAAGCTCAACTGACTGTGAACTCTTACACACACACATGTCTGAGTGTATGTAGAGTTTTATTATGTATTTATATATAGCTTGATACTGATTCTAGTTCATTTTTTATGTTGCAGTATGACAAGGTTATAAGGCGGTATTACAGAATACAGACTGCACAACAAAATGCTTGGTTTTTTTGTCAGTTTTATTATCACAAACGAAGAAATGAAATAATGAAACAAAATGTAAAAACATGACGGAGTCTCTCTAACAAGCCACAGTTTGAGATTCAGCACAGTCCTCACACCACCGTGGAATCTTCTTTTCACATGTGCCACACATGTACCTGTAGCACTGAGAGCATCTCACAGTGATGCGGTTATTGTGGCATCGGCGCTTCACTTGGCACGTAGCTCTTTTTCCAGGGCTGGGTGTGGAAGGCTGTTGCCGAAGCACCTTTTCTTTGACTGCTGCCTTGGATAACACATGACGCTGAGCCAGCTCTTCTGCAAGTTGCCACAGGAAGTCCACCCTGCGCTCCTGCATCCCGCTGCATGCTTGCCACAATATGTGCGCATTCAGTGCTGCCATGTCAATCATATTATAAAACACAGCTACGGGCCATCGTCGTGTTGGCACACGGACAGTGTACTCCCTCACCATCTGGTCCATGATATCAACACCACATTTGGTGGTGTTGTAGAGGGTGATGGTGTTTGGCTTCTTTTTGGCGTTATCCGCAGTCTCAATGACGTCATGCATGCTGCTAAGGATCAGGACATTCTTTTTGCGCTTTGCGGTGTAGACGGTCATAGTGGCTCCAGTGGTTGAAAGCACCTGATAAATAAGACACACGGCATTATTGTCACAGCACACACAGCGCTACAAAAGTTAAAGAATAAAGACAAAACCACAAAAGACCTGTGTTACCAACCTGAGTGCTGAATAGATCACGGTTTGTCTGCCTTGCGCTCTCTGGGACCTCTCTCCGGATCTTGTTCACTGTGCCCAGGAGGGTGGTATTGTGGCTAAGAAGGCGTCGTGCAAGTGAAAGAGAAGTGAAGTAATTGTCCGTGGTGACAGTTCTGCCCTGATCCAAGAAAGGCTGCATCAATGTCATCACGACATTTTCACCCAGTCTCTCCCGGTGGGGACGAGTGGTGTCCTTCCCCAAATATGGCTGCACATTGCAGATGTACTTACTTTGTAAATCGCAAGCCACCCAAAACTTTATTCCAAATTTATCTGGTTTACTTGCAATGTACTGCAGGAACCTGCAGCGCGTCTTGGTAGGAAACAGCTGCTCGTCCACAGTTATATGGCGGCCAGGATTGTATGCCGAGATACAGTTTGCCACAAATGATCCCCACACAGTGGAAATTGGAGCAAACTTGTCAGTCTGTGCTCGCTCGTAACGGGTGGTCTTGTCATCAAACCGTAAGTGGCGCATGATGTCCTGAAAGCGGTGTTTGGTCATTGTTCGGGTGATCTGTGGATTTCTGAACCTCTTTGACCAACAGTCACGTAGTGCTGGCAGCCTGATGATTCCGCGGAAGATGATCACTGAAACAAATGCCATCAGCTCAGACTGGGGGAGAAACCACTCAGCCTTCCTTCGCTGTCCGTGCTGATTTGTCCACTCTTGAATGGTACAGAACATGTCCTGAGTGATAAAGGTCAGAAAACTCTGAAGACGGCTCGTAACACGTCTCCTGGTGGAATCTGTGGGCTCTCCCTGTGAGGGGTATGGTTCAACATGCGTGAAATTGAGCCGAGCCCCAACCTCTCCTTCAAGCCACACTGTTCCATCTTTGGCTTTTTTTGTTGGGGGACAAGTCTCCACATCTGCAGTGTGAACACATTTAGATAATGAGCCAAGTGCCTCCGTCTCGAGCCACACTGTTCCATCTTTGGCTTTTTTTGTAGGGGGACCAGTCTCCTCATCTGCAGTGTGAACATATTTAGATAATGAGCATTCAAACGATATTGCAAATTTTTGCAAAGTTATGACTGGACAGATAAATAGACAAACAAATAAATTATAAACTGAAATAAAATCTCACCTGAAGACTGCTCCTCCTCCTCCGTTGAATCTGCCTCAAGATTCACCTCATCGTCCTCTGACTCACACACGTCCACTCTGGACAGAATCTGCTCCAGGGCCTCCTCTGTCGTAATTCTTCTACCTCTCTGCATCTTTTGGGTTGTGTTTGAAAAATCTAGCTGTATCTGAGCTTTATAAGTCCACTTGGCACAAAAGGAAAATGCATTGCTCTACCATCCCCCACTACAGACCTTTGTTTTCCAATGAACCACAATCGGGCCGTTGGAGGAAAAAGCAGTAGCAAAAAACAAGCATTGTGTTGTCATACTTCAACATAAAACATGGAATAGAATCCGTATCAAGGTATACATAAATAAGGCAAAAAAATAAGAAAATAATAATTAAAAAACAAAAAACTTAACATGTAGTCTGACGTGTGTGTGTCTGTGTGAAAGAGTTCACAGTCAGTTGACTCCGTGAGAGTGTATCACCAAAGATGTTTAGAAAAACACAGCATGAAATAACATGAAATCTAAAAATGTTATCAACTCTTGGTGGCGTTAGGAATCATATTTTTGGAATATTTACCATCTTGAAAACATCTCAGTATAGGCATAGGACATACTATTAGATAGCCCAACCAGCTTCAGATACGTATATTGGGGCACAAAGTTAACAAATCCGAGGCGTCTCAAGGCCTAAAGGCTCTAGTAAATGGCACATAGACTGTGATTTGATGGATGAACTCTGCTTTTCAGTTTATTGGTCTAAACATTGAGATAGCAGAAGTGAGATCTATCCTGAATTCTTTTGAGAAAACACACCCAGTGAGGAAGGCTGCATATGTAAGCTCCTGGCTGGAGGTCTACATCTTGTCAAACTGGTTTGACTGAGCCAGAACTTCTCAGTAGTGAATCTATGCTGCATTTTTGGGGAGATCTCCAAATAGGAAATAGGAAATGATGACCTAGTAGTTTGTGCAATTGAATTTTCAGTCATTCAGTCTTTTGAAATCATACAAATCAACCACAATGGACATTCAGAATCAGAATGTGAGGTGAAGGGCAGGGCTCAATTCAGAATCAAATCACAAAAAGACCAAGGCATTTCTAAGTTTTCATACTTTGTATTGTACTCCCGGCATGTGGATAAATGCCAGTAGTGGCACATTAGGATAACAACAGGGACTATTCAACCATTGCATTCCAGGGCAGTAGGTCAAAAGATCCATATAGTCCTAAAAGGAGTAACCAAAATTTCCGTCTTGCTTGTGTGAAGTGCCTTCCAAACAACTCTTAAGTGCCTTGTTTTAATAACAAAGCAGAAGGCTGGGGTCTAGAAGAAGCTCTCAGGTAGGTTAGTCAACTGACTTAATCTGGAGTCTTCTAGTGTTAAACATGGAGCGTGTCAATTAGAAAAATATGGAGGCTTTTTTTGTGGCGGGCAAAAGAGATATTCGTCCTTCATTCAACCTTGTCTGTTATGAGGTTCACAGGAGAGCGTGTGCGCAATGGATGCTGTGAAAGTAGTGTGGCCGAGTGGTCAAAGGCGCTGGATTTAGGCTCCAGTCTCTACGGGGGCTTGGGTTCAAATCCCACCACTGCCATTCTTCTTCTCTGTCAGTTGCCATTTGCTTTTAAGCATCAAGCAATCCTTGCAAGAGACTGATGGAAGAAACTTAAACCGGGGCATGGTCCATCACAGCAGAATTGTGCTGGGCCCATTACCCAGAGGTTGATGGAGCAAAACCATCCCCTGGTGGAACTATAATCTTGAGTTGTTGAACCCTAAGCAGGTTTAGCAGTGCTAAATCAGAACTTAACAGTATATATTCTGATGGTTGAGGTTGGACAGATTGTTTTAGTTAATAAGTATCAGAACAAAGTGAAACTCGCCTTTAATTTACCTAACAGATACAACATTAAGACTATTTTATTGTAAAAACACGGTAGCTGACTACTTGATTTTCGAATTAAGTACATAAAAAACAAAATGCATCGTAGAAAGATAAGCGGGCTACCTGCTGGTTAAAAAGAATTAATACTTATTTAAAGCTCAATAAAGTTGGACAGCACTTCAGACTTCTTAGGTCATTTTTATGTCTTTTCATCTCATAAATGATCTGGCTGGCAGTCTGTTTATTCTGGCCACTGATCTCTGACCTTTCCGTAAGTCATCCTTTGTTCACTTAAGGTGATTGCTTCAGTGTGTTATTCCACACAAACTATTTCACTTTTATTGACTTTGCAAGAAAGAAGGAATCGAATATGCCTGCAAGAAATAACAAGACGTAAAATCATAAGAGGTGTGTCTTAAAATTACATAAAGCGCTTTAACCGCACGTTGTAATAAATTGTGGTTTTTTGCATTTAGCACGCTGGGTTGAAAATCTAGAGGGTTTGAAATCTAGTCTTTTGTGTCTTGCTGTGCCAACATGGATAATCTTGTTTTCAGGCCTGTGAAACACTTTCAGGAGGCTCAGATGCTTCTCCTACTGGGCCAGTCGATCATTCACAATTCTGTGCCGGCTTTACCAGGAGTTGTGCATTCGTATTCACTCCCCTAAATAGGACCCTCCCACCAGCAGATTGGCAAGTAGCTCTAATCCAATAATACCATCAGGCTACACCAGCATCCATACTTTTGATTTGAAGAGTCTGGTGAAAACACGTTCAGAAACTCCACTAAAAGGGTGTTCGCTAAAAATGTATTAAAAGGGGAAATATTTTTTGGGTTGAGTGTTTTTAAATGAAATCAAACATCTCAGCTTTGAACTTGAACTGTTCTTGTTTTCTCCCCCAGATGGTGCAACTCCAACACAATTTAACAAAACTAACGCAGGTAAAGTTTGAATCCTTTTCGACCTTGTTGCATCAGATTGATTTTATTTTCCTGCTCGTTTTAAAGAAAACTCCCTTACTCCTGACCCGAGTTTTGGGATTGAAATAATGAGAGGAACAAGCTGCATCACTTTATTATTTTATACAATGAACAAAGAAAAAATCCAATAGATGAATATAGTTTAGTCTGTGTTGTTTGTCACTTTTAATGTGTTTAGCCTTTACATACAGTATTTGTCTAAATGAAAAACAAAATGAAACTCATCTATTCCAACCTTACACAAGTTTTTATGAAACGCAAGTTTATTATTTAAAAGTTCAGAATAGTCAGAATGGTTAGCCAGATTTTAGTAGTCAAGATGTGACAGAAAAGTACAAGACCTTTCTGAGCAGATAGAACAACTTGTATATCTCTATGGCCACATAGGAGGCATCAGTGCACCAGGTAAAGTTCTTGGTCAAATGCAGGTACCTGGTATTCCATTGTATTAAATAAACTGAGTCCAATGAGATACAGTATTTACTGGTGATTGTAACTTTTATTATTTTTATTATTTTTATTATTGTATTTTTATTTATTTGTATGTGTGATTTGTTGTCGCTAGATACCAGGATTTGTCCTGCAAGAGATTGATAACGCTTTTATACATTTACCTATCTATCTAAAGTTTTCATCCACTCGTTTTTGTGAGCTATCACACTTTAATAGAGTTGGACACACCTCAAAGAACTGAGGTGTGTCGGTATTGAGGCTGACGGAGTCCGAGATGACGCTGTGGATCCTGACAAGTCGAGGTCTGTCAATAAACAAGTCCCATCAACAAGACTTATTTACTGCTCCTCAAACTCATTTACGCTATCTTTAAAAAACATATGGTCTACCAGGTATGTGTGATGACCCAAAGAACCAGACCATGTATACAAGCATCCCCAAAGAAGTTATCCTCAACAGGGAAGTCAGTTTCTACCATAGTTAGACCTTTCTATCTACCTAGAAAGGTCTATCTACCTTAGATAGAGTAACATTCAAGTAACAAGTAACATTCAGACTGCTTTCTATTTTTATTTTTTTAGCTTTAGGGCTAGACGACATGGTTTTACTTGTCTGAATGTTACTCCTGAGTGAGCATCTCCTCACTCAGGAGTAGAGCAGGAGTAGAGCAGCTGCTCCCCCACATCCAGAGGAGACAGAAGAGATGGCTCTTGCATCTGGTGAGGATGTCCCCTGGATGTCTCTCTGGTGAGGTAATCCTGCAGGAAAGAACCCGGAACTTGTTGGAGAGACCATGTCCCACAGCAGGCGCTGGCACACCACAGGATACCTTCACATGAGCTGGAAGATGTTACTGATTCAATTCAATTTTAGATGAATAGCCCACCATCACAAAATGATTGTCTCAACAGGGTTCACAAACTAGGCTGGCCACGCCTAGGTCTAGTCCATCAGGATCTCTCTTCCAAGAATGGGAGGAAGGGAGAGAGGGACAACATGTGAACTGTACTGTACCAACTAGTGGTGTAAAAACTAAATGAAAAGGAATTAAAAAACAATGAATGAGATGGTGAATGGAGCCACAAGATAGGACAGCCAGGGATCTGCCAATGGCGTTGTAGATACATCAAGCAGCCAAGGCAGTCTGGTAGAGAACAGTAGATAGAACTGGATGACAGAACCCCAATGTACCATACTTTACCCAGCTTCTACATATCTAGCATACAACAAGCAACTATTGCTATTAAAATGACCTGTTTCTAGCTAGCCTGGTGATAAGCTTGTTCAAACAGGAATGTTTTTAGCCTTCCTTCAGATATAGAAACTGTACTTTTCTCACTTGAGCTGGACGCTGAATCCATAAAACTGGAGCTTGGTGGCTAAAGGCTCTCCTGTACTTTTAGAAATCCCAAGAACGACTAACACCCCTGCATTTTGTGAACGAAGTGTTCTGCTTGGTTGATAAGGTGCTTTAAGGTCACTCATGTAAGAGAGGGCCTTGCCATTTTTTATGTTGTACATAGAGAGGGAGAGAAAAATCTGGACTTTCCTGTTTAGGCAGAAGATGACCATACGGATGTGCAAGGTATAATTATCCTCTCCTCTTCTAACCCTTCTTCCCTTCCCTCTTGTCTTGCCCTAGTTCCTCACACCTAAAATTCCCTCTAATTTTGTTTAGGTGTGTGAGCAAAGACACCAGCTTCCTCAGTACACTGAGGACCATTGTGTGCAATGTCAAATGTTCATGCTGTGGCCACGCACCCGTATCACTTGTGTTCAAAATCTTGGATCATAGCAAGTTATATGACTTATTAAAAGAATCAAATTACAGCAGTAATTCTCATTATTTTAACTTTAATAAAAGTGATTTGGAGCAATTACATAAAAAAAGACAAAAATCTTGTTATTCATAAGTGAGATTCCTGCTCATCTCACTCAGAGTCCTGATGAATGTGATGCTTGAGATAGTCAAACTTCCATTTTTTTCCATCTAAAAACTCACTTGCTACTTTGGCTTTGCTGCATGTTTTGCACAGTAAACCTTTCTCACGCAAAAAAGAAAAATCTCACTCAGTTGCACTGTTTGTTCTTCTATTTGCATTCACTCCAAACACGATTCTATTTTATCTTTTTCAGTGGCCAGAATGGCCATTCAAAAGACTTAACTGGAGCCCCCAGGATGAAGTAGGGACATTATTGAATGACCATATTTAAAAATGTTGTCAACAATTGTATCATCTCGTATTTTTTATTGGACATTGTGACAAAAGTGTTTTTATGTGCAAAGACAAAACTGCGGTGATATGCAACTTTTATGTATAAAAAAACAGTACCATAGCTTATGGGAATGTGATTGAAATAAATACTGCATATTAGCTAGAAAGACTGGCACTGCTCGAAGGCTGTGAGGTATTTTGCTGGCTTTGGTCAGTATGATGTTTGGCTCGCAGCCATCTTAGTGCCAAAAGTCACCAAATTCAATACTCCTCAATACCTGACATTTTAAACAAGTATTGGAGAATCTTTGTTTTGCAGTTTATCGCTTCTCAAAACACGGAAGTGCTCTGAACCAATTAGAAAGCAGAATATTCCGCGAGCCAATAAAATACTGCCAAACATTGACGCAATTGACGTGCAGGGGAAAACAGTGAGCCAAACTCCGAAGCAGCGGTTTGAAGCAATTTCTTTCAGAAAGAAAGAGATTTGCTCCGGAGTTCCATCTCATCTGCCCATCTATAAATTATATTTTTCATCCTGCATAGGTTTTCTTGTGTGCTAATATGAGAGCAGTGCACAATTGCGCAGGCGTGCAGCTTAGAGGGAACGCTCACACCTGGTCCCAATGGCCTCTCACTAAAGTTTGCACCTTTGCCTTGTTTTCTCTTGTTTTTTAGGTCTTGGTGCCCTTCATTACATTGTTAGGTAATCTTTTTTTTTTCTAGGAGGGGAGGGGACACATCTGGTCCAACCAAGCCTGCCTTTCCTGTTGTGCATTTGGGTCCTTCCCCCACCCTGACATTATGAAGGAAGAATAGAAAGTCTTGCATTGCTTCTTCTGGGTTTGTATACTTACACGTCATCAAAACCAGGTTGTTGGAATAACTAAAAGGCCAATGGTTTTTTTTTGTACGCTACATAAACTTGATTAACTAATAAACTTTGAGTGTACCACACAGTTTGACATGCATGGATTTTATTTTTAGTTCATCTATTTAGAAGTACACATAGAACTAATGAGGTAGATTGCAAAAAATCATAAAGATCTTCCATCTTCTGGATTCTTCAAGAACGTCAATGAAGCAGAAAAAGTCAGCGAACAAAGTGAACTGAGTTTGATCATTCCAAGCCTAACCTAAAATCTCACCAAGTTTCTGTTTGGTATCAAGTGTTTCCATCTCTTCAGGAGGGCTTGTTGTGACTTAGCCAACCCAAACCTTTTCTGCCATTTTCAGGAAGAGTTGAAATCTTTCCCAATGAGGACCTGTTTGGTCTTGTTCTGAATGTTTGGCATGCTTGTTCTCTCAGCACACTCTGACCTAGAGCTGAACTGGCTCTGATGTCCACTCAGAGGAAGGTAGACATCTGTTCTGATAAATATTAATAATATCATGTCCTTCAACTGCACCTCGTGTTTATCCACCAAACAGACATCTATAGAAACTCACACAAAACTACCACAAAATCAACAGTTTATTTGATTTTGTGGTGCAAAATCTTACTGCACTTAAAGGAGCACTACAGGAGGACCCTTACATCCAGAAGGAGCTGCTTAATACTGTATCCTAAAAAGGAAAAAAAAAAAAGACTATTTCCTTATTTTATTTAAATAAAACTTAAATTTGGACAAAAATGTAATTGTTTGGGCTGCTCAGTGGTGCAGAGGTTAGCAAGGAGGTAGGGGGTTTGAATCTCGAGTGTAGGGAGACTTGAATTACTGGTATTTCTGTGTGGAGCTTGTCAACAATCTGGTTTAAACTGGCAGTGCTTCTGGCACGAGGGTGGGCAAACTTTTTTATTCGCAGGCCACATTGGGTTCTAACATTTTACCAAGGGGCCAGAACAGGAGCAGAGAGATGGCATGCTTTGGTAAACAAGCGCGCTAGATATGGAAAGCCATTGGGACCGCTAAACGCACGTAGTCTAGCGCACCAACGTTAAAATCAAGCGCCCTAGCACTTTAAAAACGTGCATCTGGCATGCTACGTTTGAAACATAGGTTTGAAATCTCCTGACAATCTATTTTGACAACATGGGCATCACGGAAACACACACATTTTAATGGGGGTAGTGTTGGTGGTGTTGCAACAAAACCAATGTATATAGAGTGCGCCATCTAGTGAGGAAACATCAGAATTGCAGGGGAAATGAAACATTAACAAGGTGGTTGGTGGTTCCTAGGATTTCAAAAAGTACAGTTGGAGGTAGAGCCTTTAGCTACCAAGCTCCAGTTTTATGGAATAAGCTCCCAGGTCAAGTGAGAGAGGCAGACAGTGTTCCTACATTAAAAGGGAGGCTTAAAGCATTCCTGTTTGAACAAGCTTATCAACAGGCCAGATAGAAACAGATTCAATTAGCTGATATAATTACTAGTTGGCTGCTGGATAGTAAAAGCTGGGGAAAGTATGGTACATTGGGGTTCTGTCCTCTAATTCTATCCACTATTCTCTACCAGACTGCCTTGGCTCTTTCCCCGTATCCCCTACTCTAATCCTCTACCCTAAACCCCTGGCTTTCTATCTCATTCATTGTTCTAAATTGTCTGTTTATTTAGAATTACACTGCTAGTTGGTACAATACAATTCACATGTTGTCCACTTCTCTCGCTCCTCTTTGGGAGAGAGCCCCAAGGACTCTACGTTCCTGTCCTGGGCAAGGCCACACCGAGGAGACCTCCGCGCTTCTTCATCCCCACTCCATCAGGATGAAATCCATCTACTCATCCCTGCCCTGGGCATCGCTGGGCTGAGGAGTCTCCCGTGTTTCCATCAGGATGAAGAACATCTACTCATCCCCGTCCTGGACATCTCCGGGCTGAGGAGTCCCCCAGTGTTTCCATCAGGATGAAGAACATCTATTGACTTCTTTAGATATTTAGCTGTAGATTAGAATAAGCTAATATTTAAACAATAATCTTTGACACATTGTTTGCTCGTCCCGGGGGAGGGATCTCTCTTTCACGTGGATCCCCATGAGGTTTCTTATTTTTTCCCCACTGATGGGTTTTTTAGGAGTTTTTCCTCACCGAGGAGAGTCTAAGTGCATAAATGTGCTAGTCTTGTTTAGTTAGCATTTGTTAGTTATTTTTCTTGTTGTGTATTTGTGTTAATACATTCCTCTTTTTCTTGTGAAGCCCATTGAGACGGGCATTCTGTGATTTTGGGCTATACAAATAAAATTGAATTGAATTGAAGGTTTGTTTTTTTTTTTTTTTTTCTAAGCCGGGTTAAAACGTTTAACGGGCCGCATGTGGCCCGCGGGTCGTTGTTTGCCAAAGCCTGTTCCAGCACCTGACAGATAGGAGGGGTATCAAGAAAGTTCCAAACTGTCTTTGACTGGGTTCTTTCAGCAAAATAAAGCAAAAAAAAATATCTTTAATTACATGAAAGACTTCTGTTCTCACATAAGCATCTGTTAAATGTGACAGGCATAAGGGTCTCTAATGTCCCATCAGAATATTTAAAGAGCCATTTGAGACACCTGGGGGGGAAAAGGGCGTTTGGCCCCTTTTCACACACACTCCCTCCAACTGACTGAACGCATTCCTGTCCGCCATGCAGCAGTAGAGAGCCTTTCCTGGTATGAAGGTGTGTGTGCGTGTGTGTGTGTGTGTGTGTGTGTGTGTGAGAGAGAGAGAGAGACATTGTGGGCGTGTCTGTGAGTAGCGCCTCCTCCAGGCCACTCCTTAGAAGCGCACAGACGTACAGACAGAGTGTGATCCTCCTCATCTTTGCTCCTCATACTGGGAAGCATGTAGAACCCTGCATGTATCCCTCCTTTCTGGAGAGCTTGCACAAGGATATTTGGGGAGGTTTTTTGGGGGCAGGTGGGGGGGTGTTTGTCCAGGCCTGTTCTAGAGGAGTGAGCGTGCCCCCCCGCCGCTTCCCCCACAAGGAACCATGGCGAGCGATTCCCCTGCGCGCAGTCTGGATGAGATAGACCTGTCTGCACTCCGGGTAAATACACCTGCATGGTCTGCGGCTGTTCTCTCCTTCCTGTTCTCCATCTCTGTTCTCCATCTCTGTTCTCCATTCCTGCTCTCCATCCCTGCTCTCCATCCCTGCTCTTCATCTCTGTTCTCCATCCCTGCTCTTCATCCCTGTTCTCCATCCCTGCTCTTCATCCCTGTTCTCCATCCTGTTCTCCATCCCTGCTCTTCATCCCTGTTCTCCATCCTGTTCTCCATCCCTGCTCTTCATCCCTGTTCTCCATCCCTGCTCTTCATCCCTGTTCTCCATCCTGTTCTCCATCCCTGCTCTTCATCCCTGTTCTCCATCCATGTTCTCTATCCCTGTTCTCCATCCCTGTTCTTCATCGCTGTTCTCCATCCCTGTTCTCCATCCTGTTCTCCATCCCTGCTCTCCATCCTGTTCTCCATCCCTGCTCTCCATTCCTGTTCTCCATCCCTGTTCTCCTTTCGTGTTCTCCATCCCTGTTCTCCATCCTTGCTCTTCATCCCTGCTCTACTCTTCATCTCCGCTCTCCGTCTCTGATCTCCATTCCTGTTCTCAATCTCACATCATACACACACACGCGCGCACACATACACACACACCTTTCTCTATCTGTCTGGAATGCTTCGGCGGGCGCGTGCGCACTAGCATACACGCTCACAGCAGCAAAGAAAAGCCATTAAAAAAAACCGCAACAGGAACGAGTTCCGCCATTTCGTGATGTTGTGGCGACACAGCATCGCGGCGTGCGCGTTCTCGTGCACATCTAGTTAGGACAGTGCGGGAATACGGCGCGCGCGTGTGTTTGCGCGCGTGAAGGAGAGAGCGTCCAGGTGTGAAGTTTGTAATTTCAGAACCAGAGGACACAAGGTTTCTCTGCTGCTTTTTGGTCCACCTGCAAATCCACAGTCATGTCTGGGCATGCTGGACCGTGTGTGTGTGTGTGTGTGTGTGTGTGTGTGTGTGAGTGTGAGTGGTGATAAATAAAGGCAGAAAAATGTCTGCCTGTGTGGCATCACATGGAGGATTTAGGTCACAGAGGACGGAGGGAGAAGCATTGCTGTGCACTCACACACTTCCGCTTTTTCCATCTCCCAGATGCAGCATCTATTCCTGAACAAGCCTCTTCTCTGGCCTGTCAAAATGGAATTTTTACTGCTTTATTGCTCATCACCTTTTTTATAAAGCATGTTCATACAAAAATCTGTGTGAGTGCCCTCTTCCGTGCCAACTATAAAGATAGTGGAGGATTGTATTTGCCAAGCTGACACCACGTAGAACCTAGGCTCAATTTAATTTGATTTCTGCACCTGTAAAGGTATCGTAGTCATTTACTTACAATGAAGAGCACCCTGACAATGACCAACCAATCAGTAAATAGAGATGACGCTATGAGGTCAAACAACCTTGGCACGTCGTTAGCTAACCATGGAGATCGGCCATCCTATACTGTCTCTGTTAGCAACAATTACCCAAATAGAGAAATTTAAGCCGGACCAAAAACAATGTTTACAGAGTTTTATTGAAGGTGACAGATGGGGTTGTCGAACAGGATTTGGGTAAAGTTTAATTTTCCAGCCAGCCTCATTAGCACATTACATACTTCACATCTGGTCTGACCAGAAAGCAGTGATTGGTAAAGCAAAAAGTATCCACCCACAAACCCCAAGGGGGAAATGTATCAGGAGAGGACTTTTGAGTAACTCTAAGCAAAGTCAGAAGCTGCTGTACACAAATTGTAAGACATGGCCAAAAGACACTTGTGAACAGAACCTGAAGTGAACTGAGGACAGTGCAATAAAGCATTTGGAGCATTAAAAAACAAAAAAAAACAAACGTAAATGCCTGTCATAAGAAAATTGGCCACATTACGGAAAAGATTGTTGATTAAAATAAATTCACCTTTTCTCTTCTGGTCCAACAAAATTAAGATAAGTGTTAATACTTTTTGAGATATGATTGTTTAAAAACAGACAAAAGTCAGGGAAAGTGCCTGGCAAGGCTTTAGGCAAGGCAAGGCAAGGCAAGGCAAGGCATGGCAAGGCAAGGAAAGGCTTTAGGCAAGGCAAGGCACGGCAAGGCAAAGCAAGGCAAGGCAAGGCAAGGCAAGGCAAGGCAAGGCAAGGCAAGGCAAGGCAAGGCAAATCCATAGTTAAACAGAACTGTTTTCAGCCTAGATTTAAACATTGTCACAGTAGAGGCCTGTCTCACGGCCTCAGGAAGTTTGTTCCAGACTTTTGCAGCATAAAATTGAAATGCAGCTTCTCCATGTTTAGTCCTGACTCTAGGCACCAGCAGGAGGCCGGTCCCAGAGGTCCTCAGAGTTCTAGATGGTCCATGTTTAGTCCTGACTCTAGGCACCAGCAGGAGGCCGGTCCCGGAAGTCCTCAGAGTTCTAGATGGTTCATGTTTGGTCCTGACTCTAGGCACCAGCAGGAGGCCGGTCCTGGAAGTCCTCAGAGTTCTAGATGATTCATGTTTAGTCATGACTCTAGGCACCAGCAGGAGGCCGGCCCCAGAGGTCCTCAGAGTTCTGGATGGTTCATCTTTAGTCCTGACTCTAGGCACCAACAGGAGGCCGGCCCCAGAGGTCCTCAGAGTTCTGGATGGTTCATCTTTAGTCCTGACTCTAGGCACCAACAGGAGGCCGGCCCCAGAGGTCCTCAGAGTTCTGGATGGTTCATGTTTAGTCCTGACTCTAGGCACTAGCAGGAGGCCGGTCCCAGAGGTCCTCAAAGTTCTAGATGGTCCATGTTTAGTCCTGACTCTAGGCACTAGCAGGAGGCCGACTCCAGAGGTCCTCAGAGTTCTAGATGGTCCACATTTAGTCCTGACTCTAGGCACTAGCGGGAGGCCGACCCCGGAGGTCCTCAGAGTTCTAGATGGTTCATGTTTAGTCCTGACTCTAGGCACCAGCAGGAGGCCGGTCCCGGAAGTCCTCAGAGTTCTAGATGGTTCATGTTTAGTCATGACTCTAGGCACTAGCAGGAGGCCGACCCATGAGGTCCTCAGAGTTCTAGATGGTCCATGTTTAGTCCTGACTCTAGGCACCAACAGGAGGCCGGTCCCGGAAGTCCTCAGAGTTCTAGATTGTTCATGTTTAGTCATGACTCTAGGCACCAGCAGGAGGCCGGTCCCGGAGGTCCTCAGAGTTCTAGATGGTTCATGTTTAGTCCTGACTCTAGGCACCAGCAGGAGGCCGGTCCCAGAGGTCCTCAGAGTTCTGGATGGTTCATCTTTAGTCCTGCCTCTAGGCACCAGCAGGAGGCCGGCCCCAGAGGTCCTCAGAGTTCTGGATGGTTCATGTTTAGTCCTGACTCCAGGCACTAGCAGGAGGCCGGTCCCAGAGGTCCTCAGAGTTCTAGATGGTCCATGTTTAGTCCTGACTCTAGGCACCAGCAGGAGGCCGGCCCCGGAGGTCCTCAGAGTTCTAAATGGTTCATGTTTAGTCCTGACTCTAGGCACCAGCAGGAGGCCGGCCCCGGAGGTCCTCAGAGTTCTAAATGGTTCATGTTTAGTCCTGACTCTAGGCACCAGCGGGAGCCAAATGGTAGGACCATTTCAATAATCTAACCTACTGGAAACAAATGCATGGATAAGAACCTCTAAGTCTGTTTTAGACCCCAAACCTCTGGTTTTGGCAATGTTTTTCAGGTGGTAAAAGGATGTAATTGATTTGATATGGCTATGGAAGTTCAAGTCTGAGTCCACCTTACACTTTACTCCTTTTACCAAAACAGACAGAGACATGTGTTTTTTTTCTTTTTCCTTTTTTAGTGAATCAGAAGTTGAAAAAACATGCGTAGTTCCACCAATTTTTATCCTACAGCCACAAATTTGGCATTAAAATGTAGAAAATTTTGTCCTCTAAAAATGAACTTGTACTGGATCCATCATTTAAGCCTCTGTTTTCCAGATTCAGCCTTCATAACCAAACCAAAGGCAGGACTTTCTCTCATCCACTCAAATGCAATTTTGAGAGAGACTGAAAATAAAACTTATTTTTTAAATTGCTGTTAATTCAATTTTGTCCCAAAAATTTGTAAAAAATATTCTTGCATAACTCTTGTCCTTCTCACAGTCAAAGAATTATTTTCGTAGGTTTTGTAATTTCTTTCCCTTTTTTTTACAATAAATGACTGTTCCAAGTCTCTGCATTACACAAAAGTGCGCATCCACTAACTAACTTTGTGTGTGTGTTAGTGAGTCGGCAGCATGCAGATGGCTGAAGGAGAAAAAAAGGCCTATTTTACGGGAATTATCTAAATATAGTAACACCGAGAGTTTATTTATTTAGTGCTTTAAAAGGCTGTGTGTGTTTGTTCTGTGTATAGTTTGGGTGCGTTTAAACTACTTAGATCTGAAGAGCAGAGCTGTGCTCTGCGCATGCGCAGTAGGCGCTAGGCATGATGGGATTTGTAGTCCACTTTTGTCATTTTAGCATTATTTGGAATCTGTAAGCATCAAGCACCTGTTTATCTAAAACAGCACATTTGTGGATTGAAGACTATTCCCTGTTTATCATTTTAGTTAGTCAGTTAGTTAGTTAGATTTATTTTTTCAGTCAATCAATCATTTAACAGAACATCTGTACAGGTCCAAAAAACCCCAAGAAGAGACTGAAAGGGGTTTTAGGCAGAAGTTGAAACCTATTTTAAGCCTGAGACCACTTTACATTGTAATTTAAAAAAAACAAGCATTTGGCTGGACTTCAATAATAAAGACAAAAGAAAGAACGTAATGTATGAAACGTAATATTATCAGTCAAACATAAACATGTACATATACAATAAAAAAATAATAATAATAAAAAAACATTTCTGAACCCAATCTTCACCAATAAAGTTTTCCCTCTTTTTTTTCTTGCTGATTAAGTTGATATTTCTTGTATATTATGTTTGTTTATTTTTTTTTTGGTTTTATACTTTATTTTAAGTAGCCCCGCAACAGACGGGCGACCTGTTCGGGGTGTACACTGCCCTTCGCCTTAAAATTGGCCGCGATGGGCCCTGGCAACCCCCGCAACCTCGAAAGGGATACACGAATAAGAAGATGACTGACTGACTTTTTTTAAAATGTTTTTAAGGTAGTTGATTTTTTTACACACTCCTCTAGATTGTTCCACAGATTTTTACTGTTCCACACTATTCAAATGTTTACTCATTTTTGGAGTTTTAGAGGCGTAGTTGGGGCGGGACGGAGATCAAATTGACCTACACCTTAGATTTGTTGCAGGTGTGATCTGTAAAGCTTAGGTTTTAAAAGGAGGCAAGAAATTTTGATAAATAACTCAGTTCATAACTACCTGTTAAGTCTTCCATGAGGACCAGAGGGCTGCAAGAGTTTTTCTTGACTAGAATCATGTGAGAGGCGGGGTACACACCAGAGTGGTCACCACCCCATCATAGAGCCAATTTTTTTGTTTTTGCTAAAATATTCATGAATTATTTTTTTTTAAACAATACAGCCTTTCTTCTGCGTTAAGAGCTGAAGATAATACTCAATATGTCAAAAGCTTGCTTTAAAAGGCTGAAAAAAAACTGATTGAAGATTTTTTAGAATAATACTCAGATGCAGAAACTTGAGAGAAAATGCTGTAAAAAGAAGAAAAAATCAAACAACTTTGATGGGTTTACTGGAAACAATAAAATCACTGCTTTTTAAATCAAACTTAAACCTTGGGTTGTCCACAAACCAACACGACATCTTTAAATAAATGTATGGATTAAAAGATACATGAGATTAAAAACTTTTAGAGATCACAAGACAGTCTATGTTATTGGAACAAAATGGTAGAACTTGAGGAGTGGGTCCAGATTTGCACATTTCATTTAGTTTGACCCAACTTCTCCCAATTGTATGTCAGATCCCAGCTGGAGTCTCCATCTTGATGATGAAGATGATGATGAAAAGTGTCAGAGGGAAGAGTTCTGTGATTGGAAGGCAGATTACTGGCTGTTTGAGTGTCACGTAAGGACACAACCTTCACTGTGTCGCATCCTCAGCGATAGAAGGAGGAATTTTAAAGAACAGACTTTCAGGATCAAACTGGGTCTTTATTTATTCATGTGGCTCTCACAGCTTTTATGTGGTGTGGATGTGGTGAAGATCCACACAATTAATGTTTCAGAGTGTTCTAAATTGTGTGGTTCATATTATAATGTCTTTTTTTTATTTTAAAAAGCTACTTCTGTGTGATTGTTTTAGTCTCTGAACATTTGGATTGTGTTTGTTGGAGGTTTTGTGGCTTCTTTGTGTTTGTTTCCAACATGCAGTGAGTTTTTTGTGTAATGGATCTTTCCATGGCTGACTGTATGGTCATTCTCTGTTTCACTGCTTGTAATGGGGCTCAAATGTAGTCACATAGGGACTCAGTTGTAAAAATTTTGTCTGTTTATTTTCCTTCATTTTTAATCATGTAGGTCAGAATAAGTTTCAAACTGCTTGGTCATCTTTTTGTAGTTGTTGTTGAGTTTCTTTTAGATCCCAGTGGTTGTTTAATAATTGATCATTCTTATCTCATATCATATCTGAAAAGTTTAAAAAAGTTATTTTTGCAGAAAAAAAACATTATAAACACATTAATTGAAATTTGCCTTCAGTTTTCATCTTGTGAATTCCCTCTGCTCTTGCTCATTACTTGGCACAGCCCCCTGTGCACTACATTACGGCGAAAATCTTGTTTGAAACGCATCATGTTAGCAGAATCTGCACATATTCTTTCATATTTTTATTTTGATGCATTTACATAATAATGACACCCTTTGTAAAGAAAAGGGACCAAGCATGAGCAGAGCGCAAGAATTTAAACACTTCCTGCTAACGTTAGAATGCGGAGAACAAAATTCTTGGCCAAAAACAAATTGGCAGGAATAATGTTTAAATATGGTTCATCTCTACAAAAAGTTGTTTTTGCGTCAAACTCTTTTCATTTTGTTTGGATGTAAATCTTTGTGGACCGTCATGAAGCGGTGTGCAGGTGGAAAGAGGAGGACCCAATTGCAGACAGAAACCATGGTTTATTTGAATTTGGCAGTCCATTAATTGGTTTTATTGGTTTTATAGATAACTGGAGTGCGTTCTGGGGGAAGCCTGGTCTCATGCGGAGAGATGGTATCCATCCCACTTTGGAAGGTGCCGCTCTTCTTTCTAGGAACATTCGTGACAGCCTTAGTCGTTCAACCTGACAATCCAGAGACGAGACCCAGGCACAGAGCTGTAGTTTAAAACTCTCCTCTGAGCTTCCTTCTGCGCTGGTGCAAACCCAACACAGGCTTAGCTCAGCAGGACTTAGCTTTAGCTTATACACAGAAAGACAAGTGAAAGGAGTGAGACCCAGAAACTTAAAAGTGATAACCACCAACAGTCTCAGTAACAATGAGCAGAATTATGATATAGTTAAATGTGGCCTACTGAACATCAGATCAATTTCTTCAAAGTCCCTTCTAGTCAATGAACTAGTTAGTGATAACAAACTTAGTCTACTAGCGCTAACTGAAACTTGGCTACGACAAGATGACTATGTAAGGCTAAATGAAGCAACGCCTCCAAGTCACAATAACTACCTAAAATCCAGAAGCTCTGGGAAAGGTGGTGGTTTAGCAGTAATATCACAGTCTAGCTTACTTCTTACCCCTAAAATAAAATACACATATAATTCCTTTGAAAGTATCGTACTATCTATTAACCAGCAAAACCGGAAAAAACAAAAAGCAATTTTATTTATAATTGTCTACCGTCCGCCAGGACCTTATTCAGAATTTTTAACCGAGTTCTCTGATTTTCTGTCCAGTGTAGTTTTAGATTCTGATAAAATAGTGATAGTAGGAGATTTTAATATTCACGTTGATGACTCTAGCGATTGCTTAGGAAATGCTTTCACTGCTTTACTAGATCATGTTGGTTTCACACAAAATGTAAATGAACCTACTCACTTTCACAAACACACATTGGACCTAGTTCTAACCTATGGTGTAGAGATTAGTCAGCTCAGCGTCTTTCCTCATAACCCTGTACTTTCAGACCATTTTCTAATTACGTTTCAGTTTTTATTAAAAAATGTGTCTGCCCCAATGAAAAAAACACAACTTAGAAGAACGTTATCTGAGCGATCTGTGTCTGAGTTTAAATGTCAAATTCAGCCAATACTTAGTACCATATTAAATGAATTTACTGACAATACCTCTTGCAGCTCTAGTCGCAGTATTCATGACCAGTATGTCGATAGTGCTTTCCAAAGTCTTAGGGACTCACTAGATTCTGTCGCGCCTTTAAATTCCAAAGTTATTAGACGGGACCGAGTGCCACCTTGGTTTAACTCTGATACACGCTCTCTTAAACAAGAAACCCGTAAGCTAGAAAAAGAATGGCGGCGTTCTGGATCAGAGCAATCTCGGAACGCCTGGAAACGTAGCCTCCTAGATTATAAAAAATCTTTGCGTAAGGCTAGAAACCAGTACTATTCAACTTTAATAGCGGAGAATGAAAATAATCCTAGATTTCTTTTTAGCACTATAGCTAGGCTGACCAGCAGTCACAACACAATAGAGCCTTCCATCCCAGTTACTCTAAGCTGTGAGGATTTTCTTACATTTTTTAATGATAAAATCTCAAATATAAGGCATAAACTGAATGAACTTATTCCTACAATTAGTCCAGAGCAGGCTGAAGCTGCAGAAATGAAAGCTTCTCTAAAAACTTCTGTAACATTAGATTGTTTCACTGCTATAGACCAAACTGAGCTAACAGATGTTATTACATGCTCCAAAACATCAACCTGTCTTTTAGATCCAATTCCAACCAAGCTTTTCAAAGAAACGCTACCTGTAATTAACAAACCTATTTTAACTATAATAAATTCCTCCCAAAAACAGGATATGTTCCACAGTTATTTAAGCATGCAGTTATTAAACCGCTTCTAAAAAAGACCAATTTAGATCCCAGCATTCTGGCCAACTATAGACCAATATCAAATTTACCTTTTATGTCTAAAATTCTAGAAAGAGTTGTAGTTAAGCAGCTGAACCGTCACCTGCATGAAAATAGTCTTTTTGAAGAATTTCAATCAGGGTTTAGATCACACCACAGCACAGAAACTGCGCTGGTTAGAGTGACAAATGACCTTTTATTAGCCAAAGAAAAGGGACTGGTTTCAATCGTAGTTCTCTTGGACCTTAGTGCAGCCTTTGACACAATTGACCACAGCATTTTACTTCAAAGATTAGAATATGACTTAGGGATCAGAGGAGCAGCTCTTCAATGGTTTAAATCTTATTTATCTGATAGATACCAGTTTGTTCATGTAAATGATCAGTCCTCTACTTCTACCAAAGTTAGTTTTGGTGTGCCTCAGGGCTCAGTTCTTGGACCTATTCTGTTCATGCTCTACATGCTGCCTCTGGGAAACATAATCAGAAAACACAGTATTAATTTTCACTGTTACGCAGATGATACACAAATGTACTTATCAGTCAAACCTGACCAGAGTGACCATATAGAAAAACTTAATACCTGTATCAGGGACATGAAGACTTGGATGACAATCAATTATCTCCTTTTAAACTCAGATAAGACTGAAGTTATTGTAGTAGGTCCTAAAAATCTGAGAGATGTTTTTACTGACCAAGCAGTCTTCTTCGACGAAGTAACTGTGGCCTCTGACCTCACCGTTAGAAACCTAGGAGTTTTATTTGATCCAGATTTATCATTTAAAGCTCACATAGCTCAGACTTGTAAAACTGCATTCTTTCACCTTCGCAACATTTCTAGAATCCGAAATATCTTATGTAAAAGTGATGCTGAAAAACTCATCCATGCATTTGTTACATCCAGATTGGATTATTGTAACGCTTTGCTCGTAGCATGCCCTAAGTCTTCCCTAAAAAGTCTTCAGCTGGTTCAAAATGCAGCAGCACGACTATTAGCAGGAACTCATAGAAGAGATCATATTACTCCCGTGCTAGCGTCTCTCCATTGGCTTCCTATTGAGTTTAGGATCAAGTTTAAAATCATCTTACTAACCTACAAGGCCCTAAACGGCATGGCTCCATCTTACATTAGTGAACTTATTGTACCTTATCAACCAAGCAGAACACTCCGCTCACAAAATGCAGGGCTGTTGGTGGTTCCTAGGATTTCAAAAAGTACAGTTGGAGGTAGAGCCTTTAGCTACCAAGCTCCAGTTTTATGGAATAAGCTCCCAGCTCAAGTGAGAGAGGCAGACAGTGTTCTTACATTTAAAGGGAGGCTTAAAGCATTCCTGTTTGAACAAGCTTATCAACAGGTCAGATAGAAACAGATTCAATTAGCTGATATAATTAATAGTTGGCTGCTAGATAGTAAAAGCTGGGGAAAGTATGGTACATTGGGGTTCTGTCCTCTAATTCTATCTACTATTCTCTGCCAGACTGTCTTGGCTCTTTCCCCGTACCCCCTACTCTAACCCTCTACCCTAAACCCCTGGCTTTCTATCTCATTCATTGTTCTAAATTGTCTGTTTATTTAGAATTACACTGCTAGTTGGTACAATACAATTCACATGTTGTCCACCTCTCTCCCTCCTTTCTGGGAGAGAGCCCCATCCAGGACTCTGCGTTCCTGTCCTGGGCATGGCCACACCGAGGAGACCTCCGCGCTTCTTCATCCCCGCTCCATCAGGACGAAATCCATCTACTCATCTCTGCCGTGGGCATCGCTGGGCTGAGAAGTCTCCCGTGTCTCCATCAGGATGAAGAACATCTACTCATCCCCGTACTGGACATCTCCGGGCTGAGGAGTCCCCCGTGTTTCCATCAGCATGAAGAACATCTACTCATCCCCGTTCTGGACATCTCCGGGCTGAGGAGTCCCCCAGTGTTTCCATCAGGATGAAGAACATCTACTCATCCCCGTACTTGACATCTCCGGGCTGAAGAGCCCCCCGTGTTTCCATCAAGATGAAGAACATTTATTGACTTCTTTAGATATTTAGCTGTAGATTAGAATAAGCTAATATTTAAACAATAATCTTTGACACATTGTTTGCTCGTCCCGGGGGAGGGATCTCTCTTTCACGTGGATCCCCATGAGGTTTCTTATTTTTTCCCCACTGATGGGTTTTTTAGGAGTTTTTCCTCACCGAGAAGGAGAGTCTAAGTGCATTAATGTGCTAGTCTTGTTTAGTTAGCATTTGTTAGTTATTTTTCTTGTTGTGTATTTGTGTTAATACATTCCTCTTTTTCTTGTGAAGCCCATTGAGACGGACATTCTGTGATTTTGGGCTATACAAATAAAATTGAATTGAATTGAATTGAATTAATACTGTGAAAAGAAAAACAAAGTTTCAGTGGCATGGTAAAAGGTCATTGTCAGAATGTGTTCTTGGTCAGGCAACCAGGGAGACCTGACTGGAAGGGATTGTATGACCTGACCGGGAAGTCTGGGGTAACTGCCCGTAACTCAGGTGTCCCTTATCAGGGTGATGCAGAACATCCAGGGCTCCCTCTGGCAGCAGGAGAGGGGATCATGACTGTGGAAAAATACTCAAAGTCAAATACTTCCCACTTTTTTACTTTTCACTAAAGTTTAAAGTTTTATTAAACTTTCTTAATGTTATCCTTCTGGTCCAGAAGGTAAATGATTTTAAATGATGTGGGAGAAAACCAGAGTACCCAGAGAAAACCCACATGTACACGGGGAGAACATGCTAACTCCACACAGAAAGGACAGTGAATCAAGACTTGCTGAAGGACTCGATTGCAGGCACAGTGCTAACCACTGTCTGCTGTTTAGCTGTGCTAGACTTGGTGAATACAGGTGACACTAAACATCCAGGGACTATAGTTGTTTTTATATGGAGAAAAAGTAGAGATTTAAAACAAAACAAAACAATTATTCCAAAACAGAGTTGACTGCAGCTCATAAAAACCCACCAGTAGGAAATTATACTTCCCTTTTAGAAACTCGGAAAACGCTGGGAGGCTTATCCTATTTTTAGGTTCCTCATTTGCCCACCTCTTTTTAGCTTCTTCTTACTTGTGGTTTGTCAAATAGTAAGAGCTGTAACAGGTGAAGAGATGTGAATGTGCATGCACGTGTTCCTGTGCACGTTTGGGTTGGTCCTCAAGGATTCGATGTGCTTTGGTTTGACCTTGAGTGAAAAGGAACACTGTCTTATAAGATAATCCCCTTTCAGAAAGCAGCACTGTAAAAGTCCCAATGCTCTCCTGTTGCCCACTGGATACTAGCACACTCGTGCACACTCGTGCACACACTGAAGCTAATACCCAACACACACAGGTGTGCTCTTAGATGGACATCTGTGTTTTGAGCTGACTTTTAATCAGCCCACAGATAGGATAATCTTCTTTGTGAGGGAATTTGCCCGGTTTCCTCTTTCATTTTAACTAGTGAATGATTAAATCCAACTTTGTCTTACATGGTGTGTGTGGAAGCTTGGTTTAAGGTGGGGATTGAAGCAGGATCAACTTTTTGGAAGTTTAAAGCAAGTTTGAATGTTAATTTCACATCCAAAACATACCTGAAGAGGTTTTCTTTTTTATTTATGTATGTTTGAGTCGTCAAATACTATTCAAGATCCTGGTTGTTCATGGTCATGGATTTTGTTCTCCATTGTGCCCAAATTCCAACGACACGCATTTAATTTAAACAATATTTAAACAATAGTTTTAGACACATTGAATGCTCATCCCGGGGAGGGGTTTCTCTTTCGTGTGGATCCCCACGAGGTTTCTCATTTTTTCCCCACTGATGTTTTTTTTTAGAAGTAATTCCTCATTTTCTCTCAACACTAGACATGTTCTGCTGTCCGTACCTGAGTGAGGTGTGTCAGACAAGCCCTCGTGTTTTTAAAAGGCTCATTTACCAGACTAAACAGAAAAGAAGTGGAACAGGAGTGAGTCTGTAGATGATCTGGAAAGAAGAAGGAGGAGAAAAGGTTACTTATTAATGAAACACGAGTACTTGTGGTTTTACAAAAATACTTTTACAAGGTTAAATGACAAATAAAAAACTCAGTGTGTGTTTGAATGTGTTTCAATTTCAAATAAAAATTCCTCAGTAGTTCTCAGGTGCTGTTAAAGCAAAGCCCGGCTTTCTAATGAACACGTTTATTGCCTCTCTTTATTCACTTTTCACTGTGTCTCTTTCAGGACCCGGCAGGTATCTTTGAGCTGGTTGAACTGGTTGGAAATGGCACATATGGACAAGTCTACAAGGTAAGTCATTTGAAATTAATCAGTTTTGGTAAAAATAAAAAAAGGTGGCGTTACTGTTCAAAAAAATAACAAAAAAAAATTTTTTTTTAAATGTTTCCAATGCAAAACATTCTTTTTTTCAGTTTAGCTTTAGATTATTTTTCAGAAGGGATTTCAATCCACGTGCTGTGGAAACAAAGATTTTAAAAATAGTTTAAACAACTCAAATTTGACCAAATAAAACCATCAGAGTAGGTTTTGTGTGTATATAATTTGAGGAGGAACTCTCGTTTGTTTGTGTGTAACACTTTAACAAATGCTTCTTGTATTTATTTTTGGTTCTAAAGTAAACCAGAGAACACGTAATCTCTGGATTTGAGTTGAGACTAAGGTACTTTTGCCTTTGCTCTGCATGTCTGTGCAGGCTCTAAGAGTACACAATGTGAGCGTGTAGTGAGTGTGTTTAGGTGTCTCACTTTGCAAGCTATTACCACACCCACATGTCTGCTGATGCATACAGAGCTTGTTGAGCCGCATTTTGTAATAACGGTGCATTTTGTAATAAATGTCCAAAATGTAATAACTTTTTCATTTTATTTATTTTGTAATAAACTGCCCCAACGCATTTTGTAATAAATTTTGCCGCATTATGTAATAAGTTATTACATTTTGAGCAGATTATTACAAAATGCACTTGCAACTTTTTTATTTTCTAGGAAATGTAATAACATGGTGCATTATGTAATAACAATTCTAAAGCATAGTTTATTTGTTTGTTAATTGTATTTTATTTTACTTTAAAGTATTTGTAAAAGCTAGGCCTATTATTAGTATCACTGTATTAGCCTAGTAGCAGTACTTAGCAATTACTATCAGTACACTATTCAAAGGTTGCATTAACAGAGAATATTATGTAAATTCCAGATTTTTTTTATTGGATACCAAAACCACATCAAGAATAGTTATAAAGATCCAACAAACCTTATTATGCTTCTTGTAATACAGAACAAAACTCTGGGTATCAAAATTTAATCCATTCGTAAACATTAACATATGCACATACAAAATAGAAACGCTGATGAATAGGTAAAGAACAGCTTTATTTATGCATTTATAGAACCTTTCAACAACAATAAATGCAACCAACACATGCAGGCTTGCGGCCAATTTAAAATAATAATGAACCAATGAATATAAGTTCTACCTTAAACAACGTAAGTGTCTTCTGCTTGTTTAGAGAGCTGCTGTGACCAGCAAATTTCTCCACTAAGATTAATTTTAAACAAATATGAAATTGCCTCAAAAGGCTAAACAAACAACAAAATTTCTATTTCCAAAATATATCCATAATTTCAAATTGTCCATGTCTAATATGTCTAATTACCAGCCAAGCCATAAACCACTTGGAATGTTTCCCAAACAGCTCCTTGAGTTTTAATGCCACACCACCAAAGCGCCCTGCTGCTTTGTACAACCTTTGTACACTAATTGTGTGCTTTCCAACGACGTCCAACCCAAGGCTTCGGCTTAATGTTTCCCTTAGATAGATTGATGGATGGAATCGATCTGCAATGTCTTTAAAATGTTGAGACACTCTGTTAAATGTCCCAAGCATTGACATGTCATCCTCAAGGGTCATTTTGATAATAGACTGAAAGATTTCAGTTGGTAGGACAGGCTGAACAGGGGGTGTAGTCAGAACAGGGTCCTCAGGCTCATCAGGCTGGATAGGTGGGTCAGACTCATCTGGTGAGGCAGGCTGGATAGGTGGGTCAGTCTCATCTGGTGAGGCAGGCTGGATAGGTGGGTCAGACTCATCTGGTGAGGCAGGCTGGATAGGTGGGTCAGACTCATCTGGTGAGGCAGGCTGGATAGGTGGGTCAGTCTCATCTGGTGAGGCAGGCTGGATAGGTGGGTCAGTCTCATCTGGTGAGGCAGGCTGCAGTGGTGAAAGTGTGTTGTTGTCATATAACTGTCCTGCTTGAGCATCCAAAACATGCTCTATAAATGGTGTGACTGGTCCCTCCAAACTCAGATAATGTTCTCCATGCCCCTCTGCCACATGACCAAGTACTAGCACTGGATTGTTGTGACAATATATGTTTGACTCTGATACAATAGTTGAGGCATTGATTCCCAGAGAGGAAATTACAAGAAACTGGACCTGGAAAATTTCAGATGCTCTTTGCAATGTAATGTGGTCACCATAGGTTCCAGTTTGGGCCATTCTTTCCAAGTATCCATCCCAGTCATTGCCCTCGACAAAGTTGAACAAGAGTGTTCCATTTCCATTGTATGGATAATTCCTGAGGTCTTGGACAATTTCATCTCTTAAGCTTTCTGGTGATCTAAATATTCCAAGGGTGGATAGCTGGTCAGCCATGGCTGCAAACTGACAATTTCCATCTGGGTCAGGGTCATAGCGAATGCTTAACTCCATGGACATAAATTCCTCTAGTCTGTCTGTGTGTGTGTACTGAAACAAAAGTGGGTTAAGGCCTCTCTTTGATGGTGCTGTCTTTGGTTTTTTAGAGTGTGTCTTTTTTCGCAGCCGGGTCGCACTAGTTATATCCGACACGAAGAACCATTTTTGTGTTTGTCGGAGGGTCTTTGGGTCCCTAAAACTCACTTTGTATTTTGAGAGCTTTCGATTTTTTTTCACAATTGTACCACGCCTTACGTGATACTTTTTGGAGACTCGATGGGCACCATCCCTCATTCTGACCAAAACAGCGTCCTTAACATTGTAGTGTTGTGATAGGTTTTGTTTGAATGCACGCTTGATCATTAGTTTAGCACAGTGCTCAGAGGCCTTCCGTGCCATTCTTCTCACCCTTTTTCGTTTAGTATCAAATTTTGCTCGATGTCTCAAGGATGGTAAAGTTGAATGTTGATTCCTCACAGACTCCTTACGAACAGAAGATGGAGAACCGCATAAAGGATGCCTTATGCTGTTGCTTTTTCTTCCATAGTATACTTCAAATGGAGACCTCCAGCCTAAAACTTCTTTAAGATCCTCATTTAGCACTCTTGAATATACAGGTAGGTGCTTGACCCAGTTAACTCCGTTCCTTTGAAATTTCACCAGATCATACATGATCTTCTTTCTTAGCCACCTATGTGTCCTCTCAACCTTTCCTTGGCTTTGTGGATGATATGCTGAACTTTCAATTATTTTCACTTGCAGAGATGTCATTAGAATTTTCACCGCCCCTTTAAACTCAGTCCCTTTGTCATGTTGTAATACTTTGGGTGGTCCATGTTCACGATAAATCTTGGTAAGGTGTTTGGCAATTTCAACACTACTTTTTCTTTTCAATGGTTTCAGCCACATGTAACGACTGAACACATCCATCAGTGTGAGAATGTAACGGTATAAACCCTGACCATAACTAATTTTCATTTTTCCCATGTCCAATAGGTCAATTTGGTGTCGATCTTGCACTTCTTTGGCTTGAATGGTCATCAAAGGGGGCTTATTCAGAAACTTTGCATTTTGAAGTTGGTACCACTCAGTTTTGTTCAAGATTTCCTGCACCTTTCTTTCACTTATGCCACTATGATGCATTTTCAGTCGTTTGCTCAACTTTCTTGCTCCAGAACCCTTAGTATCATCTAGACCCTTTTTAACAACACAATCAACATTAGACTGTAGCATGACTGGCTTGCCGGCACACAGCAGTGTCTGCCCATCCTCACTGAGAGAATAGACCCCTTGATTTCTCCAGAGACGCACCAAGGCATTTTTTTGAATTCTTGTGCGTTCAGCAACTGGAACATGAAACTCTCCTCTCAACTTGCAAACTATGACATTGTACATTTCCTCGGTCATTGCTTGCTTTAGTCCATGGCCTACAATGAGCCCCAGCAGGGTGCAGGTCAGGGTTATAATTAGCAGACCTACAAGGGTGACAAAAGAGGGAAAATGTTTAACTCCCAAAACTAAACTGCATTTTGTGCCTTTTTTTTTAAACTTTTATTTTATTTGTGGAATTTCATTTCAAGTACTAAAATATTTTATCTTGAATTAATATTTAAGAAGGTATTTTAATTATTACAATTTTGATAACCCACCACCACCTGCGGCATCACAGTACCATAATTCAAATTGCTTTATGAATGTTGATCTTCTGTTATAGCCCTAGATTTGTCTCAGTAAAGGATGCTATCATTAAAGAGGACGCTGCTTTTGTAGGAATACTGAAAAACAAGGTTTTAACAAATGTATTGTTTGTCACACCTGTTATAACATTTTTAGCCTTTTAATAGCTATTTCGATGCTTACTATTTATGACTGTGTTAATTCATTGCATGGAATGTTAGGTATTCAGCTTCACTCATTCAGCCAATGGTTTTCAGTGACTTCACACAGGGAAGGTAATGCTCTCTTATCCAACATTCTCCATATGGCTAAACTAGGAAGAAGTGAATTAGTAAGTTAAACTATGTAATTAGACTTACAGTGAAGGGTGAAGCACAACTATCAAAGCTGTTGTTCACAATGAAGATCTACCCACGGAATAACACATGAGAGGGGTGAACAGAGAGGCAAGCTTTGAAACAGCTTGGAACTGTAAAGTTTGGCATTCATCTTAAACCATTTTAGAGCAAAACAGCAAGTTATTTGTTATCCAAATTAATTAAGATCTGCAAAGTACAGTTTATGTTCTTACAACGACAAAAAAAGTTCAATCCCAAAGTTTTATTGGCATTTAAAATATAGACGGTTCATAACTTTTCATTCCTTCTGTTAAAAAACCCTATAATGTACACTAGTCTACTCAAAATAATAAAAAAATGAAGGGTTCCACCCAGTGTAAGACCATATGCTGGTGCAGTGAGCCCTTCCTTCTGATGCACATAGTATTTTGTTTCCAACTCATTCCACTATGTAAATAATATACATTATTAACCAGAATGCCTCATTCATTGTGATCTGGGATGTGTTGTTTAAATGTTCACTTTATTTTTTGAGCAGTGTACTATTGTGTGTGTGTGTGTGTGTGTGTGTGTGTGTGTGTGTGTGTGTGTGTGTGTGTGTGTGTGTGTGTGTGTGTGTGTGTGTAGTTTTTTTTGCACATGCACAGTTTTCCTTCAAATGTGTCCTGCTTTAAGTTATTAACTTTTAATATGTACTTAGAGGCATAGATTTCAGTTTTACTTTACAAACTGTTTTTAATGCAGTGAGCATAACTTGGACAATGCAGGTTTAAATTCAGTCATATAATTTCTTATCAAGGGCAAAACATCTACATAACTTTAGATCAACTGCAAAATGTCTTTATACTTCCATATATTCAATTACACAGATAATATTTGGCACAGTTTTTTCATACCTGGCATCATGTTGAACTCTGTTGGCTGTCTCAATTAAGCATGCAAGCAGCGCATGATCAGCAGCCAATCAGATTACAGCCCGCCCTCCCCTCCCTGGCTGAGTGACAGACCATGTAGAGCTTTGAATTTGGCCACAAGTTATTGGCCTATATAATTCCAAATTTCAAATAGGCAACTAAAGTTATATTTGGAGTATTCTGTCATACATAGATTTGGGAAATTGCATAAAATTGCATAAAAAACAACAAAAGTCACTGATCAGCGCATGATCAGCAGCCAATCAGATTACAGCCCGCCCTCCCCTCCCTGGCTGAGTGACAGACCATGTAGAGCTTTGAATTTGGCCACAAGTTATTGGCCTATATAATTCCAAATTTCAATTAGGCAACTAAAGTTATATTTGGAGTATTCTGTCATACATAGATTTGGGAAATTGCATAAAATTGCATAAAAAACAACAAAAGTCACTCTTGTAGAAATTCATTGTTTAACAAACAACAATATTAGGTATTATTACATAATGCACCATGTTATTACATTTCCTAGAAAATAAAAAAGTTGCAAGTGCATTTTGTAATAATCTGCTCAAAATGTAATAACTTATTACATAATGCGGCAAAATTTATTACAAAATGCGTTGGGGCAGTTTATTACAAAATGCGGCAGTTTATAACAAAATGCGGCTTTATTACAAAATAAAATGAAAAAGTTATTACATTTTGGAAATTATTACAAAATGCACCGTTATTACAAAATGCGGCTCAACAGAGCTTCATCACTCTCAGATGCTCCGTATTGATCTGGTGCTTCAACAAAGTGACATATTCTTCTCAGGAATAATTGATAGAACAAAACAAACACAACCTTCACTTCAGAAAAATACACAAAAAACACCAACACACACTCATTCATTTACTTTTCTGCTCTACCAGCGATTACATGGTGGGCGGAAGGCGGTGTACACCTTTGTCAGGTCACCAGTCCATCACAGAGGACACACACGAGCTGTTTGCTCTCCGTGTTAGTGATGGCTTATGAATGAGGCAGGTTTACTACTACGATATGACCTCTTTAAGGATTTAAGCCTCCAAGCAGCACATGAGTGTCAAATACAGAGAGGAAAAAAATATATTGAAAGATTGGGAATTAGTGTTTTATCTCACTTCGAAATCTTGGAAGGGTCTGATTTTTTTCATTTTAGGTGCATGTTCATTGTGCACAATTGTTTAGTAGGGTTTCGTTTTGTATTCTGAACCGCTTATCTCTAATGGCGTCACAGGAAGCCACACACCCACAACCATCCACACACACACACACACACACACACACACACACACACACACACACACACACACACACACACTCACTCATTCCTAGAGACAATTTTGTAGCAGCTAATCAACCTAAATTGCATGTTTTTGGAGGGTGGGAGGAAACCTGGAGGAAACCGTGCATGCACGGGGAGAGCAAGCAAACACCACACAGAAAGGCCAGTGTGGTGTTTGCTTGCTCTCCCCGTGAGCTTATTAGGTTCATGCAGTTAAAGGAAAAACTTTTAGGAAATGTCGAAAATGAAGTTAAAGTTGAACTGTCAACATCCGCATATTGCAGATACCCTGTGCTACATGCAAATACCCCCAAAGTCTAATGCCACTGCTCCAATGCATAACAGTAGAGAGGAATCAGTAAAAAAAAAAAAAAAAGAAGTTTTTTTTGGTCTTATCTGACTACATGACCTCTCATGACTCCTCTGGATCATCTAAGTAGGGATTGGCAAACATGAAACAAGCATGTACATGTGCTGGAAACTTGATGTCTCAATGGGCCCCGTTCTTTTAGGGTTATTGACCAGCTGCTTCTGTGTAGTTCAGGGCTGACTCCTCACTTTTCTAGGATCTTTGAAGGTCCCATGAGGTGAGTATAGAGTCCCAGTCTGAGGAAGATCGACAGGCATGTTTAGCTTCTTCCATTTTCTGGTAATTGCTCCAACATTGAATCATTTTTTGTTTGCACTTGACTGCTATCTAACCTGCTCGGTGGCAAGATCTCATGTGTGACTCTTGTGTGAGTCTCTTCTGAAACTGTGGGCATAAAAGAGTGAACTCATAATGAGTGAACATTTCATTTATAAGCTGAATTTTTCCACCAACGTTTGAAGAAATAAACTTGAAGTTCTTCAATTAGTTGATCTAAAAACTGAAGCTCCTGTTGCAAGTGAATCCCAGTGCAGCGTACGTGTGGTGTGAATAAGAAACTAACGATGTGGTGAACCAAACTGAAGAAGTAATACAAGATATGGTAGAGTTATACGCTTGTTGAATTGTTGTCTTTTCATCAGCTCATACAATCATATTCCTTTTAAAAAACTACAGTTTTAAGCACCAGACTAAGAAAGGTAAAGAAATTCTAAATTTCTTCATTCTTGGCAGTAAAAAGGAGTTTTGATCAGTCAATGAGCCAGAATTTTTTATTTCTTTCCCATTGGCTACAAGTCAAAAGAGCTTAGCGTAGTAATGACGTTTGAGATTAGTTGACCAAACCAAACATTCATCCGTTTCCCAAACCATTTCTTCCAAGTCTAAAGCCTTGAAGAGGGCAAAAAGTAGGGCATCAGTCCATCACATGGTCCAAACCGAATATCTCCCTAAAAGTTTGTCCATTATTAGGTCGCATGAAGGTTTGTCTGTGTCTATCCCAGCAAGTTTTGGCAATGGAGCAGGTCCCATTATGCTGAGGTCCATCAGCAGGCCAAAGGTCCGCAACCAATTGGTCCATATCCCCAAGGGCTGCTTATTGATTACCGGCTCAGTAACGTGATTTCACGTCACAGACCCTGAAAACCTCCTAAAACACTAGAAAAAGCTGCTGGATTGAAACCTTTTTTTAAAAAAAAACAAAACAAAGTTTCTTTAAATTTTAACGACTAGCGACTAGAGGGTCTATGTAAATACTCGCTAAATACAGTGTCAAAGTTGCTGATTTGGTAACACTGACTTCATTTAACATTTTTCCTCTAAACACCTGGTGGTCGACTTGGAATCAGTCCGTGAACCACTGCGCCGCGATCGACCGGTTGGGCACCCCCAGACTTTTTTTTTTTACTATTATTTTTACATACCCTACTCCTCCCTCACCGGGGAAATTTGTATGCTGCTCTACTACACCGCAGCAGGCTGCCACGACGACGCCAATGGTCGAAGAAACAGGGGTGGGTTAGGTGTCTTCTCCATGGACCGTAGACTACACCAACTGTTCGGACACTTTGCATACGCCCCTTCTGGTCCCTACTAGAAAGTAGCAATTGGTCAAGACCAAAAGTACCCGCCTTCTGTGGAGTGAGCAAACTCCAACGGTGCGAGGTCATTTTATTTCTATGGAGTGAAAGAAACAGTTTGATGTATCAGGCGAACATTTTACATAATTTCTCCTAGATGTCATGTGGTGTTGTGTCATGTTGAACCCAGATACAAATTCATATTTAACAAGTTTCTGGGAGGACGAATTTGGGGACAAGTTATGGGCAGGTTTAGCCTGACAACTTGATTGTTGTGAGGCCAAGAGGCATAGCTAAGTGACCTCGCTTGTGAGTATTTGTGAAGTTGCTAAAGATAATTCAAACCAACAAAAATCCCCCAATAAATATCAAATATTGAATTGATTTTGCAATATCAAAAGAAGAATAGCAATGAAACCATCTGTCAATATTATGCAGCATTTCTTGTTTGAAAGTATCCAAAAGTACAATTCTGTAGCTTGGTTGATAGAAACCCTTTATCTGTCACCACTTGGATTTAAAAGGGAGGTGATAGCTCAGTGGTAGAATGATCGCCCTTAGACCGGAAGTTTGCTGGAAGTTCGCTCAGTCGAATCCCACTTAGCTCATATCTAGGTGTCCTTGGGGAGGACACCGAACTCCCTGTTTCTCTCACTATTGGTGCCACCCTGCTGTGTTGTAATACAGCACACAAATTTCCCTGTTGAGGTCTGAATTAAGTATGTAAAAATTAAAAAAATATTATTTTCCCAACCTGCCGTACGAACCGTTAACACAAAACCAACTGCTCAACAACAGCAATGGAAGCAAAGCCTGGAAAAGTACAAGCCTGTATTATCCTTTAAATCATACTCTGGTAATTCCCATCAGTAAGCCGATAAGCAGCAGCATATGCCAAACAATCACCATGTGTGGCATCAACATGAGGAGCCTTTCTCTCCAGAAAATAATCACAAAGTAAACAAATGATGACTGTGGAAATGCTACAAACACTTCTTTTCTGCAGCCTAGTTTTACCAGCATCCCTGCAGGTGTGCTCATGTGTCCTTCACACACGCCTGTTTGAATAAAACTGCTGAATTTCCAACGAATTCTGTGCTTTTTTTAAGAAATATTGAGAATGAATCAGAACAAAGTTTCCCCAATGTATCTGTAATTAACACTTTGTTACATCATTCCTTCCTGGAAGGATTTCAACAGAACTTCTGCTTTTTAGAAAATGACTAAAAGTCTATCATGTTACAAAAAATAACATCTCAAAAAGCTAAATGAATATAATTTCTATCTCGCTCAGTGACATTTCATTGAACTAAAGCCGGATCTTCATTCCCCCTCCATGCCAATGTTTTCTTGCAGCTTTGAAATGGTTTTTCCACCTCCGAGGCTGCTGACGCCACCCCCTCTTTGTTTCCACATTTAGCAATCCTCTAGTCAGTGTGCACGCAAGGAGGAAGGAAAATCTGAATGATGCTGTTAGACTGCACACAAAGAGCATTAAAGCATGAAAACTACTCCTCATTCCAAAGTGAGCAGAGACCATGTGGAGGTTTAGTGTCCTGTTAGTTTGTTTCCTTTGTTTCTGATTGTTTCCTGTTTAAAACTCACACTGTTTGGTACCAGTTTTACTGATTTGATTAGACAGCAAACCTGCTTTTACAAAGTGGCTCTTTTTCAGTCTGTTGTATTGATTGGAGCACTGAGAGGCTGAATATCTGCTTTCATCTCTCTAAAGTGGAGCTTTGGAGTTTCTCAGAGATGTTTTCAACCTGGTAACGAGTCACTTGTTTTATGTAGTAAAACGATAAAGAGCTGAATGTTGTTCTTACATGTTTAAAAGCAAAAGGAGGATCAATGATTGGAATCATTAAGATTGATATGAAAGTAAAAAAGAAACATTTTCAGACCAGCTTATAAAGAAAGCTAAAAAATTTTCCGGATCCACGTGGATCTACGCCATATAAAATAAAACACATGTATCATGTCTAAAATATTTAATTAAATATTTGTAAAACTTTCCTGTTCATTTATTTATCTTCTGAGCCGTCCATCCCGGAACAGGGTTGCGCGTGTGCTGGGGCCTATCCCGGCTGATTCAAGGTTAGAGGCAGGGTACACCCCAAACAGGTCGCCAGTCTGTTGCGGGGACACACACACAGACAACTATACACACACAAACTCATTCCTACGGATAATTTTTATTGTGGCCAATCAACCTAACATGCATGTTTTCTCCAAAAACATGCATGTTAGGTTAAGTAGTAGGTACTCTACTACTCTCGGTACTTTACTTCCTCCCAGAGTACTGGGAGGAAACCAGAGTACCCAGAGAAAGCCTACACTCACACGGGCAGAACATATAAACTCCACACAGAAAGACCAGGGTTCCAAGCCTCGTCCCCACCCCTGACCCTCTTGCTGTGAGGCCACTGTTCTTAGTAATTATTAAAAAACATTTGTTGTATTGCCAAAAGTATTTACTCATCTCTCTTGATTAAAAAAACCCCATAAATTTTAACTATCTCCTTATTAATTATTCAGAGGGTTCATTGATTGATACTTTGCAACTTTAACAGCTTTGGGGTTTTTTTGGTTTTTGGGGTTTTTTTGGGAAGAATGTCCATAAAGTTTCTGTCTGATGAAAGTTTTGATGTCTCAGCAGTTTTTACTTGGTCTGACTCAGAACTTTTATTTTTTCTATAAATATCAATGACCAAACATATAAACAGGTAGACGTTTGATATCAAATCTATTAACACAAATGAAGACACTTGTTCGTTGCGTTCCTCCCACGTACTCGTCATTTCGTTTTAATGCCAGCTGCATGTCATAGTGTCAGTATGGAGGAGACACCCACATTCACAGCGGTGTGTTTGTCTGTTTGTTTTATGCTGGGTTTGAAAAAACTGACGGAAGATTAGATAGCAATAATTTATTTTGAGAAAAGGTAACTACTAAGTGATATGTTTGTGGGGTTTAGGTCAATAGAGACCCAAATGTTGCTGCAGTCTGTAAAAATATTAATGTTAACAGTATTTTCGAGGTTTAAAGAGGGGGTGTTGTGCTTTCATGGGATAATATTTTTTATGTTACGGCGCATTTTGATAGACTTCGTACCGGTTCCGAGGTCAGAAATGCAATGTTTGCTGAAAAAGCCTGTAGATACATTTATTCTGTTTGACTTCCGTTTTTTACACTGTGAATTCCCTCCTCCTCTCGTTCCTTGCTTAATCCTGTTGCGTAAGTTAGTTTTTGCGTGGTACTTTACGGATCTTGCTTGAGGTGGCAAATATAGCGTAAAGAGCATCAAGTTAGCAAAGTTTTGACATATTATTTCAGATTCTTATTTTGATGCGTCCACATAACAACAACATTCCCTGTTGAGGAGAGGGATTGAGCGTGAGCGTAGTGCGTGCACTAAAACGCTTCCCGCTTGCATTTGAATGTTAACCTGGTGGAGAACAAAATAGAATAACCACCCGGCGTTAAAGTAATTTCTAAATACTCAACATGAAAGCTTGCAAATTCCTCAAACATACATGATTGAAATAGAAAAGCACTAAAAGTGTGTTTTTTTGACGAGATAATATTCAAACAAAAATTGATTTTGTATCATTTCAAGATGTTAGTAAAATTAAATGTGACCCATTTTTACTCTATTGTCTGTACATTTTTATTGTTTTATTTAATAAAAACACATTAACATGAACGATATATGACTACATAGATAAAAAAAAAAAACATGTTAGATTGAAAGTACTTTCATCCATTTCTTTCTTTTTAAATATTTGGTTGTAGGAGTGATCAGAGGTTTTAGAAGGATAATCAAAACCTAAAAAAAACACACCAAACATTTTCTTGAAAATATTTCTATTTCAAACAAATAATCTAAACTATACTACATTTTTTTTTATGTTCAACATGCGACATTAATCCATTTTTACCAGTGGCGAGTTCTGATAGCCTTCAAAGCCCTCCTTGCCAGCCTAAAGAATATCTGATCCACAAACTGGTTAGAATGAGATTTCAGCCGTTAATATTCATAAAATATTTCCAAAGATTCTGGCTGGTTTTTTTATGGCTTTTCTGATAGCTGCTTCTTCCAAACTTGAGTTTTTGACTTATCACATTTCAGCCAGCAACTGTTGCCATGTGGGCTAAAATCAGCCGAGCTTCGATTACTACCTTGATAAACCATTTTGCTGGCTCTCTATAAAGTAAAGTGAATAGCAATGGAACGTTACATGATTCATATTTAAAATAGATTTTGTAATAGAACAAAAACTGAAAGAGAAAACACAATAAAAATGGTGGGTGATTTATTTTGAAGGTCGTTATGGAAGTGGTAAAGGAAAGAAGTCAGAGAAGCATTGAACAGAGCAGGTTTCCACATTTGTTAAAAACTTTTCAGAAACAGGACGGGACAGGCTGGACTTTTAGATTTAGTGAAGGCGTTTATGAGATGGTATTTTTTTATCTGGGATGACTGAACCATTTTTTCTTGCAATATTTTGTATATCAAGTTAGTTTTGTGACAACAAAATAGTTATTGATCGACTGATTGATGCAGACGAAGGACTACGTATTGCTCAGTAGTGAAATTAGGGAGGAAGCGTTTGCCCAAGTGGTGGAATGTCCATCCTTAGACTGAGAGATGGCCGGTTCGATTCCCACTGGGCCCGTGCCTAAGTGTCCTTGGAGATGACATTGACCTATCCACCTAGTTGCTCCCACCGTTGGTGCCATTGTCGCTGCCTGCTGCGATGCAATACGGCAAAAGTAATTTCCCCTTTGAAGGATCATTCTTAGTTGTGTCAAATCTATGCAACAATTTTAGTACAAAAGCGCGCCATTTCTTAGTTTGACCATTAAAAAAAAAAATTAAATTGAGCCTTTTAAAACTGGTTATGACAGTATTTCTGGTTTGCCTACATTCGGAGTCTGGTGTTTATTTTTTCTAATAAGCTTAACCATGCAACATTTAAGGCTGCAATTGAATGATTGCTTACAGGATTTTTGCAACATTTTCAGCCATTTGTAGTGGATTTTTCAGGCGAGGAAAAGAGTTATTTGATTACCGTGTTGTTACTTCCAATGTGGTCTGATTTTTCAGAAACACCCGCAGAGGATAAATGATTGATGATCATCCTCTCCTCCTTTTGTTCTTCTTTTATATGCAGTAGCTATAAGATGGAAAACTGTAGTGACAACCATGATGAATCATCTGACCTTCAGCCTGTGTTTATGTGAAGCACCTTTTATGGTGCTAGGAGAAATAAAATCCCTCTCATGCCCATGCTTGTTATTTGGCTGGTTTAGAGGGAACTCCAGAGAAAGGTTGTTTTCAAATTGAGATTTCAAATTTTTCAAATAGAGGATCATGTTCTGTGTCTTTCTGAATGCTGCTCTACGTCCTGATTTGGCGGAATGAAGGCTTGTAGGTTTCATTAATTTCTTTTTCTTCCCTTCCTGTCATGCTCAACTCACACAACAGCGGGCTTGAAAAAGTGCCCGCTTTGTGTGAACTGTCTCGGATGTTATTAATGTCCTCTCAGTGAAACTGATAAAAAATATGTGCTGTTATTGTTTGAGTCGTGTTTCACTGCGTTCTCCAAAGTGCACACAAGTACGTACAAACTCATTTTTATCAGCTTGTCATGGACATTTTCAGAATAGTAATCTTGATTATTGTGATCATGTTTATAATTTTAAAAATTTGTTTATAATTTTTATAATTTTTCTAGTCCAATGTTCAGAGGTGAACATTGGACTAGGTTCTCCAGTCAGATGTTTTGTTGTTTGCATTTTAAAGTGTTGGGATAGGCATGGGGCATCAAAGATGTTTTCTTACAATAATATTTTTTTATTTTTATAGTAGCATAATGGTGACAGTTGTTATCTAAGTCGGTGTTATGGTTTTATTGCTCTACACCTTGAAAAGTATTGTTTTCTTTAGTGGCCCATTTTTTTACATGTAAAATGTCCTTGTTAGGAATGACCAATTTGAGGGATTTTGGTCTCAAAATGACCGGCTTTAGTGGGAGTCCTGTGCATCTTTAAAGATTTTTGAATTTTTGCTTAGTTTTTGTAGTATTTAAATTCCTAGTGATTTTTACCGTCACAGAAATGAGTGGAATTTAAGGAAATAATCTAAAAATTATAATAGATTTACTGTATTTATATAGTGCTTTAAAAGGGTGCGTGTGTATGCCACAGAGGGGCTGTGGTTGTTTTTTGAGTTTTTTGGGTGCATTTGAACTGTTTTAACTTACAGAGCCATGCAGAGCTTTGCACATGCACGGTAAACGCTAAGCATGATGAGGGTTGCAGTCCATTTTCAGCATTCCAGCATAACTAGGCAGCTGCAATGGATCAAGCATCTGTTTATCTAAAACATCACAATATTAGTGTAATTTATAAAGTGTCAGTTACCATTCATTACCGGGTGAAATCCAGGCAGTAAATATAGCGCTAACATTAGCTGGTTAAGATTTTGCTGTTGGCATAAACTCAATACAGTAACTTACTGAGTAACTTAGTACAGTAAAATTATGTTTATGTAATGTAACCAAATTAAAATATTCAGTCTTAACTATGAAGGCTAAATCCTGAACCCTGTTTTCAATTGTCCACCAATTAATAAAAATGTATACTTTATTGATACATTAGGGGAGACGGTGGCCGCGTGGTTAGAGCGTTCGCCCGTGGACCGGAAGGTCATGGGTTCGTGTCCCACGGAGAGCACGTCTAGAGTCCTTGGAGAAGACACCTAACCCCCGCTTCTCCCACCATTGGCGCCGTTGAAGGGCAGCCTGCTGCGGTGTAAGGAGTGCAGCAAACAAATTTCCCCGGTGAGGGATGAATAGAGTAATTCATTTAATTTTTAATTTAATTGATACCTCAACGGGAAAATTTGTGTGCTGCATTACACCGCAGCAGGCTGCCACAACAGCACCAATGGTGGGAGGACGGGGGTTAGGTGTCTTCTCCAAGTACCCTGGATGTGAACTCAGTAGGAACGAAACCCGCAAATTTCCAGTCCGAGGGGGGACGCTCTACCACTGAGCCACCGCCTCAGTGGTAACACAGTGGTAACACAGTGGTATCTACTTCCACAATTTTGGTTTGTCTGCCGGTCCACGTTGGCAGCCACAGCTGCCAATGTGGGATCTACTCCTCATCTCTATGTGTGCCACACCCAAGTCAGCCGTTGTTTCACCTTTTATGGTGATTTCCTCAAAAACCCTATGATGTAACATAGTGAAGTTACATCATTTATCAGTCTGAACTACAATTATACGTTTGAGCTGGAACAGAAAAGTGAAAATTTTATATGAAGATATTTTTGCCATTACTTTATGGATTAAGTTAAAAAATTTGGGAGTTACTTCAGACGTCAAAGTCTGAAGACCATCATATTACATACTGTATATATGATATTTATATATGTATATTTCATATATAGTTTTTGTTTTAATTGCTAAAATATTTAGTTACAAAAAAATTCTTGAGCAATGCTTTGGTTGGTCAGAAAAAATAAAAACCTCTGCTGGTTCCTGGTGTGTGAGGAGACAATGAACTGATAAATAAAGCTGTTACATCAGAAACACAAGCACACACATGAGAAAAATTTCACCTGCTTCATGGAAGTCCCGGGGCCCCAGTTCATGGTAAAAAACATCAGCGTGTAAGCAGAAATCCACGCTGCATTTAAGCAAATGTTCTGCAGTAATTATGTAATGTTCCAGCCGACATGAAGATGAATGTGCACTTTTAGCCACCGTTAGACTAAGAAATATATCTGTTATTCCTGTGTCCTATTTTTAGTTGAACTTTTACGCCCACCTCTGAAATGCCAGGTTTGATGGTTTGCATTTTTAAGCAGACTAAAGTACAGAAACTTACAAGGACATAAGAATCGTAGTACGTCTGTGGGTTTCTGTCTTGGTGTGTTGGAGCTTGTGTCTTGGTTAGGAATGCGAGGCATGTCTGAGCAGAGGACCTGACGTGTGTCTTTATGCCTCTGGCTGCCTCAGTAGGATTTTTTTTATCTCCCCTTCCTTCTCCTCACCTGCCTCCCCCCTCTCTTCACATGCACGCTCTATCTTTATTCTTCTCTTTGTGCATATGTGTGGTTTCTGGTACCATGTCGCTGTATCTTAGCTCAGCTGTTATCTCTGCCGTACTCACGCTAACACAGCGGAAGTTCTGTGTCACCTTTTTGATATCGTCTGGTTTGGCTTTCGGTATCAGCAGCAAAGACGAGGAGGGGAGCAAAACAAAGAGCCTTTCTGAGATGGTATCGCTTGCTATCATCTGGCCTGTTCCGCCCGCCCCACCTTTTATTGCTTCATCGTGGTGAATCGCTGCCAGTTGTCCTGCAGACATGGCAACACTTCACACACTTAACCTCCACGTCCAAGGAGACAGTTCCCAGGCTTATCTGAGATGTAGAATATAGGAGTAAAGTGTCAGATCATTGGCTGTTTCTTTAAATATTTCTGAGTTTAACCTCCTAAAATAGGTCAGGATATATTTGGACAACTGCTAACAAAAAAAAAAACTATTAAAACTATTAGTAGTATAACTATTATAAATAGCTATATTTATAATAAATAGTTATAAATAACTATTATAAACTATTGTATAATATTGTAATAATATTTTTTTGCACACCTGTGCAACAGCAAGTTCCTAGTCTCTGATATTCTTCATCGACATGGCAATAAAAGCATTTTTTATTCTGATTTTTAATTAAACAAATATTTTTGCATGTTTTTAATGTAACTTTTAGTGTTTAGTTTTAGTTTGGTTCGTCTGCGTTATCTTTAAGAGCACACTGTATGAACTATATACACATATAAAATGAGAAAAATGATTAAATTGACATTTCTGTTGGGGGTTAAAGGAAGTAAAAAACAGTCGTTTTAAATGAGAAAATGCACAAACGCATCCAACTGGAATACACACGTTTTTGTTAAAAGAGCAATTCTGCACCCCAGTGGGAAAAAATACTTTTCTCACTGGTATAAGAATGCATCCACAGGAAACAACCATTACACCTCCAGTCAATTTAGAATCCCCAGTTAATGTGGCGGTTGTGTTTGGGACTGTGAAAGGAAGCCAGCGTACCTGGAGGCACAGAGAGAACAAGACGACACCACACAGAGAAGTGAAAACAGGAATTTTATTGTGTTTGTTAGCGGTGTAAACCACCCCCAACAACGCCCCCACCCACACCTAATGACTGTAATCCATCTATATGCTGCATTAATGAAAGAATAATAATGCAGCTGTAGTTTACAGTGATGATAAAGCAACTTGTAAACTATACGAGTTCACAATATTTGTCCAAAATTCCACTTTATATTTTACAAGCTACAGTATTTTTCAGTGAGAAGATTCTCTGTCAAAACTGTGACTTTAAGATGGAAACATCACCCTGTAGATCATTCCAAAACACAGTGGTGCACCATCCATTTCACAGCTCCGCCTTCGGTGGTGCTCCACCCGCATCAATCAGCTCCGTAACAATTTTATGGTTATAAAACCATCCTACTGGATTAAAATATTACAGGAGAGAATGAACGCCATAATTTACTCATTTCAAATCTGATTGTTGCTTCTCAAAGAGTGTGTGTGGAGGGGGTGTTCTTCCTCTTGGTCTCCTCCCGGTCGGACATGCCTGAAACAACTCACTAGTGAGGCGCTCAGGAGGCATCCTAACTAGATGCACGAATCACCCCATTCAGCTTCTGTTGACCTAGAGGTACAACGACTCTACTCCGAGCTCCTCCAGGATGGCAGAGCTCCTCATTTTATCTCTGAGTGAGAGCACAGCCACCCTGCGGAGGGAGCACATTTCTTCCGCTTGTAGCTGCGATCTTGGTTTTTTTTTTTGGTCTTCACCTAGAGCTGGTTACCATGGTGAGGGTGGGAACGTAGATCGACTTGTAAATCAGGAGCTTTGCTTTATAGCTCAGCTCTTTCTTTACCACGACAGATCAATGCAGCATCCTTATTATTGTGGATGCCGCACCGATCTGTCTGTATATGTCCCGCTCCATCCTTCCACCACTCGTGAACAAGACCTTGATTTAGTGTGTTCTAAGATGAGATTTGTTTCTATCTGGGATTACTTCCCTTTAACATAAACCGATATGTTTTTATCCACTGGGATTAAACCAGTTGGTTTCAAATCATGACAAGAAAAATTTATTTAGTTCTTCAACAGTATTTTGATTTTTTTTTTTCTTATCATGACATAACGTTACAGCTGAAGAAGAGAGAAGAATTTGATGTAATCTGATCTGGAGAAGGTGTTAATACAGATCACACCTGTACTGTTATCTGATCACAGTCCAAAACATGAGCAAATCTCACACTATCAGAATGTTGGAATAGACCGCTCTCTTTGATGCTTTCAATAAATCTTTTAGCATTTCAAGCAAATTTTGGGGTTTTGTTTTGAATTTTGAGAATTTTGTTATAAAAGCAATTGAACAGAATGTTTTTTGGTTGTTTTGTTTTTTTTAATTATCAATCTTTTAGGGAAACATCAGATAAAGATTTTTATGGTTAAGGCCATCAAATGTCGGTTAAAATTATCAGACAGTTACAATGAAAGAAAACAAAAGATGTAAAACAGACAAAAACAAACTGAAAAGATGTGAAAAAAAAATGCTAGTCTGAGGTGATTTTGACTTGTCATATTCACTCAATGTCTGATGCAATGCACGGCAATGTGTGTGTGTCTGTGTGTGTGTGTCTGTGTGTGTGTCTGTGTGTGTGTCTGTGTGTGTGTGTCTGTGTGTGTGTCTCTGTGTGTGTCTGTGTGTGTGTGTGTGTGTGTCTGTGTGTGTGTGTGTCTGTGAATCTTAGCAGCTCACATGAGAGTGACCTAGTATCATGGCCTCCTAATGTATACTCATACACACACTGCCATCTTTTCCTCCACCTCCTCTGCTGCCCCTGGTGCCAGCCTTGTTGCTAGGTTACTGTGAGGGAAATGGTGTGTGAGTCTGAGCGTTGAGGTGAATGATTTTCACTCTTCTGGATTTAGCAGCTGTAAATTTTCGTAGAGTTTCCAGGCTTTGTGAAACTCAGCGTAAAGTTTCTCCGCTGAGTTCAAACATTTACATCAAGATGCTACAAAGTTTTTTGGTTGAAGTTGTTACCATTTTATGCTGATAATGTTTGCATCGTTCCGGTTTTTTGTACAGGATTTGTATGGAAATATTTTCAGATTGACTCTTTAGTCACTTAAAAACTATGTGGTTTTTTTTTTAAATACATTTTTAATAATTATTTACATGGTTGATGAACTTGTGCCAGCATGTACTTAGCCAGGCTCTAGCAAGGTACTTTAGCAGAGTGTACCCAAACATTGTTGATTCAAATACATGAGAGCCACTAAGAAAACTGGAGTTTGTACCACAGAAAGATATTGTGGTAAATTTTGTATTTTTTCTGTTTAGTTATTAAATCCTGCTGTTTGTATTTTACATCAAGCACTTTGTTGAACAGCTAAGCGGTGAAGGTGCTTACTGCTAATGATTGCTAAATAATGTCATTGTTATGGAAACGTTAATGCTAAATATACATTATGTTATTTTTATGGAGTTAATATCGTCTTATTTTTATTCATAGATTATTAATGTCAAACTAGAGCACCGAGGTTTCATGCTAGCATGCTGCTAAGCTTGAGGATCCATTAGGAATGGGTCCACACTGTAATAATCTGGTTGTTTATGGCAGAAAACAGGACTGTAAAATCAGAATAAGATTACATGAAGAAAGTTGTATATGTTAATGTAGCTGTGCAGTTCACATAAAACCCTCGTTCTCAAAAAGAAGTTCTCAAAAAGAAGGCGTCTTGTGTTTTTTCTTATTTTTTATATTAATAGTAGTTTTAATAATGCTTGTGTTGTGCTTACAGGAATGTTACTAGTGGTTTGTCTAACAAGTTCAATTTTTTCCCTCAGATTAAATATTAACGCCAAGATTTAAACAACTAATGTTTAAAACTTGTTCTAGGGCTATTTTTCTCAGTAATCTTTTATTAAAGATTTATTTAAAGAAATAGAGATTTAACTTCTAGTTCATATCACCCCGCCCGACCATGGATGTTACTGTATATTTTCTATGAAGACGTTGAAGATCAGAGGAAGTTGCATTGCGTATTTGTAATTCTGGAGCTTATAACAGGTTGGCTATGGAGAGGAACTGTGGAATTGTATGAGCAGTGAGAGAGAAGTATGTTAGAGTGGTCCAGGACATGTATGAGGGCTGTAAGACAGTGGTGAGATGTGCTGTAGGTGAGACAGAGGAGTTCAGTGTGGGGGTGGGACTGCACCAAGGATCTGCTCTGAGTCCTTTGCTGGTTGCTATGGTGATGGACAGGCTGACAGACGAGGTCAGACAGGAATCCCCATGGACAATGATGTTTGCAGATGACATTGTGATCTGTAGTGAGAGGAGGGAAGAGGTGGAGGAAAAGCTGGAGAGATGGAGGTTTATCCAGGAAAGGAGAAGAGATGGGATTAGTTGTAGGAAACAGACTTGTTATGGTGACCTCCGAATGGAATAGCTGAGAGAAGAAGAAGAAAAGCAATCATTCAAAATGTTCACAGTCCAACTATTTTCAAAAAAAATAATTGTTTCAAACTAGCCTCACTCTGTAAAATAAATTAATTTCAGGGTAGGATTCAGTAACAAACAATTTCATTTCTGGTTTTGTGACCTTTAGTTGTGCCAGGCTTCCACTTATGAAATGTAATAATTCTTTCACAAGGTGATATTCTTTCATATATTAGTAAAAATCCTTTTTTTTGTTTGTTTGTTTTAGGACACAAACATGACTAAGAAATGTGAACAAGTCCCAGCTTCTTGTTGCAAATGAAGTATTTCTTCCTGTAAAATAAAGAGAAAATGAACACATAGAGGTCAGAGAAATTGCAAGGTGTTGTTGCCATAGAGACCAGACAAGGTCAAGTGTTGTCCTGATCACAATGAGTATTATTTTACACATTACTGATGACTTGGTTTCTGCTGTATGACTTCTTGTGCTGCTTGAAATCATTTGAAAAGAGCATCAGAAGTGTCTTTTATTTCTGGTTTCTTCTGAGGTGCGTCCACATACCGTATGAAACATTAGAAATATATTGTAAACACAAAACATATGATTTACGGGCAGTATGAAAGATTCTGGTCTATACCACCCGGCGACTGTCCAACAACTCCTTGTGAATACCAGGAAAGTGTTGAGACCCAACTTGTGTTTTTTCTAGCTTCGTCTGTGTTGTCATATCCAATCAATTAAACTTATTTTTCACCAGGAAGCTGTAGTGATTGACCAGCTGTGGACTAATGAGTTTTGCTCATTATTCAAAAGTTTTGAGGTTTTAAATCCACAGTTTAATAGTATGTTTTTTATTTTCATAACACGTATCAAGAAGAAGAGTTTAAGTGTCTTGGGGTCTTAGTCACAAGTGGGGGAAGGACGGAGCGGGAGATAGACCAATAGATAGGAGCAGCATCCACAATAATCAGGATGCTGCATCGATCTGTTGTGGTAAAGAAATAGCTGAACCAAAACCAAAGCTCTTTATTTGCAAGTCGATCTACGTTCCCATCATCACCTATGGTCACCAGCTGTGGGTGGTGACCGATAGAACCAGATTGCAGATACAAGTAGCCGAAATGAGCTTCTTCCACAGGGTGGCTGGGCTGTCTCTGGGAGGAGCTTTCACCAGATGGTGTGGTTGGTATGCCTCCTGAGCGCCTCTGGTGGGGTGTTTTTGGTACATCCCACTGTAAGGAGACCCAGAGGCAGAACCCGGACCTGCTGGAGAGGCTAGGTCTCACAGCTGACTGGGGCTCACCTCGGGATCCTCCCCGGTGAGCTGAATTACTGGGAATAATGAATTAATTACTATTAGAAAAAAAATATTTCAAAAAAGATCTTTTGAAGATTTTTAAGATTTTGTGTGCTCTGAGTTTTTAAATAAGTTACTCACGCAGTGTTACCAGGACTTATTCATTTATTTATGGTGTCTGCTGTGATGGAAATATGAGCTGTGTCAGGCAACGTGTACCAAGTCTGTTAATTGCTTTTTAAAAACACACTAACAAACAATAGAATTCTTCAAAAAGTAATCTGTGATTTTAGCCTCAGAAATGTTGGATTTACAAAAAAAGAAGAAATAGACTAACAGATGTGGCTCCACATGACCTTCAATCCCTTTCTGTTTTTCAGGGCCGCCATGTCAAAACAGGCCAGCTCGCTGCCATCAAGGTCATGGACGTCACCGGAGTAAGTGCCACTCACACACTTATAACTTCTGCCTCACCGCACAGACACAGTGCATGTTCATTTGTCTTCATCTGTGTGTGTTTCAGGATGAGGAGGAGGAGATTAAAGCTGAGATCAACATGTTGAAGAAGTACAGCCACCACAGGAACATTGCGACCTACTATGGAGCTTTCATCAAGAAAAACCCTCCAGGGATGGACGACCAGCTGTGGGTAAGTTGACATCCATGCTCTAGTAACAAGTCTGAAAATGATCCACAAAGACAAAAAAAAAAAAGAAAAAAAGCAGATAACATCAGGAGATTAGCTCCAGAATGAGATTCAACACACACCTCAACCATAAACTTTAAACAGAGTTCTGCTTAGAACAACTTCATGACATTTTTGTTATGCTTTCAGCTGGTGATGGAGTTCTGTGGGGCCGGCTCGGTGACAGATCTGATCAAAAACACAAAAGGAAATTCTCTGAAGGAAGAATGGATCGCTTACATCTGCAGAGAGATCTTACGGGTGAGGAGCAAAGCACAGGTTGACTGTGTTTCGATTGTGTTGCAGCAAAAAAAAAAAAAAAAAAAACAGCTACTAAAGCCAAAAACAGAAATGATAAAAACAAAGGAAACCTCCCCTGTGGAAATCCACACGAGTTAGATGTTGTGTCTTATTTTTTTCTATTTCTTTGTTTCTATACATTTGAAGAATGCGGGCTAGCTGACTTGATGTGCGTTACGTTGTTTTCAGAATAAGAATATACTTTATTGATCCCACACAGGGGAAATTTGTGTGTCACAGCAACAACTTCCTATCTGCTAAGTGAGTCGTTGTACGTAGAGCCCGATCACGTACGGAAAGAAAGACCTCCGGTAACGAGATGTTCTCGAACGGAGCTGTCTGAGCCTCTTGGAGAAGGAGCTCCAAGGAGCTTTTAGCGGCCTCAAAGAGAATTAACACGGTTGTGCACACAAAACTGAATAAATGTATTTATAAGCTTGTTTTCAGCAAAAATCACATTTATGAGCAAACAAATGTTTTGTGTTTCCTATGATACCACGTCCAAAATATTGTCCCAAAACAGCACATCAGCTTCTTTAAAGTCTTGTTTTATTTACATGGTGATGGTAATGATAACTAGATTAGGAACACCTGTCCAATTTCTCCTAAATGGGATTATCTAATCAACCAATCACATGGCAATTGTGTCAATGCAATTAGGGGTATGGTTCTGGTCAAGACCACACCCCTGGTCCTGGTCAAGACAATCTCCTGAACTCCTAGCAGAATATCAGAAATGGCATAGCCTATCCAAGGCGAGAGGCAGGGTACAGCCCGAACAGGTCGCCAGTCTGTCACGGGGCCACACACACATTCTAAGAGACAATTTTGTGGTGGCCAATCATTCTAACATGCATATTTTTAGTAAGTGGGAAGAAACCTACACATACACAAGGAGAACATATAAACTCCACAAAGAAAGGCCAGTGTTTCATGCTACATCCCACCCAGTACTCGAACCCCGACCATCTTACTATGAGGCGACTGTGCTCATAGAGGCACATTACATAGAGCAGGCACATAGAGCACCCAGGAAGAAGGGTGATTAAGCAATTTTGAGCATGGCATGGTTGTTGGTGTAAGACGGGCCAGTCTGAGTTTTTCACAATTTGCTCGGTTACTGGGATTGTCATGCACAACCATTTCTAGGGTTTACAAAGAATGGTTTGAAAAATAAAAAAACATCCGGTATGTGGCCTTGATGATGCTGGATGGCAGAGAAGAATGGGCCGAGTGATTCAAGCTGATAAAAGAAAAACGTTGACTGAAATAACCAATTGTTACAATTGAGGATTCTAGTGAAACATTGGTGAAGACACTATACGCACAACCTTAAGAAGGATGAACACTCCACCGGGTAACACTCATCTCCACTACAGATAGGAAAAAGAAGTTACAATTGTATGAGCTCATCAAAATTGGACAGTTGGAGACTGGGAAAATGTGACCTGGTCTAGTGATTCAAATGGATCTATCATGCAGGCTGCTGCTGGTGGTGTAATGGTGAGGGGGATGTTTTCTTGGCACACTTTAGGTACCTTCATGGCAATTAGACATCATTGAAATGCCACAGGCTACCTGAGCATTGTTTCTGACCATGTCTATCCCTTCCTGACCACCATGTACCCATCCTCTGATGGCTCCTTCCAGTAGGATAATGCACCATATCATAAATCTCCAATCATTCCTAACTGGTTTGTTAAACATAAAAAAGAGTTCACTGTACTACAATGACCCCAAAAATGACCAGATCTCAACCTGATAGAGCATCTATGGGATGTGGAACGGGATGTGCATCCCACAAATCTCCACCAACTGATGCTATGCTATAAATTTTGGACATTTCCAAGGAATGCTTTCAGCAGCATGTTGAATCAGTTTAATGTAATATCGTTACGCAGTTCTGAAGGCAAAAGGGGGCCAAAACACCATAACCGTATGGTGTTCCTAAAAATTTGTTCAGGTGAGTGTAATGCTCTAGTTTATTGTAACAATAAAATTATATTTGCCAAATTATAAATGCCATCAATGCACTACAAACTAAACTTAAGAGCTAAAGATTTTTTTTTAATTCCCTCCTATTTTGGAAAAAAAAAATCCAACTTTTTTTTTTTTTTTTTGCTAATAACAGTTGTAGAATCACAAAGAATTGATATCTTGTCTTGTTTAATAGTTGACAGTAAAATATTCTCTTCTAAATAAAGAATAATAAACTATTTCTATTCATTTGTGACATACTTGTTTTGTTAACTGAGGAGAATTATTAATAAAAACCTCTTTCTGATTTTTCAGAAAAGTCATGAACCAGGTTTTAATTACTCCCACTCTCAACGGTATGCTCAGAATTACAAAAATGCCATCTCCTTGTCTGATCCGTTCTCCACCAGCTCAGAGGGCTGTTTGTGTTACAAAGTCATATCAGGAACGTTTACATCGAGGAGAAAACTGATAAAAGAAGCTTCAGCCTTTTATTCCTAGTTTAGAAACACAAGAAACCACAAATTTTACTCTGAGCCAAAAGCAATTGTGATTTTTTTTTCTTTTCCATTTTTTGTATGACACCAGAAATCTAAGACATGTTTAAACAAGAGTCCTGACTCACAAAGATACAGGAACGGTTGAGAGTTACCCTTGTATGAGATCTTCAGAGGCAGGGATTTTGATGATTAATGTACCATTCCAAACTGTATCCTAAAGAGGATGGTAATACAAGTCTTATATAGTTGTTAAAACTCATTAGGGCTGAAACAACTAATCGAATTAATCGATTATAATCGATTATTGAAATAGTTGTCGACTAATTTAGTCATTGATTAATCGTGTAGAAAGTTTTTACTGTCAACTGCACCTAATATTACACAACTTGATTGTTTTTTGTGTATTTTTACTCATGTTAACCTAGGCCATTTTTGTTTGGTACTATAACTCTGAACAAGGTTAAATTTGCAAATCTAAAACTGTTAACGATTTCTTGTTTTTAAATGTGATCCTGGATGGTCAACAGTTTACATTTTATGTTTTTTTAGCCAGTACTATAAAACACATTTTATGGGTGCTCGGTATTTACCTTTACTGTTTACAGTAAGTAGATTTATTATTTTATATTTGCTGTAGAAATGTTAATATTCTCCCTCTTTATTTCACAGAAAGATTAACATTTTTACTTATTAGAATGAGCCCAACGTGTTGTTTAAGTGGTTATGAGTCATGTTTTGCATAACTACATTCAATAAAATGCCAAAAAACTATTATTTATTAAGTTGTCAATTCTACCCAATTAATCGATTAATCGAGCCAATAATCGCCAGATTAATCGATCATCAAAATAATCGTTAGTTGCAGCCCTAAAACTCGTTTAATCTTAGGTATTTGTGAGAAAAATCCATCAGCGTGTGAATATGGGGTTAGCTCAGGCATGGGCAAACAATGGCCCGGGAACACATGCGGCCCATTAAACTTTTAATCCGGTCCGCCAAACTTGAAAAAATTAAATAAATAAACCTTGTTAGTGTTTTATTTCCCCTGCAGTTCTGATGTTTCCTCACTAGATGGCGCACTGTATGACATGGAAAGCCAATACACGCACGTAAACAAGCGTGTTAGATGTTAAAACAAGTAAAATGTTACATCAAGGGCTTAGATTTCAAACCTAGGGCGCTAGATTTGAAATATAATGCTCTTGATGTAACATTTAGCGCTTGTTTAAAATCTAGCGCCATTCTATCGGTCTAATCTAGAGGTTACCAAAGCATGCCATCCATCTGCAAGTGTTCTGGCCCCTTTGTCAAATGTTAGAACTCAAGGTAGCCAATCAAAAATATGTCCCCAGCTGACTTTGTTATTTAAACGTCTGGTACCGGAGTTCTGGTGCAGCCGCTACCTCCCCCATCACACTTGTGAGACCAGCTTACTTGTGAGCTCGAACATACTGTTCATCTCAGAGTGAAAAATCCTAGCACATTGGCTGGTAAAAGATTGGGATGTTATCGCACAACCAGGATGAAACAAGGCTCCATGGTTCCTCCACATGACACGCAAACCTGTGCTTGTAAAAGAAACAAATAATATGAATTATTTGTAGTTTCTTTCTTTTTTAATCATCTGTGTCAAGGAGCACAGTGAGGGAAATAGTGTGAGGGACGAGGTTCTCAATGTTACCAGTGAGGCAAAGACGACACAGGAACTAATGTCAAAACAGTGGGGTTTTAAATTTTATTCCCCCAAACTACTGTATATGCAATTCAAAACATAACGATTGTAAAAGAGGTCAATAATGTCTTGAGGAGGAGGCGTTGGCTCAGTGGTGGAATGTCTGTTCTTGGACTGGGAGAAGCCAGTTGCATGCCCACTGCGCCCATGCCTAAGTGTCGCTAGAGAAGACACCTAATCCCCTAGTTGCTCCCACCATTGGTGTCGTAGTGGTTGCCTGCAGGTTCAATGCAGCAAAGTAATTTTTTTATTGAGGAATCATAAATGCAGTACGAAAAAAAGAGATAACATTACTCATGAAAAACAAGTAGTTAGAAGCAATACACATACTTCCACTAACATTATATCCCAAACTGGTTTAGGTCTGTGTTTAAGCAGTCAAGTGTGTAAGGTTTCTAAATTTTGTGATCTCGAGTTTCGTTATCTCAACCCTAAAAACATTATCAGTTCATCTACAGTTAGTACTGATCCGTGTCAGTAGTTTTAATAACAGTCAATTTCAGGAGTTAGGGAGTTATTTAATAAAGTGTTACAGACACACGGACAGCTGGAGTGCTTAATGCCGCCTCCACGTTCTTTGGGCGGAGGCATAAAAAGTGTAACTTAAAGAGATCCTATGTAACAGAAGGAAAACAGTTCCAAGGTAATGATAACTCTGGTTAACTTGTTTGGTGAGTGTGTGTGAGGGGCTGATTGTGCAAAAATGGCATCCTCGCTTTTGTCAGTTTGCCCCAGGGCAGCTGTGGGTACAACAGCAGTACCATCACGGAGTATGGAATGAATGACTAATGCATATATGAAGCGTCTTTGAGCGTCCTGAAAAGCGCAATGTAAATACAATACATTGACTTATAAGAGTTTGGCCGAACTAATTATGAGACAGAGGATAGAATAAACAAGGAAGATTTTAACCAACTAAACACAAACAACATCCAGGAGCACATGATCTGGTGGCTCAGCAGCTGGTTTCAAGGCCCCCCACTATTACACTTTCAACCAGTAAGTTTTAAGTTTCCTCCTTTCATTAACACAACCTGGCTCAGCCAGAAAAATAAGATTCCCCACCGTAATGACTTCAAAGGAAAACACGCCTTAAGAAGTTAAGAGGGGGTATAATACTAAGTCAACTTTTTGGAGGTTCTTCCATGTTTGAATATTATTCCCACATCAAAAAACTAAAGTTAGGGACATACCGATCAGATCTTGTGATCAAAGTTTTTAAAAAATGCACCTTCTTCAGTGGCAGCACATCCATGTGGCGCGCTACATTTTTGTTGGGTGTCCAAGGAATGTAGAGTGGGATCGTCCATCCCAGCTCACCTTTTCATGGATGTGTCATGCAGGAGAAAAGTGAAATGCGAGGTTGCATTTCACTTTTCTTTCGCAAAGAAATGTCCCAAATTGATAGCATAGCATATGGTGTCTTTTGCAAACAGAAGACACCATATTTGTCTATAAATGATGTGAAATGAGAATCATTACCCCACGAAAGCACAAGACCTCCATGTTAAATCATTCTAATGTGATCTTATTGGCTTCAAAAGACTGAGTCGTCTTTCATAGAAGAGATAAAGAAGTGAGCGTCATCTCTCAGAGCAGCTTGTCTGTTTCAGAGCTGATGAAAAGATGTACCACTGTGGTGTTTTCCATGCTGAGACAGACTTTATGAAGTGTTTTTTGTCCATCTTCAGGGTCTGACCCATCTACACCAACACAAGGTCATTCACAGAGATATCAAAGGTCAAAATGTGCTGCTGACGGAGAATGCAGAGGTGAAACTGGGTGAGAAGTCATCTTCAGACGCTTCAACACAGCCTGCTTACTGCACTTCTTAACACCCAATATGATATTTAACACATGTGTAAACAACACTGTCCTGTGTGTGTGTGTCACATGTGCAGTGGACTTTGGTGTAAGCGCACAGTTGGACCGTACAGTAGGTCGGAGGAATACTTTCATTGGGACGCCGTATTGGATGGCACCTGAAGTCATCGCCTGTGATGAGAACCCTGACGCCACGTATGATTTTAAGGTAAGCCAGATGTGTGTGTATGTTGCTCGGACAATTGATCATCTTGTTTTACCATGGAATGGTACTTACTTGTTTCTGATTAGCCGCATGGTGTCAATTATTTTTGGATAGTCTACACCCCTAAAAATATGTTTTAGTCACATTCTGTAAGTTCAGCATTCTGATTTACTGCGATAGCCAAAATCCCGAAAAATTACGTAGCTATACAGTATTTGTCTATTTTTTTTATGTATTCCAGCATGTTTGTCAGCACACACAGGAACTAGCCAGAAGAAAGATTTCTTACAGATCTGTGATCGTTCAGCACAATGCCAGAAAACAACCATTTCTGTTGTTGCTTGTGTGCAGCTCATAGTTCAATACTTCTTCACTCCGAGTCAAACTGCTTGTAGCTGTTAACGTGGAACACTAGCTGACCTTTGGAAAACAACTCTCTGTGATCTGAGGGAGTGTAATCCCTGGCCAGGACCGCACCATGGCAGGAATTAAAAATGAGAGATTTCCTCAGAGAGGAGGACAGGATGGAGCCCTGTGGAGGACCAGAGCCTTCACTATTAACTCTGACCCTGCGGGTCTTTATATGTCAACAAATCCTCTATTCATCTTTCAGCTTGAGCTGCTTAGATAGATGGAATCTAGCAGAGAAACACACAAAAATCTTCCTCTGATCAGCAGCAGAGGCAGATGGGCAGTTTGTATGTTTATAACATCACAAGTACAGTGACCGACGGCTCCGTCTTTCAGCAGCAGGAAGTGTGGAGTCGGGAACATGGTGTGAGGATGTGAACGTTTGTGTTTGTCTTTCCGCAGAGCGATCTGTGGTCACTGGGTATCACAGCCATAGAGATGGCAGAGGGAGCACCACGTAAGTGTCATTACATTCAACACACTTTGTCTGAAACCCAAACCAATCAATGTTTGTTCCTCTCTGCTTCACCTCCATTACTGCTTCTGTTATTTTCTCTGCTCCTGTCTGTGTCTCCTTTTTCCTCTCATTTTCTCACCTCTTCTCCCCCACAGCTCTGTGTGACATGCATCCGATGCGAGCGCTCTTCCTCATCCCCCGAAATCCTGCTCCCAGGCTCAAATCAAAGAAGTGGTGAGTCCAAAGAGACATGCACAAACATCTGGGTAGATCAACCTTTTTTATGCCAAGGCACATTTTTCCATTAAAAAAAAAAAAAAAAAAACCTTAAGGCTTCCCATCAACCAAAATAGAAATCAAATCTACACATTAAAACCTATTTTGATTCTATTGGGGTAATCGTTGGGAGGGATGGACACCAGCATGCAACATAAAAGAAGAGAAGAGTGGGTTGCTATGGTTACAGTATACTACCTAATGCATACAGGTCTCCCTGTCTCTATTAAAATGACTAATTTTCTGACTGATAAACATAACATATATGTTTGGGTTTTTTAACACAAACTCCATGAGATCAACCAAAATAATCTTTGGGAGCTACCGGTACATCCTGATCACCATATAAGGTCATATGAAGAAGAACTATATTATTATAAAAGTATTATAAAGTATTTACATGCGTTCATAGGACACTGTTGTAATTGTGCGCAATGGTAATTACAATCAAAGTCTTGATAAACAATCATAAACTTTATTAGAAATAAACACTTAATGAGACCATATTTTATTTCTATTTACTCCATTATCTTTTAAAAAAAATATTTTAGTTAAGTTGGTTTTTCAAATTTGTTATATTTTTTTTCAAATGAGTGTATTTGTTGTTCTCTAATCTTGTGTTTGATCTGTGTTTATGTGTGTCTGTGTGTTTATAAATGTCTTTGTACATGTGTTTATGTGTATCTTTGTATGTTTGTGTCTGTACATGTCTGTGTTTGTGTGTATCTTTGTGTGTTTGTGTCTGTACATGTCTGTGTTTATGTGTATCTTTGTATGTTTGTGTCTGTATATGTCTCTGTTTGTGTGTATCTTTGTGTGTTTGTGTCCGTATATGTCTGTGTTTGTGTGTATCTTTGTATGTTTGTGTCTGTACATGTCTGTGTTTGTGTGTATCTTTGTGTGTTTGTGTCTGTACATGTCTGTGTTTGTGTGTATCTTTGTGTGTTTGTGTCTGTATATGTCTGTGTTTGTGTGTATCTTTGTATGTTTGTGTCTGTACATGTCTGTGTTTGTGTGTATCTTTGTGTGTTTGTGTCTGTACATGTCTGTGTTTATGTGTATCTTTGTATGTTTGTGTCTGTATATGTCTGTGTTTGTGTGTATCTTTGTGTGTTTGTGTCTATATATGTCTGTGTTTTTGTGTATCTTTGTATGTTTGTGTCTGTATATGTCTGTGTTTGTGTGTATCTTTTTATGTTTGTGTCTGTACATGTCTGTGTTTGTGTGTATCTTTGTGTGTTTGTGTCTGTACATGTCTGTGTTTTTGTGTATCTTTGTATGTTTGTGTCTGTACATGTCTGTGTTTGTGTGTATCTTTGTATGTTTGTGTCTGTATATGTCTGTGTTTGTGTGTATCTTTGTGTGTTTGTGTCTGTACATGTCTGTGTTTTTGTGTATCTTTGTATGTTTGTGTCTATATATGTCTGTGTTTGTGTGTATCTTTGTATGTTTGTGTCTGTATATGTCTGTGTTTGTGTGTATCTTTTTATGTTTGTGTCTGTACATGTCTGTGTTTGTGTGTATCTTTGTATGTTTGTGTCTGTACATGTCTGTGTTTGTGTGTATCTTTGTATGTTTGTGTCTGTATATGTCTGTGTTTGTGTGTATCTTTGTATGTTTGTGTCTGTATATGTCTGTGTTTGTGTGTATCTTTGTATGTTTGTGTTTGTGTGTATCTTTGTGTGTTTGTGTCTGTGCATGTCTGTGTTTGTGTGTATCTTTGTATGTTTGTGTCTGTATATGTCTGTGTTTATGTGTATCTTTGTATGTTTGTGTCTGTATATGTTTGTGTTTGTGTGTATCTTTGTATGTTTGTGTCTGTACATGTCTGTGTTTGTGTGTATCTTTGTATGTTTGTGTCTGTTTATGTCTGTGTTTGTGTGTATCTTTGTATGTTTGTGTTTGTGTGTATCTTTGTGTGTTTGTGTCTGTACATGTCTGTGTTTGTGTGTATCTTTGTGTGTGTGTCAGGTCTAAGAAGTTCCAGTCCTTCATAGAGGGCTGCCTGGTAAAGAGTCACGGCCAGAGGCCGAGCACCGAGCAGCTGCTCAAACATCCGTTCATCAGAGACCTTCCTAACGAGCGGCAGGTCCGCATCCAGCTGAAAGACCACATCGACCGCACTAAGAAGAGGAGAGGAGAAAGAGGTGAGGGCTCACCGATTACAGACTGAACTTTACAAGTTGTGTCTGTAAGTCCCTATTGGCTCAAAAAAAGTAGGACATTACTCAATCACTTTTGTTTTTATGATAATTTTTCTGGCTCTGCTACTTTATTCATTATGGATTCACTATAGTTTTTTTTTTTTAAAAGGTCACTATTTAGCCAGTAGAACAAGTCTTTCGTCTTCTGTGTCCATCCCTAACTTTCTGATCATGCATTCTAAACAAAAAAAATAGGCTATCTCTATTAGTCGCTCAGAGTCTCGCCCATATTGAGAACCTCGTCCCTCACACTATTTCCCTCTTTTTAGATGAGACAGAATACGAGTACAGCGGGAGCGAGGAAGAGGATGAAGAGAGAGACATAGGAGAACCAAGGTAGGACTACTGACCACATAACTACTACAGATGATCAAACACACTCCAGAGAGTAGAGCTTAGACTTTCTATGGACTGATCACCCAGCTCCATCATCAACATTCCTGGAGAGTCAACTCTGAGGAGGGACTTCCTGCGACTGCAACTGGCCAATAAGGAGCGCTCGGAGCTAATGAGACGCCAGCAGTTGGAGCAGCAGCAGAATGAGGAGCACAAGCGCCAACTTCTGGCAGAGAGGCAGAAGCGCATCGAGGAGCAAAAGGAGCAGAGACGACGGCTAGAGGAGGTAAACGTCCACTGAGTTTCTGATCAGTAGGGATGGGTATCAACAGGATTTTATCAATTGTGCTATCTTCGGTAACCAACACTTTATTTACGTGCTCCGCTTTAGTACCGTTAGCACACATACTTGTTGAGAATATAGCAGCGCTACACATCTCATTCAGTACCACATTTGAGTCAAACACTGTCTTCAATCGCTACATAAAAATTCAGCCACACTTTAAAACTTTTTGCTCAAGTCACTTTGCTAGTGACTTGAGCAAGTCACTTTGCAAAGTGCTCAAGTGGTCCTGGCAAAGTGCTCCTAGCGTGGTCAGTATCATTTTTGGTGTAGTGATGAATCCTCTGGATTCGTTTTATTCTCGTCTATCATTTTCAAAGTCACTTTGCTGGTGACTTTTTGCTAGCAAAGTGACTAGCAAAAAGTCACTAGCAAAGTGCTCAAAGTGACTTGAGCACTTTGCAAAGTGCTCAAGTCACTAGCACTTGCTTAGTGCTCAAGAGTGACTTGAGCACTTTGCAAAGTGCTCAAGTCACTAGCACTTGCAAAAAGTCACCAGCAAAGTGACTTTGAAAATAATAGACGAGGATAAAACGAATCCAGAGGATTCATCACTACACCAAAAATTATACTGACCACGCCAGGCTCTTTCACGCCTAGCATCGGCGTGAAAGAGCATGAGCAGTCCCTTCCTTTTGCAATGCAGCAGGAAAGCACAAATCTGTTTTATTATTGCAGTTTTTTGTACCGATCTGTCATATTGCCTATAGTTATTGTCATTGTTTCATAAAATTATTTAGATTTCATAAGTAGATAAACAGAAATATAAAGCAATAGCAAATTAGCAACAAGCTTGTCAGCTTGGAGCTATTTTAAAAACGTCACACTACCTGCTCTGAGCAAAGTGATTCATCCTGAATTCAACTTTAACAGAGAACTCAATGGTCATTACGTAATAGGTAACAAACAAATAATCAAATCGAATCATTTAAAGTGACAAACTCCCACCATTGGTGCCGTCGAAGGGCAGCCTGCTGCGGTGTAACGAGTGCAGCTCACAAATTTCCTCAGTGAGGGATGAGTAGTGTAATCCTGTCCTTTAACTGTGTGACTGGACTGGAAATGAAACTCATCTAGACATGCAAGTTCAGAACAGCTAGAAATATTTGGCAAACCACAAAATCTTAAGGTTTTTTTCAAACTTTATCAGTTTTTTATTCAGCAATATTTCTTTACAGCATTATTACAAGCTTCATGGAGGAGCTGTGATGTATTTTTAGTCTCATACAGCTTCAGATCTGCAGGTTGCTGACACTTAGTTTTAGGACAGCTATGTTTATGTGTTTCTGTCCAAATAATATTATAAGGATCCTCAGAGGGATTTTAATAAATACAATATAAGTAAAATGCACTAAATAGACGTTCAAAATTTTATACAAAGTTATTGAAAATGATAGACGAGAATAAAATGAAGCCAGAGGATTTATCACTACACCAAAAATTATACTGACCATGCCCTAGAATTTTGGGGTAAGCATCGCTTATTTTGAAAATCAAATGCAATTTGATGGTTTTATTATCACCACACAGAAACCAGTAAAAAAAAGATCAAGTCGTGACTGTTATTCCATTTCTTTCTATATCTCTCCTCATACACACATCATTTAATCTGTTGTCATTTTAACTTGTGAAAACGTCCCTGTCATATTAAAAAAAGCTCCTGTCCCTGATGCAGCTCACCTGTGTTGTTAACACCTCTATCTCACTTAAATGACAGCGAAACACACCCGACATGCACAACAACATACACACATCTAAAGGGATGTTGTGTTTTTGTCTGCAGCAACAGCGACGGGAGCGGGAGCTGAGGAAGCAGCAGGAGCGGGAGCAGAGGAGGAGGTATGAGGAGATGGAGCAGCTCCGACGTGATGAGGAGAGGAGGCACGCAGAGAGAGAGCAGGTATGAGCAAAGTGAGGAGCTTCTCACTTCATCTAAACTCACTCATATCATCTTTAAAGTCTTAAAATTTCTGCTACATAATTGGGTCTTAATGTTAAACTGAAATTTTGCATAAAACCTGAGATTTTTACCAAATTACATTTTTGTCTAAGCTGAGCCTACTGACAATCCTACAAACCAGGGGGTGCTGCAGGGACTATAGAGCTGTCGTTCCAAATAAAACAGATTGCAGATTTTTTGCATGTATCACATACTGTATGTTGACCCTCATTTATCAAATTAAGTGCACAATGATGTCACTTTTAGACAAACGCGGAAAATTCACTGGAGGGCGTGTGGCTTTTATAAAAGGGGTGTATCTGTCCCCTCTAGGCAGAGGTAAGGCCTTGTGTACACCATATTTTAATATAACAGGAATGGTGTCAAACAATGGTACCGATTTAATTCTCTGATGAAATTTATATAATTAACAAAACGATCGCACATGCTTTTCTTTTTTTTCAATGCATTTATATAAAAGGAGATAGGGTTAGATGGAAGAAACTGACTTGCTGTGGCGACCCCTGGAGGAAAATGCCGAAAGAAGAAGATTTACATAAAATGTCTCTCCCTGTTGAACAGAGGAACTGGGTGTGAGCAGACCATGAACACTTAACCCAGGGGTGCCCAACCATTTTTGTCCCAAGATCTACTTTTCAAGTAGCAAACCTCTTGAGATCTACCCGCCCCGCGGCAACATTTCAAACCGGCATAGATTTTTCCAGCCTGTATTAAAACTACTATCGGTCCTGTTCCTTCAGGTCCACAGCCATTTAGAAAATTTATTTAGAAAAACTACAGTTGATTATCCAATCAACGGGTTGACGTCATCAACCCAGAAGTGTGCATACCCTCCTTTATTGGCCTTCAGATCTGCAGCTGAATAGAAATTTGGGGTGAATTGCAGGCATCTAATCGGGATTGTTTGAAAATAAATAAAAGATAAAAAAAAATACTGCTTTGATAGTTTCATCTTGATCCTGGCCGACTTCCGTGTTTTAGTCACGTGGTTGAAAGCGCTCTATAACACAAGAAAGGCACTAGATTGTTGCTAGTGGCTTTTTTGAGCCGCTGAATGGTCACTAAATTTAGCGTCAAAGTCACTAAATTACCAACACTGACTTTCTGTCATTGAAAAAAAAAACTGTCATAATTTATTTTTCTTCAGTTTTTTTTTCAACACGTCTCACGGTCGACTCGGGACCAGTTCGCAATCTACCGGTAGACCGCGGTCGACCGGTTGGGTACCCCTGACTTAACCCCTCTCTGCTTGTGTCAGGATGTGGGTTTGGTAGAGAACAGGATCTGTTGCCAAGAACAACCTAATGTTTGAATAGTACCCAAAAACTGGACGGGAAACTTTGCGAAATGCCCAGGAATAAAAAATGAAAAACCTTCAAGTTTTTTTTTTTTTTTTGTAGATCTGGGAATAAGTTTTAAACATGATAGAAAACCTTCAAGAAGTTAGTTTTACATCTAACACTCTGTTCAATGAGTCTCATCTCTGATGATAACTGTTCTATTATAAAGCTGCTCCAGAAAAAAAAATCAAACCTCTAATCTTCCTTAAATATGAAGATAAAAAAAACAGAGACGATAAGAAGCTTAGAAAAGTTTGAATGTGAACTTTCTCCCACGCCCTTCCTTTCAAATCAAACGTCCTCCTCTTGCATAGATGATTTAACATCTCCATCATGATGAGCATGTCGTTTTCTTCCACTAATTACCACCCCTGCTGCTCCTTTCACATTAACTCTCCTGTTTCTGACTAAATCTCACACCTCCCACTTTTTTCCCTGTCCTCCTCCTCTTCCCTCTCCTCTTTCTGTATTTCCTGCTCTGCTGATGTCACTGGTTGCCTGGGCTCCGATTGGCTTCCGTTCCGCCTGGCCGCTCTCTGATTGGCTGCGTCTTTCTGGCTGGTTGGTTGGTTAGGAGTATATCCGTAGACAGCTGGAGGAGGAGCAGAGGCAGCTGGAGATCCTGCAACAGCAGCTCCTTCAGGAGCAGGCTTTACTGCTGGTAACACAAAACACCATCCATACAAAAAACATGTCTTTATTTAGTTTTGGACGAGCCCCATTTGGAACAGCAAACTACTCCCATTCTTTTCCGACAACCTTTTTGTAAACATTTTATTTTATTGGTACATCCCAATATCGCAGCACAGTTGTCTCAGTGGGTTTCAGACTCAGAAGATTTCTGTCTTTAGAACATCCTTCTCGGTGATTTAAAAAAGAGAAGAAATGTCATGAGGATCTACGTGAAAGGGGTGATCTCCTCCCAGGATGAACAGTCAGCGTACTTAGGACTGTTATTAAAGATTAGATTATAAACTCCACTGTTTAAAGAAATCAGCAGGTGGGCTTCATTCTGATGGAAATGGGCGGTAGTTTGAGAACAAGCGAAATGAATCAGAAAGATCTGGGCCACAGAACAGGAAAGCCCGGAGTCAGCCAGGCGAGAGGATTGAGAGAGAGAGGGATAACATGTCAACAGGTTATAGATGTTCTTTTATTGTACGCGTCTCATCTAAACCAAAATTGAGACATTTACTGTAAGTTCCTAATACTTACACTTCTCATGAACTAAATTTGAGGTGATATAAAACTTGTGTCTTCATGAAAACGCTGTTTGCCAACTTTACAAACAGCGTTATTAGTCAGACGTGTTTGGCACAATGTTTGCTGACAGAAGCTGAGACATGACGGAATCAATACACGATCAATACGAGTCCAAACAGACTCATACATCATCTTCTAACCTGGAAATAAAAACATAAATCAATCAGAGGGGCGTGTCACACAAAGGTTGCCGGCCCACAAATGACTTCTAAACCCGCTTCTGTGTGGGTAATGAAGATGACACGTATCGTCAGCTGTTGTCAGCAGACAGCGTGATCACACACAAAGTCTGAGGTAAGCGTCTCAGATAAGACTTCTAATTTAATAAAAAAAATGAAAGAAAGATGCGGCTGTTCGAAGTTTTTTTGGTGTAAAACAACCACGCCTCACTCTTTGGTGACATTTTGGTAAATCTTTAACCAAAAACAAAGCCTAAAGAAGGTGTTTTTTATATAAATTTAATCTGACAAATTTCTACGATGTGTCCGGTTTGGGTTCTTCTCTGGTTAAAAATGGGGCATAAAGCATGCGATGTTGAGCAGAAGTAGAACCACTGTCCCCTAGCAGTGGGATAGATGCTTCCTAACTGGTTCTTGGCATTCGCTGTCCAACATGTCCTTTGAGCTGTCCTGCTCTTTACATCTACTCTAAAAGATGAAAGATCTTGAGGTCAATACAGACCTGCCACGTATTCCACTATCTATTTAAATCTTGTGCAAAATGCTAAATTAATAACTCGTTAGAAATAAAAGTTAAAAAATTATAGTTAAAAAATTTAACTTGTGAAGACCTCTGTCCAAAATTACGATTACAACCAAATAATGAGACATAGACACATGCAAATAACTTGGGTTACACATTTTTTCTGATTTTGTGCATCCATGTATCTTATAATCGACCTCAGACACATAGGGGCACGTTAACAACTTGATGATTTAAGGAAATCTCCCACGCCCTTCCTTTCAAATGGAAAGGAAGTTAACTGTGGAAATATATGACAAAAATAGAGAAAATAATTCTGCACCCTCAATAAAACATGCAAACTGTGACAGGACGATCAGGGTCGTACTTTAAAGGACTTGCATGAATTCTGTTAAAGAGGTGAAATATTCTGAAGAAGCGTACAAGTGAAAGACAGCAATGATGCTGATAAGGATTTTCTAAGCCCTTACAGACATGTAGGGGTGATTTTTAGGGGACCATATTGGTGATTTCTAAGCAGTGACCGTTTCAAAACTTTTCACTAATGGTGAAGTTTCCTAGTCTAAATATATAAACTGTGACTCTCCTACTGAAGTAAATATAAAATGATAATATAAAATGATTTTGTTTATTTCTAAATAAAGAATTTTTCTTCCCGTTTCATGCTGCAGGAGTACAAGAGAAAGCAGATTGAGGAGCAGCGTCAGGCCGAGCGGCTCCAAAGACAGCTACAGCAGGAGCGAGCTTACCTGGTGTCACTGCAGCAACAACAAGAGCCACCCCGCCCACCTCAGGACAAGAAGCAGCTCTACCACTACAAAGATCAGGCACCGGGTACCAACGATAAACCAACATGGGTCAAAGAGGTAGCTCACACAGTTCACTAAAAACGAGTAACACCGAGGCTCTCAGCAGCAGCTCTGCCTTGTAGACTGCATTATGGATCTCATGCTTTTTAAACTAGTACTGGGCGATAGGTGGCTTGATTTTGCAGTTTTGGATTCCTTCAGTCTGATTTGATGTGTTTAAGGTCATATCTGAGTGGTTGTGGTGATCTTTGATTCAGACTGGGTTATGAATCTCTTTGTAGAAAATGCTACACAACCTGGCTTAAAAATAAATCCCTGGTAAAAGTCAATCAGACCTTTTTAATATGATTTGATGAACATCAGCTCTTATTTGTTTACAGGAAAAATAATTGTTTTTATTTCACTTGCAGGTTTTGATCAGCGTTATCATTCACTTTTTTTTCATTAAAGGTTATTGGAAGATCTTTATTCTTGTATTTTACTTATAAATCTACCTTCACTGGTTGGGGTCATAATTATAAATAAAAGCACTGGAAAAAGATGTAAAAAAAACAAACAATAACATGCAGACTTTGTGGAACATTAAAAACCGTAGGCAATTATTTTTATTTAATGAACAAAAATCATTGGCCCAACGCTTATCAATCATTACAACCAGTTGTTTTTGGCAATAATTTTGTACCAGTGGTGGATAAAGTACTCACTTTTTGTACTTAAGAAAAAGTACAGAAAATTAGGCAAAAAAAATGACATAAGTAAAAGTACGAATAAAAAAAATCTATTTAAGTAAAAGTACAAAAGTACTTGGTGTAAATTTGACTTTTTAAGTAAAAAGTAAAAGTATTCAACCATAATTCAATGTTTTGTTTATGTTGTAGGGTCACAAATAAATACTAAATTACTAAATTACTTTATTTAAAAGTAAACACGACGAACAACAATCTTCTGACTCGTTTTCAATTTGTTCTATATATGATGTTAATTTTTTGGCGGTGAATGACTGCGGGAAATGTTTACTCTTGATTCTGATTGGTCCTCAATTCATTACTTCTTCTCCCTCTTGGAGACCGCAGGCAATCAACTGCTCCCTCTACAGGTTGATTTTAGTGATGCAGCTTCACATTGCGCTAAAAAAACTGTATATTTTTCAAATTCTTGACTGAAAATGTAACAAAAAATGCAAAAGACACTTTTAAAAAATAGCGAAGTAAAATTACAGATATTTGCTCTAAAATGCAGTGAAGTAAAAGTAAAAAGTACAGGTCTCAAATATTACTTAAGTAAAATACAGATACAGGATTTTTCACTTAAGTACAGTAACAAAGTACATTTACTTCATTACGTTCCACCACTGCTTAGTACTGGTGCTTCTATTGGTTGTAAAACATAAACCCCAAAAGAATCCAGAAAAGACCAGTTGGGTTTTAACAATTTGTCAGTATTTACAAAGAGCTGTTTGAAGGTCTTCCATACTGCCTTAAATGAAGCTGTGATTCATGTTTGCTTCTTCAGATTGGTTCCCAGGACTGCCTGTGTTCCTTTTTCCACGCTGTGTATTTAAAACCTTCACCCTGCTCTTTAGGTGATGCGCCGCGCTCAGAGTAACTCTCCTCGCATCCCCCCAAAGAAACACCACTCTTTCAAAGAGGTGCGGGATGTGGACATGAACAGCCTGCTCAAGTTGCCGGGATACAAGCCCCGCCGGCCCCCGTCATACCCTGCTCACGTCAGTCCCAACAGAGAAAGTTTGCATGTTCCACGAATCCGGATAACCTGCGTTCCTGAGCCGGACTATGCTGAGCCGTTGGTGCGCCGGCAAAGCCCAGGCACCAGTCCTGTTAGAAACCCAGACAACAGGGGGCGCAGTCCGGACCGCCGGGTCAGTCAGATGATAAGCAGGAGCTTTTCCTCCTGCTAACCGTCCAACCTGCCGAATTAACCCGGAATGAGTTCCTCTTTATGCTAAATTAACAGCTTTACTTTCTTTAAGCAGGTGAACTCCTAACCGATGGTGTGGGATTTTCTTTGCTCTTGCTTTTTTGTCTTTTTTGTTCGGGGTTTCTATTGTTTCTTTCCTCTGAACATTTACGTTGCTTGTTTGCTTGTTAACTCCTGATAAAAAAAAACCCCACTGAATTATTCAGAATTTATATTGTGTGCAGTGAGATGCGCTATTTCAATTTTAACAATAATATTTGGGCCATCTTTTATAAAACTGGCTTTAAATCCATCCATACACCAACTTCCATGAGAAGCTCCTGAGTCATAAGAGGTTAAAGAGATATAGATTAAATTTATTGGGGTTAAATACTGACCCAGCATTGTGCTTAAGTCCATCTTTCATTCATCCAGTTTAAAAGGCAAAAGAGAAGATTTCTACAGATTTAATGCACTTTTAAGTCAATAATTTATTTTTCTGAGGAGTTTTAAACGAGGTTTCTGTCACTTCTTCAACTAATCTCAAGGAATAATTGAAGGACTTTCAAAGTTGATTGTTTAGATGTTTTCTGACTTAGATCTGGTCCAGATAACGCTATAATGCTCTAGTGATTGATGAGTGTTTTATCTTCAATCTTTTGTTCGACCCGTTCCTAAAGGTTTCTGGTCTACTTATTGTGTCGTGTGAAATCATTTTACCTGTTCCACCTGCTTCACTTCTTTGTGAATAACTTGTGGATCCACAGACGTGTTTAAGGTCATTTTCAGAACCAGTTTGTATTTTTTGTAGTATTTTATCCAAAGTCCTCCTCTTTTAAGATCAATTTCTTTTGAGGCTCAAATCTTTGAAAAGGAACAATTTCTCTTTAAACTGAGCCCGTTTCAACAAGGATAATTTTCACAATTATTCATCTAAAATACTTTTTTGATCCAGAATTTTTGCACTTTTAGGTATTCTATTGATGCAGCTAGCAAAAAAAAATCCACCTGGAAAGAGAAAATAAAAGACCTTGGTTAGAAAAAGTGTTGTGAAACAGATTTAGAGAAAGTCTGGCGTCTTGGACTCTGGATGGAATTAAATGAGAGTTGGATTAAGACTTTGGCCGAGTGTTCAACGAATTATTTTGTTGTTCGAGCCAAACTTTCTGGAAAAACACCATCTTTCTTATTGTTTTAATCTGCACTAATACTTTCTTTCTCACAGCTCTAATCCGCTGTATAAGCACCGTTTTGCAGGTTCTTGACACTTTCTGGGCTTAAAAAGTCTATTTAGAACTCATTTAACTCTCTTCATCTGAAATGGATTCTATTGCTGTTTCATTCCTGCATGAGATTGAATTTTTAACTAACAAACCTTCTTTTCTCAGGTTTTATTCTTCTTATCGTTAACCTTTAATTAAGAAAGTCTTTATTTTATATCAGTGTGACTTATGGCATGTTGCTGGTTTCTACACACCTGCTTTTCTGTGTTTGGTTTTTACAGACCAGTGTTTTTCTCAGACACTTTGATGCATTTCTCACAAGACTTTTCAACAGTTACCTTATTATCTACATGTGTGCACATCAAAGTGACTGTTTGTCATCATTTGCATCAAATTTCAAAGCTTTTGGACATGTTTCAGTTACTTTGATATCATTCCTGGCTTTCATTTATGAAAGTCTGTCAGTCGATATGGAGTATACACGTGACAGCTGAAAAGTCTTCATAGAAAACTAATTCTTATTGTTTGAGTCACTACATCCAAATTCTTTCTCTAAAAATGTGTTCTATTTGGTCAGTTCAAAAGGCCCAGAAGTATGAGTAAATGTTTGATTACTTTTCCGTCTTTATATGGTTAAGAAATTGGAAAAAAAATCACTCTGAACCAGTTTTTTTCTGAGATTGTTCTTAAACCGAACATTTGCTCTGAAAATCCAAGCAGTCTTAGTTTTACCCTGATTAAACTTTCCTGGATTAAAAAACATTTTCAGAGTAAATTATCAGAATAAAAGGATGACTAATTCATTTGAGATCTCGTTCATTAACAGTTGTAGGAGGACTTTTTTATATTAATGGCACTGACACTTTAATTGACATGAAGACTTCCATATTGAGCGAGTGACTCGATTTTGCAGTTTGAACTAACTTTTTAGAGAAATGCACCAAAGTGACGAGAAAAAAAACTGTAGCCAAGATACCCGTGCAGATGCATCAGTACATTTTTAATCTAAGAAACGGCATCTTTGTGCTCCATAATTGAGCTCCGAACTCATCAGATCAAAGCTTCCACACATACATACATGTAGGGCAGATCTGTAGGCCTACCCTCTGGTGGCTGCTGCTGGACAGATATAGGGCAGCTAAATCTGTCCTCCTCCCTGTGGACAGCACACATGGTCCGTACAGAGGGGTCTACCCTCTTCTCAGCCCCCAGAGAGGTCTCCCTAAAGGTCCAGCAGAGGGAACACGTGTACTGTGTTCTGCTCTAAAAACAGATGAGCATCGTTTAGGAAGAGTTAACCTGTGGAAAATTTCACAGCTTTCTCTGTCTGCAAATAAAAGTCAGAAATATTTAACAGTGATTATTCAGCTGAATGAAATGTTGCTGTAAAGAGGATTTTAGAGCAAAATAAAATAGATCTTTTAATAAAGGTCTTTTATTTGTGTAAAACATGACGTCATTAGATGTTTCTGCTCTATGACAGTCAATCAATCATTTTCAAAACACTTTATCCCTGTTGGGTTTGTAGAAAGCCGGAACCTATCACAGCAAGTTACAGAAAAGCAGGGCAGGGTACACCCTGTATAGGTCACCAGTCTGTTGCAGCACCTCTGCTCTGTGTAAATGAAAGATTTGGTCGTGCAAAGGGCTAAAAATACTAAACATGTTGTAAAGAGGATCAAGACTCATCTTTAGATGTCCAGAAACCGAACATAACTCCTGCAGACGCTAACACACACACACACAGGCGCACACACAGTGTGGATGCTGAATGACCGTGCTGTAATGTGTATATCAGGTGGAGCAGCATTATAAGATGAACAGACCAAGTTCTCCTGCGTTGCAGCATAAAGTCTCCAATCGGATTTCGGACCCTTCGTTGCCGCCGCGCTCTGAGTCATTCAGCAGTGGAGGAATCCAGCAGGCCCGGACCCCGCCCATGCACCGCTCTGTGGAACCGCAGGTCAGCAAACACTGCCCGTGTGGCTTAGAAACTTTTTAAAACATCATTTAAATCAACTCAAAAGAAAATGTTTTTGTTTTTTACTCTGGAAAACATAAAAAACTTTTATTGGAGGCCTTGTTTTTTCAAACTGAGTTTAAATTATACGGTTGACGTTTGATCTGACTAAAACAATAGAGAAGAACTAGAACTAGACATGAGTCCTCGTGGTAGAGCTGGGTTAGAGTTGTCCTTCAAACAGCAGGTTTTTTTTTTTTAATATAATATGATTTTAATGTGATCTAATAAATTATTATATTTAACATTCAAATGACACGTTAAGGCTTTAAAGGTAAATATGAAGCTTTCTTTCAATAAATGTCCCAAAAAGACTTTTCAGTGATTTGTGAAGTTTCCTCAAATGTGATGGACTTTGAAAACTGGGGCCCGCCCACTTCTTTATTCTAAATATAAATAATTTCACGACCATTAGGCGCACCGTACGAAAAGGCACAGTCTCAGTCACACACCGCCTTACAACAACACACACGCAAGCATGCAAATGTGCGTATTAAAAAATAGATCGGAAGCAAAACTGAGTTTGGTTGTGCTTTATTTAAGTAGTAACGATAGTAAACAAGCACATTACCGATAATAGTCTTTATTCAAATCCGTCAAAGTCCTCATCCTCTGTTTCAGAATCGAACAGCTGCGCAAAATCCAACAGAGCAGGTCCACTTCGCTCCTCGCTGTCAAAGTCATTGTCTGTACTGTGCGGCTCCTCAGAAAGGATACCAGCTTTTGCGAAAGCTCGGATAACAGTACCAGCAGACACGTTAGTCCAAGCATCTACAATCCATTGACTCGTTTATGCTGAAATTTTTCGCGGCGGCTCGATTCCCATGTTCCTCCGCGTAGCTGATTGCCTTCAGCTTAAACTGAGCGTCATAAGCGTGTCGCTTTGCCGTTTTCAGGGTTAAAACAGCAATGTTGTGCACACAGCACATACCTTTTTTATAGACAATCCACACCCACACTTCACTCTTTAACGTTCTCATGCCTTTTCTTTCAGGTCCGGCTCACGGGCACCGCTTTTCTTTTAGGTCCGCCTTTTCTCACGAGCACCGCGTTTTCTTTTAGGTCCGCCTTTTCTCACACACAGGGCGCACTGCACGAAAGGGCGCGCCGCTCATTTTGAAGAAAATCTAACACGTTTATATGCGCCTTATAGCCATGAAATTACGGTAATCTCTAACACTACAAAGCAGATCTCCCAACAGGAGGAGAAGTCCTCCTCAGTTTTTCTGAAGCCCTTTGGCTGAGCTGTCCAGCTGTTTGGAAGCGGGGGATCCAGAACTCCGCAACTGGTCCCAACCCACACCTCTTTTTCCTCCTGCATCAGCTCTGTTTTCACTTATTTTCCTGATTTTCTCTTCTTCCTTTTGCTTTGCCTGTTTCCAACTCGTGTGTGTGTGAGCGTGTCTGTGTGTCTGATGGTGTGTGTGTGTGAGTTTGCATGTATGTTTGTGTGTTGGTTATGTGTTCATCTGTATGGATGCAAATGTGTGTATGTGTTTGTGTGTGTGTGTGTTTGTGTGTGTGTGTGTGCTCAGATGGCCCACTTGGTGCAGGTGAAGAGTCACGGTCTGTCCGGTTCCCAGTCTCTATACGACCCCCACGGCGTCTCTGGCTCGGCGTCCCCCTCCCCATCCCGCCCCCCTATGCCTCGGCAAAACTCTGACCCCACCTCCGACACCCCGCCACCCCCACCCCTCTCCCGCCTGGCGCCCCCCCTCGACAAGCTGGACCGCAGCTCCTGGCTGCGGCAGGATGACGACATGCCGCCGAAGGTCTCTGCATGCAGCCGGCCGATTGTGTGTGTGTGTGTGTCACATGTCTGCTTCTGTTTCCTGACTTTGTGATGCATGTTTGATGGATATTTGGGGGTATTTTGCTGATCTCAAAGTCAAATCATTTAATCTGTGAAGAGAAGATCTGGGGACTCATTTCTAAAACTTGCTCAAACTAAAATCTGTGTTACAAACAAGTGTACAAAGGTTGTGATGTGTTTGGACTTTCACGTGCGTCCAACAATAAAAAAAGACGACACCTGGTGGACAGAAGTTGAAGTGAACTGAGGACAGTGAAATGAAGCATTTGAAGCAGCGAGAAAACATTTAGAAATCACATATAAATGTCTTTAACAAAAAACAGGTTTGGGCCTGTTGTGAACCTAATCATCCAATTAATATTTTGCATCCCGTACATAAACACTGGCTCCAATGAAAAGCAATATATTTGAATCATGTCATTTCTATTATTCCTTTTTGGAATTTCAGAGACGTGGTTTGGGTGGGATGGAGATCAAGTTGGGTCATGCCTAGTTATGGAAAGTATGATCTACTGAGCCTGAGTCAATTAAATGTAGTCACAGAAGTTTTTCTGTGTATCAAAGCAAGGAGCGTACAATGAGCAAAATCCCTCACTGAAATTTACACAAGTCTTAAATGAGACCCCTGATCATGTGAGGCTGAATTCCACCTTTCTTCTCTTCTCTACACATCCATACAGGATTTGGCATACTGGTTTCTGAATAGAATCAATAAAAGCATTTCAGGTATAAGCTTTAAATAAATACCCCATATTCTTCATTCCTCAGTGATTTTTGAGATTCAGCAAGTCCCCGTTGAGTCGTGTTCAGCTTAGTGTCTCCTAAAAAAAAAATCTGTTTAAACTTTGATTTATTGTCCTAGAAACATTATCTAAATGTTTAATACAACTGGAAAAATAAGTATTAACGACATCAAACTTTTATCAACATTTGACAAAACACTGTCTTTAGTGTGTACATTGAACACCGATGTCTTGCACTATTTTAATGAGTTTAATATTTGGCTTAATGGCTTCATCTGAAGAAAATTTGGTGTTAATAGCCCACCAAGCAGACCCCTTATAAATTTTGTACTTATTTTTCCCGCTGTGCCAGCTTAGAGCGATCTACAGAAAACCCTCTGACAGGATATATAATGATGTCTTCCAGGTTCCTCAGAGAACCACTTCCATATCTCCTGCTCTGGTTAGGAAGAACTCTCCAGGAAACGGTCCTGGACTTGGTCCACGTCCGGGGGCTCAACTCATACGGGCCAGGTTTGTTTAAACACACACATCAAAACATCTCCAGTTCCGTTTTCTCCCTTCTATGTTGAGCAAGCATGTTTTTATATTGCTGTAGCAACCCTGACCTGCGGAGGACGGACATTTCCATGGATACGCCAATAAAGAGGACAAGCAGCGGCAGCTCCTCCAGTTCCAGCACCCCCAGTTCACAGGGAGGCTCCAATGAGAGAGGTGAACACACACACAGACATTCATTGGGGTGCTTACTGGAGCTCTTTCAGAGGTCACCACTTCTCTGGTGAACATCAAAGGTCATCTCTGGTCCTCCGACACAGTGTTTCACCACTGGGGCCCCCTGGTGGTATGTGGGTGTATTGTAATAAAATAGAATTCTGATTCTGAAATTTGTGTATGTTCTAAATGCAGCAATGTTTTTTTTCTGTTCTAACAAATTGACAATTGAATTTTCAGACAATGCATCATTTAATCAGTGATACAATTCAAGGATTTACACAAGATCCAGTGTTTGACAAAATGGATCTTGTAAGCCAGTAGAATTTAATATGGTTGTTGTTCATCCCTGGACATCTAGCTTAACATCAGGATAGGCAAAGCAACAACCGCCATGGCCCACCTAACAAAGCGTGTGTGGGACAACCCTAACGCCTTCCACCTGCGTAACCATAGACATCTCCATGGCATCACTTGGCAAGATCAAGTATCCAACAAAAACGTCCTGACCCAGACGAGCACATCCAGTATGTTCACCATCCTTTCACAGAGGCATCTGCGCTGGCTATGCCATCTGTCCAGGATGGCCGATGGCTGCATTCCAAAGGATATCCTCTACAGGGAGCTGGTCACACAAATACGACCAACTGGATGACCTGCCCTGCAGTACAAAGAAGCCTGCAAAAGGGATCTCAAATCATGCAACATCAATGCAGAAGATCCCAAGTCAGTGACCTCTGACTGCTATGGTGCAACTGTCAAAATAGGTGTCAAGCAGGCCGAGGAGCACAGAGGAGATCCAGCGTGAGGCCACAAAGACAAAAAAGGCAAAAAAATCAGTCTGCCACTGCTCCCCCATAACTCATACCATCTATCACATTTACAGCAAATGTGGTAGGAGCTGCAGCTCCCGCATCAGCTTATTCAGGCACAGCTGATGCTGCACAAACGAATAAGTATCCAGGTACAGACTCTATTGTCTCTAGAGACAGAAGGATGCCAACAACAATTGTTGTTCGTTTTAGGTATGAATAACCAGGCACTCCTCAGGATAGGAATCAAAGGTCTAGTGGATCCCCAGTTCTGGAAAAGTAGAAACCACTGCTCTAACAAACAAAACTTCTGCAGGTCTTTTTTCTCTGTTTGTCTGCTTCTACTCGACTGATGGAACCAGATGTCAAAATGAACTTTTTAGATATTATTCCCTCATCAAAACCCTATTTGGAGTGGTTTTCTATTTCATTCCTGCACGTTCAAGACATTTAAAAGTTCTCCCGTCCAGTATTCAGATTTCATTAGAGTTACAAATTGCTCTTGGCCATTTATGTCAGTCTCCACTACGACCATATTTTAATACAGTAAACCCTTGTTTTTCGCAGAGGTTATGTTCCAAAAAGAACCCGTGATAAGCAAAATCCGTGAAGTAGAAACCTTTATTTTTTTAACAATTATAATACAATTAAATACTCAATTATACATTGAAAAGAAATAAATCATTTTACAGGCGTAAGCCTTTTTTTGACAAATAAAAGTACTTTAGAAACATTTTTTTCAACAAATAACTTATACTGTCAAATAATTTTATCATCAATGTGAACAGAAGGCTTCAAATTGCGGAGATTAGCACCGCCCACTGCAACCCAAGTAATTGGATTAAACGGGAGAAAATTAAAATGATCATGAAAAATACAAAGTACATTTGGACAAATAGTGACTCAGGTGTATTCCACTTTGGAGATTCAGAATATATTAAACATAATAACTTATATTATCATAGAATATTCTTTAACATCTGGATCAACAGAGCCGCTTCTGAGCCGCTGCATCCTGACTCCGCTCTGGAGGGTTTTATTCTTTAGAAGCTTGCGGTGAACGCGCGGAATTTACACTTACGTAATGTAAATTTGGCAAGTTGTTTTACGTACGTGTACATATTAACCTGCACGGGTAGAAAAAAAGCGGAGTGACTTTTTCATACTCAGTTCCTCCCCTCAGGTACTGCTCTCCTCACTCACTTAGGGGCTGGGACTAAGTGGGGAGCAAGAGGAGGGGAAAATTCACAGTGACAAAAACAACAGCATTTTGATTCCAACATGTTTATAAATGATATAAAATAAGGATTATTAGCACTTAATAGCACAGCGTACCTTCCTTGACGTACAATATCCCACTGAAAGCTGAATAAACAAATGTAAATTGATCTTATAAAACTTCTTATACTTATTACGGTGTGTGACAGAAAATAAAGTGAAACACATCAATTTTCAATCGTGCTTACAGTGTGTGTATTTTCAGGTAATTCGGCTGCTAAAACCGACACTCTTTCTTCCCACGACACCAAAGACGAGAACAGAGAGGTGACACGACCCAGCAGGCCTGCAGTGAGTACACACATTGCTCTATCACACACACTTAAGTACATCCATCCATCCTTGTTTGCCAGCCACACACACACACACACACCTGTACAATAAGACGTGTTTGTGAACTAACCACAATACTGTCCACTCTCACTTTGCCTGTCTCTCCTCTCATCCTGTCCTCCATTTTTCCTTCCATCCGTTCAGAGCTATAAAAAAGCTGTAGACGAGGTTAGTGATGTTTCTCCTTCACTCCTCTTACCCTTCCTCATACGTCCTTTTTTTGTTTTTCAAGTTATTTTTGTTTGTTCACACTCTTTTGTTGAAGGTTCCTGAACGCTTGATTAGTTGTCTGAAAAACAACAAATCAAAACCTTTTTTATACGTAGAAAACAAGAAAAGACTAATTGCAAATAAATAAATAAAAATGAGCTAGAATTTGTTTGACCATTTATTTATATAATATGTGTAAAACAATATAAAAGAATATTTTTAAATCAAATAAAGCCAATGAAATTGGTTTTGACGTGTAAGATTTGACTCAGAAACTCTTCGTTGCGGGCAAGTCTGTCCCAAAGAGAATATAAACACATTGGGGTTTAAAGGGTTAAAACAACATGGAACAAGCTTTTTATCCAGTTTAAGTACCCAATATCTTCTTAGTACCAATTTTAGATGAACTGGTTCAGTTTTCAGGGTCAAAGTCATTAAAGTTCAGGTCACAAATTCTTGTGAACACAATGTCGCCCAATACGATAAAGGCCTTTTAACAAAACCACCCATAGTTTCTCGTACCAACTGTAGATGAACCGATAAAGTTTGGGATATGGGGCAGGCATGTTGTTTGTTGCCTTGACATCAACTTTTTTTTTATTCAAGTATTTCTTATAAATTAAATGAATTTAATAATCTTGATCACATATATTTATTTAAAAATGAGATGCGGTGTCAGGGTGTGGAACGCAGGTGAAAGGAGGAGGACCCAGTTACAGACAAGAAACATGATCTATTGAATAAAGGAGTCCAGTATGGCTGTAAAGAAAAACAAATGGATCAGTGGAAATGTCATGAATTTATTGTTCAAAATGTATTTCATGGTCAGGCAAGAAGATCTGGCTGGGATGGAAGGTATGACCTGACACCTGAAGGGAAGACAGGCTGTCTATTAAAAGGCAGCTGCACAGCGTCCTTCAGGTGTCCAAAATCAGGCAAATGAGGGAAGGCCTCGGGTTCCCTCTGGTGGTGGGCGAGGGAAGTATGACATGCAGATGTTTTTTTTTTTCTCATATTCAAACATTTTGTTACTTTCACGTTCCTCATGTTTGATTTTGTCTTCTAATTTATTTTATTATGATCTAAAACGTCAGTCCATGTCCTCCTGCCATCTCAGACACAGAAATCTACTTTCTGTACAATTGACATCTTCCCAAAGTCGCTCCAGACACATCTGCTCTCATCCACAATCACATTATCTCTCTCTCTTCTTCCATTTTACACTTCGTTTCTCTCATCAGGAGGAGTTGGTAAGATAAATCCTTCCCCCATTCCCTTCCTCACCCCATCCTCCATGTCTCCTACTTGTCCTGATTCATGGTTTGCAACAGTCATTGGTGGCTTGTGTGTGTTTTGATGTGATGCTTCTGTGGAGCTGCCATGTTGCCCGAACATGGACCCAAATACCAGGGCTGCACATAATTGATGTGCATGCATTGTTATAATGCATGCTGTGCTGCACATCAAATGCATTGAAACGCTTCTGTGCACCTACATGATGAGGCAAGCAGCCAAAATTGAACCTTAAAATGGCACGTTGGCATGGAGCAGGTAACAAAACATTAAGATTTCTTTAGTCTAAAAAGCTGCAGTATTTTATCATTGCAAACACTGTCGCATTTAACAGACATGCGAAAAACTGGGAATTATATGGCATAGAAAGAGCTCGCATAAAGACAACCTTGTGCTCATTTAATGACAACCCTCTACATTCTGCACACGCATGTAGAGAGTCCCTAATGAGAGTAATTTAGTTTAGTCGTGAATTCTTGGCATGCCCCCAGTTTACACCACGTTTGATTTGCATTTGGTTACATAACGATCTTGATTGTTTTCCTAGATGTTCACAGAGCATCATTTTGGCTGCATATTTAGAAGACAATCCTGTCTTTAAGATCAACTGAAATGTTTGCATTTAGTCAACATTCAAGTCAATTAATGTGTTGATTAAATATCCTCTAGTTTTTAGAAGTCCAATTTGTCATTGAAAAAAACAGCTGAAATCATTCAGTTTATGTACTTGTAGAAGTATTTTGGAAACTTGTCACGTTTATAGAGCTTGTGGAACCCAGTGGTGTCCAACCTTTTTGTTCCAAGAGCTACTTTTCAAATATCAAACCTCCTTAGATCTACCAGTCCGGCGTTACCATCACAAACCTGCAGAGATTGTTTCCAGCCTGCAGTAAAACTACCGTCACAACAGTTTTGTTGTAGTTAGACAACTTTAGAAATGACATCACAAACCCACCATTTCTCAAACATACACACTTCCACACACAGACAAATTTCTCTCTCTCAGATATGAACACACCAACGAATTCCTTTCTCTCTCGCTTACTCTCTTTTTCTTTTTCACAGATACGCAGACATTTTCTGCATGCACATGGGGCTTTGGAAGGGGGAGGGGCCACAGCAGCAACAGGCGCTGATTATTGATTTTCGGTTTGACAACTTGCTTTTGCAACACAGGCTCAAAATCTGCAATAACAACAGAAAAACCCACGAGGTTGACGCTTTCTTGGGGGGAAAAAAAAGAGCTGCTGAATTTTAACGACTCTAGCGACTAGATGGTCAGAATACTCGCAAATTATAGCGCCAAAGTCGCTGAATTGGAAAAACTGACTTCATTTTATAATTATTTTCCCTACTAACCTCGCAGTCGACTTTGAATCAGCTTGATGGCTACCAGTAGACAGCGATTGACTGGTTGGGCAACCCCGTCCTATAAGATATCTGACACTATATCCCTTGTTTATTCATCCTGTGAGGTAGATTGTAAACCCTGGGGCTCTTCTATTCTATAGACCAAAAATGATTTTGTGGACCCCTGCTGCTAACCTTCCAGGATTAAATCTGATTTCACTGATTAGACTAACGCTTATAAACAAGTATATCGAAAATAAAAACTATGTATATAAATAAACTGTGGAATCTCTGGGGCATTAACAACCTCAAGGAAAATTGTATTTTTATGTAACTGTTGGAGCATTATTCCCACATTAAAGTAATTTCTATTTTATTCATGCATGTGCGAGTTATTTGTAAGTTCTGCCATCAAGTATTCTTATCTATTCGAACCCCAGATTGTTCTTGGCCCAGGATGTTGTTCTCTGCCACGCCCACATTCAAACATAAGCAGGAAGTGTTATACTGTAGTGCTCTGTTCACACTCAATTCCTCTTCTTAACAGGCAATGCTGAGTTTTCTGTGTAAATGCACCAAAATGAAAATATATGCTAGATTTGCTAACTTGATGTGTTTCACATGTTTTTAAAACTAGATTTACATTGTGTTGTGCATGCGCCCAGTGGATGTTACTAAGAACGTAACAAAAGGAGGGAAAATTCACAGTGTCAGAAGTTTTTGTACCCTTCTTTTTGCAAATAATGCATTTCTGAGTTAACAAAAGTGGTCATGTTAATTCCCCAACAAAAGCACACTACTGTCTCTTTAACCTCTTCTGCAACATGATAGTGGTAGGACAATGATTGCGTCTGTGTGTGTGTGTATTCGTGGCTGCTGTAAAATGTTCTGCAGGCTGATTTCGAAGTGAACCCTAACACTGAGGCATGGCGACGTTCTTTTCCCGTCCCCTGCTCGCTGCCCTCCTCGTGCTGGAGATCCAGCTGAAAGCTTGGTCTTTACTAACCTGCATGGTGTCCGATGGAATCAGTCTGGTTCCTAATTTGTGTTTCTGTTCGTTTGTTCTGTCAGAAATGCAAGAATTTGGGTCTCTGTGAGTTTAGACTTAAAACAAATCCAAAATTGAATGTTGGTCTACTTTTTTATTCTGTAAAAAATAATCCATGTACACATAAGATTGCAGCTTTAAAATGATCACCTGGAAAAACAGAACACACAGAATTACATACCCTAAAAAGTAAAGCTCCAGTCAGTTTATTTATGCTCATAGAAATACAGCAGATGGGGATCCCCAAGGCTGGGTGTTGGACCCCATTCAAATCATTGATGATTTGATAGATTGATAGATATTTACAGTATATTTTATCAGTGTGTGACAGCTCATTTATCGCTTCCAGGATCTGACAGCTCTGGCCAAAGAGCTGAGAGAGCTGCGGCAGGGAGAGGAAACCAGCCGACCGCCAGTTAAAGTGACGGATTACTCTTCGTCCAGTGAGGAGTCCCACAGCAGTGAGGATGAGGAAGGAGAGGGAGGAGCCAACGACGGGACCGTTGCCGTTAGCGACATACCACGCATCATGTGAGTGCTTCCACAACCAATCAGAAACTTTTGATTAATTGGTGCAGAGAAAAAAAACGCCTGCTCAGCCAAAGATCTACACGGTTCTTAGAAAATGAGGCATCTGAATTTTTCCTCCTAAAACTTTTGGGCAACAATTTTGATAAGGTCAAGTTGTCCGAGTTTAAAAGGGAGACCAGCTGCTGTTTTTCAAATACCAAACTGGGTCATGGTGACATTTTAGATAACCCACGCAACCTCTCAGTTCTTCACAACTCTTACTGACAAAGGTTCCAAGTAACACACATCAGGAACACTTCAGAATGATTATTTAATTCTCTTACTTCATTGATCTGCTTGAAATGAAGAATTTCCTGCTTTTAGAGAAAAATAAACATCTTATTATGGTGCATGTTTCTTTCTGTTTTAGGCCTCCTGCAAGTCAGAGCACTAATGAGTCGTTCAGTGTTATCGGAGACCACAACGATGACCATAGCGACTTGTTTGGAAACAGCTCCCAGGACAGCACCCTGATGATGCGGGAGGTGAGACAGTCCTGCACCTGACCTTAGTGATCCTTTCAGACTGGGTGTTTATGTGAGGGAACACACTTACACAGAGAGTTACTATGACTGTTCATAGGCTCAATCAAGTAAATTTTATGTTTAGAAGTCACTTGGCAACAATCAGATGTGTGAAAGCTCTCAATAGAAGCAAACATTCTCCTGAAGAATCAAAGCCCGAAAATATTTGTCAATGTCTTAACAAGAAAAACCAGCAAGAACGAGTTACTTCATCTGTTCAAATAGCTTTATTTTTCTCCAGTTGTGAGGACCCATCCTGACCCATTCTGGTCGATTTTCTTCACTTTGTTGAACTTCTTTTGAGTAGTCTGTCTTAAAAAAAATACCCTTGAAAGTAAATCAGACACCAAATCTGTTGGTTTTCATTCTTCACTTGTTGTTTACTGGTAGTTTTTTTTTTTACAGCAGTGAAATGTTATTTGCATTCATGTAGCCACCAGTGACACTGTTTGTTAGCTGATCTGTTAAACTGTGACTGTCCAATCTGCAGGAGCATGAGGTATGCTGAAGACCAGCTTAACATAGGATTAGTTGAAGCAAACATTGAATATTGTTTTTAACTTTTAATGGCAAGAAACCACAAAACGGATTTTTAAAGTCTTGAAAAAGCTTTGCTTATTTTAACCTTCCTGGCAACAAATGCTAGCTGAAATGTGATCGGTTCAAAACAAAAAATACACACAGCATTCCTTGAAGCCTTTAAAAAAATGCAAAAATCATTTTGAAATATTTTATTTGTGTTAATTGTCTACAGTAAATATAATTAACATAGGTTCATAATTCAGATATTTTTAGGCCAGCAGCGGAGGCCGTGAAGACTTTAAGCATCCGACACTGAACAATCCCGTAGAATGTAGGTCGATTGGTTAACTGAAAACTTTGCTTTTGGGCCCAGATCTCCCCTTACCACAATGAACCAATGCAGCGTCCTAATTGTTGCGGACGCCGCACCGAAATACCTTTTGATCTCCCTTTCTATATTTCAACTCCTTCACAAGGATAAAACCACTTCCAATAATTAGTGACATAAAATGACTATTTTATGTCACTAATACAATATAACAATACAATATAACCACATCCACACGAACCAGTATAAATGCACTTCTGAGTGCTGTCTGATATTTAAAATAAGAATACACAAACCACATTTATGCATTAATTGTTGCAGATAGTGATGTTTAAAAACACAAAACGCCAGTTATGCATGTCCACATGGAAACGCAAAACAGAAGTTCTTCAAAATCTTCGCTTTGGTCGGAGTTTTCCAAAACCACGGTTTTGAGTGACAAAAACCTGCTGGTTTGTGTGGATGACAGGCCAAACCAGATAAAAATATATTCATTTTATCAGATACCCGGCTATGTGTGGACAGGGTCTCAATAAAGCATCTCACATGTAACCCTGTGTTTCTGTCTCACACAGTATGGAATGGGAGGCAGTGGAGGCTCTAAAGCCTCTTTCACACCATTTGTTGATCCGAGGGTGTACGGGACGTCCCCGACGGATGATGATGATAAAAACTCTGCTGCAGGTATGTTTCATTTTCACAGACTGAGGCTGGGAATAGTGTTTGATGGCTTGTTATGAGAACATGCAGCAGTCATTTTAAATCCATGGTAGAGTTTAAGCTTTTTTTTGTTTTTCTTTGAAAACTCAGACTAATTTTCTGTTGGAGAAACTGTGAGGAGAAAGCTTTCCAGAAATTTCATTAATTTTTATTTAGGTAAATGTACAGCTCATTAGAATTCATTCACTCACCGTTGTTCTCAGTTTCCGAAAACAGTGTCACCATGTTATTCCGAATAGAAGCCCACTTTCTAATGGGAGCACACCCCTGTTTTTCTCCCAAAACGTGAATACAGCAAAGCTTAGTCCGACAAAAATAAGTCTTCTATATGCAATTTTAGCTCAAGTCTAAAATAGCACTTTAAATAGCGCTACCGTACATGTGCAGCTACTGAGACAAATTTTTTACCCTGCCAATTTTTTTTAGCTTTGTATTTTAACCTAGACATTAATCAGACATTTGAATTTTTAATCTCTTCTCATACAAGCTACATATTTATGTAAGCAATTTTATTCATTGATAATAAAAATGTATCATTATATATCTTTTTAGTTTCAGGGAAAGTTTTCAGCAAGTTTATCTTTCTTTTTTTTAAAACAAAATCTAACAACATCTAAAGCATACCAATTAAATGTTGCTAATGAGTTAAATGAAATAATATTTAAATCAGAAACTAAAGATGATTTTCTCCTCATGTCATCGTGCTGCAGCTCTGTTTGCTGACGAGCTCCTGAAACAGGAGCAGGAACAGGCCAGACTGAACGAGGCCAGAAAGATCTCCGTGGTCAACGTTAATCCCACCAACATCCGTCCGCATAGCGACACGCCTGAGATCCGAAAGTACAAGAAACGCTTCAACTCTGAGATCCTGTGTGCAGCTCTGTGGGGTGAGATGACGTCATGTCGGTGGTCCAGCTTCACAGCTATCCACCGATGTAAACACAACACTTACTGTCTGTAGGAGTGAACCTGCTCGTGGGGACGGAGAACGGCCTGATGCTGTTGGACCGGAGTGGTCAGGGAAAAGTTTACAACCTGATCAACCGAAGACGCTTCCAACAGATGGATGTTCTGGAAGGACTAAACGTCCTGGTCACCATATCAGGTTGGTAGAAGTCTGTCCTTTTTTGTGCAGCTGTTAAACCTTTTCTCTCTCTTTAACTTTTTCACTTGATTCCAGAAGCTGCTGTATCTTGTCAATAACATCATTTCATAATTTTAAAAAGGCTTACTGTTTGTTTTCTGCTGTATTTTCTCCAAACCAGGGAAGAAGAACAAGCTGCGTGTTTACTACCTGTCGTGGCTAAGAAACAGGATCCTGCACAACGACCCTGAGGTGGAGAAGAAACAGGGCTGGATCACTGTGGGAGACCTGGAGGGCTGCGTGCACTACAAAGTCGGTAAGAAAACTAGTTTAATGCAATTTACTGACAAATTGTCAAGTTTACAAGGACTTACAAGCACTTCTCATTTCAAAACCACCAACACGTTTTCAGCTTTCAATAAATTTTTTCTGCATGATTCTCTCTGCAGGTGTTTGTTTGTGTTTGAATTTGGTCATTTTTCATTTTTATATACTTCTCTTCATGTTTTCCTGCAGTCAAATATGAAAGGATTAAATTCTTGGTCATCGCTTTGAAGAACTCAGTAGAAATCTATGCCTGGGCACCGAAACCGTACCACAAGTTTATGGCATTTAAGGTAAGTGGGACATGCTGGGAGTAAGCGTGCAAAATAAAATGACAAACTGACTATTTTGTTACAAAAATGGAAATAAAAGTTAAGTAAAGAGAGATCTTGAACCTGTTCTTATGGACTTTGTTAAAAGACACTCATCTGTAACCAGTCCTCTTTTTATTCTATCAGTCTTTCACAGACCTGCAACACCGACCCCAGCTGGTAGACCTGACCGTGGAAGAGGGCCAGAGGTTAAAGGTGATCTATGGCTCCAGTGTTGGGTTCCATGTTGTCGACGTGGACTCTGGGAACACCTACGACATCTACATCCCCTCCCATGTAAGCCTGTACCCTCTGGTGGTAGTATATGATGAGGAACATCATGTCTTCATTAAATATTAAACTGTGGATTATTGTTGGATTGGGGTTCATAGAGACCACATAGTTTGGTTGTCGGGATAAAAATGGAAGATCATAAAAAGACCTAATAGAGTGGACCAGTGAGGGAGTGAATGAACCAGTATACTCATAAAGAAAGAGAAACTTTTAATTGAGTCAGATCATAAATTAGCTTTAGGTGTGAATGAATAAAAATAACTCCTGTAGGAGTGAATGAGTGAAGCAACAAGATGAATGAATTAGTGATGAAAGATAAAGATGGCAAGCAGGTGAGTCAGTGTCCTCCTCTAACCTCAGTTTGAAAGAGAGGCCGTTACAATGGCAACCATAGCTTCCAGTTGCTTTTGCCAATCATGAATCACGCTGTGCTCATGTTTGTTTCCATGGCGATTTCATAGCAAAGGAGCGGGAGACTGCTAGTTGTAGCAGTTTCTCAGGGTATTGAGGGATGTGGGGGGTTTCAAGGGGTAAATCCAGCGATCCTCTCCCCACACCTTTAGACCCATTCCCATGTGTCGTTCCCACAGATCCAGGGTCAGGTAACCCCGCACGCCATTGTAGTTCTGCCCAAGACGGACGGCATGGAGATGCTGCTGTGCTACGAGGACGAAGGCGTCTACGTCAACACCTACGGACGCATCACCAAAGACGTGGTGCTGCAGTGGGGCGAGATGCCCACCTCCGTCGGTACGTCAACCAATCAAATCACTTCTCCCTGATCTCTGACATTTATCATCAAAACCAGCTCTCCTACTTTCCCCCTTGTTTGTATTTAGTTTGGGGAACATTAAGATGTTTAATTAAACTTGGTAAAGTGATGAGAACTAAAACAGTGCCAACATTCTCACATCATTGTTTTATGTTTTCATTTTTAAACTGTTAAGACGTTTGGAGAAGAGAATTTTTTTTGGTCTTATTAAATGTCGTATTGATGATAGAAGGAAAGTTAGTTTTGGTAAAGTTCTTAAATGTGTCTTCGCTGGTTTGATCAAAGCTTTTAGATAAGTCTAGTAAAACTTTATCAGACATTAAAATCCCGGCCAATTCTTTTGACATGGTGTTCAAAAAAATTTATTGACCCACAACCTTCCAGGTTTTTGTGTGATGTAAAAACTTTTGGGGAATGTATTACTTGTAGTCCGTCACATTGCAAAAAAAAAAACAATGTTTTATATTCATTGCTGCTCTTTTATTTGAACAGTTATATTTGTAACACCAAATATAGAAACTGAAAAGCCGTGAGTTCGACAAACTAACTAATGAGTCTATTATTGTCTGAAAACAAGCTCTTATCAGCAGGCAGTGGTTCTTTACTGGGAAACATGGCAAGTTTTAAAATACAACTTGTTCAGTATATTCATCTACACTGAGTTCCAAACTGTTATTTAGATGGAATTTTTCTGTGGAGGCTTCTGCAGAACTGGATGCCTCTAGAGGATCCTACATTTTGACGTTGGTAGAACTTCCTGTTTGCCCCTTTCAATATCATTTTAGCAGCTGCATATTCGTTTGTCAGAATCCTTCCTCATTATGTCTTTATCTGCCCGGCAAAGTGTGAGCTATAAATTAGACACAAATTTCATTGCAAAAACCTTCATAAACTGGATTCTGTATGAAAGCATCTCCACGACACACACACTATTCAATAAAACTCTCTGGGCTCTCAGCACTTAAAGGGTCCATCTCATGCAAAATAACTCCTTTCACATTGTATCCTATGCATATACACACGCAAAATGTGGGGTTTGCAACATGCATTACACCATAGTTATGAAAATATATTGATTTGGTGGAGCGCAGTCACAGACCCGGAACTAAGAAAGGCCGGGTCTGCTCATCCCCCCGCCCGTCCTGAGAAAGTACAAGCTCCGCCCTCTGCTCTCACTGAGCCGCTATTCCTCCACCCCTCTCTGAGCGGAAGGGGGAAGGCAGGCGTAAACCCGTGCATAGCGGTTTGGTAGCGTCTGAAATAAGATTTTATCATGTTGTTTCATCAAAAAAGCGTGTTTCAAGCAAGAAAATAAAAAAGACGCAGAGCAGCGAACCAGCCTGTATATCGGACGTTGAAAGCGAGTTTGTGAGGGCATAAGGCCGGAGTTGAGGCGGGTGAGGAGGGCGGGCGAGTGGTGAGGAGGGAGGGTTTGCTACGGATGGGGGGCGTGTGCGAAGTTCGTCCTGGCTACGTCAAATGCGTCATACTTTAGACAGCCGCGTCATACTTTAGACATCTGCTCATTGGTTGTTTTGTCTGAGCGTACCAGAAATCCACAGCAATTTGCGAAAAACGGGCTAAATTAATCTAGAAACCCCTTTGGTGACATATACAAGACCCGGACATCACTCTTACAAGGTAGAAAACTCTGGAAAGTCCATTTTGCATGAGATGGGCCCTTTAAAGATTTACCGATGGAAGATGGAATCAGAGAAGAGCGTTAGCGGAGTGGAGCTGGTAACCAACCTGGCAGGTTTGAGTCCTGGGCAGACTTAGGATGGGTGTAAGATGTGAGAAAAACATATGGAGACAAGAGACCAGCTCATCAGACACCCTGACACAAGAGCGAAAGAGACCAGGCTTCATTCTTTATAAGCCTTTGACAGTTAATGATTTTTACCCTTTTACTGTCCTTGCAGCCTACATCCATTCCAACCAGATCATGGGCTGGGGAGAAAAGGCCATTGAGATCCGCTCCGTGGAGACGGGACACCTCGATGGAGTTTTCATGCACAAGCGAGCTCAGCGATTGAAGTTCCTTACGGAGAGGAACGACAAGGTCAGCCTCCTGCTTGCAGCATGGATAAGAAACAGAAGCTTACGCTGAAATATCATCCAGCATAGTCATTTATTTATTGGGAAAACAAAAAAACAAAACAAGACTTTACATCAACTCAAAGTACAATCATATCTTTGACACTTTGACACTGCTACAGCAATTTTGTTTTTTTACTGCCAGCCTGTCAGAATTTCTCGCTAATCAACCTATCATGCAGCTTTTTAGAGGGTGGGAGAAAAAAAAAATACAAGGACAAACTCCACACTGGTTACTGCCAAACTCCAACCTTCTGGTTGTGAGGCCTATGTGCTAACCACTGTGCCAACGTACCATCCGTGATTGGAGCCTGTTTAAGTTTTATTTAACATCAAGGAAACTGATCCGTTCTATCTGAACATCTCAAAGCACAAATATTATTTCTTCTAATGACCACTATTTCTTGACATTGCTCATTTTTTTATGTCTTCCTACTTTTTATTTATGATACGGAAAGTAAAATTTATATTTGAGCAAATGCAAATCGCATTTGCACCAATGTATAAACTATAAAATTGACAAAAACTGAGCAAAAAGTAAAATTATCCAGCCAGACGCAAAAGGACAAACTTGTCTCAAAACGAAGGGACTGTAGTTTTAAAAGGCAGGGTCATGTGACTCTTAACTTGGTCTTGTGACAACAAAGACGACTCCTCTAAAGTAAAAAAAAAAAAAACAATAAAAACCCCTTCTGTTATTAAAAGTTCCGTTCTGTTCTGTCATCTTCTGCTTGTTCCGGGGTCGGGTCGCGGGGGCAACAGCCTCAAACGGGCAGCCCAGGCCTCTCTCTCCCCGGCTGCATCCTCCAGCTCCCCTGGAAGGATCCCAAGTCTTTCCCCGGCCAGCTGTGAGACATAGTCTCTCCAGCGGGTCCGGGGTCTGCCCCTTGGTCTCCTCCCGGTGGGATGTGCCCAAAACACCCCACCCACGAGGCGCTCGGGGGGCATCCTGACCAGATGCCCAAACCACCCCATCTGGCTCCTCTCGACCTGGAGGAGGAGCGGCTCGAGCTCCTCCCGGATGGCAGAGCTCCTCACCCGATCTCTGAGTGAGAGCCCAGCCACCCTGCGGAGGAAGCTCATTTTGGCCGCTTGTAATTATTAAAAGTAATTTTTCAATTTACTCCAAAAAGTGTTCGATTTAGCCTCTTGCCTTGAATCATCCAGGATAGGCTCCGGCACCCCCGCCACCGTGTCAGGGAATAAGCAGTTCAGAAAATGAATGAATGATAGTGTATGATTTAGATTGAAGCAAATTGAAAGAATTAAGGTTATTACAAAAATAGATATTTTTTCTCTTCTTGTAATTTAACAAATGTGATTTAAACTAATGACAGACTGGTAGTACTTTGTCGCGTGTTTCATGTTGCTTGTGTTAGTTGTAGTATTTTACTTTTACACTAGAGGTGCTGTGATCATATATCAGCAGCAGCTCAGTCCTCATCCTGACTAATAAAATATCTTTTTAAACAGAAAACGTTCAAACCTTTTTATTCACTTTGACCTGAGAGCTAATTGTGAAGGATTAGAAAAGGTTTACTTGTTCTGTCAGGGATTTCTTTACTGCCCTCCAGCGGTCACCTCCGGTATTAAACCTGAGAGAAAATATAAATAGTTCACATTATTCAAAGGATATCTCCAAAATCTCATCTCCACAAGACTGTTTTGATATGATAAAAAAGATATCAAATTATTTGAAGCTTGTAAACAGTTTTGCAGTGAATTTGTCCCCTGCATAACACACAAATTTTTATTTTTTTAAAAAACCCACTTGTGCAATGTTTCGACAGTTCCACTAAGGTGTGGTTGTAGTTGTTTTAACCAGCTGGTCGCACCTGTCTATCAGAGTTTTTTGTCAACCCTGAAAGCATTTATTTCCATGTGACAAGTTTCACAATTTGCTTGAAGTTCAGTCATTCATTCTTTTCTAAACGTGAGCTACAACGGAATTGTATGTTTTTTTTCAAAGCAAGAGTCGGATTGGCTGGATAGTCCAAACTTATGAGTAGAAAGAAAGAAAGAAAAAGGTAATTAAAAACCAACTGTGATAGCTGTGTTAGACACTAGAGTGACCCCAACCAGAAATATAACGTGTACATTTTGAATTCTTATGAATGGAAAAAGACAAAGTGCTGCATTCGATGAAAAAAGGCAACAAATCAATGAAGGCTCATAGAAGGTCTTTCTGCTTCACAGGAATGAAGTTGTCACCAAAGTTCTTCTTCTTCCATGTCATATTAAGTTGTTAAACTTTCATTAAACTATCATTTAATCAGTGAATCATTTAAGTATGCACATACCTTACATTTCAGACATTGTAATCAGTGTTATATTAATTTTTTATGGTAATGTGTTTCATCTCTGTGTGACTGAAAATATTACAGTAACGTGTTACATTTGTGATGTGTTAGTCCAAACACCGCTGACAAGGCTAATGGGGATTGAATACCCAACCCTGACTGAGACTGTCCTCTACCTCCTGTTTGCAGGTGTTCTTTGCCTCTGTGCGTTCTGGAGGCAGCAGCCAAGTCTTCTTTATGACCCTCAACAGAAGCTCCATGATGAACTGGTAACCAGCACCCTCCCTCATCCACAACCCTCCTCTCCTTGCCCTGAGTCAGCCGCCAACAGGAGGGTGGAGTTAAAGAATTACGGTTTTCCTGTGTGTAGATGTGTGTGTGTGTTGTGTGGATAAAAATGAGCTGATGAATGAACTGAACATCTGGAGGAGGAATCGGACAACATGAGTCTTCTAGAAGACTCTGTAGTTATAGTCTGCCGGGTGGCTCCATGTTCGGTCCGCTGACGTCGCCTTCACCTCTGTGGAAAACCACCTGACCAGGCCCAAGGATCATCTGGAGACCTTAAAGGAGGTGTGGAACTTCCTTGAGTAGCACATGAGTGACTTTTTTTTATAGTTTGTTCAGACTGGAAGTTTGTTGGAGGGCTGTTGGCACCAGTTCGGATCTCCCAACCGCAGGTGATCAGTTAAAACAAAGTTGTTTCAGTGAGAAAAAGCTGTATTGCTTCACTGGATCCAGTTTGATCAGATTAGCTACTACTATGTTCAACGCCAAGAAGATGGGGGCTCTGTCTAACAGAGTGACAAAGATTTGAGAAGTTTCAGACAAAAGCGGGTCAGAACCAGCTGACAATCACAGAGGAAGTACTCCAGACCTCTGGTCCCATGTTTCACTGTCAATGGGGAACAGAGACTAACAAGGCTATCATACCGCATGAGAACCAGGACCGGTGGAGAACCGGTGTGAACAGAGACTCTGGTGCTGATAAACCCAAACGGACTGCTGATGCTTCCTGTTCCTGTACGTTTGTGTTCATAGGTCCCATCCCATTCAAAATAACTCCTTTCTCATTGTGTCTTACGCACATAATCAACCACAATTTGATTTTTGGAGCATCCATTCCACAAGAGTTCTGAAATCTTACTGTTTTATGGAGATTTATCAAAGACCAGAAAGTGTGAAAGATTAACTATTACTCATCCCCTCTGCCCGTTTTGAGAAAGCACATCCTCTGCCTTCAAAGTTTGACACAACTTTTGAGTGAATCGCCCTTCCTCAGCCCGACTCCTGGCGGAGCAATGAGAAGGGAAAGAGAATGTGTGTGAAATTCTTCCTGCAATGTAAAAAGCATTATTGCTGTAGCAGGCACTCGTTAGTTGTCACATAGGGAGGAAATACTAATGCAAAAAGCTGAATCATTTGAAAACCCACTTTAGTGAGAAAAACAAGACCCACAGATCACTATTAGAATGTAAAAAGTTTTGCATGTGATGGGACTGTTAAAGGTTCAGTGTGTAACTAAAGACTCAAACGTGTCTCCGATCTTTCACAACACGGTGCTTCTATTTTATGCCCTTCTTTACTATGGCATGTGAATCAATTTTACACACTCAACCTTTAAGCAGCACCTCGATTAAAAAAAGATGTTATGACCAAATCCTACAGTTCTGCAAGCAGCCACAAGAGGCAGCGAGTCACTTTTCATCCCAGAGGGAAAGCCGATAAACAGCATTCAGCACCTCATACATTACAAGAAAAAACAAATATCAAAATGTCTACTTTTAGTTTATATTTTACCATTTTGTCTCCCATACTAAACCTTTAGACATTATACATGAGACCACGCCCTCCGACATTGTTCTAGCATATTAGCACAGAGTCCCATGAGCCAGATTTCATATTTAGTTAGAGTCCAAGCAAACTTTTTTTTTTTAATTAAAGCTGGTGCTTAAGCGTTTTCAAACAACTTAAATGTCCAGTTCACTATTACATATAAACCCACATTCCTAAACCCCGACTGCAACCTTGGTTAGATAAGATGTGAGGAACGGGTGGTTAAATAGCACCTCTGCTACGTTCAAACAAGCCCCCAAAAACTTAATTCAGGAGAGATGTTTAGAATTTATACTGTACAGTAGATGAAAATATTCTTGCTTTGGAATAAGAGAAATAAGCCAGGGTATGGGGTAATGTGCTGATTGGGTGTAGCAGAGATTACGGGGGATTCTTTGCGCGTTTGCGTTTATCAGTCTGCCGGACAACAGCTTCAGAAGTTTGTCTGTATCTGCTGTAAACACCTGTAGTGTGGACAGTAGCCGTGCGTACTACGCTGCTGAAAAACCCTCACTGTTTCAGATGAGTTTTTGTGTGAGTAGTCACTCTGAGTGGGACATCACCCATAACGTTTGGTTCCATCCAAAGGAAGTGAGTTCAATAGTCATTTTCTACTTTATGCACAGCGCCATCTTGAATTTTTTTAAGCCAGAAATATGCAGTCATTAGTCCAGTCTGCATTCTAGTGGCAATGTTGCCTACCAGGAACTAACTTTTTGAAGGTACATGCTCCTGCCACATTCACGACGCAGCATAAATTTCTCTTTAGACTGCAAGTCCACCATAAAGCACCTTAAGTTAATCAAGCTACTGCATATTCTTTTATAGATTCTTATTCATTGACATAAAAAAAAGCTACTGAGAAAAAGAACAACCATGATATTTATATGAACCTGCTTACTCTCATGGCAGTTCTGTGAGTGGGCGTGAGCAGAGAACATGTGCTGCTGCTACAATAACCTTACTGCTTATGTTGAAATGGGGGCCTAGTGGAGAACAAAAACGGTAGCCAACAATGGCATGGCGTTCAAATAATGTACAAATACTGGATGGGAGAGCTTGCAAATTACTTGAATAACTTGTGCGAATAATGGCAAAAAATTCCTAAATATGGAGAATGTTTTTTTTTTTCATTTAAGTAACAGAGCCAGAATGGCATCATGACATCATTGGTCACTGACAATTTTTCAAAGAAGTCTACGGGAGCTGAGACGTTCTAAAACCAGCAGGTACTTCCTATTTGGCAGCAGGTGGACAGAGCCTGGAATGTCAAGTTCCTAAATACAGTCTATCAAGTATAAGAGAAGAAATAAGGGGATTTTCACACAAATAGAGAAGCAGAAATGTAGATACTGTACCTTTGCTGCAACAAAATCAGAAAATCTTCATGCCATCTCTTGTTGAAGATGTCAGATTGTAGAATAGTTTCTACTTCCTGGAGGGTTTTTAATTTTCTTTTTCTGCACCACACATATGTAAATATTCATCTTGAATTTAAGACTTTTATTTTCATTTTTGTTCTGTTTTTCCCCCTCTGAGCCTGTCTGGTGTGTGGTAAGGCAGTAAGCCAAGCAGGGAGCTCAACATTCTCTTTGTGATTCCATGTCTTTTTCTTTTTTGGTGTGTGCATGGAGACTCGTTCTACCTGTCTTCACTCCTCACTAAGCGCAAGTTTAAGGCAATATGCTGCGCTCGCTGGATGGTGGGAACCCTATAGCATTTCTAAAACACTGAACATATCTCAGCGTGGTATTTTTATCTGATAAGGCACAGTTAAGATTGTACACTGGATTAATTGTACATGAAATAAAATGTTAGGTTTTGCTAAATGTGTACAGGAGTGGGACTTTTTTGAAGGGTGGAACTAACATTTTGGATGAGTATGATGGTATTTTTTAGGAGAAAACTGGTTCTTTTTTTAATCTGTTTTTGTTTTTGGTTGGTTATTTTGTTTTGTTTTTTTTGGTTGTCATTCACAGGTCTGAAAAGATGGAAAACATGCACGCTTTGGTGTTTTAAGACCAGCTTTTACACTCACAGGATTTATAAGCAACTTGTGAGTAAAGGTCAGGAGGGAAAGCTGAAATAATCTATGAATATATATACATAGTGTAATAATTTTCATTCTGATGATCATTTTAGAGACAACAGAAATAATGTTCACTTCAAACTTAGTTGTCTTTCTACAAATAGAGAAACTAGCTCTACTGTAAGAATTTCTAAAGAAAAATACAAAACCTTTTTATTGTGCTTTGATTTGTATTTGTATTTAAATTTTTTGTACGTATCAGGACTGTGAACGTTTGTGCGACTGCCGGCCTGCGTGCGAGCATGTAGGCGAGTAGGTGTGTGTACGGGTGTATGACATGCATGTGAGTGTGTCTTTTCATCTTGTCTGGAACCAGTCAAAAGAAGAAAAAAAATCAACCTCAACCTGGTTAAAACACATCTGTGATGTTGGGAATTCTTCAATAAATGTCCTCTCCTTGTACAGCGAAAACTCCTGTTTGACTCTTTTTTTTTTTCTTTTTTTTTTTTTTTCCACCAAAGATGGAAAAGATTTACACACACCTGGAGAAAAGAAAGTCTGAAGAAAAAAAATGGCCTGAAATCAGATTCATGTCACACAAGTGTGTTCTCACTGTTTAAACAAAAAGCCTACAAATATTAATCCTAACTCCTATTTTTTTATTATTCACTCACAACATTCTACAAATATTAACCTCGTTTGGGTAGACTTAAGCATAAATGAGCCCCATAACAAACTAGAACCAAACATCTGACACTGTATGTCATCTAAACGTTCTTCTCTGTCTGACCACACCCAAGGGGTGCAAACGCAACAACCACACTCTTCTTCTCAGTCTGATCTCAGATCAACGTGTGATCATTCAGCTGGCACATCTACATTGACACAACATTACCAAAGGAGATCAGAACAGGTGGAAAATTAAAGTAAATCTTAATTTGAACTCAAATTTAATTGAAGCATGTCCAAAACATATTCTTCTTCTTTGGGAAAATGGTTTGATATAATCAGTTATAAATACTAGACAAAAAAATTAACAACAGTGTTCCTTGACAGAATTAAATTAAAAACTGAGGTTAAATTTGGCTACAAATGTTAATCTGTATGAAAAACATTTTTAAAAAGTGTCACTATTGGTGTTAAATTGTAAAAATTGTAGAATCTTTAAAAAATAAAACTCAAATATTATTCAGTATCAAAAGAATGGTAAAACAAAAACAATTAGATTGTACAAACTTAATCAATGACTGGTTGTGAATTATGCCGAGTATGTAGAAATGTTATTGTAAATTTAAAAACAAGGACAAGAGATGGTGTAAGAAAAAGAAATTATTTGGGAAAAAATGGCAAACATTTAAGCGAGAACTTTTCCTGCTCCTCTTCAGTTACGATAATGATTTTAATTAGTGTTCAATATTTATATTTATTTTATTGGATCATAAAATATTTTCATGAATGAATTAAATAAATAAAAGGATTTAAAAGTAAATAAGTTGTTAATTTATTTTTGTAAACATACTAAAACTTGTCCCGCGACAGACTGGCGACCTGTTCGGGGTGTACCCTGCCCCTCGCCTTGAATCAGCCGGGATAGGCTCTGGCACCGTCCCTTTACCCTTAACAGAATAGAGGATTAAGAAGGTGACTGACTGACTTAACTTTATCTTCATTGGTTGAAGGTAAAGCTGTCTATTGCTCATCAATAGACAGCGTGTTAATCACTCCAGTTTCCTGGTTTCAGTTAGAACTAAGTATTTTTATTGGTTACAGACAGAAAACCAACTGAATCCAAAAAAGATCAAGACTGGACTTAACTCTTGTCCAGTTTTCAAAAGTAGTTGTTGTAATATCTCTGATACTTACTTTAAGTTACTCCATTTAGGAGGATAATTATAATCAAAATGTTGGCTCTATAACCAATGTTTGCAGCTATTTATTTAATAAAAATAAACAACCCTTGGTTGGATTAAATATGTATCATCTTTTGAAAGCATTCTAAAAACTTACTTTATTGAATGGATTTTTTTAACAGTCTTGTGGTATTTTGAAGAAGCGTGTGCAGGCAGGCTGGAACAGGTGGAGGAAAGTATCAGGTGTGATGTGTGACAGAAGAGTTTCAGCTAAAATGAAAGGGAATGTGTATAAAACCGTGGTGAGACCGGCCATGCTGTTTGGTCTAGAAACAGTAGCACTGAAGAAAAGAAAGGAAGCAGAGATGGAGGAAGCAGAGATGAAGATGCTGAGGATCTCTCTGGGAGTCACCAGGATGGACAGGATTAGAAATGAGTACATCAGGGGAACAGCACATGTTAGAGGTTTTGGGGACAAAGTTAGAGAGGTAAGACTGAGATGGTTTGGACATGTGCAGAGGAGAGAGAGTACATAGGAAGAAGGATGCTGGATTTGGAACCACCAGGAAAGAGGCCTAGACGAAGATCAAAGAGGAGGTTCATGGATACAGTGAAGGAAGACATGAAGATACTTGGTGTGACCAAAGAGGATGCAGCAGATAGGGTTAGATGGAAGAAACTGACTTGCTGTGGCGACCCCTGAAGGGAAATGCCGAAAGAAGAAGAAGAGTCTTGTGGTATTTTCTTGATTTTTATCCAGCTAGATTTTCTCTGGCTATCTTTTTATAATATGTTAGGTTCTAATGTCTTGTATTTTTTATTTTAGATTTCCACATGCATCACTTTGAATACTGTTTCTAAACTGTTACATTATAAATAAAAATTACAATCATAGATATATTTAATAGTTGCTTTTCTAATAAATACCGTCCTAGTTAATTATTCAAAGAATTCTTCTTTCGGCATTTCCTTTCAGACTCCACAGCAAGTCACTTTCCTCCATCTCACCCTATCTGCTGTATCCTCTTTGGTCACACCAACTATCTTCATGTCTTCCTTCACTGTATCCATGAACCTCCTCTTTGATCTTCTTCTAGTCCTCTTTCCTGGTGGTTCCAAATCCAGCATCCTTCTTCTGATGTACTCTCTCTCTCTCTTCTCTGCACATGTCCAAACCATCTCAGTCTGGCCTCTCTGACTTTATCTCCAAAACCTCTAACATGTGCTGTTCCTCTGATCCTGTCCATCCTGGTCACTCCCAGAGAGATCCTCAGCATCTTCATTTCTGCTACAAACATCTCTGTTTCCTGTCTTTTCCTCAGTGCCACTGTCTCTAGACCCAACAGCATGGCCGGTCTCACCACGGTTTTGTACACTTTTCCTTCCATTTTAGCTGAAACTCTTCTATCACACATCACACCTGATACTTTTCTCCACACGTTCCATCCTGCCTGCACACGCTTCTTCACCTCTTTTCACTCCATTGATCCTAAGTACTTAAAATCCTCCATATTCTTTATCTCTTCTCCCTGTAAATCCAAACAATTCAAGTCTAGAAAAATTCACCCGAGTTGTGTAAAATTTGTTTAATTTGTGAGTTGCCATGTTTGAGTCAGACCTGGCAACCCTTCCACAGGAAGACATAAACGGCCCCTCCCTCTTTTCTTCCTCTACGGAGGCTGCAGTAAAGTTGGTCGCGCATGCGCTCACTCGGTCCTCTTTTTTCTTGGAAGGTAAGTGTGGCATGGCGCGTGTTTCTCCCTTCAGGGAATAAATGCAAGAGTTTGTTGCCTTTATTGTGAACATATAACGCATTAAAAGCTACCAAACTAGTTGCATGGATGTTCGTAAAGTCGTGGAAGTAGTTAGATCGTGGACGTGGTGTAGAAGTGAGGGTAGGGTGTGGGTGTCCATGTTCTAACCACTAGGCTCAATCAAAGAGACATGCGGCCTGCGGCGGCGCGCACGGCACAGCCCGCTCTTCGTATAATAACAATCAAGTCTTTAATTTACATTACGTCAGTCACTCCTGTGTTTTATTTTAACCGTAAAGCATTTCAGGCTATTACTTGTATCGATCAGGTGGAGGGATTTTCTGTTTTCCACGATGCTGACTGCATGGTTAGCATTAGCCACCGCCAGCACGGCTTTACTCCCACATTTTTAGTCCAAAAATGTCGCTCAGTATCAAAAAGGCAGTGTTCATTTTGTTTAAGTAACACTCAATTACTTAGATTATAAACACTTATCAGTATGTGTTGTTTACTAATATTTTGATTAAGTCGCTATTTGCCGCTGTTATTTTGTAAACTGCAGGCCGACGCTAAAGCTAAAGAGTTAGCACTCATTCAAGCACATGTAACGCTTTAAATGAATCTGATCTACACAGTAATGGGAAATGGAGTTCTAGTTGGGTTATCATGGTGACGTTGTGGGATGGTGAAGATTTATTTCTAATAATAATAAAACATGTCTGGATTGCTCAGCCTCGTGTTTAGCCGGTTAGCTGCGTCCACGTTTTGGAGCCGCCGCAGGTTTGTTCACATTAAATGAATCAGCAGCACATCATGTAACATTAGACTAGCTCAGGTTTGGTGGCTGGACTAGGGGGAAAAATAGTTTTATGACAAAAACGATCACTAGAATAAAAAAATTGATCTGGACACATACATTTTAAAAGTATTAAACTGCATAATTGTAATATAAATAGATTTTAGAAATGTTAACAATCAGATCAAACCAGAGTCTATGGTAGATAGAATATCCACTTTAAAAGAACTGATTGGATCTATTTCTATAAATATTTTTAAAATATAGTTTTCTGTTTATAAATAAACTCTGTAAAAGTATCACGAGTAAATAACAATGTGTTTATATTTACTTATAGGATCCACATAAATAAACAAAACTATACCTAGCAATGAGGTGGAGTTTAAAGGTGAGATTAAATACTCCATCTTAAAAACGACCAATGGTTATTTCAATGTTTCATAATTCTTTAAAACTAATAAGTTCATATTGATAATAGATATAAAATTACATTAACGATGGAGGCTATGCAAACGTACAAGAAAAAAATATACCCTTATAAACTAACAATGTGGCATTAAAAAGTAAAATAGTTTTTAACTAGTGGTAAATTGTAATCTGTAAACTGTTATAATTAAGGGTTTAAAAAGACTAATGGTTTCTCAACTTTTCTTGGATATTCGGGAAGATTTAGCCTTAAATAAATTGTTTGGCATGTATTGTTGGTCATAAAGTAGGACGTTTGTATTTATAAAGAAATTCTTCAAATTTCACAATGTCCTTATCTTCTTCATGCTGGTGATAATATGTGAATTTCTTGTGCAGCGCCTTTGACCCAACGCACCATGGCAGATCCCGATCTTGATTTCCAGACCGGCGAGTCTGGCGCCTCCGCCACCTACCCGATGCAGTGCTCCGCCCTGCGTAAGAACGGGTATGTGGTGCTGAAGGGACGCCCTTGCAAAATTGTGGAGATGTCCACTTCCAAGACTGGCAAGCACGGACATGCTAAGGTTTGTTTATCCTTTAAACTTCATGGGTTACCATAAGTTATAAATAAATGTCTCTAAATTGAGTTAGTAAGGGTTAGACCAGAGAAAAGTTCTTGTATCGGAGAGTTTGAAGTTAATTACAACTAAATAAATCTCATATTTCAGACCTCTGAGATTTTATCTTTGTTTATGTTAGACAACTACATTCCAAAGTCCTGATAAATTCTAATGTTTGTTTGCAGCAATAAAAAAAACTTTCAGTGTGTGATGAGTGTCATACTTGGAATCAAGAATTGATTAATTTAGAAACACTTGTGATGCGAAAAAGCTGAACAAAGATTCATCTAAATTTGTTTACTTTTTCCGAAAATTAGTTTGATTAATTTCAGTTAGTCCTTTATGATTTTCTCACACTTTTAGCCAAAAATGTAGCATGAGATTTTTGGTACAGGTGTTTGTGAGAAACTTTTAAATGTGGCCAACGTCATGCTCAAAGAGCAGAATATTAGAATGATTTTTATTTTACGATTGTCTGATTTCAGTAGCCAATAAAAATCTTTAATACAATGAGCATGACTAATAATGTCAACATACTTTAATGACTCCTCATGTGGAAATTTCTTTGCTACAAAGCACTGAAACAGACAGTCATGACAGTGCCAAAAAATGGGAGGAACAGGGGTTGGGTGTATTCTCCAGAGACACTCTGGCAATGGAGAGAATCAAACCTGCAACTCTGGTCTAAAAACAGCCATGTCACTGAGCTACACCATGCCAAATAGATTAGAATAGTTTTTTAGTGAAGAATAAATATTCTTTAAAGTGAGAGTTTGTGACCACCTAAAGTAAAACCTGTACATTTTCTTACTGAAAGAAGCTTAAGAATTCATGTGAACCATCTTCTACCAAACTGTGCTAATGAAGTATTTACTGTCAATTTAGACATAATTTACCGAATGAATTTTATCTAGAGATTGAACTTTCAAAAGTAAATGGACTGTACTTGTATAGCGTTTTTCTACCTGCGTTGGTACCCAAAGCGCTTCAGTGTTGCTCACATTCATACCTGTTGGTGGAAGCTGACATGCAAGGCACAAACCACCATCGGGCGCAATTGGGTGTTTGGTATCTTGCTCAAGGACACTTTGGCATGAACTTCGGGCGGGGGATCAAACCAGCAACCCTCCGGTCGCTCTACTCACTCAGCCATCCTTATCCTTCCCCCACCATTTAATGTTGTTGCTAAGTAAAGTGAAAACACCCAAATCTTTTGGCAAGGCTAGAAAAATTTATATTTTGAGCCCTTTTAGTGTAGATTCTGAAGTACGTCCAGTTTTCATATTTCCATAAACTAAGAAAGCCTTAGCTGTAGTTTGTTGTAAAAAACACAGAATAAAAGCCATTTTGATCATCAATAGTATTTGAGTGAATCATGTTCTGGTGGTACTGATCCAAAGTAGATGAGATTTAAGGAGTTAATGTGAGCTCCTTTTGGAGGGAAAAGCTCTCCTTCCTCATGTGCTTTAAATGGAAATATTTATACACTAAAGTTTATTTTAGAACACAATAAACTTTGATGTCTCATGTGTTTTTGTTTTTTTTGTGACTGAATTTTTCTTTCAGTCTTTCATAGTCAAATCTTGACGAGATGAAAATGAGCCTTCTGGCTCGTTTTTCTTAACCATGTGTAGTCATGTGTTTTAATAAATTATACAGTTTGCTTTAAAAACACATCAAACAAGTGGTTTTTTTATTTGCCTCCTATGTTGAATGTAACGAGCAGCTTTCCTGCAGGTCAATCTCGTTGGTATTGATATCTTCACCAACAAGAAGTATGAAGACATGTGCCCCTCTACCCACAACATGGACGTTCCCTCCATCAAGCGGACAGATTATCAGGTACACGTGTGCCCCAAACATTTCTGTAACTTTGTCACTCAGCCGCAATAAAACAAAGAATGTAAAAAATCAAGGCGGTCATGTGACTGGAGCCATCTGCAAAACTGCCATTTTTTTTTCTCCTGTGCTGGATGTTTAGCTCTAGGTACTTGGTGGAAATCAGCTGATTTACTGATTTATTCAATCGGATACTTTAATTTTTTTAATCTTTTCTGTATAGATGTATTCAACATGCTAGCGTAAACCGTAGAGATTTTTCAGTAGCTTTTCTTCAAATGTGTTTACATGAGATCTTTTGATGTCTTTGTCCAACCAGGAGGCCAACCAAGTTTGTTTGTTTTTTTGGGAAGGTTAGGGGGGATTGTGATATCAATTAGAAGAATCCAAGAGAGAACAATTCCCCCCCCAAACCGGACAACTTAAAAAATATATATATACATGTCATGCATTTTTATTGTAAAGTAGAGAAGAAACTTTACTAGAATTCAAAGTTTAATAAACTATCACAATGAAATAACAGTTTGATCACCTCTGTTAAAAAAATAAAAATAAATAAGATGCGTATTCATTTTTGGCTTAAAAAATGTTGATTATACGTAGTTTAGTCGTTAATCTTGTGGCCTTCTAATAAAACATTTTTTTTTATATAAATGAAGCCATAAACAGGTGAGTTTTGAAGCTACTTAGCTGAATATTGCAGGGTTTTTTTTCTATACAAATAAAAAGCACATAGTTGTTGTCTTCTACAACTTTCTCTTTGTACTTTGTAGATGTTAATTACAATCTGCACATTCTAGATTTGCTAATCATGTTTTTGTTATTAGACTCAATCATTTTGCGTGACGGTAAAAAAATTCTCAAAGTTGAGAGTTTTTGCAACAGATTTAAAGTAACTTCTAGAAGTTTTACAAGTGAACCTAAACATCAAAAAGCATCCAAAAGTTCTGCTGGCCCAAGAAAACTTTTCTCATCCACAGTTTAGAAAAATAATGGAACTCTTCTGATGATCTAATGACTAAAAATAAAATTTGCACAGTCATGATGAGCTTCTTTCCATTTAGTTTCACCATATTGATTCCAGCTGTTTTTAGTTAGTGTAAAAACATCCAGAGGTGCTTCTCAGACAGGGTATGCTGAATAATTTTTTTAAATTATAAAAATAACTTCAAAAAGTTTGACTTTTCTGGTTGCTATGGATATACATAGTGTCCAGAATCCTGAAAGTTTTTGGCTCACTATCCAGCGCTACTTTACTACATCAAGACCGATGTTTCCAGGAGATGATTTTCTTGTTTGATCGAACATGAGGAACGCTTACGTTTATTTTAACCTCCTCCCTCCCCTCGGTGGACCAACACATAACCTAAACTTTTTGAACAAGTACTAAAATTTCTCATCCAGGCCAACCATAAGCTTGGTGTATCTTGATGAACTAGCTCTTAACAAAAAGAACACAAGTATTTTGAAAATATGCTACATTTAATTTGAAAACTATATTTTTTCCCCCGCGTCAATGTTTTTTAACTTATCCAGCTGTCAGCATGAACATGTATTGGGCACAATAATTAAAGTAAAATCAATTGTATACAACAAGAAAATTGGATTTAAATGGATTGTAAATAAAATTAAATAAATAAATTACTCTATTCATCCCTCACCGGGGAAATCTGTGTGCTGCACTCCTTACACCGCAGCAGGCTGCCCTTCGATGGCGCCAATGGTGGGAGAAGCAGGGTTAGGTGTCTTCTCCAAGGACCCTAGACGGTGGTGTCAATGGGAATCAAACCCGCGACCTTCCGGTCCGCGGGCGAGCGCTCTAGCGCTGATCCACCGTCTCCCACCAAAAAAATATATTTGGTCGAGATTCCCATATTTAGGAATGTCGACGGGGTCAGCACAGTCGGGGTGCAATGGCTGAGCCTCACCCTGAAAAGCTTCTTCCAAATTTTTATATATATAATATATAATATAATTGAATTTATGTGAATTCAGATTGATTAGAAAATAATTTTATAAATGAGAAAATTTTTGGACACCTGTCTAACATCAGTTAACGAGAAATTACAACTTGTTACGTGTTGTTTCTTAAGTCAGATTAAAAGACTTGATGGCCTCATACGACCCATCAAAGTAGTTTCAGGGTAAAGCGTTTACTCCAATAGAGGCAGGGTTTTTTGGGGGTAGTAAATATTTTCTCATAACCTAGATTAACAAGCATGACAGCATTTATTTTGTTTTTACAACCTGAGGTGAGGTGAACTAAAACATTTAGAATGTCAGCATGACAGAACAAAAGCTGAGCAGAGATGAAAGCTCACTAATACCTTAAACATGCGTGAATAAAATAGATGACAAACTCAGAGGTGGCTTTGATGTTGGAATAACGTTCAAACATGAAAGAATACCTTTGAAAAGTTTATTTAGAATAATATAAGAAAGTATTCAGCTCCACTAAGTTTTTTTTCATGATGAGAAAAGCTCTTTTCTGTATTTCTGACTAGATTGGAAAGGAATGCAGTGATTATGACGGATCATGTTTTTCTTATTGTACTGAACACTGGAAATGATTGAACATTATAGTGACTGAGAGAAAGCAAGCAAGCACTTGTCCCAAACACAGATGGGTCAATTTCAGTTTTTCTGTCCAGTTATTTCCACTGTTTGTATTTTACACCAGGCACTTAGTTGGAGAGTTCTTGGGTCATATCCAGATCTGGTTACACGCTGTTATCATAATCTCTCATGTTATTGTTAGGTTAATGCTTCTGCAGTGGGTTTAATGGTAATTATATTAGTTTGTCATAGTTTCAGATACGTTGTTTTATCTGCGTACGTGTTAACCCAGCGTTCTAAGGTTCGCATGCTGCTAAGATTGAAGCCACTATAGTAAGCTGTATATTTAATTATTGCAGCATAAAATGACACAGAAATTGTAAATGAAGCTGTGTAGTCCACATCGAAGCCCGTCTGGTCTCGCTCTCTGAGAGTGAAGTTCCAGTGAAAATCTATTATTGCAGTCAATAGTTACGTAGCTGGTTGTTAGAAGTTTATTGTTTCATTTCTGATAAGAGTGAGACATTGTGTAGTTTGGTAGTTTAGTTGGTTTGCTTCAAAAGTATAGTTTTTTTTTTAAATGAATAAAAAAAGTTTTAAAAAGATGTTAAATTTTTTTCTGAGCATTTTGTTGTTTGAAATAAATGTGTAGCTGCTGTCACAGATAAACTTAATTTCAATTACTATACTAAATGTTTATTTGTGACGACTCAGATTGAATGAATTACTTAACTTATCTTTATGTAAATTTTAATTACGTCAAAATTAGTTGTACAAAAAGTTGTACAAAATAGAAGCAATGAAATTTGTTAAACTTTCCAGAGGATTATAGTAAACATGCTTAGTAAACATGCTTACCTAGTCTCTGATATTCTCATTGACATGGCAATAAAAGCATTCTGATTCTGATTAAATTGTCATACATTTTGTTACGATACAAATTAAAAACATGGCTATGTTGATTATTTTGACAGTGGTGTGTATAGACATTTTGGGGTTGAGGAGTAGGTGCTCATTGTAAAGATCAGGGCATATAAAATGTCAAATACTGTTATTGTTGATTACTATTCAATCCATTATTCTAAAGCAGCATCATAAGTGCCATTAAAATCTAAGATTTTGCATATAAAGGAGATATTGTTAAAATGTAACTTTTTGGAGACGTTTATCCTGTTTGAAAGTTCTTCTCACATCAAAAACAGACCTCAAGCTGTTAACTTGAAACACAGTTTAAGTGCGCTTGACTAATTCAGAGGCTCTTGTACCACTGTCTATAAATGCATTGATTTGTTGTTATAAGAATATGAGTACGGTAAACTTTAGTCTGACACCTCTTGGCAGGAAGTAGAGGGAGCGTGACCTTATAGAAGCAGATGTTCGTAGTCCGAGTGCTGCTGAGGAGGAGTGATAAAACTTTTTTTCTTTTTTTTTTTTTTCCTTTTCAGCTGGTCAACATTAATGAAAACTACATGTCCCTGATGAGTGACAATGGCGACATTAGAGAGGACCTGCGCGTTCCTGAAAATGAAGTCGGAAAGGAAATTGAGGCAAAGTTTGACGCCAGTGAAGAATTCATGGTGAGTTTCCTGTAGTATGCATGTGAGGAGCGTGCATGTAGGCTGCCTATATAGTTTCAGATGATTGACTTGAACATGCTGCGCAGGTCACCGTGATTTCTGCCATGGGGGAAGAATGTGCCGTCGCCACCAAGGTTCTGGCCAGCAAATAAGGAGATGGGACTTTGCTGCCCGGGGCAACAAGAACCACCCACAACCAGTCTCTTGCATTCATTGGTTTTTGTCACCAAAGCGTCGGCCTTCACAGACCTCAAGTCATTCTATTTTAATTTTTTTTTTTCCCTCATCAATGTTCTTTTACTTTTCTCCTTCCCCATCTCTCCACCCCTTTCCCTGTTTCTTCTCGTTCTCTTTCCGTAACTGCTGGGACTGTTCACATCACGCCAGATCACTGCGGCTCCATTTTAATCATTATATAAAAACTACATCAAACAAAACTAATAATCGGTTGCTCATTCCTGCTTCAGTGTTGGTTTGGCCACTAACATTCCTGAATGTTCAAAACAATACCGGGATTCAGCTTTTGTATATTTTTTTTTCTATAGACAGCAGGTTTAAAGAATTTTTGAAGACAGGCAGGGGTTTTGGTATGAATTGTAGAAACTGAATTTTGGTTTAGGTTCTTTCTAAGTGGCCGTTCTGCCATATTTTTTTTTTTCTTCATTGCTTGGATCGGTGGCAGCGAGCACTTTAGAGCACTTCTGGTCCACCCCAGCATTTCAGACCTGGAAAGGAGAAGATCTTCAGTTGTTTTTTTTTCTCCCTCATCAAAAAGAGAAACCATCAATTTTTCCCCTGTGATGCCAGTCTCGTCTGTTGAAGCGTGATGCGTGTGTGGCCACACCTCCAGGACGTCCTCGTCCTGAACCCCCACCCCAAAATACAAAGAGTGTTCTATTTTGTTTTTAAGAGGCGTGATTGTGTAGCGGTGTGGGCCTCCGATGTGTGTGCGTGCGTGTGTGTGAGAGAGGTGGTTTGCAGTGAGGTGTGTGTTCTCTGAGGGACTCAATCAGGATGAGTAGGTTTGGTTGAGTTGCAAACTTTTGTTCACTCGAGGCCTTTGTCACCTGACTGGAGATGGCAAAATAAAAACCATGAAACAAAATGGACACAAACTGCAACAGCTGTCTGGTTTTCTGTCTCTAAATGACCCGCAGCACGCCTCTTAAAGAAAGATGCTGTTCAATCTAAAGGTTTTTTTTTTCTCTCTTTTAATTTGTAGGGGTTTTTTTCTCTAATTTTGAGATGTCTGTTCTGGTGGTTTGTGTTAAAGAAAAAAAATATGGTTAAAATTGTATTAATTGTTCTAGTCATTATTTTCTGGGCTTTAAACTACTTAAAACTCAAAACGCCGATAATAAAATATATAAGGGAAGCAAGATTAAATTTATTGTATTTTTTTAAACAACACATTGTGCTTAATTTGGTCACTGCATACAAGAATTAATGTGCCTGGAAAGGGAACAACAGACTGAACAATAAGCACTACATCATGTTAAAGAACAGTTGTACAATTTTTTTTTTTAATAAGGTACCACAATTGTGAAATTTTACTTAGATTTTACTTGAATACTACGGTATTTTATTTACCTGGAAGAGCAATGGGTCTGCTTTGAGCTTCTCCTGTGAAGCTCTGAGAGCCTAGTGACCCTGCGGAGGAATCTCATTTTGGCCACTTGCATCTAGGATGTTGTGTAGATCCCCATCCAAAGCTGAAACTAGGTGAGGGGAAGAATGTAGATTAACTGGTTAAATTCCTACTCCACCCATTTCTGGACAAGCTGCTGTGGTACCAGACGAGGTAGTTTGAGTATCATGTCAGGATGACCATCCGGTGAGGTGTTCCAGAAACCTCTCACTGGGTGGACACCAGAACTTCCTGGAAAGACTTCTCATAGCTGGCTAAGTACGTCATTTCATTGTTAGAATTGTTCACATTTGCTTCTACAAATACAAATTTCACAATTATAATGTAACTAATAGTTCATTTGATGCATATGCAGGTACCAGAACAGGCATGTTTCACAAGAAAATTCTAATATTAGCAAAAACCAGCACAGAGTAATTACGTTATGGGCCTTTTGGTTTTGCTCGCAACACATAAATGATTGGCCTATATTTTAAATCCTCCTCCTTGAGCCGCCAGCTTTTTGTGGTGGTGTTTGCATTTGCCATTGATCCCCCTATGTTGTCCAGAGCATAGTGCCCTTGGACGGGTCACCCAAGGCAAACACTGTTGTCTGAGGTAAACATCTCGGGTGGTGAGGGACCAGAAAAAGCGTGGCTCAAAAACCCTTATGAATGATCATGAATACTGTAGTCATGGCAAAGTTTCTATGTTCCTATCATCACCTATGGTCACCAGCTGTGGGTGGTGACCGAAAGAATGCGATCACGGATACAAGAGGCAGAAATTAGCGTCCTCTGCAGGGTGACTGGGGTTTCACTCAGAGATTGGGTGAGGAGCTCCGACTAGAGCCGTTGCTCTACTCAAGTGGAAAGATGAGTCGAGAGAAGCCAGGTGAGATGGTTCCAGAGCGCTGGTGAGGTATTTTGAAGACGTCCACCCGGAGGAGACCCAAGGGCAGACCTGTTGAAGAGACTGAGAGAAGCCTGGTTTCCAGTCTGAGGCTTTTGCCCTCATGTTCCGGCTCGGAGAAGCAGAAGACAACAGAACATAGCATTTTAAACGTCCAATAATGTATAATTTACTGACATTGACTTCTCAGTACATTTGCTTATAAGCACAAATACAAGCAATTAAGGTAGTTTTAAGTTTTTTTTTAATTTATAAGAATCAAACATACCACCTTTACATTGGACAAGAATATGACACAAATTCAGTGTGAGTTGATAATTGTGTAATTAAAGCATAGTCTTAACCATCAACTGAGCACTTAAAATGTAGCCATAACTGAAAGATGAATCACCAGCCCGCCCTGTTTTAACATGAGTGTAACTTCAATAGATAAGCAGCTGAATGGAAGCCCAGGACATGGGCGTGTGTGTGTGTGAGCGGGGATTGTCAATGATTAACCAAACTCAGCAAGTTTATTATCAGGGTGTGTTTGGGCTGCAGTTGACCTTTGGACTGATGTCATCCCTCTCACATTTTTTTGGCTCAACGAATAAACTAAAAATCAAAGTTTTTTATATCGAACTCTGCTTTAGTGTTGTTTTAATAAATATAGTTTCTGGTTTAACATTTTAGAAAAACACTGTTGGATAAAACGCTTTAAATGAATCACTTGTTTACATACAAGATGATTCTAATATTTTTGACCATGTTAGGGAAGTGTTAGTGACTGTCCTCGTACGTCACTTCCGTTTTGCCCTTTCCGTTTGAGCTCTCAACATGGCGCCGGTGAGTCCGTGGAGCTTCTGTACATTCACGTGATATTCGGTATATTGTGATAGTTAAGTCAGAATGTTTTTCTATATGGTTAACTTACATGTTTTTACCAACTTTATCTGAGTCAGAAATCTTGGTTTTGAGCAGTTCTACTACTCGTAAAATTCATAAACGGGATGAGTTAGCATTAGCATACACCGGGTAGCTCCACGTGTTCCATTCAAAGGAGAACTGACGCGCTTCTCCCACAATATCTGAGGATATAGAAACAACAAGCTGACTGGTTAGATATACATATAAAGTCGGTATTAAACCCTGGCGATTAAACTTAAACTCATATTTTACGTTTAGTGGCAAATATTCATACAAAGTCGTGACGTGCGTGTGGATCAAATGCTACCATGTTAATGTATGTTTGTATAAAATAGAATTATGAACTGACAAAAGTACGATAAACCATCTTTAAAAACTTATGAACTATGCGAAAAATGTTTTTGTTCATTTGAAGCAAATAAAACAGAAAAGGCCGATTGTTGGTAAAAAGTCCAAAAAGGGAGTTTCCTGGAAGTTCACCTTGGACTTGACCCACCCAGTAGAAGATGGAATCCTGGATTCTGCAAACTTTGTACGTATATCACTCATTTTTCTCAGCGATAGCGTGTCCATTCCATGGTCAGTTTTATTGAGCATGTGTTTGACCAGGTGTATGGACTAGGGTTCCCTTCCCTAGCATGTCACTGTGCTCTGTCCAATAGGAAACGTTCCTCAAAGAGAAGATCAAGGTGAACGGTAAAACAGGAAACCTGGGCAACATCGTCCAGGTTGGTCGCATGAAGAACAAGATCAATGTCACGTCGGAGAAGCAGTTTTCTAAAAGGTGAGAAACCAGTCGTCATTAGAAACCAGAAGAAGATATTCCCAAAGTTTCTCAGCCATCAGAAACTAAACTGTTCCTTGTTTTCTCGTGCAGATATCTGAAGTATCTGACAAAGAAGTACCTGAAGAAGAACAACCTGCGTGACTGGCTGAGAGTAGTGGCATCAGACAAGGAGACGTATGAGCTGCGTTACTTCCAGATCAGTCAGGATGATGAGGAGTCAGAGGCAGACGAGTAAAACAAACCATTGTGTATGAGTGTCATTTGGTTAATAAAGAACTACGGGCACAAAATTTGTCACTTCATTTCTGACATGAATGCGGAAGGGTTTTTTTTTTTGTTTGTTTTTCTCAAAAGTATAAAGGAGTTTCAGGAGAGAGAAAAACCTTTAATTTTTTAACTATAAGAATGAAAAGAGGGGCGGTAACGTGGCTACAGCAAGAAGGTTGGGGTCTGAGTCCTGCGTGGGATGAGGCTTGAAACACTGGTCTTTATGTGTGTGAGGAGTTTGCATGTACCCTCCGTGTATGCTTGGGTTTTCTTTGGGTGCACCAATTTTTTCAAGCCTCCAAAAACATCCAGGTTGATTGGCCTCTATGAAAATTGCCCCTAGAAATGAGTGGGGGGAGGGGACTGACTGGCAACCTGCCTCTCTCCTTCAATCAGCCGGGTTAGGCGTTTTGGATAAGAATAAAAAGTTTCTTAAATTTTCTAAAAATTTCCAGTGACCAAAAACATGTTTGAATTTAAACTTGTTTGAATTGTTCCAAATAAACCAGAATATGATGAGGTATCTAAAAACTTTACCTGATCTAATTTCCAACATCTTGAAACTCACTGTTAATTTTAAACCACAGTTGCTTTGAATCAAATGTTTTCAGTAGATAAGAACAAGGTCTATAAGAAAAATTCTCTCCTGGAGCATGCACACTCACTGTATACACTGTATGCATATGAGTCTGCGGAGTTCCGTGTGGTAAATTATTGTCTTTTCACAAAAAACAAGCAAACATGCTTTTTAACATCAAACTCGGAGATTATTAGTTTCATTCCTTTTGTAAAAAATATCATATGATTCTGATATTTTAGTACTGTAGATTTCAGAATTTCTGGTTACTGTGGCAACTCGTTGCTGTGCAGACAGTGTACTGCAGGGGGCGCTCCTAACATTAAATCCTGTGTTCTGCTGAACCATGAGCATTAAGTTGAACACAAGAAGCACAACCCTTAGAGGATGTGCATGCAATAACTCAGGAAAAAAAATCCATTTTACATACTTGGGATGAATTATTTAAGGCTTGAAGGAAACGTAAAAAGAGTCAAATGATCACAGAAAGAAGTATCTTGTATTTTATTTCCGTTCCGTCATCTTCCGCTTGTTCCGGGGTCGGGTCGCGGGGGCAACAGCCTCAAACGGGTAGCCCAGGCCTCTCTCTCACCGGCTGCATCCTCCGGCTCACCCGGAAGGATCCCAAGTCGTTCCCCGGCCAGCTGTGAGACATAGTCTCTCCAGCAGGTCTGGGGTCTGCCCCTTGGTCTCCTCCCAGTGGGACGTGCCCGAAACACCTCGCCCGCGAGGCGCTCGAGGGGCATCCTGACCAGATGCCCGAACCACCCCATCTGGCTCCTCTCGACCTGGAGGAGGAGCGGCTCCACACCGAGCTCCTCCCGGACGGCAGAGCTCCTCACCCGATATCTTGTATTTTTTTTCAGTAGAAAAAAAATGAACTGTAAGATGTGAAACAGAAACTGTAGAAGTTCAAAAAGTGAAAAACAAAAATGTGCTGATGATGCAAAAACTGCAGCTTGAGCAATTTTTTTAGTTAAAAAAACTGCTGCTCAGTGAATCACACACACACACACACACACACACACACACACACACACACACACACACACTCACTCACTCACTCACTCACATAAATGTACACTCATGCACGCTCCTGTTCACGTACGAACAGAAAGACGGACACGGACGCAGTCTTACACACGCAAACATGCTTCTACATACACACACAAACATACAAAACTCAGGGTCTGCGGACTTGCATTGATCTGAGAATCTGTAACTGAAGAACCCCCTCCTCTTCTACACACACGCGCACCAGTTCTACACCTTCACTCCTTACGAAGGAAGGTAAAGTTAATTTTTGTCCATAAATGGGATGTGTTTAAGTGAGTGTGTAACCATGACAACGTGGCGATGCCGGGTTATGTGTCTATCCTGTAACCTGAAGCTGTGGATCAAGTTTTCACCAGACTCAATGTGATCAGATCCGTGCATGAACGTGCACTTTGTGTCCCAGAAGGTTTTTACAAGACAAATAAATTCTCATCTGTTAAAAAAACTTTACACAAAGTAAAAAAATTCTTTGTTAGTTATTAAAAATAGAATTTAACAGCAGTTTGCAGATGAGAAGGATGTAGTATGTACCATGTTTAAATATGTGTCCTGTATTGTTCCATGGTACACCAGTAGTGTGCCATCCAATAATTAAGGCCTTCATTCAAGTAAAAACAATAAGCATGTTGTTTGATCAAGTTCTTCACACGAGCTCACATGTCGGGTTTAAGCTCAGTTTTGAATTTCATTAACTAATATTTCTTAAATAAGTGGATATCTCAGACATTCACCCAAACTCTGCTCCCATCAAACACACACTCCTGCCTGATTTTAGAGTACTGAATATTTGATCAGGTTGGTCACATGGTCTGAGGTCTGAATGATTTATCGTGGACGTCTCTCATCGTCACCATTTCCTCCATCTCCTCTCTGGATGAAGTTTTGCTCCACACGCCGCTCTGGGACGGGAACACACTGTGTGTGATCAGGTGTGTGTCTTTCTGCTTCTTATCAGGCCTCTGTCTTTCTATTGGTTGGTAGTGGATCTACAGTATGTCAGGGTTCTGTTGGGGGTCCTGTGCTCGTACAGCAGGTTTTCCTGCTATGTTGAAGCTCTGCAAGTGGATCCCCTGTTCTTATTAATGTTTCAGAGAGGGAGTCTCGCTCTGATGATTGAGGAGAACAGCGGATGGTGGGTCCACCTGTAGGATCACATCATCTGCATAGAACTGAGACGGCAAAACATTTCCAGTTGGACACGACAAATTTACATTTCAGTATTTTATCCTGAAAGGGTTGATGATGCCGAGATATATTCTTTTAACTTGCCAAGAGACAATTTTTTATTATTTTTTTTTATTTTTACTCACTATTCATCCCTCACCGAGGAAATTTGTGTGTTGAACTATTACACCGCAGCAGGCTGCCCACGACAGCGCCAAAGGTGGGAGAAACGGGGGATAGGTGTCTTCTCCAAGGACCCTGGATGTGCACTCAGTAGGATGCGAATCCCCAAACTTCTGATTTACTTCCAGTCAATTACAGGACTTTTTACTGAACAACACACTTTTTCCTTTTTTAATGTATTTATAAACATCTGATCGTATTTTTTACGTCTCCATTATTCTTTTGGGGGAGACGGTGACTCAGTGGTTAGAGCGTTCGCCTGTGGACCGGCAGTTAACCGAAAGTCCACGTGTTGGCATCCCACTGAGTTCACGTCTAGGGTCCTTGGAGAAAACACCCAAACCCCCAGTTCTCCCATCATTGGCGCCATCGTGGCAGCCTACTGCGGTGTAATGCACCACACAAATTTCCCAGTGAGGGATTAAAAAAGCATAAAAAAAAAAAAAAAAAAATTCCACACTAAGTCAGGCTTTTTCTGACCTCAGCACTTGTAGAAAATATTCTACTGAAAATGTATTTGAGACTTATCTTTATTGTATCAGTGCTTTTAAACAAATTTGGATTTTGACAAAGAAACAAATTGGCACCATTTCTTTGTCATAAGCCTCCTGTCATCTTGTAAAATAAGAGTGTGACTGAGTATGGATCTGAATATATTCAGGCATGTTCATTAGAATCACGCCTGTTTTTTGCCTTTATCCACCTTTATTTGTTCAGATTTAGCTGTGCGTTGTACAGAGTTCCACCTCCCTTCATAAATGTCTCACACCTGATATATGATGTGTACACCAAAAAATTTACACCATTTCATGTGCAGTTTTGATAAATGAGGGCCATTGATGACAAAGCATTAGGGGACGTTTTAGGAAGCAATTTTTCTCAAAACTCTTAAATCTTAACTGGTGGTGTTTAAACAATTGATTCTATTAAATAGAAATAATTAAGTTTGAAACTGATTAAGTTAAGAATTACCAACAGATGATTAGAGTAACCCAGATGATTAAGTTAGCACCTCAACAGGAGGTAATCTACACCTTCAGCACTGATAACCTTCCTTTGTATGTACGTATGTATGTATGTACACAGGTGGAGCCAGGTCTTTGGTATTTAAATAACAACTCTTTCGGCTCTACATCAGGTTTTGCCCTGTTATTGCAAGAATAGGAAACTGGGCTTGCATTGAATGAAGACCATGGTAACCTCGCACTCTGGATTTTGATATTTTAAAAATTGTTAACAAGGTGTTTCTGTGGCTGCAATTCAAATTGAAATCCTGAAACCTTCACCTGACAGTTTGGGGTGTTTGTTCTGGTGAGCTTTGTTTTTGTTTTTCTCAGTACATTATTGTTTTCTGAATACTTCTCTAAGTTTTCAGAGGTCCTGGAGATTGTTGGAAAAAAGCTTTCCTACTGATTGTTCTCCAAAGTTCTCACTTCTTTCCGTAGAGCCTTCTGAATTCCCCCCCAAAAAAATTTGTTCTGTCAAACTAAACAAGCCAACCTTCATAATAGCTGTTTCATTTGGTGCAAAATGTTTTAACACTTGTTCCTCTCGTATTTCCAGGAGCAGACCAGGGCAAGCTGGTTCTAAGCAGCTTCTCATGAGGTTAGAACCATGACTGAAGTGGTGAAAGAAAAGAAGACAGAGGACTGAGGGATTTTGGCAGGTCAAGCAGGTGGAAAGATGGCAACGTGGTTGGGACGGTTGTCCCTGGGTGAGACTTGGTACAACATGTACTCCCGGCTTCTGAGGACCAAACCAGTGGGCTCCATGGCTCACAGCTCAGATGAGGTCACAGAGATGGGGGAAGGTTCTCCAGTCGGACTGGCAAAGGTTTTGACCACGGTGGATCTGGTTTCGCTCGGGGTGGGTAGCTGCGTCGGCACGGGGATGTATGTGGTCGCCGGGCTAGTTGCCAAGGCGATGGCTGGGCCTGGGGTTATCCTGTCATTCATCATAGCTGCGGTGGCCTCCATTCTGTCAGGTAAGAAGGAGTCCCCCACATCTTAACACTTACATTAAACTCAAAAGAAGAAAAAGATCTAAAAACAACTTTTATGTGACAAATTTAAATGAGGGGTGTCAAACTGATAACAGCACAGGGTCTAGATAAAGTTCAAGTTAACCAGACCAAATATAACAACAAAATAGAACATAACAGTAATAATAATAGAATACAAATACAGAAATACAAAGTATGTCTACGTCCAAAGGAAAGAATCTACTTGATTACCTTGTTAATAAACTTCTGTACTTCTATTCATTAGTGATTCATAAAAGATCAATCAACCACGCATTTCAATAATAATGATCAATTATTGCAATTAAAAACATTTACTATTTTATCATAAAGCTCCATACTTTCGACTCTTTATTTTTACACCTCTGCCCATAGAATTTTAAAAGGGATTTGAGTTTTTGGGCTATCTGTATGTTCGACCGTGCTTTTTTTAACATTTTTGTGAAAGCAATATCTCTCAAATCACTAAAGGTATTGTAGTAAAACTGCCCACAGTTACCCAGTATCAACTGTAAATAAAATGATTAGGTTTTGTTGACCATGATTGTGGTCACAAATTCTTGCAAATGCAAGAATATCATAAAAAAAATGTGTAAATCTTACACATACAAGTGTTTCCGTTTAGTTATCACATTCACCTCAACTATTCATATCCATAAAAGAGTTTCTAAAACATGTCAGGTGGAGGCATTTCGTTTGATTCCTTGGTGTTGACTTATTCCTGTTTTGTACATCAAGTTCGGTGTGGTGGAGAATAAAATCTGTGGCCATAAACAACCCGATGGTTGATTAGTATCCGAACATTGGATGGGTCAGCTTAAAAATAGCTCAAACATGTATGAATGAAATTGAAAACCACTTCAGATATGTTTTTGCAGAGGAAATAAAATTTATTCATGATAGATTGAATTTCAGTTATTTATAAAAGAGAGAAGCTCTGTAAGTTTTCGATCTGCGACTTAACCATCGAGATCTGTGATCTGCCACACTTCTATTGGAATTAGCATTAGGGTTAGTTTTCAGAACTCCGATCTAGCGAGATGAGGCCGCAGATCTCGATAGAACACCGGGTCGCAGGGCAACAGGCTCAGACGGGAAGCCTAGGCTTCTCTGCTGCATCCTCCAACTCACCCGGGAGCGTCCCAAATCATTCCCCGGCTTGCTGTGAGACATAGTCCCTCCAGCGGGTCCACGGTCTACCTCTGGGTCTCTTCCCATTAGGACGTGCCCAAAACACCTGACCAGTGAGACGTTTGGAAGTCAACATGGAGAAATTGAAAATTACTTGGTGCATTACTATATTTTCTATTGTTTTTTTTAATTTTCTTCTTTGAGCCGGATTGGACACGTTATTAGGTTTGACAAAACTGATTTGAATAGTTTTTTTCCATAAAACCACTAAAAGGAGGAATGTTCTTCATCTCAGAAGTGAAAACTGATACTCTTCATCACTCGTTGGTTTAATCTGATGCCAATAGCACATCTGGATAAACTGCTTCCAGATGTTTACAGTTGCGACCTGCATAGCATTCTTTTTGTTTCTAAAAGTGTCTGTTAACATCTGGAAAGTAAAAAAAGACCAGTTTCTGGAGTTTCAGGTGAGGAATGTGGTCACATTCTTGTCTGATGGTCTTAGTGTTTTAATGTTGTGTATAGTACTGAGCCCATACTGGTTTCCATGGTGGAAACCAAGTTTTCTAAGAATCTCAATCCATTTGTGGATTTAATTTTTTAATGTGTGGCCACTGAATTTTTTTTTGCGTCCAGAGGTCTTGCTTTTTTTTTCCCAGCTGTCACGTTTTTTTCTCATCTGATTTATGCCATCAATGTTCCTCCAGTTGTTTCAAACGTTCAAAAATGACATTAATGTGTTTTGACAAAATATTTTATGTCCTAAACTAAATCCATTTTATTTAAAGGGGTGTGCTATGCAGAGTTTGGTGTCCGAGTCCCTAAAACAACGGGTTCGGCCTACACCTACAGCTACGTAACTGTTGGGGAGTTTGTGGCTTTCTTCATTGGATGGAACTTAATCCTGGAGTATCTAATCGGCACTGCAGCCGGAGCCTCAGCTCTCAGCAGTATGTTCGACTCTCTGGCCAATCACAGCATCAGCAACTATATGATCACTCATCTGGGCACGCTCAGAGGACTCGGTTAGTGCTAAAATGACTCAATTATGCAAAAATTTTGATCAATATTCTTTATTTACTGTTCTGTGTTTTTATCATTGTGGTTGAGTTTCGGGGAAACGAGCTAACCACAGAAGCCTGGATTTTGCTCACCCTGGTCACATTTTCCAGCTTATCTGGAAGGATCCTGAGGTGTTCCCAGGCCAGCTGTGAAACAAGAATCAAGAAAACCTTTATTAGTCCCACAATGGGGAAATTGCAATATGCAACAGCATAAATACAAGACAAAGAGTTCAAATAGATCAAAGATAAGTATCTTCTTAGTAAAACAGTGCCTTTTGAGTGTCCTGCCCTGGTATCCTCCCAATGGGAAGTCTGGGTGGAAATAAACTACATCCCTAAACTACCTTGTTTCGCTCTTATCTATGTAGAGTAGCAATGGCTCTTGTGTAAGCTCCTCCTGGATAGCAGAACTCCTTACTTTGTCTCTGAATGAGGGCCCAGCCTCTTCCCAGAGGAAACTCATTTTGGCCACTTGTGTTCAGGATCTTGTTTTTTTGGTCACTTCCTGAAGGTGGTGGCCATGGATGAGGGTAGGAGCAAAGGTTGACCGGTAAAGAGAACTTTCCTTTGTTGCTCAACTACAAACTGAACCAACGTCTTATTTATTTTAGATGCTGCACCAATCCTGTTGTTAATTTCCTGCTTTGTTGTTCCACTTGTAAACAAGACCCCGAGATACTTAAACTCTTCAACTTTGGGCAGGACCCTGTCCCTGACCACTATTTTTTAGTCAGACTTTGGTCTCAGATTTGGAGGCACTGATGGCTATCCTTGACATTTCAGAATTCTTTGTCCAGTGAAAATTAGAGATTAGAGTCCAATATGCCTGCTTATGAATGCACAAAACTAAAATTGCTACTGGATTTCAGTGCTGCCTTCGATAGAGTGGATCACCCAACAGTAGACCCCCCAGGGACCTTAAAGTACACTGGTTTCGGCTTTTCGATAGTACTTAATGGTCAAACAAAAACCCACGGCAAGCAATCGTTTTAGCATAATGGTCCTCGCCTGTGGAACAGCCTGCCAGAAAACCTCAGGGCTGCAGAATCTGTTCATGTTTTTGAAGACACACCTTTTTGACTTGGCTTTTACTTGATTTTTTATATTTGTTTAATATGATTTTAATTTGGCGGCACGGTGGCGCAGTATGGTGGCCTCACAGCAAGAAGGTTGTGGATTCAAGTCCCGGGTGGGGACAAGGCTTGGAACATTGTCCTTTCTATGTGGAGTTTGCATGTTCTCACCGTGTTTGTGTGGGTTTTCCCCGGGTAGTCCGGTTTCCTCCCACCTACCAAATGCATACTAGGATGATTGCCCATGTTGTGATTATCCCTGGGAAGGAGTGTATGGTTGTTTCTCTGTGGTCCTGTGACAGACTGGTGACCTGATTGGGGTGTACCCTGCCCTTCACCTTAAATTACCCGGGATGGGCTCTGGCAATACCGTAAGAGATAGACGGTTAAGATGGTGACTGACTAATTTGTTATTGTTTAATGATCTGGGTTTTAATTTGCTCTGTTGAGTATGTTGTGTAACTTCACATTTGAGAAGAGCTTTTTAAATAAAGTTTGATTTGGTAATGTCAGTTGTTTTTAATTTAACTCTAAATTTACATTTTTCTGAAGCAAATTTGTCAGATTTTGGATTAAATCTAATTGAGCTTGATATTTTTACATTTTTATTAAAAAGCTTGTCTCTCTCCCAGGTAAGGGTGAGGACACCTATCCCGACCTGCTGGCTCTGTTCATCGCCCTGGTCGTCACCGGCATTATAGCTCTTGGTGTGAGGAACTCGGTCGGCTTCAATAACATCTTGAACGTGGTCAACATGGTAGTCTGGGTCTTCATTATCATGGCCGGACTCTTCTTCCTCTCAGCCAGTAACTGGGAAAGTGGCAAATTTCTTCCATATGGCTGGTCAGGGGTAAGCATCCATCTATCTGTCTCTGTCTATTCATCCAGTCATCTAATCTAGTCTGTGATTTCAATGGGAAAACCATTGAAATAAACCAAAGAATAAAAATGGAGCTTCCTCCTTACTGAGTGTCTACTTAAACATGTTCTACCTGTAGGTGATGCAGGGGGCGGCAACCTGCTTCTACGCCTTTATTGGCTTTGACATCATTGCAACAACAGGAGAAGAGGCAAAGAATCCCAATACCTCCATCCCGTATGCCATCACCGCCTCGCTCATCACCTGTCTCACAGCCTACGTGTCGGTCAGTACAGTTTGCTGTCATGTTCAGACCTCATTTTTGAAGGCTTCACACTTGCCTGCAAACCAGCTGATGAGCTGTGTGCACACATGATGACGTTGCTTGCAAATGACACGGAATGACAGGAAATCATTTTCACTGGACGTTTCTATTCGTATTTTCGACATTGCAACCAGACTGATATTTTTCTGTATAAGATATGCAAAGATAAACCACTCTGGATTCCAGAGAAGCTTCACACACAGTTAATCAGACAGAAATGTACAATCAAGATAAGTCAATAACTTAAATAAACCAGGGACACCCCCGACCTGAGCGCCTTTTCTCGGCACCACAAACCCCTGAAAACCTGGTTGGAGAAAAAAATTCAGAAATCTGATGGAGACCCAGTTGAATGAGAAATCCCGAGAAAGGGCACAGGACTGGAATTACATATTATATCAGTTGTGCCCAAACTACGGCCCATTGAACCTTTTAGTTCAAACCACAAAGTGTGGAAATTATCCGAACAAAACCTTCTATAACAAATTATGTAGAACACAAACACGTTACCAGAGCTATAATAATATTGGTTGGGTACTTAGGAACATAACAGACAGTAAACAGTGTGATAAAGTGTGTGAGTGAAAGTGCATGCATGCTGCCGATGTGCACCATGTGCTTATTAGGGCCAACAGATCCTCACCAGCTCCTAAAGACGGGAACAAGGCAGGCAGAGACACACACAACCCAGGCCCGTCCTCATCCAGATTCCGAGACTCCGAGGCCTAGCAAAGGGGGCTGCCCACCTGCCCAGCTAGGAGCATAAGAAACATTCCTGCTAGGACCCCCAGGCTACGGGTCAGACAATTCAACTATATGCCGCAGCCACAAGCGAGCCAACGGGGATGTTGGACCGAGAGGGGAGCGCTCACCCCAAAGGCTCCATTCTGCCTGGCAGGGGCTCAGCCGGAGGTCCAGCAGGGCCAGGCCACCCCGTATGCAATCACCACAGCCCAAAACACAGCCAGGGTTCATTCAGATGACAGTTGGGGTAAAATAGGGTAACAATAGGCCCATGGATAATGAGGGACATCAGTGGGACATTCAGCTTGATCCAGACATCTGGAACAGTCCTCACTCCCATGGAGTAAAAGAGGATTATTTGGATTGTAAATGTTTTTTCTACTCTTCCCTTCCACAGGTGAGTGTGATCCTGACTCTCATGGTCCCCTACAACCTGATAGACGGCTCTGCTCCTCTGATGGAGATGTTTGCCGTGCACGGCTTCATGTGGGGGAAGTACACGGTTGCTGTTGGTTCCATCGCTGGTTTGACCGTCTCACTGCTGGGCTCCCTTTTCCCAATGCCCAGGGTCATCTATGCCATGGCGCGGGATGGGCTGCTGTTCAGGTGAGGGTCCAGGTATTAAGGCTGCACGATATAATAATATCAAACCAATTTTGTGATATTGGTTTTGCTTCGTCTCACAGCATCTCTTTGTGACTCTGAGCTGCCAACTGATTAGTTAGGGTGCTTGTGGCTAACCAATCAGCTTGGCTGTAGTGTTTCAGGAAGCAGGATCAGGTGACCCCAACAGGGTGTAACGCTAATAAACATGATAATCAACTTTTAAAACTGCTAGCAACAGAAGTTTCATTCTGAATGATGAAGAAAAGATTTTGGAACTATTGGAAATATTTTTTTATTGACAAAAAATAAAAATTTATAATGCTAACCTCTTATGTTAGCATTAGCATACGTACCTCGATGGCCAACTCCCATTTAGAACGAAGCTGTAAAATATGAGAAATATAACATTTGTTTGAAAGTTATTTTAAAACTACAATAAGTTTTTTTTTGTTTTTGTAGCGTTTTTGTTTCACATTTAACATTTTTTTTGTTGCTTCGCTGGCTCAAAAAAATCAGATTTTTTATTTAACGGTTAAAACTTAATAATTGTTCATTTTACTGATACATTTTCCGTTTTAATTTAGAAAAAAAATTTTTTTTCTAAATTTATAGAAATATTAAATTGTATCCTGCGCTTATGTAAGATGTTTGTTGATCATTAATAAATACATCAAAATTACTTTTTTATAGCAAACTCTTTTATTGATATTATTTAAAAAAATTATTTTTAGATAAAATAAATTTTTAGATCAAATTAATACTTGATGATTTATGTCTAGGATAAGTAGGTTAATATAATTTAATAATCTAGCTATAATAATAATCTAGCTTTAAAATTTCAAACTAAAACATCCTTTAATGATCCCTCATGCAGCAGGCAGTCATGATAGCGCCAGTGGTTGGAGAAACTGAGGGTAAGTGTCTTATCAAGAGACACTTCGGCATGAGCTCGTGGCGGGAATAGACCCCACGACTCACTGGTTCACTATGCCACTAAACTCTGCTGCCTCCAATAGTTTCCACACTGTAACAAATTTTCTACCTGTATCTTACTGTACATATACAGAACTCCTTTGGTAACCAATCAATCAATAACCATTAAATAACAAATCTTTCTATTACTGTACATTATCATTTCCCCCTAAGTTTACAGTAGAACACTGACCACAGGGTTGCTAGTGGAAACGCTGAAATGCACATAAAACAACAGATTAATAACTAAAACCAGTAAAACAAGTTGGAACCGTTTACTATAAGAAATGAAATCAGAAGAATAAAACTTTGTAAAAAATATTTCAATAAATACATTAAATCAAACTAAAAGAAAATAAATCAAATTCAAGGGAAAGTTGAGGTTAAAAGATAGGTCTTCAGCCTCTTCTTAAAAACATTAACAGACTCTGCGGCCCTGAGGTCCTCTGTCAGGCTGTTCCACAGGTGAGGACCGGGACAATGAAACAATGCCATGCTATAGGTTTTCAGTCTAAATGTTGGTACACAAGGGAGTCAGATAAAATAACGGCAATTTAAGGCTGTAAAGACTTTTAAACTCACTAAAAGAACTCTAAGCTACATCCTGGAACGCAATCATTTTAAAACTCGTGTAATGTGTTCACGCAACCCTGGTCGTTGTAGGAACTTGTGCTGCTACTTTGGAAGTAGCTATAAGCTATAAATACTCTTTTTAGAGAGATCAGAGAGCATGGCTTTGCAGAAATCTATTCTAATAAAAGCATGCATCAGAAGTTCAGTGCTGGCCAGAGATAGAAATAGACAGACTCTGGTCATTTATTAAGATGGTAAAATTCTGTCTTTGTGACATTTTTTGTGTGTGGATTAAGATTCAGCTCAGAGTCAAAAAGAACTCTCAGGTTTCCCACATAATGAGAAGACTTTAAATGCTGTAATTTGGGTAAAATTGGGGTAAAATTACATTTACAAAAATGCATTTTTGAAAAACATTCTAAATCAAATTATTATTGCATGATTCCCCAGAATAATTATGATTTGATATTTTGTAAATATTGTGCAGCCCTGTCAAGTCGACACCTGGATGTCAGTGATGAGTAGATGGTTTAACATGAAATGTTAACATGATATGTTTAAAACTACATGATGTGTTTGAAGGTTCCTGTCCTACGTGTCGGCACTCACACACACGCCGACTGTCGCATGCATGGTGTCTGGGAGCCTGGCGGCCATCTTGGCTTTACTGGTAAGCCTGAGGGACCTGATTGAGATGATGTCTATTGGTACTCTGCTGGCCTACACACTGGTCAGTGTGTGTGTGCTGCTGCTGCGCTACCAGCCCGATGAACAGATTGACACACACCAGTACAACTCAGGCGAAGATGTTGATGACCTGAAGTTTCAAGATGGAGAACCTGTTTCCTCAAAGGATGATCACAGCCTGTATGGAGACTCAGATCATGACGGGTCATCTTACCACACTGGTGGGGGTGAAGGAGACGGAGATGACTCTGATTTCCACACTGGCCGAGCCTCCCTGCTGAAAAGGCTTCTGGGAGGTCATTATTACACTATCCGCCTCAGGCTGGGGATGCCCGACTCTTCAGCACGACCTACTCCTGCTTCTGGGCGCATCGTGACCAGGTGTACACTCCTCCTCTTCATCAATTCCTTCCTACTCTGGTCCACTGTCATATTTGGTGTGGAGCAAGGTAGCGGGGCTGGCGCTGTATTCTCAGGTCTGATGGCCGTCCTGATGGCTGGATCCATAGTGAAGCTTTTGATTCTGATCATCCAGCAACCAGAGAGCACCCGCAGGCTGCCCTTCATGGTGCCATGTGTACCCTTCATTCCTGCTGCCGCCATATTGGTCAACAGCTACCTCATGCTCAAACTGTCCCCGCTGACCTGGGCCAGGTTCATCGTCTGGTGTCTCATAGGTGGGTAGAAGTTTTCATCATGAATTAGAAGTAAACCGTAGATGAACGAAAGGATGGAGAAGAGGGTGGATGAATGGTTACATGGATCAATAATGAATAGTGGGTTCTAACTGCCAATATTTATGTAATTCTCAAAACTTTTGGCCATTACATCAACTTATAAAAATATGACCATCAAGTCACTGCAATGGCCTCAAACTAATGCCTGAATCAGATCACATTTGGATAAATATAATTACTTGGAATATTTGTCAGAGATAGTATTTTATTCAATTTTATTCTACCATGTATCCCTTGTTAAGGTACATGTATGCAGGTCGGTGAGCAACTGGTAATCCTGGACAAAAAAGTTATGCAACAACAATTTCAGTTGCTCATTAAAGCTCTGTGAAATCCAAAAGTAAAACCATTTCATTAAGTTTTTTACTTTCACTTTAAAACAAAGTCATTTTTATAAGAGATTGTCTTTACTTTCCTGTCTGTTTTCAGGTCTTCTGATCTATGGTTGCTATGGAATATGGCACAGCACGTTGGAGCTGAATGCCCGTGAGCAGCAGGCACATGCTAGCACCTACCAGCGCTATGATGACCACCTGGATGAAACCTTCTCCTCTGAAATGTATCCCCAAGAACAGGATGAGAGTCCTTACCAGGGCTGGTCTGCTCCAGATGAGGGGGGGTACCACAACCAGCAGCAGAACCAAGCTGAGGACCAAGAGGACCAGCAGGGCCACTATGAGGATGGTGGAGAGCAGTATGGGTACCAGTCTGGTGCAGCAGACCAACACGCAGTCAGCAAGTCCAGAGGAAGGACCAATTATGGATTTGATGATGAAGACAATTGAATTTACAAAGTTTCCTATAATCTCCAAATCTGAGAATGGGAGAAAACCAAAATTTGTGAAATTGGATGTAATTTTTACTTCCAAACCTGGGATTCTGACTGACTAACCATACATCAGAACATTTCATATTAGTTTAACCAATTTTACCCAATGAATGTATTTTTGTTTTTGTGTGTGTTTGTAACGTTTCTGAATGAAGTTCAACAGCTGCTGGAGTTTCAGTAAATTTTAGTTCAACAAGATGCCACTAACAACAAAACAACACAAAATTAATGCTGGCCAAGCTACAGGGATTTAACAATTTTTGATCCTCAGTTATCAAATTTGTGCACAAAATGATGTACAAATAACGTACACAAAAAACACAACAGACAGTGCATGGGATTTCTTAAGAGAAGAGTATCTGTCCTTTATACTGTAGGTGTGTGCCAGGCATGAGTTTGAGAAATACCATGGCTGAAATCAAGCGTAATCTCAATGGACATACCCATTTGTATTCAGATCCATGCTCAGTCACACCCTTGACTTACAACAGAGAGGCACAGATGACTGCAAATAGATTTTTTCTCCCAAAAGCTGTTACATTATTATGAGTTGATCACTTTTGGCAGCATTCCAAAATCACTCCAAAAAGTGACTTACTTCCAATTAGTGACTAACTTGTAAACATGTTTTGATTTATTTGTTTTTCAACCCACCAACTTGCATAGAAATGCATTTACAGTAAAAAAAAAAAGAAAAAAAAAAGTGTATTCAATTTAAAAAAAAAAATCAAGTAAGTTGAAAAAAAATTCTGTTGAAAAAGAGATGTGTTGTGGTTAAAAAAATATGATGGTTCGATGTGTAAAAGGAGGATTGCTGAGCATCAGATGGACATGAAAATATGATCAGATGGCATTGAATAAACTAAACAATCTGAAATGACATCAAGTTATTTATGTTCAGTAAAGGGTACAGCAATTCCATTTCGGCAGGTAAAAACAGCATCTCTTCATACACTTGCAGGTAAAAATTGAATATGCTTTGATTTTATTATATTCACATTTGTATGCAGGTTTTAGAGTGTGACAGTGATGAGTGGACAGGGAGTATACCAATCCGGTTATTTTTGTTTCTCTTTGTTGAATCAAAAAGGTTTGCAATAAAAATGTGTTCCAGAAATTTTTAAAGATTCATTGTTTGACCACTTCTGCTTCCGTTGTTTTAAAGGCTTTAAAGCATTTGGTGATTTTAGTCTCCAAAAAAAATAAAAAGAAACTTGACTAAAAAAAGTCGGAGTTTATCAGGTAGCCATTTTCAAAAAGAAAAGACAGAGGTTAACTTTAACGTGAAAATGTTTCTTTACATTCAATTTCTCACTTTTATTTGTTTGGCATTAAGATGAATGACTTAAATCAAAAATCTAAAGTCTCTTAAGAAATATAAAATGTACATTAGCTTAGCTTTTTCTTTTAGCTATAGTTTCTGGGTGAATCAGCTGTTCAGGGTGTGGAGTTGTCATTTTGCCACTCTAGGTTTTCAGCATAGACGATGTGTTGGCTTAGACATTGCAACAGATATGTTTTGCTATGCTAGTCCATGTCAAAAAATATCTAACAAATGTTTGTGCTTCCTGTTAACAAGCAGACAATGTTGACAAGGAAGTCAGCGATGTTACATGACTGCAAACATGTTAGAAAACAACGTGTGAGCAATGGTAGACTGAATACCATCACAACCTTCTCTGCTAGTCTAGAAAAATATCACAAACTGTTCTTCATTATATTTTGGCCATTACTATTTTTAAAATATTTTCAGGTACTCTGTTCTTTTTCTATGTGGCTTTTCCAATGGCTTTAAATGTTTTTGCTTTAAAACATTTTGGCCACTATTTGTCGCTGGGTAGTCTAAAATTATCAAAACTTTTGTAAATGCCTTCAGAATCCATTCTGCTGTGTTTCTACTATAAAGTAAGACACAATGAAACTTTTGATGGTTTTAGAGCACAAACACACACAATAAACACTAGATTAAAACTTTTGCAACAAAAAATGGTTAACGAGGACATACCATGACCCCTGAGAAACTGAACAAATGGTCCCCTGCCATTCCAGATACTTGTGTAAAATGTACACAACGAACCATGATCGAACCATGAACGAACCATACACAATGATCCATTGTGTATGGGAATGCCCTAAAATTCAAGATTTTTGGAAAAGCATAGTCTGTATATAATGTGAAATAACTGGCGTTCAGATACCTTGTAAAGCTGAGCTGTGTGTTTTAGAAAATTATCACGAAACTTTAAAGTCTCATTTGGTATGAAAACTCTCATCACCTTTGGACTACTGCAGGGCAGGAGGATGGTTGCTTTGTCCTGGTGAAAGACTGACATTTTTACTGTACAATCTTGGCTGAGAGAAATGTCTTTAAGCGTTACGTTGGAAAAGCTAACTTACATTTTGAGGAGTGAAGCACAATATTTTGAAGAAGTCTGGGCACGCCTAGTGAGATTCCTCAGACAAAAACAACCTTAAGAGTGTGACATGTTGACATTTGTTATGTAACGTAGTTTTTTTGTTTTTGTTTTTTTTATTTTATCATTTATTTTGTTTGTTTTTTGTTTTGGTTAAACGAAGAAAATTATGGCTGCTGTAAAATCTTTTTTTTTTGTTATTGCTGTTAAAAGCTAATAAAAACAATGGTGAAAAAAAAAAAGTTGATGTGTCTTTAATAACGGTATTGTGTTTCACGTTTTTACTACTGAACTGTTTTTGAATAAAATCTTTTACTGTAGATGCCCTCCGCCATCCACCGCCATCCTCTACTGTCCCATATTGCTTCAGTAGAAGATGATTTTGTAACAATAAAATAGTGTAGAGCTGATTGATGCAGATGGAGCACCACTGACGGTCTAGGAGTGAAATGTACAGTGCATGGATTTCTTTTTTGACTTTCCGTCAGGTCATGATTCCAGCTGCATCCTGTAGGTCTCATGCTTCTGCACTCTGAGTGCCAGTGAGGGCAAAATATCAGTTTAGTTTTTAAGCTCTTTTTTCTGAATATGTGTCATTATGCTTTTTATTGTATGATTGCGTGTGTGGGACAAGGAGTGGTACATTGCATAAAATTTGCACGTTTGCGGTGGGGTTTTTTCTTTTTTTTTTTCCAAACTTTTTGCTTGCTGCTTGCTTAGAGAAGGGCACATCCCACCAATGTGGGACACCTGTTCCTGATTACAGAAGATATGAATGTGAGTTGAATGCTCGATTAAGAACCAGAGCACAGAGCTTTTTGCAGAGCTGCAGTTTTCAAACGGCTGGTTTGAATAAAGCAGTTGGTCGTGATCGAGAGCTGTTCTGTACTTGAGAAGGAAACTGAAGAAACCTGATGTGAGTTGGTTTTTTGGGAGGTAAGGATGGCATGCGGTTGGTAGGGTGACGGCAGCACATGGTATTCTTCCATTTTGTCTACATTCCTGAGAGACTTTATGGTATTACAAATTGGAACCGACCAATCATATGCTTCGTTTTGATCAGTGTAATTTTAGAAGAAAGCCAGTTTTTCCATCGTTATGAGCTTTACTTCCACGGACCACTGTGGGGGAAAGGCAGTTTCTCAGTGTGCCGGAAATGCAAACAGAAGCAAAGCGGGCACAAGTACACTGTCAAGATCACTGTGAGAAAACAGCTGGTTAGGTGTGAGGGTGGTGGTCAGGTTGTTAGAGCAGGTTGGGCGTTTGAATCCATCTGATTGCCCCGGATCCCGCAGGACACTCTGCCCACTAAAAAACCCATAACAAAAGACTCAACTGCCATTCTGCCCTTCAATACAGTATGAATGCCAACCCTCTCCTGGGTTGTAGTAATTAATATTATACCAAGGAAGAATAAGAAAAAGGATCAGTGACACACGCACCAGGAGCGATCGGACCGCTGGGACTGTCAGTTCTGCTGTGCGATCAACATACAGTGGAGGGACCACGCTACCCGTTGCACAAGTAGGCTAAGCTAAATAGCTGGCTGGTTGGAGAAGAAGGCTGGTGGCAGTCTACACTGTGGAGTGTTCCAAGGTGGTGTTTGTTTTTCCACGCAGGGGTCACAGCGTATCAGAGGTGACAACATCTAGTTCTGGCAGATGTTTTTGTTTACTGGATCTGGTGCATGTGACCTGAGGGGTTCCCCATCAACAATTAGAGGAACCAGTACTGGTGACTAAGTCTGGCTGAGGAGGGATGACTCTCTTTTCTAGAATCTTGTGATCTTTCGTATTTCAAGCTGTTTCTTATCATTTATTGAATTGAATTGAAAATACTTTATTTATCCCCAAAGAAAAATTTGAGTGATGCAGTGCTACAATCATACAATGTCATACAGCAACATAATTTTTTTATGTGTTGGGAGTGAAAGTTTAAAAGTTTGAAAGTGAAAGGTTGAGTATTTTGATGGAGGACGGCAGAAATGATTTTCTGTACCGTTCCTTTGAGCAGCGGGGTTGCAGGAGTCTGTTACTGAAGCTGCTCTTCAGATGGTCCACAGATTCATTGAGAGGATAGGAGAGGTTTAGCATGATTAAATCATGTTATACGTTTTGATACAGTTTATTATAAAGCATCTTGTTTATTATTTGTGAATAAAAGTATTTGTATGAGCCAAGAGTCTGGTTCTTTTTTGTTGACATCACACACACACCAAGTTTCTCATCAGCTTAACAATAACCTAAGTTTTTTTGCCATACCACTCGTTTACATGTGTGTACGTGGCCATTATCTAAACAAGCACTCAGTAAAACTTCCAATGGCCAAAAAAAATGTATTTTTCAGATAAAAAAAATTTCTATAGCTTTATTTTCAAACAGAAAAATGAGTGTAATTTAACAGATAAACGAGATACATTTATAAAGTAAGTAAAATGAGGTTATCAAAAAGTTTCACTTAAGTTTTAATGATTAAAAAGATCGTTACATCAGCTTATTTAAAAATGAAGGAAAAGAAAGATGGCTGTATAAGAGACCATTCACACACGTTCACTCTTGGCGTGGTTAGCAGGGGGGTCCAGTGGCATGGCCGTTCCACCCTGTCTGGAGTAGTAGAAGCTGTTGTCCCGGGACGAGGAGGGCAGGTAGGTGACATTCCAAAACATGATGACGATACCACCCAGCAGGCAGAGACCACTCCCCACCCAGCCAGCGTACAGAGAAAAACCAAAGGACATCAGATGTTCCTCATTGTGAGCTCTGATGGGGAACCAGATAGTGGACACGATGCCGCACACAGCTGGATGTAGTAGACAGAAGTGGGAGAAAGAAACATAACATTTAATTATGAGCTGTTTTGTATTTGGTTTGATGTCTTGGAGGATGCAGACAGGAAGTACCTCCATCCTAAAAGAAGCAGAACGATCTGACACGTGTGTCTAAGCAAATCAAGAAACTCGTCCCTCCCCCTGATAGACTCATTTTTTTAACCCTTAGCGTTGTTAACCTCAGTTTACCTCAGACCTTTGGTAACTACAACAGAGGAAAGCTGATAAGTTGTGGAAGAAAGTTGTTGAAGCTAGACTAAGAGAAGAAGTGAGCAGTGGGACGGTTTCATGCTGTACCACAGACTGTACCACAGATTTAATATCTGCTTTGAGGATGTTGATAGAGAAGTACAGGGAAGGTCAGAGGGAGCACTCTTCTTTCTGTTACTCTCAGAGAGGAGGTACAGGTTCATTCAGATAAAGGATAAACAGATTGATAACGGTCTTTGTCTACAGGCTACTGAACAGTGCACTCCTCCCACAAACCAAAAAAAGGAAAACAAATCTGTAAATTTTATTTTACAGAACTGTTCAATCTTCTTTTGGTATCCTCACATTTTTCAGAATATGTTCCCCAAAATCCAGATAGTCTCAAAGCATTTAGTGGATTCATCACACTGACAGATGTTTAAAAAGTTCCTCCCCACTTCTTGTATCATGTGCAGACATTTTGGTGGGTAGTTCCACAGTGAAAACAAAATCAAAGCACAGTTTTTTGGATTAGCTGGCTGCGTGTTCGTTAAAGTCTGAGTTTAAATGAATAAATAAAAAACACAAGTGAGGCATGTTGAATTAAATTTCAATTACTAGTTTCTATGTTGATTCTGATCCAATCGTTTCTTGTAAAACTCCATCTTCAGTACCCTGTAGCTTTTGTTTTTAACATTTGTGAGTTACAACTCATTGGGACTCCAGAGTGCACCTGATTTAAGAGAAAAAAAGTTCAAGGGCACTTTAATAATTCTGAGGGACTTGCGGAATGCCAAAGGGCACTTGGTATGTGCATGCCATCTTCCAAAAACGGGACTTTTTTTTTTTTTTACTCACTCCATTCATCCCTCATCAGGGAAATTTGTGTACTGCATTCCTACACCACAGCAGGCTGCCACAACAACGCCAATGGTGGGAGAAACAGGGGGTTAGATGTCTTCTCAAAGGACCCCAGACATGCACTCAGTGGGATGTCACCTGCAAATGTCCAGTTGACTTCCAGTCCACGGGCGAATGCGCTAACCACTGAGCCACTGTCTCTCCCCATTTTAATGGTCCACATAGGTCAGGTGTGTTCTTGATATGGGAATGACTTTCAAAAAGTTTAGACTAATTTCTCTTCAATAAATTTTTCTTAATACATTTTGTAAAAGACCTTAAAACTCAGGAAAAATGTGGAAACTTTATGCTGGAATTTTCCTCACCCATGATGAGGATGAAGGTGCTTCCTGTCCGCGCGCGGCACTTCTTGATGGCCACAGTGTCGTTTGGCAGACGGACACACGGCATGGACATGAGGACCAACAGCATGGCAGGCAGGCCCAGCAGGCATGCGCAGATCATCAGAGCACGCGAGGTTTGGATGTAGGCTGAGAAAAGGACGCATGTGTTTAGAATCATAAATACCCAGGGTGCAGATGGGGTCCTCAAACTTCAAAATAAACTAGAATATAGTTTAATTAAATACTTTTTCTGCTTGTGATTGTTTAAATTAATTATTGGACAAAATGTAATAATCAATGACATTTTGAGGCAAAATAAATGTGAACCAAGCTTTTTAAAAATGGGAAAATCACTAAAATAATAAGTTTAAGAAACATAAATGAGGTTTAATACATTATATATATATACTGTAAATATATATATATATATACAATCCAAATTAAGTACTTTGACCACTTAACCCAATTCTAACATACTGGTTGTGTTTTACGCACAATAATAACAAAAAAGGTAAAAACTCTGATAGATTTTAGCTGGTGTCTGATCCACCTCACCTGGCAGGGAGAACATCTGGTTCAGAGACACGCAGTGATAAAGTGTAGAAGAAATGACGCACTCAGCCCAGAGGCCTTTGGAACCCAGGTCATCTATGCGCACACAAGTTGCCGCAGAGTGGTCACAGGTTCTGACCCAGTCATTAGTTGCTGTGGCAACCACGAGGCCGACCCATCCCGCGCAGGTCGCACCACTGCCTGTGAACTGCCTGCAAATTTGCGCCATTTCGGAGAACTGCCGTGCGTCTTTACGCGTGCCAAAAAAGAGAAAAAGTTAGATGAAAAAAAATAGAATCTCAAGGAAAAAAAATTCCACTTCACACCTTTTCTTTTTGGAAATAAAATCAAAACGTTTAAAGTTGATTTTTGTAGTGTGAGCTTTTTAACCCACAAAATATCCAGAAAAAAAACTTTTTAAACAAATGATCACATTTACAAAATTAATTAGAATTCCTAATTACAAAAAATAGTAAAAAGTATAGAGAAAAACTAATTTTTGATATTTTTTAAGAAGAATATTAATGTTCTAAATCAAAGCTTTAAAAAGTCCCGATCCCTGTCAGTGCGCCTTGAGGCTCCACAGCAGAAAAATACCCAGAGTAAGATTTATCATGGGAGTGATGGAATCCACACCACCAGGTTTAGAGCCAATCACAGCACGTCTGGGACCCTAACATAAACCAGATGCAGGGGAGACATCTTCAGAGAAGAAAAACAGGGATTTATCAGACAGATAGAAGCTGATGAGAGGCATTTGGAGGAAATATGTGGAAACCTCAGGAAGGACCTCAGAGACATGAATGCAAATAAAAATAAAAGTCATATGTCTCTATCAGAGGTTGGACACTCAAAACCCAAAATAACTATTTGGACTCTGTTTCAATGGGAAGAAAATACCAGAAGCCATCATGCTTTACCATATCTAAAAGAAAGATAACACTGTACCCGAGGCCTATTTAAGGAACAACATATTCCCACATGTGATGATCTCTGAAAGTACTGGATATCACAGAAATACAGAATCCTAATCCATGGGAACTGGTTCAAAATTATCTTTATGTACCGATATCCTATCCATGTCAGAAAATATTTTAAAAGGCTTTAATTTGGATAAAATGCTTATTACCTAATAAAATATGTAAAATCCCAGCTGTGGGTGGTGACCGAAAGCATGAGATCACGGATACAAGCGGCCGAAATGAGCTTCCTCCAGAGGGTTGCAGGGCTCTCACTCACAGATCAAGTGTGGAGTTCTGGCTCACCAGAGGAGCTCATAGTTTAGCCAGATGGGTCTCTGGTCGGGTTGCCTCCCGAGCGCCTCGCTGGTGAGGTGGTTTGGGCACGTCCCACCGGGAGGAGACCCCAAACCTGGCATGCAGCCTAGTTAGACTAGGCCAGCTGTGAGACTGGGCTAGTCTCACAGCTGGCCAGGGAACGACTTGGGATCCTTTCAGGTGAGCTGGAGGATTCAGCTGGGTTGAGAGAAGCCTGGTTTCTCCGTCTGAGGCTATTGCCCCCGTGACCCAGCCTCAGGTAAGCGGAAGATGATGGAATGGAAATATAAAATGGTGTGTTCATTTTTTAAAATGTTCAAAGTAGAATATTTACTATTTATGTCTCACAAATAGGTAGTGCAGTGGTTAGCACGGTGGTCTCACAGTAGGAAGGTTAGGTGTTCGACCCCAGTTGGAAGGTGGGGCTGCGTTTGTCTGTCTACACCTAGACTTTTGGCCTGTTCGGGTTGGACCCACCACTCCCCTGTAATCAGCCAAGATAGGCTCCAGCATCCCCCTTGACCCTGTCAAGCACAAGAGGTTCAGAAGAAGAATGAATCAATAAAAAAAAAGAAAATATAGTTTGGGGTTCCTAAATCATGATTTGCGCGCTGGTTTGCAATGGTTACATTTTTCCACTAGATGTCAGTATTTTTCCGAGGCCTCAGACATTTTGAACCATTTGAACCAATATTGTTAATGAGGTGTCGATACTTCAAAAGGCTTCGTTTTCCCTTCTGTACCCCTTGGCATAAAACTGGTAGGCCTCATACTGTAGCTGATTGTTTTTAAATAACTTATCCTCCAGTAAACTCTCAACTAGAAAAAAGCGGTGTTCATAATTGATCTGATGGTTTCTTCAGATGTGTCTGATGTTTAGCAACTTTAACAGAAAACTCCTACTCCATCGACAGCCGGATCGGTGCAGCGTCAGCAATAACTAGGACAGTGCATCAGTCCGTCGTGGTAAGGAAAGAGTGGAGCCGAAAAGCAAAACTCTCGATTTACAAGTCGATCTATGTTCCCACCCTCACCTATGGTCACCAGCTGTGGGTGGTGATCCAAAGAATGAGATCACGGATACAGGCGGCCGAAATGAGCTTCCTCCGCAGGGTGGCTGGGCTCTCACTCACAGATCGGGTGAGGAGCCAGATGGGGTGGTTCGGGCATCTGGTGAGGATGTCCCCCAAGCGTTCTGCTGTTGAGGTGTTTCGGGCAGGTCCCACCGGGAGGAGACCGAGTGGGAGACCCTGGACCCTCCAGAGAGACTATTTCTCACAGCTGACTGGGCAACGACTCGGGATTCTTCCAGGTGAGCTGGAAAATGCAGCTGGGGTGAGAGAACCGTGGGCTACCCGTCTGACGCTGTTGCCCCCGCGACCCGGCCCCAGATGAGCGGAAGACGACAGAAAGGAACGGGACAGAAAACTCAGTGCTGCCTCATAAAGATTTAAGTAGAGTGAGGGAACTCTTTAAAAACGGTGTAACGGAGTAACAAAGAATGAGCATTAAAACTACCAAACTAAAGAGGAAATAGAAAACTGGGAACGTAGAGCTGTGCCATGTTTCTGAAAAACCTGAACATCTAAACCATTTGAATTCATTTACAAGTAAATTAGTGTGAAGTTAGAGCCCCCAATGATGGAAAAAACTTTTATAAAATGTCAACATTTATGTAGAAATGTGGAGAGTAAAGTACAAACGTCAAAATGTTTTTTGTTTTTTTTTTTTCAAAATGGCGCAGGCGAGGACGGCTGCTTCTTGCAACAGCTCTTATGTCTTAATGTTGTGAATAAAGTCAGCAAGAATAATGGGCTTGTTTTTTCTGACTCTGCTCAGAATGTGGAGGAGGTGTTAATCACACTTTTATGAATACAATATCTCCTAAACCAGGGTTTCTCAACTAGCGTTCCGTGGCACAGTAATGTGCTGTGAGAGATCGTCGGATGTGACGTAAAAATAATCTTATTTCATCTAAGATGTCGATTGTGATCTACCAATATTTCCCGACAATTGTTCTGGTCAGTTTAATGGTGTTTGTTTTAAGAAAAATCCATTAAAACGTATTTATTAATCTTTCGCAGTATGATATTTCTTTTTTTTTTTCACAGGCAGCCACTGAGTTCACATCTATGGTCCTTGGAGAAGACCTAGCCCCCCGTTTCTCCCACCATTAGCGCCGTTGTGGCAGCCTGCTACGGAGTAATGCAGCACACAATTTTCCCCAGAGAGGGATCAATAAAGTATACATTGTTATTATTATACGTTGTTTACTGTAACCATAGCAACCCACTCTACCATATTTGCTGTTGGTGTGCCTCCAGATTTTTTTAGATTGAATAAATGTTCCTCTACTTATAAAAGGTTAAAATGCTGTCCCAAACTACTGAAAAGATATTTTAATGAAACTGGCCATAGTTCCTCAGCACCAACTATAGATGAACTGATTAGGTTTTCAGGATCATGGGATAGAAAGGCAAAGTCACAAAGGTGGAGGTCCCAAATACTTGTCAACGTCGTATATCCCAAACCAGTGAAAACATGAAGCATGACATAGAGCAGGTGGAGGAGAATAGTTTGACGACTTGGTGTCGATTTTTTAAAAATTTTATATTCAATAGAAACAACAACCCACTTTAATTCAACACTGTAGTCTGGTCTAGCAGTCCTTCTGGAGAGACGCAGACTTTCTCATTCATTCATCTTCTGAACCATCCATCCCTATAGAACAGGGTTACAAATCAAGCCAGAGCCTATCCCGGCTGATTCAACACGAGAGGCAGGGTACACCCCAAACAGGTCACCAGTTTGTTGCTCCAAACGCACAACCATTCACACACACTCATTCCCAGGGGGCAATTTTTTAGCGGCCAATCACCCTAACACCCATGTTTTTGGAGAGCGGGAGGAAACCAGAGTACCTGGAGGAAACCCACACATACACAAGAAAGGACAGTAACTCCACACAGAAAGGACAGTATTTCAAGCCTGGCCTTCCCCAACCTTCTTGCTGTGAGGATGCAGACTTTATTTTCTAATTTTTCCCATTTGAATGTTTTAGAATAGTTTTGTTTGTTCATCGGGTGGTCTTCATAAGACATGATCTTAAAATTTATTTAAAACTTTGTAAAACATTTAAATCAAAATGACACTTCTTTGTTTCATTATTCATTTATTAAATAATTTCAAGCATGATACCATAAAAATGTGACGATTAAAGACACCAGTCTCTACCCTGATAGTGACTTTTCTTTTTTCAAATCCACAGACATGTTTTTGTCCAGAATATATTGATATAAAACATTAAACTTTCATTAATCACTTACAAAGTCTACGTATTATTGTCGTTATTCTTTAACACACACGGGTTATGTTCGCTACGGGATAGATTTGTCATTGACGTCACGCTTCTAAAAAAAAAAACTAAATAGGACAAATTTTATATATTAAATGTTCAAAATCCTTCATGAAATAGCTTGAAATTTACACTCTCAGGTGGCATGTAAAATATACACAAAGATAGAAAAGAAGCCCCTCCTCCACCGTCCTGCTACAGTCAGACAACCTAAAACAGAGATTTTCTTGTGCCTCTGCACACTTCTGTTCACATTCACTAAGGCCACTCCTCAATTAGTAATCTCACAAACAATAATTTATCATGGATTTCCTCTTTTTGTGACTTTCTTCTGTCATTCTTGGGACCAGTTTTTTTTCCTCTGGATCCACTTGAAGCCGTTTCTCCATCTTTTTATTGCCTTGATTCTTCTAAAACCAAGTTGCTCCCTCACTGGTTTTTCAGTGAATTGATTTGGGCACAAATCTTAAGTGCAGGTCCTAGTTTGATGTTCATGCTGGTCATCAGATGGTCCTCGGTGAGCAGCAGCAGAGCCTGGCCGTCGATCTCCTGCACGCGGAATGCCTCGGCAACGTCGCTACAGCCTGACAGAAAACACACAACCATTAGCAGTTTTCTTTTTACACAAAACAAAAAAAGTCTTTAAGTTTCTAAGTGTTTTTTCATTGAATTTAATAAAAAAACTTGAGTGAAAAAAAAAACTTTGATGAGATAAAGTTCTTATGTCCAATAATAATCTGGATTTGAACAAACGTTTCTATACCAAATAAACAAACCCATTTTTGCTCCCAGGGTTTCTCAGAGTGATGAAACTCCGTACCATCTTTCTTCTTGCTCTGTTCACCAGATGCTTGGTGGGTTTCATTTGTTAACGTTCATAATTTATAGTTTGAGGAATGCTTGTTACCTCAGCTTGTGGTTGATTTCTGCTTATTGTGTAACATGTAATTGGTTAAATGGAGCCAGGGCCTACCACTCCCCCCACTTACTACAGTCAGAGGCCCCACCCTTATCAGTCATCTGCTGACAGGATCCACTGGCCTCATTTCTAAAGATTTGCAGTGATTTGAAGCAGAGCGTGAACGATGCTTATCTTCTGCACCTTGTTTACATCATGTGAAGTCAGGATTTATAAAAATCTTCAGACTTTGGGATTAAACACAACCCTTTACACAATCTAAGTTTTACAGATCACATCTGCAAGATCTCTCAGACATAAAGCAACTTGATCTCCATCCTGCCCCAACCACACCTCTAAAACTCCAAATATGGTTCATGCAAATGACCTGACAAATGCAACAGTCTTTAATCATCTTGGAGGAGGCGATGGCTCAGTGGTTAGAGCGTTCGCCCATGGACCGGAAGTCAACCGGAAGTTCGCGGGTTTGCATAAAACTGAGTGCATGTCTAGGGTCCTTGAAGAAGACACCTAACCCCTTGTTTCTCCCACCATTGGCACCGTCGTGGGCAGCCTGCTGTGGTGTAGGAGTGCAGCACACAAATGACCCCGTTGAGGGGTGAATAGAGTGAGTAAAAATAAATAAAATGAACTCTGCGAGTGGCACAAGTGACACTTTTTCTCACAAGACTGTCGTACATAATTTGTTTACGGTGGCTCCTGACTTTCTTTAGAGTTACGTTAAATTTCATCCACTATTATACATCGCTCAATTTGTGTGGAAGTTGTGCACAGCTGTATCAAAGCAAGTTCCTAGTCTCTGATATTCTCATTGACATGGCAATAAAAGCATTCTGATTCTGATTCTGATGACGTGGCGAGTACATCGACCCGTCATAAATGAGACAGAGACTGCTGATCCAGAAGTGGCAGAGCTCCACCAGTGTGTTTTGGGGTGTGTGGGATGTTGTACCCACCTGGCAGCGTGTGGATGAAGGCGGTCACCTCCTCCACGCTCCACTGGGAGGGTGTAGGTTTGAAGGTGGAGGTGGGTGTTGGAGGTGTGGAGGTGGTGACCGCGGGTGCAGACGCTCTCCTTGCTCTATGCGTGACCCTGTGCTCCATCTTAGCTGCCATGGCAACCACACGCTCCTCCTCCTCTGCATCATCGTCATCCTCCTCCACCCCTACCTCCACGTCTTCATCTTCCTCCTCGTCCAACTCCATCGCTGACGGCGTCTTCTCCTTCTCACGCCGGCTGGCGCTCCACAGGTCGCGGGGCTGTACAGGATCAACACACTCAGATTTACACATTTACAGAGTCATATACTGTACCTCCATGAAGCTGGACACTAAAAAAAATCAAGAACAAAAAATATGTCAATTGTTTGTGCTCTTTTGTGCAGTACAATTTTTTTTGTTTGTGCTATTTTAGTTTTTTGTTTCAAGAAATATGATTTAGACAATGGCATCATCAAAGATGGCGACGCCCGGAAATAAATGAAGGTCTGAATGACGTCCAAATTGTATTTCTTTTAAAAAAAAAAAAAACTAAAATAACACAAAGATTTTTACAGCACATAACAGCACGAACGTAGCACAAACAATTGACACCATTTTTAAGAATTTTCTTGTATTGTTAAACAAAATGAGGGGCTAGGTGACCACAGATTGACCTATAAAAGAATCGTAAATATCTAAAAAAAAAACAAAAAACACTAAAATAGCACAAACAAAAATTTTTACAGCACAAATGCAGCACAAACGATTGACATATTTTTTGTTTATATATATATATATATATATATTTTAAGAGGCACCAGCTTCACGGAGGTGAGGCATATACATGCTGACTTATAGACACGAGTATACACAAAGGCTTAAAGGCGTATATCCATACAAACATTATTTGCTAAATCAAAGGCAGCCAAACGGGACCATATGTGACCCATCGGGTTTTTAACCAGGCTGAACACACTTAATAAATAGGTTTAGATTTTTTTCCCTGAAATGTTGGAGCTCACCACTAGATGGCACATGGCCAAAAAGTTGTTTTAATAGTGCAGTGCTAGTCAATTATTTTCTGTTACAACCCCCTCTCGTTTCTTTACTGTATTTATCACCTGCTTGGTGTGAGAAAACCAAACGGCAATCAAAGTTTGACTTAACCTCTTAACACCCACCTATTTTCGGGCTGTGCACAATAGTTGGACATACCCAAATGCCATTGCTTATTACAGCAGCATCTTTCAAGTCACATGCTTGTACTATACATCAAAATAAAGCTCAGACCTTCTAGTTTCTGTAGATATGTACATGGAGAGTGTCAGAATTTCAGAGCCTATCCTACAGTAGTTCAAACATAAAAAAAATTGTAGAATTTTAGCCTCGCCTAATTTTTTTCATTTTCCAATGTCCCTAGCCAAGACATACTTCTTAGTAGGCATAATTCCTTCCATTTGTATGACAAAAATCTTGTTGACAACAACTGTGTAAAGTTTCAGATCTCGAGGTACAAGTGTTTTTGACCTATTGACCTTTTACTATAAAAAGTGTCCATTCGGCACAAGCTGTCCAAATCTGTGCCAAAATGTGCCAAAGTGAATTTTTGCCATTCTATCACTTTTTTAGTCATAAAAAATGCATATTAGTGTTTCTGTGACTTTGAATGCCCCCCACAGATAATTTTTTTTCATAATTTTTTAAATGTATATTTTAATATTTTTTACTGTAATTATAAATTTTTCCATAAAAATCATGCACAAGAAATGAAATATACAACTGGATAAATGATATGTTTTATTTAGATAAAACTAAGACCTCAGATGTTAAAAAAAAGAATCTTCAATAACAAAAAAATAGATATACATAAAAAAAAATCTTTCTTTTGTGCAACTAAATGATATTGAGAATTGTAGTAAAATTATTACCGTCGTCTCCCTGCAGTAGCAGACAGATGTTTGGGAACACTCTGACAAAGTTCTCTAATCAGTTGGATTCAGAACTCCAACTGTGTCAAAGTGGTTCTAGGAAACCCAACGTGGTTGGTTCTGATAGTACCACAGTGAAGCAAAGAGGTGATATCCAGTTCCTAGGTTTTGAATATCCATTAGAGACATTACAGAGTCATAACTCAATCCTTTCCCAGTGTCAGAAGCCTTGCCTTCGTACACAAAAAAGTTTCACGTATATCCTGTGGCAGAGTCAGCAAGCACAAAAGGTTTATAGCCCCACTTAGTTGGTTTGTTTTTTTTATATTGTTTTAGGGCTGCTCTCTTTACACCCACCTATCTTTGAGCTGTGCACAATAATTGGACATACCCAAATGCCATTGCTTATTACAGCAACATCTTTCAAGTTACATGCTTGTACTATACATCAAAATAAAACTTAGACCTTCTAGTTTCTGTAGATATGTACATGGAAAGTGTCAGAATTTCAGAACCTATCCTACAGTAGTTCAAACATAAAAAAAATTGTAAAAAAACTCGTCTAATGTTGTTCATTTTCCAATGTCCCTAGCCAAGACATACTTCTTAGTAGGCATAATTCCTTCCATATGTATGATAATAATCTTATTGACAACAACTGTGTAAAGTTTCAGATCTCTAGGTACAAAAGTTTTTGATTTATTGACCTTTTAGTATAAAAATGTCTAATCTGAACAAGCAACAAATTGAATTTTTGTAATTCTATCACTTTTTTAGTCATAAAAAAATGCATATTAGTGTTTCTGTGACTTTAAAAATTCTCCCAGATCATTTTTTTCCCTTTTATTTATTTATTTTTTTTTATTTAGATCATTTTGGCTGTAATTATAATTTTTTTTTTTCATAAAAATCATGCACAATAAAATTTTTTCGGATGAAAAATATGCTCCAAAACCCCAGAAATATAGTTTGCCAAAAGAAAAGTGGAAAATAAACTAAAAAAAAAAAAAAAATGTTTCAATCTTTGATCATCTCACCCAGCCTGTCTCCCCTCATGCAGCTGAAGCCCTGCGTCTTTTACGCACAAAGATGGCGTCCGTTTGTTATTGTAAATTCCCGTTACGCAGTTGAATAACAAACGATCCTATAGGTCCAGTTTTGAACCAATCCCCTCGTTTTGAAGGTGGAAGTATCAGCTTTCTTTATAGGCTAATCATATATTTGTAAGTGACGTTGTTAGCCCGCTAGAAGCTAACATGCTAGCAGTGCTATTAGCTGAAGGAGAAGCGCTTGCTTCATTCAAAGCCTTGAAAAAACAAACCGATGATTGGAAAATTTTGCGAACGGTCTCATTTTGTAGAAAACTTTGTGAAGAAAAGAAACATACCCAGGATGAACTTAAAAACCCAGCTTGGCAGTCACTATGGAGATTGGAACGCGACCGCTACGATTTCTCGCAGAAAAAAAAAACACGTTTTCTGGAGTTTTTCTCCAAACTGGTTAACTTTTGAGAAAATACAATTTTATATAGTTATTCTGTGGATTGTTACGGACAAAATGAGACCAATCACATGAAGATCGAACCCGTCTCAGCCCATTACGACTGGATCATAGGTGAGAAATGCGCTCTAAACAGTTTGATTTTGTTTGCGAATAGTTTGCTATTTCTTCTTGAAACTAGTGAAAACATAAGAATGGATGCTATGATCGTTTCTTGACAGTCTAAGCTTTAAAATGAGGTATAACTTAGTGGAGTTGAACAAAGACAAAGTGTCTTTATGAGTGAAAAAAAAAAACAAAAACCCACAAACGTCCCGTCCCCGGGTCGGTGGGAGTTAAGAGGTTAAACCATCCAGATTTTTAGCGTTCCTGTCCAAGCCTTGCCCTGCCCTGGAACAGACTGACACTTGATCCAAGTGTCCCTCTCGTCTGTACTTAGACGAGATAACCTCCGGTCTCCCCTGCAACCTTGACAGGGGACAAGTGATGAATGAAAAATGTCTGGGCCTTCTCACAGTCCTTCTTATTGGATTGAAAGGTTTATAGCTATTAAATACTTATTAAGGGCTTGATTGGAGCAGATGGAACACTGCTGAAATCCTAGGTGTGAAATACACCGTCCAGCCCTGCATTTTAGTACCATTTATGTTCCGTAAGTTGAAAAGTTTAGCCCAAAATAAATGTTTGGGCTAATTAATCAAGTGTAATTGAATGTAATTCATGACGTCTTTTAGTATTTTTACCAAACAATCTAAGGTGTGATTGAGATGGAGGTGTAGATGGGTGTTTTATTTACCAGGCGGAGCAGCAGAGGTTTCCCAGGCACTGATTCGGCCCGCTTTAGGACAGGCCGAGGCCGTTCTGATCGGCTCCCGGCGCTAAGAGCTCGCAGTCGCTTTGTTAGGCGCACGTTAAACCTGCATCATAAAACATGCAGAGATCATCCCTAGGTCTCCATGGCAACAACCCAAATCACATCCTACTTTGGCATAGACACACACAACACACATATAGTATACATGCACAGACACGTACACACTCTCACACAGATTTTTATATACGTATCTTTACACACACATACTACATAAACAGACAAACTCCTAGACATACACACACACTCTGCCCTACCCTCGTGCACAGGAAGTGGAGCAGAAGCGTTTGGATCGCATGAAATTGTGGGCGTGGCCTCTCTTGCCACAGAACTGGCAGTGCAGCACGGTGCGGTCGGACCCTGTGTGTGACAGGTACGGTCAGTGTGTGACACTTGGGCGGAGCAGAGTGGAGTCTTACTGTTGCCGGGGTCGTCTGTGTCTGCTCCTTCATCTGAATCTGTAGAGTGCTCCGCCCGTTTTACCGTGTCCTTCACCACTGCTCTCCCATTGGTCCCGTTTACTTCCTGTGGTTTGGCCACCTCCTCTGGGACCAGCAGGGATGAGCGACTCACCTGGTCAAAGAAATAAACACTGGTTTTTATTCTTATTTAAATTAAACTGGCTGTCAGTAAAGATGTTGTCCAAAAATTTTATCAATTTTCAAAAAGTAAATAAAAAATGTGAATATTAATTTTTTGATATTTAAAGGCATTTTGAGCATAAATGTTTAGAAAAAACTAAAGCATGGTTACTGGAAAAGGTTGGAGTCCCTCCTGAATGACGAAGCCCTCCACCAGGTGAGTCAAGACCTGTCGTCCCTCCGGCCACTCTTTCGGCTCCCAAGGGCTGCTCAGTGATTGGATGCAATTGTCAGACTCCTCCCCTGACTGTTCACCAGGCTCTGCCTCTGCTTCATCCATAGGCTGTGGATCCGCTCGGCCCGGTCTGTCCGTGTGGCGCTGCGACATGCTCAGGTCGGTGGGCTGAGGCGGGATCAGAGGAGGAGGGTTTTCTGTTGATGGGGTGATGAAAGGTGAGGAGGGGGGAGACTGGGACGAGAGGCTGGACAAGGCTGGGAGGAAAGAAGAAAGAAATCTTGTGAATATAGAGCCAACTGTCACATGGAGTAGGAGGGTGGAATGGGTTCGCTGGTGGAAAAAATAATCTATCAAATAAGGATTTGGCTGAAATACAAAAAAATTCTACCATATTTTTAGACTATAAGTCGCACCTGAGCATAAGTCACACCAGCCAAAAATGCACAAAAAGGAAAAACCAATATATAAGTCGCACTGGAGTATAAGTCTCACTTTTGGGGAAATTCATTTGATAAAATTCAACACCAAAAACAGACATGTTTCTTTGAAAGGCATTTAAAAAATAAATACAATGGAGAACAACAGGCGGTACGGTATACTAGCATCACATGGCGCATTAACAAACTGAGAACGTGCATTAGTCGATCCAGACAATGACTTCCAGGGAAGTTGCACGGCGCATTTTCCGGAATATCATGAAGCTGCGCTCTCCATCTTTTATCCACTGCTCTCACAAGTTACCTTAGACTGCCTTGAGTTAAACACTTTTAATTACGTTTTGAACAGTGGCGTGATGTGCGCTCCGTGCGCATGCTAGCCATCACAAGTAGAGCATTGCGCGTAATAAAGCAGTCATTCAGACGCCTCGCGTAGCACTTTGTAAGCCATGAATTCAGCATTTCTGGCCTCGTCCACAACTACTATCTCTGCAACACATTGTTTAAACACCCATGTATGAAATTGTTCATCTAACTGTAGCCACTTAGCTTTTAGCCCGCGATTAGCTTTTGTTTTCTTCATTCCAGTTAAAGTAACCTCCGCTTTACACCAGTCCTTTACAAGTTTCTCACTAACTAAAAACGATTTTTTTTTGCTGCTTGATTACCGTTTTTAGCTGCATATTGTACAATTTTTAGCTTGAAATTGGCAGAAAATGATTTTCTTTTTGGTCCCATTTTGTTCTTCCTCTTGTTAGTTTTATGTTACCGGCAACGTTGAAACTTGTGCGCCCTCCTGCGGTAAAGTGTGAAAATGACGTGCAGTAATATTGTGAAACTGACAAGTGAAATGTTGCAAAAAAGTGTTAATAATTCCCCATATAAGTCACACCCCTGACCAAACTCTGAAAAAAACTGCGACTTGTAGCCTGAAAAATACAGTAATTGCTTCACCCAAAATTTAAAAGACATTATGACATTATGATGGAAAAGAAAACCTGTCATAACAGTATGCTCATCTAGAATGTTTTCTGTATAAATGTTGTAATCTATCCCAACAGAATGTGGAGGGTTAGTAAGACCCTCCGCATTTCCCATTAATGACCCTTAATAACTGTTCATACATCCATTCATTCGTGCATCTGTTCGTGCTTTCTTGACACCTTTTTGAACGTGCCCTCTGCTACATCACAGAAGGGATTTCAATTAAACTGCCTACAGTTACTCAGTATCAACTATGAATGAGCTAATTAGTTTTTCAACTTCTTCACCATGACGTTCCGGTAATTTGTTCAGTTTCCAACGTACACTGTAGTGTGCTGTGTGCATGTGAACTTAAAACTCCCCAAACTGATAAACAGGTTGTGAATGTGATGTGATTAGGAAACAAAGAAACACGGAGTTCAGTGAAAGTTGAGAGTAGTGCACCCTGATTTGATTAAATTTGGAACAAAATTTGGAGAAGATTCAGAATAAAACTTTGGAAAGTTCTTCTTTCACTTTCTTAATCTCTTCTACTGTACTTGTAACCTCACTTTTCTATTTGGGGTATAAGACCAGAGTACATACATTATCTTCTAGAAGCTAACCTTCATTTCTCTTCTCCTCAGGACATCATGGGTCCGTGTCGCATTTTTAATTAACATTTCCATACCTGTCGAGGCATTTTTCTTGCCTGCCTTATTAAAGAGTCTTTCACACATTGCTGAGTACTTAAAAACTGTATTCATCGGTATGTACATAACGAGCCAGCATGATGTAAGGTGAGGTAACCAGTCTAGCTCTGACTGTGCCGTAGCAATGGCCGCCTGGAATGAACCATAATTGTCTTGTAAGAAAGTCATTTTGTAGATGTTTTCATATCTGACACACGTTGGAAACACATGTCTCATATTACTTTTTAAGCTATTGTTTTTTTGGGGCATGCAGAAAATACAATACCCCTGTATCTGCTAAAATTATGTTTCTCCCAAACTAAAATCTGACAAAACTGTTTAACTTGACAGGTATGTATTTCCTTTTTTTGTTTTTTTCCTCCCAAAAAATAGGTTTCTCGAGTCAAGGATATTCTCGCTTTGGTTAGTTTAATTCTTACTTTTTTAATTTTATATACAGTACTTTATTAATCTCTCACTGGGAAATTTATGTGCTGTATTTCACCGCAGCAGGCTGCCACCCTACAATGGCGCCAATGGTGGGGGAAACAAGGGATTGGGTGTCTTCTCCAAGGACCCTAGACGTGAACTCAGAAGTATGAAAACCCGTGAACTTCCGATTGACTTCTGGTTGACTTGACACTGAGCCACCATCTTTGCTTACTAGTGCTGGTCATGTGTTTCTGTCTGATTAAATGTACAGAACGTGAAGTTCATTGCGACCACTTTGTCATGACACAGGTAGAAAAAAAAATAGATTCAGCTTCCTTAAACAGACTTTTTTGGACTTTTACTTTAAAAAGCACACGGTCTAACGAACAAAATGCACCAGGTACCTGACTGGTTGTCAGACTGGGTTGACAAGTTCTCACAGAAGTCCTCGTGGACAGCAGGCTGTAGGTCTCGGTGGGGTTCAGGCAGCCTCTGAGTCTGACCAGTCATTTCTTGAACTGGTGCCTGAACTGCTATTGGAGCCTGAATTGGAACGAGGGACTGAACTGGAACAGGGGACCGAACTGGAACCGGGGGCCGAACTGGAACTGGAGACTGAACTGGAACTGGAGACCGAACTGGAACAGGGGAATGAACTGGAACCGGTGTCTGAACTGGAATCGGGGACCGAACTGGAACAGGGGAATGAACTGGAACCGGTGTCTGAACTGGAATTGGAGCTGAGGTGATGCAGGGTTTTGTGTCTTTTAAAGAATCGTCCACATGAATAAAATCCTCCATTTGAGTGTCTCTGTCCTTCATCTTCCTCTCATCCTCCTCCCTTCGTCTTTTTGGTTGGTGTTCCCCTTCTTCCGTCACGTCCATGTGCTCGTCCTCTCTTTCCGTCTTCACTACCTGCTTCTCAGGTGACTTCTCTTTTATTTTCAGTCTTTGGTCTTCTCTTTCCTGTGAGCCTCTGCTGCCCGTTCTCAACCCGCTCCTCTCTCTCTGCCCATCACAGTCCTTTCTCCCTCCTTTCTGGTTTATAGTCTGTGTTTGAACGTGACATGAAGGAGATGCCGGGTTGAGGAGCGTTGGAGGAGAGGAGAGAGGGGAAGAGTTTTTGGGCACGGAGGTGTTCAGAGGAGAAGGGAATGTTACTTCTTGGCTGGAAGGTTGAGGAGATGCTGGGTGTGCGGCAGCATACGTGCTGCTCTGCCGACCGGAAGACAGAGCGATGATTTGTAACTGCCTGGCTGCAGAGGGCGGGCGGTCCAGGTGGTTGGAGATGGTCAGTGGGTCGTGCTGAGATGGGCTTGGTCTGTGCATCCGGTTGGAGGCAGACTGGCTGGGGGGAGCAGCGGCAATTGGATGGAGCGTGGGGGATTGTCGAGGAGCTGCTGCTCTCTGGCTGGTGGGGGAGTGAAGCCGGGGTCTCAGAGGGACGGCTCGGACTGGTGAGTAGAGGGCTGCGGGAACAAAAACATAAGCCTTTAACTACTTGTCATTATCTACCCTGTGGTTGATGCCATAATGGAGAAAGAAAGATACAGTCACAGATTCGGTCTGCTTTGGCATGGCAACTACTTGAAGGTACGCCCCTGCCACGGGAGACTAACTGCTGCCAATCTCTCGAGGTCTGGCTTCCTGTTTTCATTGGCTGTGTAAAAATCCGTCAATCAAACCTGTCAAGTATAAAACTGATTGGTCAGTCATTAACTGGTCTTTGAGTTAAAGAAGGACAAAAAAAATCAGGCATTGACAATCATACCAGCCTGTCGATGCCTGATCCCATCAGACCTCAGAAACTAAGGAGGCTGGGCCTGGATAGTACTTGGATGGGAGAACGCTGGAACCCCAAGTTTAGATCAAATTATCACTGTGTTCCTGGGCAAGACACTTCACCCACATTGCCTAGACTGCATGGTGTGTGTGTGTGTGTGTGTGTGTGTGTGTGTGTGTGTGTGTGTGTGATTGGTTGGTTGGTGATGGTCAGAGGAAAAAAGAGTCTGACTTATTGCGACAGACTAATGGCTGACAATTTTTTTTCAATCTGTTCAAAATGGATAGATTTGCTATATTTTTTAGAAATAACACAAAATATAAGAAACTGAATATTGTTATGATTTCATATTGAGAGACCAAACAACTGCTCCATATGATTAAAGAGTCATAAAACATGCAAGAAAAAGACAGAATGAGAAGAACTTTTCTACATTTACTCACCTCCTAATGAACATGAAGAGGTGTTGAAAACAGACACTTTCTATAAATATTTCCAGTTTATTTCTTTATCACAGGTATATACTGTACATACGTACAGACATGCCAACCTGTTGGTACATACGTACAGGCATGCCAACCTGTTGGTATAATGATATATTAATGTATCAATACGTCAGGAAAACAATCGATTCAAAACACAATTAAACTAAACGAGTCTATTCAAATAATGAAATGTTTGTAAATTTTTTGTCATTCAGCTTCTGACAAAAAGATTGTCTGTTTTTTACTTACAGTACTTTCTCGTGCAAATAATAAAATAAAAATCTGTCTTTGTGGTCACAACATGAAACCTCTGAGATGTGGATTAACTATATGGACTGGAACTAAAGAGCTTAGAGAAACCAGAGAGCTTCATATCTGGTGTACCATCACCTGGGAGGCAGCTTTAATCCCCACCCAGTGGGTTTCACTTCTATTTGGAACCTACTTGGAGGAGGGATGGAGAGATGTCGGCCGTGCGTGGTTTGGCTCTCTGTCGCTGTGGTGCTGGGCTGCGGTCGTGGCCTGAGGGGTGGAAAAAGGGGGGCGCTTGGGCGCGAGAGCGGCGGTGGCGTGGAGGAGGGTGGCTTTAGTCGGAGAGAAGGGGGGATGGTGAGGGTTCCCGGAGGAGGCGGCCTCAAGGTGAGACTCTGAAGCTTGAGAGAAGAGCAAATAAAGAGAAAAAAATAATCAGGTGCATCTCATCTTGTTCTGAAACTTAGCAACAGTTACTAGGTGCAGCCACAGTGATAAATACACAGTGTGAAGCATTCAGGGGGCAAGTTGGTTAAGTGGTCCTCATTTATCAAAGTTGTACACGAAAAGACGTTCATTTTATGTGTACGTCGGAAATCTGCTAGAGAGCCTGTGACAGTTACTGTCCCTCTTCTGTGTGCGCAAGCCATCGTCTACGAAAACAAACGTAATTATAAAGACAACACCTGTGTTTATTCAGATCCCTGCTCAGAATCTGTCTTCGGCAGGAAGAAACAACACGCCATCGTTATTTGAAGTAAATGCTCATTATAAATTAACTAAAAATAATTTTCTTTTGTATTGAATACATTTTGTTTCATTGTATTCACATCTTTATGTTTTTCTCTGGTGAAGCACCTTTTCTTCGAGACAACCAGGAAAATGCGTCTATTGTTTGGACAATTAACTACTAAAATAAATATTCCAGTTAAAGATATAGTGGTAAGTTTATGACAAAGGTAGAAAAAGTTTCAAAAAAGTCTTCTGGACAGTTTAATTCTTCAACGAGACGTTTCGACTTCCATCCGGAAATCATTTTCAATCTGAATAAATCGGAGTGGAGGCGTTAGATACATTTTGCCCGGTATTTACACCAGCCTTTTGAAGCCATGGACTAAAGATGACACCTCGTGACCCAGTTTCACGCCTCTCGTTAGCAAGTATTTTCTATTCACTAGGCTTTTAGCATTTTTATAATAGGGTTCGTTTACTGGTCTGTGGCTACAATAGGAGCCATTCACGGCCATCTTAGGTAACACAGTCTCATTGGTCGAGCCCTTCTTACTATTTTTTTACCTTTTACTCAAGTTAGTATAAATGGATCCAGGTTTCAGTCCATTTCATTCAGATTGAAAATGATTTCCGGATGGAAGTCGAAACGTCTCGTTGAAGAATTAAACTGTCCAGAAGACTTTTTTAAAACTTTTTCTACTATGGATCACTCCTGGATGAATGAGGGACTACACAGATTTTATGACAAAGGAATTTAAAAAATGGGACTTACACAAAGCTAAAAAATTTGGCTGATGAGGTACAAGGTACCTCATCAGCCAATTGTACCAATTGCTCCTAAAATTAAAATATTACAAAAACTAAACAAATAAATAAAAACTCTGCAAAGACGCACATGACTGCCTAAAAAGCCGGTCGTTTTGAGACCAAAATCACTAAACTTGATCAATCCTAACTGGAACATCTTTTGTGTAAAAAAAAAAAAAAAAAGGGCTATAATGAAGAAAACAGGAAAACAATACTTGCTGCCTTTCTGATGCATCAAGCTATGAAAGCCAGCCTGCTTCACTGCTTTGTTAACCATACGCAGGAACTCATTCAGGCCCCCTGCTGCTTCGCTGGATCCCAAATCAACTACAAAACAAGAAACTTCCACCCATAATGCTCTTAATTATTTTATTCTCCAGCACAATTAGATGGTGAATAATAGTTGAAGAAAATATTGGAAAATAAACCGAAAACAACTAACTATACTCAACTTTCTGTCAAAGTCAGAGTCAATGATTCTAAAAAAAATTAAAAATACAAAAGCGGTAAGACACTACGACTATGATGATAATTGCACAAGCAGGAGTGTTCAACGTTTCATCCAGGTTTCAGGCTGGACTGCAACATGATATGTACCGGTACCTTGATATGTTTTATGGATGTTACTGTGTTAGCAAGCTTTACTCCTGTGATCAGCTGAAACCCACATCAATGTAACTATTTTATCAGTAAATACATCAGATTTATTAATCATAAATCAAACAGGACTGCAACAAAAATATCAGTTACATTGCAGTTGAGACAAATGTAGCATATGCATAGGATTGTAATGGGCTAGTGTCAGAAGATTAGGTGTCGCTTAGGGAGAGAGTAGATTGAAACAAGCAATGTCTTTGGTATTTTCACCGTGTATTGAATAGACAACCAATAATTACAAGTTGTAATACTTTGTGCAACAAATACCCTTAAATATGTACAGGAGAATGGCCATTCATAATATTTACACATACAAAATCCTTTGTCAAGATATATTCAGTAGACAAGAAATTCAATAATAAAGCTCACACAATACAAAGGTTTACAGTGTAATGTTCAACAAAAGAAACTGGGACCAAAAGAGTCCGACCATCTAAGTGTGGGTGTGGGGGGTGAGAGGTCCTTGGCCCACTGAGCCCCCTTCCGGTCCGGCAAGGTGGGTTGGAACCACTTTGAGTATTCAGGATCAGAAGTTTACAGGCTTAACCTGCTCCTTGGCTCGCCATCACAAAACATGCGGAAAACCTGGCCAATTTCCGCACGTACAAGACTCAAATTCAGTGTGATTTCCCCCACTAAAGGGACCGATAGCCGACGGCTCCTGTGACCCAGCTTTCAGCTTGCTTCCCCCCGCACACCTGCTCTCACTCAGACTAACTAGCGCTGTCTTATTAAAGAGACGCGGCAGGGAACAATGAGTCACGTGATTGCACGCAGTGTAAGCTCTGATTGGCTAACAGTAACAAGTGCACAAATCACTCTGCAGAAGTTACAAGGCAGGGAGAAAAATGACAGGAGGACCTAGTTTTTCCACCTGGGTTACACAAATAATCTCTGCCATATTAAAAAACTTATTTTTCTCAACTTTGACAATATTATATTTTTAATTTTTTACTTTTGCTGATAAAATCTGTTGGTGTGGTGTGTGTTTTCAGAAAACAGTGTGGTGGGTTCAGACAGAACTCAGATAGACAGTCAGCTCACACACACGTTTGTACTTTAAAGGCAAACAAACTGCAGTATATAGAAATTCAGATGAATTTGATTCAAAACTCAGTCCTTCTCCTCCGCACACACGGACAGCAGGAGACATGTTGGCTTCACCTCTTAAAAAGGCAATGCTTCACATGCTTCTTCACCTCTTTTCCATTGTTCTGGACTGTTGATCCTAAGTACTTAAAATCTTCCACCTTCTTTATCTCTTCTCCCTGTAACCTCACTTTTCCATTTGGATCCCTCTCATTCACACACATATACTCTGTTTTACTCTGACTAATCTTCAAACCTCTTCTTTCTAGTGCAAACCTCCACTTCTCCAGTTTTTCCTCCTTTTAAAATATCCTTGTTTTTTTTATGGAATTTATAAACATCAAGCAAACAAATAAAAGAAACAGCTAATGACTGCTGTGAAAACAGAAAAAAAGGTGAGAATGATATGTGTCAGGAAATGAGTTTTCACATGCACAGTTAATCTTTTGTACTGACTGCACGGACACCAAGTCTTACTAAAAAAAGAAAATAACACTTTTCAATGTTTTTATTATTGCCATTGCATTATTATTATTATTTATTGCTGATTTATTTTTATTTGGTCATAATTGTTTATATTTTTATGTTTTTGTTAAAAAGCTAAATAAATCTATTTATAATACATTATATATCTTAAAATAAATATAAATTAATTTTTTTGTAATAAACAAAGCAGCCCGACCTCTCCTGAGTTTGCCGTTTAACGACCCTGCTAACTTGAGTTTGATTTAGAAGCTAAATTAAAAAAGTTAAAACCACTAGCCTCATAGTGTGTTTCTATTTGCTCATATTTAAAATCAAGTCTTTTGAACAGAAAGGAAACATTTTTGAAACACACACACACACACACACACACACACACACACACACTGTGCAGGTATGCACAAATAAACACAATGTGACTGGTTTTACTGGTCACACAGAAAATGAAAGAAAGTGTGCATGCAGTGAGGATTTTTACCTTAGCAGAGGCAGGGTTAGAGGAGGGGGCAGAAGAGGAATGTGAGGAGGAAGAGGAAGATGGCTGTGCAGGTCGCATAGCGGATGTAAGAATCAGCTGGAGATAAGGAGAAACACAGGGGGAAAGAAAGGGATGCAAGAACGACTTTCAAAGTTACTAAATAAAATTCTTAACTTAGAAGTTAATTTCACAAAAATTGTAAAGTCGTCAATGAGATGGAGATTGGGATGGAAAAAACGCCCGATCGATTGTTTTCTCTTGAGACGAATACAGTTTTTTTCAGATTAATAGGACGATTTCTAAAAATTTGTTTAATGTTCGTGAAAAATGAAAAGAAAAAGCTTTTTCATCCAGTGTTCCACAGCAAAAATAGTCAGGTGTGCCGTGGGGAATGATCCTATTTCACCTCATAAGGTGATCACGATCTACCAGAAGCTTCTAAATATTGTTTTGGTTGATCTCATGGTGTTTTTGTACCAAAATGGATCAAAGCATATTTAATTACGGTTATCAGTAGAAATCTTATATTTAAAGACAGGCAGGGCTGTCCTGTGATAGTGTAACCATAGCAATTCACTCTTCTTCTCTGCTTTTTTGATGAATGCTGTCATTCTCAAAAACTGCCCCAACAAGTGGATCGTAATTTCTTCATGTTTTAAGACTTTAAGAGAAAACTTAGGTTGTGTTTTAAAGCAGGAGGAAAATGGTTTCTTTTGCGTCCTGGATAACATCTCTGAAAGGCCCACTGTCTAAAACAATATATATACAGTATGTTCTGACTGCATATATACAGTATATTGTAATAATACATTGTTAACATAGGCGGCTATAGAGAATGGTTTTGAACATTTTTGCTTGGTGGTTTGCTTCAAGATTTTTTTTTATATAAAAATGTATGGTATAATTTGTTCCAAAGGTCATTAAAACCCAACCACAGCCAAAAACAAATGATGCATTTACCATCACCATTACTGGTCTGCACTGTTGGCTAGTTACTTAATTTTGCACACTGGATTTCAAGCTTGTAAAATATTTTACTTAAATTGTGAAAACAAATGTCAATTAAGTCGTTAGTGTTAGCAAACGTATAATGTTGTTGTTACTGTATTATTTCATAGTAACAACAACTAATTTTTATTCAAACGTTAATAGATGTTAAAAAAAATCTTATGTCTAACCTTAAGCAAAATATTTAAAAACAACTGATTATTAGTGATTATAAGTAAGTTAAAAAAACAATGAAAAGATGATAATATATAGTTTATTGTGGTTTTCTGTTTGATTGGAGATGTGTACTTTGTAAAATTATTTTTTGTTTGTTTGTAGTGATTGTGTACTTTGTAAATGTATTTTTTGTTTGTTTGTAGTAATTGTGTACTTTGTAAATGTATTTTTTGTTTGTTTGTAGTAATTGTGTACTTTGTAAATGTATTTTTTGTTTGTTTGTAGTAATTGTGTACTTTGTAAATTTAATTTTTGTTTGATTGTAGTGATTGTGTACTTTGTAAATTTAATTTTTGTTTGATTGTAGTGATTGTGTACTTTGTAAATTTAATTTTTGTTTGATTGTAGTGATTGTGTACTTTGTAAATGTATTTTTTTTTGATTGTAGTGATTGTGTACTTTGTAAATGTATTTTTTGTTTGATTGTAGTGATTGTGTACTTTGTAAATGTATTTTTTGTTTGATTGTAGTGATTGTGTACTTTGTAAATTTATTTTTTGTTTGATTGTAGTGATTGTGTACTTTGTAAATTTAATTTTTGTTTGATTGTAGTGATTGTGTACTTTGTAAATTTATTTTTTGTTTGATTGTAGTGATTGTGTACTTTGTAAATTTAATTTTTGTTTGATTGTAGTGATTGTGTACTTTGTAAATTTATTTTTGTTTGATTGTAGTGATTGTGTACTTTGTAAATGTAATTTTTGTATGATTGTAAAAATGCTGTTCAGTTAAATGTATACAGATGTATAGGGATAGGCACATATAAGCTATGCTTCAGCCTATTTCTTTTCTTTGGTCTATTTGTTTGTTTTTTTTTTGCAATCTGTATTGTTATTATGATTATGATTTTGACCAAGAATAAAAAACAACTGATGATGATGATGAACTGTATAATATTAAGCAAGTCTTAAGAAAGTTCTTAGTTTAAATGGAAAAAAGTGCAAAAAAAAAATTGTGTTTTTCATTATCACAACTTTACTGTTTTTTGTTGCATATATTATTAAGTCTAAAGATATTAAGTTTTTGTGAATAAGGTTGGAACTCTGCAGCTGTTTGGAAACCATGTGGAAATCTATGTAAATATAGATGTGTGTGTTTTCAAAGCAAGAGATTAGCTCAGCATTTCACTGGTTTTTACACAATAACGCACCAAGTCAAAGTCTCAGCTCCACCTGTTTTTCACACATCCTCCACCTGCCTGCTCATCCACCTTAGGAAAACTAGAAAACATCCTCTAACATGCTCAAACTACCCTCTTTAAATCTACTCACAAACACAATTTTAAACAGATTCATCCCAACAAATTTTCTTTTAATCATAATTTCAGAAACAAAAACACACACATAGAAAAATATCTTTCTTATTGTAGTCCATGTGTTTATTTTATAGTATAAGAATATTTTAAAGGGACTAAAGATGCTGAATGCGTTTATTTGGATTGAGTTTTTTTTTTTTATTTGAACAGCTTTTACCTGTGACGTGTTCTGCTAGGTTAATGCTCATGTTCTGCTAGGTTAATGCTCATGTTCTGCTAGGTTAATGCTCATGTTCTGCTAGGTTAATGCTCATGTTCTGCTAGGTTAATGCTCATGTTCTGCTAGGTTAATGCTCATGTTCTGCTAGGTTAATGCTCGCGCTCTGCTAGGTTAATGCTCATGTTCTGCTAGGTTAATGCTCATGTTCTGCTAGGTTAATGCTCATGTTCTGCTAGGTTAATGCTCATGTTCTGCTAGGTTAATGCTCGCGTTCTGCCGGGTTAATGCTCATGTTCTGCCAGGTTAATGCTCATGTTCTGCCAGGTTAATGCTCGCGTTCTGCTAGGTTAATGCTCGCGTTCTGCTAGGTTAATGCTCGCGTTCTGCCAGGTTAATGCTCATGTTCTGCTAGGTTAATGCTCATGTTCTGCTAGGTTAATGCTCATGTTCTGCTAGGTTAATGCTCATGTTCTGCTAGGTTAATGCTCATGTTCTGCTAGGTTAATGCTCGTGCTCTGCTAGGTTAATGCTCATGTTCTGCTAGGTTAATGCTCGCGTTCTGCTAAGTTAATGCTCGCGTTCTGCCGGGTTAATGCTCATGTTCTGCCAGGTTAATGCTCGCGTTCTGCCGGGTTAGAATTTCGCGCTCTGCTGGGTTAGTATTCACGTTCTGCTAGGTTAACATTCGCGTACTGCTAGGTTAATGCTCGCGTTCTGCTAGGTTAATGCTCGCGTTCTGCCAGGTTAATGCTCGCGTACTGCCAGGTTAATGCTCGCGTACTGCCAGGTTAATGCTCGCGTTCTGCCAGGCTAATGCTCGCGTTCTGCCAGGCTAATGCACACGTTCTGCCAGGTTAATTCTCGCGTTCTGCTACGTTAATGCTCGCGTTCGGCTAGGTTAATGCTCGCGTTCTGCTAGATTCATACTCGCGTTCTGCTAGATTCGTACTCGCGTTCGTACTCGCGTTCTGCTAGATTCGTACTCGCGTTCTGCTAGATTCGTACTCGCGTTCTGCTAGATTCGTACTCGCGTTCTGCTAGATTCGTACTCGCGTTCTGCTAGATTCGTACTCGCGTTCTGCTAGATTCGTACTCGCGTTCTGCTAGATTCATACTCGCGTTCTGCTAGATTCATACTCGCGTTCTGCTAGATTCATACTCGCGTTCTGCTAGATTCATACTCGCGTTCTGCTAGATTCATACTCGCGTTCTGCTAGATTCGTACTCGCGTTCTGCTAGATTCATACTCGCGTTCTGCTAGATTCATACTCGCGTTCTGCTAGATTCATACTCGCGTTCTGCTAGGTTTAATACTCGCGTTCTGCTAGATTCATACTCGCGTTCTGCTAGATTCATACTCGCGTTCTGCTAGGTTCATACTCGCGTTCTGCTAGGTTTAATACTCGCGTTCTGCTAGATTCATACTCGCGTTCTGCTAGATTCATACTCGCATTCTGCTAGATTCATACTCGCGTTCTGCTAGATTCATACTCGCGTTCTGCTAGATTCATACTCGCGTTCTGCTAGATTCATACTCGCGTTCTGCTAGATTCATACTCGCGTTCTGCTAGGTTTAATACTCGCGTTCTGCTAGATTCGTACTCGCGTTCTGCTAGATTCGTACTCGCGTTCTGCTAGATTCGTACTCGCGTTCTGCTAGATTCGTACTCGCGTTCTGCTAGATTCGTACTCGCGTTCTGCTAGATTCGTACTCGCGTTCTGCTAGATTCGTACTCGCGTTCTGCTAGATTCATACTCGCGTTCTGCTAGATTCATACTTGCGTTCTGCTAGGTTTAATACTCGCGTTCTGCTAGATTCATACTCGCGTTCTGCTAGATTCATACTCGCGTTCTGCTAGATTCATACTCGCGTTCTGCTAGATTCATACTCGCGTTCTGCTAGATTCATACTCGCGTTCTGCTAGATTCATACTCGCGTTCTGCTAGATTCATACTCGCGTTCTGCTAGATTCATACTCGCGTTCTGCTAGATTCATACTCGCGTTCTGCTAGATTCATACTCGCGTTCTGCTAGATTCATACTCGCGTTCTGCTAGATTCGTACTCGCGTTCTGCTAGATTCACACTCGCGTTCTACTAGATAGATTCATACTCGCGTTCTGCTAGATTCATACTCGCGTTCTGCTAGATTCATACTTGCGTTCTGCTAGATTCGTACTCGCGTTCTGCTAGATTCACACTCGCGTTCTGCTAGGTTTAATACTCGCGTTCTGCTAGATTCATACTCGCGTTCTGCTAGATTCATACTCGCGTTCTGCTAGATTCATACTTGCGTTCTGCTAGATTCGTACTCGCGTTCTGCTAGATTCACACTCGCGTTCTGCTAGATTCATACTCGCGTTCTGCTAGATTCATACTCGCGTTCTGCTAGATTCATACTCGCGTTCTGCTAGATTCATACTTGCGTTCTGCTAGGTTTAATACTCGCGTTCTGCTAGATTCATACTCGCGTTCTGCTAGATTCATACTCGCGTTCTGCTAGGTTTAATACTCGCGTTCTGCTAGATTCATACTTGCGTTCTGCTAGGTTTGATACTCGCTCCATCCAGCATGTGGTATTTGTTTTAAATAAACAAAGGTTACAATCAACTGAAACTTTTATTCATTCGTTTTGAGGGTAAAATATTGATATAAATAATATCAAATTTGTTTATCATAGAGGATTAATGTTCATTTTGGAATAATACTTCTTATCTCATAGCTTATACAGACAATCACTAGTATTTGTCACCTCAGAAAATGTGACAGTCGCAGAAAAAATGTAACCAGTTGAAACTAGTGTCACAGTGATTCCCCCCTTCTCTCGCTCCTAATTCATGCCCCCTCAGCGCATACATGACGCAGCGTAACAATTGTTGGAGGTCACAAATACAGTGTAAAGCACATCAAGTTACCAAAGCTAGCGCAAATTCTTTTAGATTCTTATTCCGATGCCTTTACAAAAAAATGAGACTTCCAGACGGGACTGAGCATGAGCACAGCACTAAACATTTCTTGCTTACACTAGATGTTGGTGAAAACAGAATTCATGGCTGAGAACAAGCTGACGTTCAAATACTGGTTGCCAGACGTTCATAGTTGCACAAACATGCATAAATAAAAATTATAAAATAAAGCCCTCTCGGTATGTTTTTGATTTGGGATTACGATAAAAACATTCAATATTTAAAAACTACTGTATGATATCAGAATGCTTTTATTGCCATGTCAATGAAAAATATCAGAGACTAGGAACTGGCTTTGATACAAGTGTGCAAAAATATATAGACTTGCATAATATTATGCAAGTCTTAAGAAAGTTTACAGTTTAAATGAGAAAAAGTGCAAAAAATATTGCGTTACTTACTATCACAACTCTATTGTTTTTTGTTGCATATTTTCCAGTGTAAAGATTGTGTGTTTGTATGAATAAGGTTGGGGCTCTGCAGCTGTTTGGAAACCATGTGGAAATCTATGTAAATATAGATGTGTGTGTTTACCATTTGAGCTCTAAGCAGCACCTGGTCTTGGCCGGATCCTTTGAGGCCTTTTCCCAGGAGCAAGGTCTTCTGGGATACCCTCTGCCTGACAGGAGATGGAGTTTGATTGGTTCGTACAAGGCCAGGTGATCCCCCAGGATGAGTCTGGGAAGTCTGGAACAAAGAGAGAAGAGGTCAGGTGGAAAAGCTTTAAAGGAACAGAAACTGATGCAAACTGCTAAATAAAAAACATTTAGTACGTTATAGTCGTCTTCAAATAGAATCGTTTGTACATATTTAGCTTCTGGCAAAAGGTGAAAATCGGTTGAAATTTTTAACCTTAATCTTTTTTTTTTTATTATTTCTCAGCACATTTGCCAATTGTTAAAAACATGATCAAATACTTTTGTTATTTTTAAAGATAAATGTCGACAATTAAACCAATGAAACTAAACTTAAAAACAAAAATAAGTGTCTTCTTCTTCTTCTTTCTACATTTCCCTTCAGGGGGCGCCACAGAAAGTCAGTTTCTTTCATCTAACCCTATCTGCTGAATCCTCTTTGGTCACACTAACTATCTTCACTGATAAGTGTATTAAGACTTAAATCCGTAAACATTTGAGAAAAGCCTTTATTTTTCCTGCAATGAGAAAATTGCCTTTCGCAACAACAAAAATAAACATAAATAAAAAAAAAAAAAAGCCAACGGCATCATCCAATATGCCACCACCCGTATATGAATGGTTGAGATCTATTTAATAACTAGACTAAAACAGTCATAAGTGTAAGGTTTGTACTTTTTTTAACGTACTGTATTCATCCCTCAAATAGGGGAATTTCTGTGCTGCATTACACCGCAGCGCCAATGGTGGAAGAAACGGGGGTTAGGTGTCTTTGCCAAGGGCCTAATGGGAATCAAACCGGTTTCTCACGGTCCAAGGGTGGACATTCTACCACTGGGCCAATGCCTTATTTTTTATGCCAATGCCTTCGTTTTCATGTAATCAAAATGTATCATGAAAGCTTATTGTATGAATCTCCAAAATTAGTTCAGTAGGTTGAGTTGTGATCTTGATCTTTGTGACCCTGGTCTTTGGTTGCATGGCCCTGAAAACCAAATCAGTTCATCTATAGCTGGTAAAGAGTTACCACCACTTTGGAAAATAGTTTGGACACAAGAAATTGGGACTGTAACCTTTTGTGATTTTGACTCTTTTGCTGTAACCTCCTGAAAACCAATCACCTTATCTATAGTTGGTACCGAGTAACAATAGGCAGTTACATTCAAATCCCTTCAGTGGTTCAGGAGATATAGCTTTTGTAAATGTGTCACGGAAGCATAAAAACTATTTTTTATGATTGTTGTTCAGACTCACAGAAACAGAAAAGAAACTTTTCTTATCTCTCATTCACACACGGAGTATAATGTTTAGCCACTGCTCTGCCTTACGTCTCTGTGAGTGTGCTGAGAAGCCAACTGATTGGTCGGGTTATTTCCAGCTAGCCAACTGGCATGGTTGTAGCAATGTCAGGAAACAGGGAAGACTCTTGGCTAGGAGTTTGTTTGCAAACATTAGGCTTTAAAATGATAAAAAGTTACAAAAATAGCAGAAGACATAGTCTGTGGAACAGCATGATAAATTAATGAAACTTAAATAAGATGGAAGTTTCAAAGATGGAAGTAACAGAAATTTTGTTATTTGAAACTATTAGATTTAAATAAAACACTTGTTAAACACTGACTATGGAACGATATTACAATTTGATATTTTGTCAATAATCTTGAACTGAGATCAAACTCACTATGAAAGCAATAATATTGATTGTAGTGTTGAACCAACTTTGGGAAAAAACCCAACATACATATAAACATGATCATTTAGTCCCCGGGATGGGATCAAACACATTAAAATAATAAACAGAAATGTTCCTGCCCTATATCCTTCATAAGTCCCTTGTCTAGCCATCTCGTGAGGCAGGTCGATGAGCACCAACAACATTTCCAGGTGCTTCTCAGAGTACCGGACCAAAAGAATAGAAAAGTAAACCTTGTCTGTAACTCAGTTAGCCTCAGGTAATAAAAATGAATCAATGTGTTCACTTAGATGTGACCTACTGGAGGTGGAAAACGCTGGTTTAAATTTTATGACCACAACTCTTCTTCTTCTACGTTATGAAAACACACACAGGAAGAGCAGTGCGCGCATGTGTGTGTGTGTGGTTTCTCACCACTCGTTATGCTGAAACAGAAAACTGAAGTTCTGAGGTCGAGGATGTGGGACGTTTGCAGGTGAAAGAGTAAATAAAGCTTGAGAGTAAAACCTGTATCAAACAGCTGTCTGAGCAGACTGTTCTACTTTAGAAAGATCAGGTCCTTCAACGTCTGCACCAAGATGCTCTCCATGTTTTACCATGCCATCATGGAGAGTGTCCTGTTCTTTGCTGTGACCACCTGGGGAGCTGGTATAAAAACAAAGGATGCCAACAGACTGAACAAGCTGGTAAAAAAAAGCTGGACGTGTGGTTGGCTCACCCCTCGCCTGCGTGGAGGAAGTGGCGAGGGACAGAATGAAAGCAAAACTGTCATCAATCATGCTAAATCCCTCCCACCCTCTCAATGAATCTGTGGACCATCTTAAGAGTAGCTTCAGCAACAAACTCCTGCAACCCCGCTGCTCAAAGGAACGGTACAGAAAATCATTTCTGCCGTCCTCCATCAAACTATTCAACCTTTCAATTTCAAACCAGTAACTACTTGCCCTTCACAACAATTAAAAAATTATGTTTATACTGTATGTTGATAAGTTCTTGTATGATTGTTGATTTCTTTTTATCGTGGGTTCTTCTTTGGTTCTCTGTTTTGCACTGCAGCACTCAAATTTCCCATCGAGGATAAATAAAGTATTTCTAAGTCCAAGTCAGTGACGTACAGATGCAGTTAAATATTTATATTCAGTATGCCGTAATTTCACGGCCATAAGGCTCACCTAAAAATCTCAAATTTTCTTCAAAATGAGCGGTGCGCCTTTTTGTGCGGTGCGCCTTGTGTGTGAGAAAAAGCGGACCTAAAAGAAAACGCCGTGCTCGTGAGAAAAAGCGGACCTAAAAGAAAACGCCGTGCCCGCGAGGCGGACCGAAAGAAAACACATGAGACCGTTAAAGAATGAAGTGTGAGCGGCGTTGGAGCGATGAATGACCAAAGGAGACCACAGTTTCATGAAGGGTGGAAGGCAGCGCCGGGCGAGTTACACTACAGTTTGCCAATGGATTGTAGATGCTTGGACTAACGTGTCTGCTGGTACTGTTATCTGAGCTTTCGCGAAAGCTGGTATCGTTTCTGAGGAGCCACTCAGTACAGACAGTGACTTTGACAGCGAGGAGTGAAGTGGACCTGCTCTGTTGGATTTTGCGCAGCTGCTCGATTCCAAAACAGAGAATGAGGACTATGACGGATTTGAATAAGGACAACGTATTACCGGTAATGTGCTTGTTTATACTACTTAAATAAAGTACAATCAAACTCAGTTTTGCTCCCGATCTATTTTTTAATACCCACATTTGCATGCGTGCGTGTGTGTTGTTGTAAGGCGGTGTGTGACTGAGACTGCGCCTTTTCGTACGGTGCGCCTTATGTGTGTGTTAAATACAGCAACGGCGCACAAAACTGAGGCTGCGCCTTTTCGTACGGTGCGCCTAATGGCCGTGAAATTACGGTATTTAACCCAAAGCTAGTCTATGCAGCCAGGGGCCTGACCCCCAGGGTCGTAACTCAAATTAGGCTGTGACATAATCAAACGTGGAAAACGTGAGACGCTGAATACTTCCTGGTTGAACTGTTGGTTTTCAGACAGATTCCGTAAGATTTCGTAATTGCCGATGTTTCATGAGAGTGATTAATAACTAGCTTGACCAATCATTACAAAGAGGTACTGTGGTGGAATGTTTATTAATCACATATCCCTATCACCCATGTTCAGCTGAAAACTGAATCACGATGTTGATGTTTAGGGTCTGTTCACGCTGTAGGGGAGCATCTCCCAAAATTAAATTGGCAAATGAATTGTCTCGAACCTGAACTCTTCTCTGCAACCTTTACTCACACTGCAGAGTGATCTTTGGAGAATGTCCACCCCAGAAAGGAAGTGATAAAAATACTTCCTCCTCCACTATTTGGGGAACTTCTGTTTTTGAACATGAACTAAATTTTTAAACTTTACACAAAAAATCAAAAACCCAGCCCTAGAAGGTTTCCTGTGGAGTCTTTAATACATTGAATATTATTTACATGCTCCCCTTTGTTGTTGCCATCACTTACCTGTCTCCCAGGTGGGCTAGCAGGTGTGTGGAAAGGTGTGATGAGAGTAGAGTTGGACCCGGGTCGAGTGTTCCCATTGGTCAGGCTGGTGGAGACCTTTGTTGACATTGTGGTGTTGCTGTGTGAAGACGAGCAGGATGTTGAACAGAGCTGAGGAGAAGTGGTGGCTATGGTAACCGAAGAGGAGGAGGTGCAAGTTTGTGTGGCAGGAGGTGCTTTGGAGGAGCCTGTAGGAGAGGGAAGGATGGGTCGAGAGTAGGTGCGTAGAGCGGGCGTGGCAGTGGTGGTGAGTTTAGGGGGAGCTGGGACGAGGATGTGGGGGGAATGAGCCACTCCCGCCACCTTGGCTCTGTGGGTCGCAGTGACAGAAGGAGCTGGGGTGAGCGGAGGGGGAGGAGAAGAAGTGGTGGGCGTTAGCGTGGGCGTGGGGCAATCAAGAAGCATGGGGTTAGGGGTTAGTCGGGGTGGGGTGGGGGTCGTCGGCGTAGGGGGGTCGGATGTTGAGGTCTGAGGACTGGTTCCATTGGTGGCCTTTTCTGATTGGCTCTGCTGTACCAGCTCCTTCTCCATCATTTAACACTGAAACACACTGGCAGAAGAAGACAGGAGGGGTTTAGTTCACCAATCAACAATAACACACATATTTTTATGTAAAATCAGATCATTAATTATGATGGATCGTTATCCATGTGATTGTAAAACACAGATGCTGTTAGTTGATTTATTTGGAGCATCAATGTTTAAATATACGTTCATTACAGATTTTCCAGTTAAACGTTGGAGTTCATGTCTGTGTGAGTTCAAGTTTTACAAAAAAATTCTTAATCGATAAATGTCAGACTCTTCAGGAACAAACGACATTGTCAGTTTATGGTTAATAAAATAAAAACAAAGACACTCTTATTACAATCTGAAATGTTACTTCTGCTAGCACAGGCATGGGCCACATGCGGCCCGTTAAACATTTTATTCCGGCCCATCAGGACTAGAAAAAATTTAAATAAATAAACCTTGTTAATGTTTTATTTTCCCTGCAATTCTGATGTTTGCTCACTAGATGGCACACTCTAAATATATTGGCTTTGTTGAGAAAACAACAACACTGCTCTCACTCAAATCAGTGCGTCTACTTGATGCTGTCAAAATAAACAGTGCGAACAGATATGGAAAGCCATCGGGCCCAATCTACGCACGTAAACAAGCGTGTTAGATGTTAAAACAAGCAAAATATTACATCATGTGCTTAGATTTCAAACCTAGCACCGCTGAATGCATGTTTTTAAGCACTATCGCACTAGATTTCAGACCTAGCGCATTAGATTTTAAATTTAACGCTCTTGCTGTAACATTTAGCGCTTGTTTAAAATCTAGCGCGTCATTCTATTTGTCTAACCTCGCGGTTACCAAAGCATGCCATCCATCTGATCCTGTTCCTGTTGCTTTGTCAAATGTTAGAACTCATTGTGGCCTGCGGATCAAAAAGTTTGCCCACCCCTGGCACAGGACTAAACTACAAATATAGAAATACGTTTCATCGTCTTGATTTACTACTAAATATTTTACAAAAAGCTTAACGACATAAAACCAGAATTAAAGTAATGCTCTAAAGTAATAGTCACACTTATTAAAATAAACTTCTTAACCACTTATCCCTGTCTGGGTTGCAAGGGATGCATGAGCCAATCCAGGTTGATGACAGTTGAGAAGCGGGGTACACTCTGAACAGGTCACCAGTCTGTTGCGGGCCACACACACAGACAACCATTCACACACACTCATTCCCAAGGGCAATTTCTCAGCAACCAATCAGCAACCAACCAACCCCTCACATACACATAGAGAACATGGCCCGCAACACACAGGAGACATGTTTGGGCTTAACCCAACTTTTACCTGAAATCAACCAGTATAGACTCCAGCACCCTCCAAGATCCCGACTGGAATAAACAGTTTAGAAGGCAACACTTTTTGTTCTAAAACATGTATTTATGTTAAGAATGCTGATGCAGACGAATTGATCTTCATTTGGTTTCACAATTTGAGTAAATAAAGTTTGATATAAGTTAGAAATAGAGACTGTGTAAAATAAAAATAAAATCAAAGTGTCGGTTATTAGTGTTTGATGCCTTCAAATGATAATCTGAACAGGAACGTTGTGAGGCGTAAGCTAAAAATAATAAAGTAATAATACTTCTTAAGACAAGTTATATAAATATATTCATTATGTCATTTTACTAATTGATTTCTGATTAAAGTTTTCACTAAACTATATATATTTATAGAAAAATGATTGTAAATATTGTATTCAAACTTTATCCAATTTAATATTTTATTATCTGATCATTTATTTCGACAACTTTACCAAATATATAATATTAAAAACTTTTATTTTAAATATTTATGTACATTAAACAAACATATTTACAAACTGATCCATTTAAAATCTGCTCTTTTAAATCGATATCAGCATCAATCTAAGAAAACAAAAACCATAATGGGTTGAGTCCTAATTATAACACAATAAATTAGTAAAAAAAAGATCACAAGGTCTTTAATCAGAAACCACATTATGGGATTCAGAAGAAGTCCAGATGCTTCCTGTAGAAGCTCTGAGGACCATCGGGTGGGGTTCAAGTAAAAGCTGCCATTTGTTGACAGACACTCGACACCGACCGTGTCTGACCACAGTCATTTGATTTGAATTGGAGCCATGGGAGCGGTTAATAAAACCAAAGAGGCCACTGGTATCACCACTGGTCAAACATATGAAACCAGTTGTAGACTCATCCAACCAATCCTGTCAGTCACTCTCTAATTTGAATAGAAAATAAATTAACTTTTGTGGGGGTAGAAGTTAATTTAGTCAAACTTAAAACCATTATTTTAACAACAAAACACTTAAAAAAAAAAAAAAGGGCGGGAAACCTGTTTTAGTTGAAGTTTAAAATATATAGTAAATAAATATGGGCCAATAGTTTTGATTCTTAACACAAATATTTTTACCTCCTTATATTAAAATTAATTTTGCTCAGTCCAGTCTTAGCGTGTATCAGATGTTTGTGTTTAAAGATTCTGATTAAAGATTTCTCATTTCTCCTTTTTCAGACAATGTTTTGCATATGAAACCACTTGTAAATCTAACTTCAGCTGTGTTTTTCGTCTCCACTTTTAAAAACAGAAGTAAGAAAACCGTTAATATGAATGAATGAAATGTTCACTTTTGGAAAGTAAAAGAATTTATTTTGATCCTTTAACAAGCTCCAACTCACTGAATGTTTCCATATTTTTTCAAATCCTCCCTTGATTTAACAAGGGAGGACGTACTGTAAGACAAACATCATCCTGTGTAGAAAGGTACCAAAATAAAACAGACTCCTGAAAAATAAAAGAGACTCTTAGGGATCATTTGTTTGGTGAGGTTGGGTGGGATGGGAGAAACTGGGGTTTCGCGTCTTCTCCAAGAACTATTAGGCATGGGCCCTGTGGGAATCAAATTGGCTTCTTCCAGTCCAAAGACAGATTTTCTACCACTGAGCCAATGCCTCCCAAGTGGAATAAAGTTCACCTCATCCAGTATACAATAGAACTTTTAAACAAAGTAGTATAAATCATTTGGTGAGCAGTCAAGATGAGATACCGGTGGCTCATCTGGACGAAGCAGCACATCTCGATAGAACACCGGCTCATTTCAAGACTATTGCATCGCATCATTTGCATAATCCATATTTGGAGTTTTAGAGTGGTTTGGAGATCAGGTTTGTTCACATCTGAGATTTAAACAGCTGTGATCTTTGAAGATTAGCTTGGACAAAGAGGTTTCTAAAACCCAGACACAGACCCACACACACAGGATATAATCTGTTGCTTCCATGCATACAGTCAGGAGCACCTGTTTGCTCAGGAAGTCCTCAGTGATTAATGTAGAAATGGGACTAAAGAGATTTTCCAAAACAATACTTTGCATTTAAATTTAGTTTTTTTTCAAAACAATAACATGGTTTAATATTTAATATTCTGTCATTAAACTTATTGAGTGTATCCTGGAAGCTGAAAGCAAAAAAATGAAAAAAAAAAGAGCTTGTTTTATTGATTGTAGACTCTAGTCACTGCTGATTTTTTTTGTTTGTTTCTCGTTGTTGAATTATTTTAGTGTAAATAATTCTTTTTAAAAATATAAATCTGTGCATGTGATGAATTCCACAGCAATCAAAGTGAAAAAGAAGTTTGCATAAAGCAGATGATCACCTGCAGGGATGGGTGTCTGTGAGGGCCTCTGGGTGGCCCAGCAGCTCTCGGATTTAAAAACCTGCAGACAGGTGCCTGTCCAGATGCTGACATCTGCACCAGAGCGTGCGGGTCCAGGTAGGCCAGAGATCATGCGTGCATAGGACTATAAAAGAAGATGGAGACAGGCCTTCTCAGAGAAGACTCTCCGTGAAAACATCAGCTGCGCATCGTTCGTAAAGCGGTGTGGTGACCTACCTGCGGGGGTCTTGTTTGGTTTTAATCCCGCTGCCGTTCATCTGTAAATGCGCCCATGTTTAGGAAGCAGTCAATCTGTTGATCTGATGGAGTCTGGGTTTTTTAGCAGCGTGTTAAGAAGCCTCACTTCCTTGTGTGACAGTACTGGTGCTTCTCTTGAACCCGCACCGCCTCTCCGGACTAATAAAGCACCAATCGGACAACTTACCCGCTCCGGAGACCGAAAAACGGCCAACAGGCTATGACGTTCTCCTAAGCGTGAGATCCACAGCCTCACTGGGTGTCACGCTTTTTGTTCAAGCTTCCACACCGGTGCATCGGTGGGAATCAGGCCGGCCAGGGGCCACCGAGGAGCGGCTAGAAGGGCCTGCTCAGTCCGCTGCTGGAGAAAAAAAACATGGTTCGGATCCGAGTGACAGAAGCGAGACAGCACCACTCAGAGCTCAGGAGGACTGCGCCACACAGTCTGCACCAATAAAACAAGCCACTGTGTCACTGCTGGTGCAGGAGGAGGAGAAGATTCATTCAGTTCAACAATACCCTGATCAAATGAAATGTTTTTATTTATTATCCTCAAATAAAAAGCGTTTGTCAAATCTCATCAGCTCCCAGTTTATTAGAGAAACAAACATGCTTCAATAAAGCTGATTTTAACTCCATTTATTGCACGACATAATTCAATTATACTTGTATCGCGATATAATCCAGTTATGTTTGTATCACGATACAATTCCGTTATATTTGTATCGCGATTTAATTCAGTTATTTTTGTATCACGACATAATTCAATTATATTTGTATCACGATATAATTCAGTTGTATTTGTATCACCCAGTATCACAATACAATTGTCTCAACGGCCTCACGATGTGGAAAGTGTAAGTAAATACAAAGAACAAAAATGTATACACAAAAACAAACTTAGACCCTACTTCTCGGTGAGGAAAAAAAAACAGCTGGAGGGGATAAAAAGCAGAAACCTCATGGAGATCCACATGAAGGTCACGACGAGTACACACAAACAAAACAAAAACAAAAAAGGCAAAATAGACAAAGGGCAAAAACATGCATTCAAAGTGAGTGAGCTACCGCACAGTTCTGGTGAGAAATAGCAAAAAAAGCACATGGTTAAATTACTCATTGTGGAGTCTGACAGCAGAAGGAAGGAAAGACCTCCTGAATCTCTCCTTCATACAGCAAGGGTGGAGCAGCCTGCCACTGAAGGTGCTTTTTAGTGCAGACAGAGTGTCCTGCAGAGGGTGGGACTTGTCCTGCATGGATGTCAGTCTCTTCAGAACCCTTCTGTCACCCACCTCCCGCACTGAGTCCAGGGAGCAGCCCAGGACAGAGCTGGACTTCTTGATGATTCTGTCCAGCTTCTTCCTCTCCCTTTCTGTAATGTTGTTGTTCCAGCAGACCACACCTTACAGAATGACTGATGCCACCACAGAGTTGTAGAAGGTCTTCAGGAGTGCCCCATTTACTCCAAAGGACCGCAGTCTTCTCAGGAGGCAGAGCCTGCTCTGAACCTTCCTGTACAGTGCGTCGGTGTCATGAGTCCAGACCAGTTTGTTGTTGAGGTGAACACCCAGGTATTTGTAAGAGTCCACCTGCTCAGTGTTCATTCCCTTTATGTTCACTGGTGAGGGAGTAGTAGAGTGTTGCCTGCGGGGTCCACCACCATCTCCTTGGTTTTCCCGCGTTGATCAGGAGGTGCTTTTGCTGACACCAGTCCACAAAGTTCTTCGTCAGTCCTCTGTACTCCGCGTCATTGTCGTCGCTGATGAGACCAAGAATTGCGGTGTTGTCGCAGAACTTCTGCAGCACGCATCCTTCAGTGTTGTGTCTGAAGTCTGCTGTGTAGAGGGTGAAGAAGACACAAATTGGTCAAATAATGTTCTTTTAAGTAGTGTTTTATTAATGAGGGTGTCACATTTACTAAAAAGAAAAAAAAACTTCTTTAAATTGGACTCATCTGGATCAAATTATTTCAATCAGAAACGTTTAAATTAGTCATGCTTGGAAAAAAAAATCAAATAGCTATGTGTGTATTTATCAATAAATTTTTGTTACTGTGATGGACTCGTCACTGTGTGTGAGGAAAGCAAGTTCACATTAAGTCACAGAGATTCCATAATTATTTGAATAATTATGGCTTATCACTGGCCTGGCTTATCACCAGGCCAGATAGAAACAGACACATTTAGCTGATATAATTACTAATTGGATGCTGGATACTAGAAGCTAGGGAAAGTATGGTACATTGGGGTTCTGCCCTCTAATTCTATCTACTATTCTCTGCCAGACTGCCTTGGCTGCTTGATGTATCCACATTGCCCTTGGCAGATACCTGGCTTTCCATCTCATTCATTGTTCTCTATTGTCTGTTGATTTAGATTTACACTGCTAGTTGGTTCAGTACAATTCACATGCTGTCCACGTCTCTCTCCCTCCTCTTTGGGAGAGAGCTCTGTCTCAGATTCCTGATGGATCCTCTGCGTTCCTGTCCTGGGCATGGTCAGACCGAGGAGACCTCCGCGCTTCATCATCCCCGTTCCATCAGGATGAAATCTATCTACTCATCCCCTTCCTGGACATCTCCGGGCTGAGGAGCCCCCCCCTGTTTCCATCAGGATGAAGAACATCTATTGACTTCATTAGATCTTTAGCTGTAGAGTAGAATAAACTAATATTTAAACAATAGTCTGAGACACATTGGATGCTCGTCCTGGGGGAGGCATCTCTCTTTCGTGTGAATCCCCATGAGTTTTCTCTTTTTTTTCCCCCACTGACGTTTTTTTTAGGAGTTTTTTCTCATCGTGAAGAAGAGTCCAAGGGCAGGGATTTGATTATATTGTCTAGTTAGCATTTGTTAGTTAGTTTTCTTGCTGTGTATTTGTGTTTATACGTTCCTCTTTTTTCTTTTTTTTCTTCCTTCTGGATCTGCAACGTGAAGCCCATTGAGACAGAAATTCCGTGATTTTGGGCCAGACAAATAAAATTGAATTGAATTAATTGTTCTATCGCTCATTTTACGTTGGCTGATTTTTATTTTTCCAAATAATTTAATAGAAACGGGTGCGTATATCTTCAAGAAACCAAATTTTTATTAAAATTTAATATGCGAACACTGCACATACAAAATGTTATTCTTACAGCATATAGTGATTTTAATACATCTGAAATCATCACGGAATTCAAATTTTGAGTTTGCTTAAGATGTTTTATTTCATCCAAAGAGTCTCATTCCGGAGTAAATTATCAACGGGAGAGACTTTTACTCTCTTTATTTTAGAATATCACGCTATTTTTTGTTTAAAAATAAAGAACACTAGAAGTAAACAAATAGGACTATAAACTGTTTCCTGCCGACAGAGAGCGTCATAGACCTGCCATGTTCAGCGGACATCGCAAAACGACCAAAACGTTTTGCTTTCTGGCACGTCCAAAAAGATGTCTTAACATATTATGTAAGTATTTGACTTTTTAATATACTTTTAATATACTTTCAATTATCCTAAAGCGTTTTTTAAAAAATAAAATAAATAAAAAATTAAAAAAAAACAATATTTAGCATCGGTAGAAACCCCGAAGTTCTCTCTGAGTTCCAAGGAGCTTGTAAAAGTTGTAAACGTGTTTGTTTCGGGTTTTTGTTTATCTACAAAACTGATCTTTTTTAGTGAAAAGGAATCAGTTTATTAAACTTTTTTGAAAAAAATTAAATTTCAATTAAAAAAATTCAACGCGAGAATTGGGCGTCTGGCAACCGTTGCCAACGTGACTTTTTGAATGGGCGGAACAATCGTCACAGTTTCGCTTTGTTTATTCTTTGACGTAACAGGTGGAATCATTGGAACTGTTCCGGTGCCACAATCTCTGTATGACAAGGAAAGATAGAAGAGGATTTATGAGGAAAAAGATAACCAAAATGGACCAAACCAAAATGCTTGCTCTTCTTCTGGATAAACTTCAATACCAGCAGCTGAACGGTTCATCAGGTGAAGATGACAAAAATGTAGGCCATCTGAGAAATGAAGAGACCCCACCATCACCATCACATGAAAACCTGATGGGAGAGAAACCTCTGTATCTTGAGGAGTATGAGGGGGAGTTGGGCTCTGCACATGTTGATCCTGTTACTCAAATGACAATGTCATCTGTTCACCCCACGAACACCTTTAATGAAATAAACTCTACTTTGACTAATTTAAAACTTCCAACATGGCCAGAAGAGATCATCTCACTTGCAATGAAATTAAGGAATCCATCTAAAATCACAAGAAATGATTTTGACATTGAAAGGAGAACATTGCCGTCTGGTGTTTCACATTACGTGATTAAGGTCAGAGCATTGAACCCCACAAACTCTGATGACAATTTTTTTGACTTCAAAGAAGAAACCCAAAAACCAATCAGACCAAAACAAGAAACAAATTTATTTGCAAAAATCCATCCACTACCAGAAAAGAAAGCTGGATCTTCACTGCAGACTAAGTTCATCAGTGATGTATCTGAAAACCAAGGGTGTACTTACCCAACGTTTCACACCTTCAAGGATATAAATACACCACGGTGTTTTAATGAAACACCTGAGCTTCAAGAACCTGTTGATTATCAGGTCAAAAAGTCAACATATAACCTGTTTCTAGCTGCACCGTATAGAAGAAAGTTGGAAGCAGAGAACGATTTGTTGAGATTCTACTTGGATGTCACACTTGCTACAGTAATTTCAAAATTTTTTCAGAGGTCTCATAATGAGATTTGGTTTGATAAAACAAAGAACCGGTTGCTCAATAAAGTATGGACTGAACTAGAAGGCTTGGAGAACATTGAACTTCTCAAAAGAGAAACCCCCGATCTTTCTGCGAAAATTTACAGAGATATATGTAGGCAATACAATAACACATCAGAGGAATTTATGATAAGACATTTAGAACATGGACTCCTGGATAAGACCATTATTTCAGGTTTTAAGGAACATCTGTTGAAACTGAACAGCAAAAGTTTTATAATGTCATCTGGTGACACCAAAAAAAATTCCGGAGTCTCAAAAAGGGAAGTACTAGGATTTGACCGAGAGTCTTGCAAATATCTTACGAATTCAGAAGCTCTCAAAGAAAAAGCATTTTGTGGTTTACAATTCCAGGAAAGTTCATTGGACATCTCAGATAAAGGTGAGCCAGCTTGTCCATCTGAACTCATGCATGTTCATTCCGAAAATTCTACAGATTCTGAAGAAGTGTCCATGTGCTCCTCAAAAATGATGGATTTCTCACCTCCAGAAGAACAGCTCCTAAAATCTGAAAGAAACACAAGGCCGTGCTTTTTAGATACACCTCTTCAATCTGCTGCCTTTATTCCATCCAACGAGGAATTTTCGCCTGGAGAAAATGGTAGGGCTGTAATGGCTCAGATTACCAACTCCGGCTATGATAGGTCTTTGGAATATGAACAGTTGGATGAGGAACAAGCTTCACTGAAATTCTATGTGATCAGTAACATTCATGCAGTAATATCTATTGTTTTGATAAGATCTATGGAAGAAGCGAAGTTTGACGAGATCAAAGATAGGTTGACCGAGAAAATCTGGGCCGAATTCCGATATATACGAAACAGTGAAGTGCCCCAAAGGGACATAAAAAAACTCTCCACAAAGATTATAAGAGAAATTGCTGACTATTGTCACAGACCTACAGCAGCAATGATTGGTGCAATCCTCGAGCTTGGAACTTTGGATGATAAAATTGTCGATATATTTAAAAAACATCTCCTGAAACCAAAGAAAGCATCTATCGCAGAGAAGATGGCATCAACTCTTAAAGGCTTTCCTAAAAAAACTTTTACATAACACTTGTATGGAGAGACTTTTTTTTTTTGGCATGTAAAATAAAACTACTTAGGAAAAATATGACTATTCTTTTTTTTTTTTTTTTTTTTAAATCATTGTTGTTTTTCAATACATAGAAACAAAATAGATGAACAAAAATTGAGAGCAAAGACCCAGTTTGTATGAACACAAACACCATCCTTCATTTTCTTTAAGCGATTCCTTCCACGGTTGTCAGAGCAAGTCAGTTTTCTCCATTCAACCTTCATGGAAGACCTCCTCAAGATCAGTGATTTTCAACATTTTTTGTACGCTGAAGCACATTTTTCATCAGCAAAAGTTTTGAGGCACACCACCATCAAAAACTGTTTAAAAACTGATGCTATTAGTCAACTAAATTAACAATATATTTATTCTCACCAAAGTGTCTTCATTAGGATTCAAATTAACACACCAAAACCTTATCGTCGAGGTAAAGAGAGAGCTCAACCGAAAAGCAAAGCTCTCGATTTACAAGTTGATCTACGTTCCTACCCTCACCTATGGTCACCAGCTGTGGGTGGTGACCGAAAGAATGAGATTACGGGTACAAGCAGCCGAAATGAGCTTCCTCCGCCGAGTGGCTGGGCTCTCACTCAGAGATCGAGTGAGGAGCACTGCCCTCTGGGAGGAGCTCGGTTTCGAGCCGCTCCTCCTCCAGGTCGAGAGGAGCCAGATGGGGTGGTTGGGGCATCTGGTCAGGATGTCCCCCGAGCGCCTCGCGGGGCACATTCCACCGGGAGGAGACCAAGGGGCAGACCCCGGACCCGCTGGAAAGACTATGTCTCACAGCTGGCCGGGGAACGACTTGGGATCCTACTGGGTCCCAAGAAGGACTGAGGAGTCTACTGGAGAATGCAGCCGGGGTGAGAGAGGCCTGGGCTGCCTGTTTGAGGCTGTTGCCCCCGCGACCCGACCCCGGAACAAGCGGAAGATGACGGAGCGGAACACCAAAACCTATTCTATCATCTTTTATATTTCTTCTTCTTTCGGCATTTCTCTTCAGGGGTCGCCACAGCAAGTCAGTTTCTTCCATCTAACCCTATCTGCTACATCCTCTTCAGTCACACCAACTATCTTCATGTCTTCCTTCACTGTATCCATGAACCTCCTCTTTGGTCTTCCTCTAGTCCTCTTTCCTGGTGGTTCCAAATACAGCATCGTTCTTCCTATGTACTCTCTCTCTCTCCTCTGCACATGTTCAAACCATCTCAGTCTGGCCTCTCTGACTTTATCTCCAAAACCTCTAACATGTGCTGTTCCCCTGATGTACTCATTTCTAATCCTGTCCATCCTGGTCACTCCCAGAGAGATCCTCAGCGTCTTCATCTCTGCTACCTCCATCTCTGCTTCCTGTCTTTTCTTCAATGCTACTGTTTCTAGACCAAACAGCATGGCCGGTCTCACCACGGTTTTGTACACTTTTCCTTTCATTTTAGCTGAAACTCTTCTGTCACACATCACACCTGATACTTTCCTCCACCTGTTCCAGCCTGCCTGCACACACTTCTTCACCTTTTTTCCACACTCTCCATTGCTCTGGACTGTTGGTCCTAAGGACTGTTGATCCTAAGATCTTCCACCTTCTTTATCTCTTCTCCCTGGAAAATTGAGGTCCGAATGGAACCTCACTTTTCCATTTGGATCCCTCTCATTCACACACATATACTCTGTTTTACTCTGACTAATTTTCATTCCTCTTCTTGACCTCAGTGACCTCAGGACCTCAGTGTCCTAATCAGGATTCAAATGAACACACCAAAACCTATTTTATCATCTTTTATATTTCTTCTTTTAGACCTCCTCATTCTGACCTCCTCAGGGTGGCCTCTCCGACATGCCATATCCAGATGTGTTCCATCATTGCGCTGTGCCAGCTAGAGGGTTGCCTTCGATCAAGTTTAAAGAAACATATCCAACACAGAAAGGCAGTTTAAAGTTATTCCTGGATATTGTTTTTTTATTACAGCTACACAGATAGTTCCATTCCTCACTTTATCTTCAGTGTTTTCATCTGTCTTTGGTTCAGTTTTTTGGTTTGTTAAATCTGCCTGGATTCTTAGTGAATTAATAATTAATCATTCTAATATCAGTAAGTTTCAGTTATTAAACTGATATTCTGTCCATTCCTTTGGATATATTTAAATCCATTAGTTGCATGTATATAGGTACTGGAACAGACTGTAGATACATATAATCAAGTGTGTTTCCATGGCAACACAAAGCCAGCCCATCAGTAATCTGAAATACTTTGGTAACGTGACAGCGGCGCGTGTCAGTAATCCGTCATCTGGACGGGCAGCAATTGCTACTTTGCTGCGTCACTGTAGTTAATCTTCAGATTCTCAGGTTGTCAGAAACTCACCGGAAGTAAGGTGTTCCTGCTTTCAAAATAAAAGTTGGTTGTGTCTGGGTCTAAATTTAAATGTTATGACAAAGTTTTTTTTGTAAAATTAAGAAAGTCTAGAAAAGAAGTTTGTTTTCTCTCTCTCTCTCTCTCTCTCTCTCTCTCTCTCTCTCTCTCTTTCTCTCTATGTGTTTGTGTGTGTGTGTGTGTGTGTGTATTTTACAGGTTTGAGTTAGATTTCTGAGATACACATTTTCATTGTTTAAAACTTCCATAAAATGCCAGTATTGTTCTTGTTTTCCTCATTTAAGAATAGATTTGAGTTTATCAGCATGACATTTAATCAAAAGTAGTTTGTTTTGAGACAAAATAAATAAATGAATGGTTTTTCAAACTTTAGTAAAAGTTCTGATTGTGTTTTTACATTTATTTTTTATGTTGATAATTTATATAAAAAATATATATATAAACCTATATTTTTAAAGCAAACAGTGGTTTTGCTTCTTTTTCCACTTTTTTTTCTTTTCATGGCTCTTTTTTAAACATAAATATTCTGCTCTTATTTTAAAAGTCTTAAGCAGAAGTCCACCTGCACTGTCAAGCTTTGACTCAGGGGTTGCTAGGATAGAAGTTCCATAGCAACCAGATCAGGAGAAGACAGAGAAAATAACAACACTGGAATGTTTATATATTTTTTTAGTATTAAGTTTAAGTGAGTAGTGGATGATGACGCGTCCAAAAATTTACCCCTAAATTAAAAATGCCATCAACTAAAGTGATCAAACCCAAACCTGTGGAGTCTACCAGGAGAACCCTGGAAAAACCCAAACCTGTCAAGCCAACAGTCAGCAGCAGGACAGAAAATGAACTAAACCCGTGCGCTGTGCGTAAAAGCCGCGCGTCGAGCTGCTCTAGGTGTCCACAGAGGGTCTCCAGTGGGCTGCAGAGGAAAACAAGGTCCACATCCATAGCTCCAAACCCTACAGAGAAGATCCTCAAACCCACCACAGACCACCGGAGAGTGAGCAGCTGTGTGAGACAAGCTGATGTCCTCAAGTGTCGGAATCCGACCGCATGCGCGCCACAGAAGGAGCAGCGGAGCCCCAGGACGGAAGCGAAGTACTTCATCCAGAGGTGAGACAGAATCCTATCTTTAAAGTTTCAATGATTCATATAAGAGGACAGTTATATACAGATGATAACTGAATGGTTGTGTTCTCTGATTGGTTATTAAATGAGGGGGGTCTTAGTGCCTGACTTCCAATTTGTACCATAGATCAAAGATGTGTTTGATACCAGTTCAAGTACGACCCTCTCAGACAGCCTGATCCATTCTCCTCTGACTCTCCTTCTGAACTCATGTTTGTCCACTAATGTGTGTTGACTTAAAGAATTTGTCCAGCCCTGCATTTTTTCTTAAAAAGCTTGTGTTTCCTTCAGAATTTCTTACTTTTAGACCCTTTATTTAATTCTCTTTTAACTTCTTAAACGTGTAAATTCTCAAAACTCTTCAGAGATATGGTTTTTGAAAATGATGTGGATACAATCATACTTAAAACCTCGTTCACTGGTTGGACTCATTCTAATAAACAGATTCACTGAAAATATTGAGAAAAAACTACCCAAAATGAGACTTTGTAGAATGTTAAAATCCTCAGCCAATAATGTTTGTGTGGCGAACACCGAACTGATATGTAAACATTTGTATAAAATGTGTGTTCTAGTGATTTACACAAATAAAATAAACAATATTTAACCAGCACAACTATGTTTTATATGAAGAATTTTAATAGTAGAAGTAAATACAAAGGAAAAGATCAAACCAGGTTTTAAAAGGATCGTTCTTACCCTCTTTAACAAGATTTTAAATCCTTTCAAATCAAAGTTATATATTTAAACAATGTTAAAGCTGTTTAAACTGTAAAAAAATATATAATTAAAAATAATATATCCAAATTTACTTCAAACTTTTAAACAGGAATTCAATTAGACCTTTTTTTAAAGCCCAAGTAAAGTTAAAGTGACGGCACTTCTCTATAATTGGCTTCTTAAAGCTTCTATTATTTAATGAAATAAAATCAATGATCTCACTTAAAAGTCTAACTATACATCAGGTTTTTTTCTATAAATCTAATTGGAAGCTCTCAGTTTGATGGGCAGAAGTTGGTATGCTCTTAAAGGATCGTGCTTCATGAGGCCATCTGTTCCAGGGAGATAATCCCAAGATGTTTTACCTCCCACTGGCACGACAAGCCTGCAGGTAAACTGCTGAGTGTCAGAGCACCAGGAGCCACATGTTTTTGTCTTCAGCAAGTTTTTCCACCAATCACCACATTTCTGTGTATGAATTACTTGGATGGCCTCCATTGGCTGACATGGGTTCCTGGTGCACGTCGTTTCTTTTTTGTTACTACTTCAAGGTCAAACCCTGTGTTTTTTATTCAGTAACAGATCGGTGTGCCACTGACAGGGTTGCCATGGTGACCACCTCCCACTCTGCTCTCTGCTAGAGAGGCCACCATGGCTGTGGTTTGCAAACAACACAACTTTACACGTTTCTTTTTCGGAGACAATCGTCTCCACCTTTACTTCAGCAAAATCATGTTTCCTAGCCATTTGCATACGTAACGACAGGCTGTATCCACTCATCTAAAGACTGCTGCATGTACGGTGAGCTGTGTGTATGCCCACACAGATCACTTGCATGATCCATATTGGGAGTTCTAGGGGTGTGGTCAGGGCAGGATAGAGATCAAGTTGGTTTATGTCTAAGATCTGTCACAGATTTATTCTGTAAAGCCTAGATTACCTAAGGAGAGTTATGGAAGGGTTTATAAATGTCAAGTTTGTCTAACGTAAGCACAGTACATAAACTGAGCGAAAATGCTTGCAAGGATAAGATCAATGCAAGTCTTTATAAATGAAACCCCAGACATCAGGAGATTATCTCAAACCAGTCAAAACCGTGGTGAGGCCGGCCATGTTGTTTGGTCTAGAGACAGTGGCACTGAGGAAAAAACAGGAAACAGAGATGAAGGTAGCAAAGATGAAGATGCTGAGGATCTCTCTGGGAGTGACCAGGATGGTAGGATCAGAGAAACAGCACATGTTAGAGGTTTTGGAGATAAAGTCAGAGAGGCCAGACTGAGATGGTTTGAACATGTGCAGAGGAGAGAGAGAGTACATCAGAAGAAGGGTGCTGGATTTGAAACCACCAGGAAAGAGGACTAGAGGAAGACCAAAGAGGAGGTTCATGGATACAGTGAAGGAAGACATGAGGATAGTTGGTGTGACTGAAGAGGATGCAGGAGATAGGGTAAGATGGAAGAAACTGACTTGCTGTGGCGACCCCTGAAGGGAAATGCCAAAAGGAGAAAAAGAAGAACTATTCAAAAGTCCTTTCTTCTATGTCCAACTGAGTCACATGTCATTTATTCATGTTTTTAACTGCTTCCTAATGTGGCCTCTGGGATTGCTGGAGCCTATCTCGGCTAATTTCTGTCAAAAAGCAGGATACACCCCAAACAGGTCTCCAGTCTGTTGCGGGGCCTCACACACATACCTAACATGCATGTTTTTGGAGGGAAGGAAAAAACTGGACAACCCGTAGAAAACTCATGCATACACGGGGAGAAGATGAAACTCCACACAGAAAGGCCAGTGTTTCAAGCCTTATCGCACGCTAGGCCTTGAACCTCGGACCTTCTTACTGTGAGACCACCGCACTGCACTGCACCTCTGTGCTGCCTGGGTCACTTATCATTTTAGAAAAAAGAACAACCAAATTCTGCTTGGTATAAATAAAAATAAACACCTGTTCATTTACTCTTTTATTTAATATTGGGGACACTTTAATAAATCAATTTATTAAATTATCTCCATTTTATTTTTATAGATTTTAAGAACAGTTAACATTAGAAAATAGACTAATGTGGCAGAAAACTATATTTGATATTACATTTTTTATTAGGAGGATAAGCCCCTTGAGATGCAACATCTAATTTTTCAAGGGGGTCCTCAACCTAACTTGTATATTTTTTGGAGACTGGGAGGAAACCCACGCATACACAGGGAGAACATGCAAACTCTACACAGAAAGACCAGTGTTTTTCAAACCTCATCCCCCCATCAGGGGTTTGAACCCATGACCTTCTTGCTGTGAGGCCACTGTGCTAACCACCGCACCACCGTGCTGGTATTCTCCTCTAAAATATTCCAAAAGTCCACAAACTGAAAAGTAAACACTCTTGAAAAGTTCTAAAGTTGTGCTTATTTCTCTGTTTGTGTCACATGATCACTACTCCTTGATCCAGTGTAAGGTTGCTTTTTTTTTTTTGCGAGTGATTCATTTCTGGAGTGAACAAACTTGATTTTTTTTTTCTTCATATTGAAGAAAACTTAATAAAAATGATGTTCTTGTGTTTCAGTCACAAAGCTTTTACCGTCATTCCTCCAAACCCAAAGAAAAGAAGAGACATCCAGAGAAGTGAGTGAGCATGTCTTAAAAATATCCCACATCAGAAATATCAACCACATAAAATAAGTTGTGGTGAGATAGAAGGAATTTTCATGTCGAGAGGTATTCCTTCTGACCTGTGTCCATTTACACAAGCTTGTATTATTGGATGTAAATGTGTGTTGTTCATCCGTCTCATCTCTTATTGGCTGAGCAGAGGCAGAAGCGGAACTTGCTGCTCTAGAGGAGCTTCGGCTAAGCAGAGCGATGGCGTATGTTTCCATCAACCCCAGCAGTGTTGGTAAGAGACTTTCAAAGCGAGCCGTGTGGTTGGGTTATCATAGATCTCTCTGACTGTCTGTATTTGTGTGTTACCAGGTGGCTGCATGAGTCTGGAGGAAGTCCGGTTAAAGCAGCAACAGGAAATGTCATCGGCGAGGAGGAAACAAAAACAGGTCTAAGACTTAGTTTAGGGGTCTCAAACTCTATCTACCTGAGGGCTTTTTAAGGCAGAGTCTGAGTGAGGGTACAACAGGTTTACACAAGATACTTATTTTGAAAAATTGTCGTTTTTGAAGAGAAATTAGGAAAGAACTACAAGTAAGGAATCAAGAATTATTAAGAATTAAAAAAAAAAAGTATATTGTTGGATTTGAGGGAGGAGTTGGCTCAGTGGTAGAATGTGCGTCCTTGGACTGGGAGAAGCTGATTTGATTCCCAGTGGGCCCATGCCCAAGTGAAGAAGATGTCTAACCTCCAGTTACTCCCACCATTGGTGCCGTCATGGCTGCCCGCTGCAGTGCAAAGTGGCAAAAGTAATCTCCCCATGAGGGATGAATACGGCACGTTGAAATAAAAAGAAAAAGTGGAACTTTCCCTCCTAACTGTGAAGGTTATTCAACAAAGTGCTCCTAACTGTTTAAAGATCTGTTTTGCTAAATATTTGAGAATATATTGCTTGTTCTTAAAGTAAAAACATTGTTCTGAAAATTTGGAAAAAAGCGCTGTACGCAAAATGCAAATTTCAGACTTCTAAAAAGTGCCGTCTGGAAAAGTTTAGTCATATAAACAAAAACAAGAGAAACCGGGGGAGATGGTGGCTCAGTGGTTGAGCGTTCACCCACAGACCGGGAGTTAACCAGAAGTTCCTATGTTTGATTCCTACTGAGTTCACATCTAGGGTTCTTGGAAAAGACACCTAACCCCCCGTTTCTCTCACCATTGTGGCAGCCTGCTGCGGTATAGTAAAGCACAGCACAAATTTTTCCGGAGACGGATGAATAGAGTATGTTTAAAAAAAAAAAAAAGGTTTTTCATTTATCTTCCAAACCGTCCAATCCTAACAAGGTTGCGGAGGGCGCTGGAGCCTATCTCGCCTGATTCAAGGCAAGTGGCAGGGTACGCCTTGAACAGGTTGCCAGTCTGTCGCAGGGCCACATGCACACACAACTATCCACACACACACTCACTTTTAGGGGCAAATTCATAGCAACCAATCAACCTACATGCATGTTTTTGGAGGGTGGGAGGAAACTAGAATACTCAGAGAAAACCCATGGATACACAGAGAGAACATGCAAACTCCAGACAGAAAGGCCAGTGTTCTGAGCCTCGTCAGAAATGGTTTAGTGTTAGCTATTTATATTTTGTTCATTCAGCTTCTTAGGAAAGTAAAAACCGTAGGTAAAAGTCTGACCTGAATGGAATGGAAAACAGGAATCTTACCCTTTTGCGGATAGTGCTGTAAAAAAAAAAAAAAAAGAGGTATTTCCCTCTGCAAAGCTGACGTTTGTAAGAACATTTTTTGCCTACTCCTGGTACTTCTGGGTGTGTGGCAATTGACTTTCTTCGCATCAGAGGTTTTTCTGATTGTTCACCTTGTCATGTCACAATGGTGCTGCGTGCCGTTACTCTACATTGTTGAAATATGTTGACATAATTTTTTTCTGAATTTGAATGATTTGTTGTTAAATAAAAAGGTATTACAGTAACTGTACACCATAAGGAAACTCATCTGTGTGGAAAACAAAGATTAGAAATATTGATTCCTGGTTCTGCTATTTCATTGTGTTTTTGTTATTTCAGGTTAAAAAACAGGTGATGGAGGAAACCATTCTGACAAGCTGACCGTCGTCGCTCATGACATCTCCGCTGGCAGCTCTATTCTCCCTGTTGCTGCAAAGTTTATTAACAAAGTATATGCTATTGATTTTGTGGACAAAAACATGGAATATTTATTATTTTAAACCTCTAGTGAGCAAGCATACGCCATCATTTAGGTGTGTATTTTTTTGTCCTCATGAGAATTTTTTCTTTTGACTAAAGTATATCAAAGACCACATTTTAAAGTGTTACAGCTGGAAATGTATCCAATGTATTCAATCAACGCAGTTTTAAATGTTGCCTCAAGTTCTTTTGTAAAAATTGAAAGGATTCTGGATCAAAGTTTTGATTTTGATATGGGCAGCTTTGAACTTCTATCAGCGAATGTCCTCCAAACATAGCTGTAATAAAATAGACGGGATCTTTCACCCATGGGAAGAGCAGTAATGGTGGACTGATTTAATGACAAATTTGAGTTGGAATCTTGATTTTGTTGACTTTAAAGGAAAGATTTTAGTCTGGCGTTAAGAGAGGGTATTGTGCAAAATCAACTTTTCAGGGTTCTTGCTTGTTTGAACATTATTTGCTCATCAAAAACATAACTGACGTTGTTTTCTTCCCCACATATGTTTGACTAATTTGCAAGCCATCCATTCAAATGGTACTCAAACATCAGGTTTGTTTTTCACCACAGATTTTGTTTTCTGCATTGTAACGTTACCAGGAAGCGGATTAGTGCATGTGCTCTACTCACGCTCAGTCCTTTCCCTTAACCGGCAATGCCACCAACATTATAGTATGAAAACGGGCTAGCTTTCAGTCATTCGTTCATTTTTATTCCTTTTGAGCAAATAAAGAAAATATAGAGGACAGAGAAAGATAATGTCATATAAAGGTCAAACATGAATGAGAAGAAGAAAAAATACATCCATGTACTTCAAATGTACCGTATGTATTTACATATTCAGTAAAATAAGAATTGTTACCCCAGAAAGCCATCGTGATAAAAAAAATAGCTGAACCGAAAGCAAAGCTCTTGATTTACAAGTCGATCTACTTCCCACCCTCACTTATGGTCACCAGCTGTGGGTGGTGACTGAAAGAATGAGATCACGGATACAAGCGGCCAAAATGAGCTTCCTCTGCAGGGTGGCTGGGCTCTCACTCGGATATCAGGTGAGGAGCTTGATGTCGACCCGCTCCTCCTCCAGGTCGAGAGAAGCCAGATGGGGTAGTTCAGGCATCTGATCAGGATGTGCCCCTAGCACCTCGCTGGTGACCCCGGACCCACTGGAGAGACTATGTCTCACAGCTGGCTGGGACACGAATCAGGTTCTATCCTGGTGAGCTGGTGGATACAGCCAGGGTGAGAGAAGCCTGGGCTTCCCGTCTGAGGCTGTTGCCCCCACGACCTGACCCCGGATAAGTGGAAGACGACGGAACGGAACCCCAGAAAGCACAACCCCTCCTCTTTAATGAGATATACTGAGCTTTTACAGGTTAAAATCACACACTTTTTCATCACAGATGGACTGATGACTTGGTCACTGACTGAAAGATCAGGGAACATAAATAATATTGATGGATAATTGACTAAGCATACTGGCATCTCCTCAAACCAAACCATATTATACAACGTTAGTTAATTATGATTCATTAAAGTCTAATATTCAAACCATTCCGAGTTCCTTTTGTCTGCCTTTACGTAAAGCACTGAAAAAAGTGCCAGCAGCTCTAAAAGATAAAATCCTGTCAAGGAATTGATCCGAAATCATGTTAAAAATTGTTTTAGAGATTTTAGTCTATTAAAGCCACTGATGGGCTTAAAGTGAGTTTGTATAATAACATATGAAAATCAAATAAATGATAATATTCTATTTTTTGCTGCTTTTCTGTGTGTATTTGTTTTCTGATAGTTTTTACAAGGATTTCTACATTATTCTACGACCTTGTTTATCCAGAGTTTATTTTGATTTCCACACTTCATTATAGCGAATAGAATTATTTTTTTGCCATAAAATGACAGAATTTAGTCTTTTGGTTCTTTAATATTTTTTGTAATTGTAAATATGTTATTACTGTCGCACTTTTTTAAAAAAGAGATGACGGTTTGTAATTTATTGGCTAAAAAAATACGCTTGGTTTTCCCTCGTTCCACCAGTAGAGGGTGTACATGAAACGAAAACGACGCCGCCGTCCCCAACACATACGCTTTTTTATACTAATAAAATTTAAATGATAAACATTAATTAAAAACTGTAATAAGCAAAAAATTGATTAAAAACAAGCTACTAAAGCATCAAATTTAAAATAATTATTTTATCTGCTTGTTAAAGCAATTTATTTTATAACGAGCAAGCGGTATGTCTCATTTTGGACATTTACAACGTTCAAAGATAAAAAAAATTAAGAGGAATGATGGCTAAATATCTGCGTCGTACTTCTGTCTCCAAAAAACATTGAAAACATATCAGGGGAGTATTGCAGGATTTGTAGTTAAAAATGGACCCGCCGGCATGTTTGTAGTTCTGAGCAATCTCCATGTGACGCAATGCTGCGTTTGAGAGCTTGTTCGTAAACTCGGAACTTTCATAGTTGAGAGGTGCATTGATAAACTGAACAAAAAAAAAAAAAAGAGTAAAATTGGTTGTTGAACAAAAAATGAGACTTTAAAAAGTTAGATTAGAAAATGAAACCTAACGGGAATATTATAATAATACATCAAAAAGGGTTTGACCTATCCATAAGCTTTGTAACCGCAGCTTTTAAATTTCTAAGCGAATTCTTTTTCTTTCGGCATTTCCCTTCAGGGGGCGCCACAGTAAGTCAGTTTCTCCATCTAACCCTATCTGCTGCATCCTCTTTGGTCACACCAAGTATCTTCATATCTTCCTTCACTGTATCCATGAACCTCCTCTTTGGTCTTCCTCTAGTCCTCTTTCCTGGTGGTTCCAAACCCAGCATCCTTCTTCTGATGTACTCTCTCTCTCCTCTGTACATGTCCAAACCATCTCAGGCCCTGTCCACACGTAGCCGGGTATTTTTGAAAACGCACATATTTTTCATCCGTTTTAGCCGGCCGTCCATACGAAAACGGGGAAGCGGGAGGGGGTTGGGGGGTGGAAAGGGGTGGAGGGGTGGAGGGGGGGGGGGGGTTCGCGCTCAAAACCAGCGTTTTTTACAACTCCAGCCAAAGTTGAGATTTTGGAAAACCCTTTCTGCGTTTGCGTGTGGACGTGCGAAAACGGAGATATGCGTTTATATGCGTCACTACCTGCGACAAGCAATGCACATACGTCATTCGTGTGCGTCCTTGTTTACAAAAGCAGACGGTGGACAGCATGGATCCACTGAAACAGGCATTACTTTTTACCCTGTTGCAGACCCTCTTTTCTCGCCTTTTTTTTCCACTCTCAACTGCTCTGTCGAGAAGCAAAGGAGGAGAAATGCGTTGCAGTCGGCTATAATTCATCACACAAGCTTTCCTAGCTCAGAGCTTACGTTTAGATAAATACTGCCGACTACTGGTAGTAGACGGCTCCGTGTGGACGCGGATATTTTGAAAACGGTTACGGGTGGACGCGAGCGTTTTTCTAAAACGGAGGATAGCGGATATAGGTCTTCAAAAATACCCGGGTACGTGTGGACATGGTGCAGTGGTGGATGAAGTACTCACTTTTTGTACTTAAGTAAAAGTACAGATATTTAGGCAAAAAATTTACTTAAGTAAAAGTACCAATAACAAAAATGTACTTAAGTAAAAGTACAAAAGTAGTTGGTGTAAATTGTACTTTTTAAGTAAAAAGTAAAATATTCGACCATAATTCAAATGTTATTTTTTGTGCTATAGGGTGTCACCATGGTAACCAGGATAAATACTCTGCAGGGGTGTGACCCCCCTCTCCCGCCTCTTTTGGTCCACAAAAAATAGATAAATAAAAGGAAAGGGGACAAGTCAAGCTATCCCCTAGAAGGGCCAGTGAATGGGCACCAAATGAAAGAAAATGATTCTTATTTTTTAAAATGTTTTGGGGGGGGAGGCCCCCAGTCACCCTATATTGCCTTTGCCAAAGCCCCACCCCTTGGAAAATTCTAGATCCGCCCCTTCTCTGTGTATTGACGGCTCAACTTTTTATTTAGAAATAAACACAACAAACAACGATCTTCTAACTCTTTTTAATTTGTGCTATATTTGATGTTGGGTTTTTGGCGTTGAATGAATGCGGAAAATGTTTCTCGATTCATTACTTCTTCTCCCGATCAACTGCTTCTTTTGATTTTGGCGATGCGGCTTCAAGATGCTCTAAAAAAAAAACCTGTGTATTTTTCAAATTCCTGAACGAAAATGTAACGAAAAGTGTAAAACACACTTTTAAAAAGTAGCGAAGTAAAAGTACAGATATTTGCTCTCAAAATGTAGTGAAGTAAAAGTCAAAGTGCCGGTCTTAAATTTTACTTAAGTAAAGTACAGATACACAATTTTTTTACTTAAGTACAGTAACGAAGTACATTTACTTCGTTATGTTCCACCACTGACATGGTGTCAGTTTTCTTCCAGAAACATCTGATTAATTAAATTGCCTGAGGGCTGAAGGGATGAACGACCTCCTAAAGCGCTCTGTTCTGCAGCGCAGTGAGAGGAACCTCTTCGGGTCGTTTTCTGGATCGTGATAACATCGTGTAGAGGGTGACGAGAGTTATTCAGGATACCCTGCATTAAAGCCCTCATCGTCTCCTCCAAAACAGCTCCCACAGCGTCCACATTTCTCCTCACCACAGATGCACAATTCCTTATCAGTCTGTCCAGTCTATTGCTGTCCCTTGCGGTCAAGCTGCCTCCCCAGCAGACGACCGCAAAGAAAACTGCAGTTACCACGACAGACTGATAAAAGATGTTCAGCATATCGCCACACACATGAAAAGTCTTATGCCTTCTTAAGAAGAACAGCCCGCTCTGTCCTTTCTTATGCAGGGCCCGAGCCTGCTCTGACCAGTTTGCAGTCAAGATGCACAAAATGCAAAAAGTCACAAAAGTAAAAATGCAGCACCTAACCTTAGAATAAAATGACATGCTGTTACTTGATCAGAAACTGTTCATTTTGTACCTACAAAAACATAAAACGTGCTCTTTTTTTGTGGATATGTGTGTTTTTGTTTGTTTGTTTTTTGGTAAATTTATTTAATCAATATTGTGCAAGAAAAATCAAATATTTGTGTTTAACAAATTTCTAGAAAAGTCATAAGACCATTTTTGCTCAACAAGCGCAATGGAAAACTTGTAAAATAACGGCACTTTGTTAATATACAGAAGAACTACCAATATTAATCTCAAACTCATTAGAAGGATTTGTAAATCAACTTTTTCCTTAAAAATTTAAAAGAACGTTTATGTACAAGGAAATATATGAAAGATTTGTCGTGATACATGTTGCTGGTAACTGACACACTATCTAAATAAGTTTAATTTATCTAAATGAACAATAAAAACAAAATGTCCTCTGAGTTGGAATCTGGATGAGTTTGGTTTTAAAGCTCGTATTCCCTACAGTCAGTAAAGGCAGCACGCTGATCTTTGTGCGAACGAAGCAGCGAAGCTAGTCACCGCAAAGCACTCACACCACCTTTTACCTAGGAAAAAATCATCCCACGACGATCAGACAGTCACAGTGACGGCTATAAAATGGTAAGAACACGCGTAAAGATTGTTTGTTTGTCATATTTTAATGACGAGTAGCAACGTTAGCTTTAGACGCTAACTGTTTTCCTGACTCATTATTGAACAGTTGGCTGCCATTTTACACCAGGCACCAATTGGTCATTATTACTCCTTTTATCGAGTCTATAATAACGTACTTTAAGTGTAAACATGAAGCTATACGCTCCATCGAGAGTTTACTGGTTGATCTTCGTAAACTGATCGTATTTTGATTAATCGCTGCTCCTCGTAATGGTAAGATGATCGTGCTAACAGGCTAATCTGAGGAAGCTAATGATACGTAGCAGTGTTGCGTAGTAAAGTGAAATCTTAATGATAACCCGCTGGATGAGGATCTAAACCAGGGTTCGGAAATCTTTAACGTCTAATCAGCCAGCTAGTCCCGGGTTCCATGAGAAAAGACCACCAGAAGACCCGACTCTTTTGATTTTACGAATGAAGATGTGACTGTAGAGCAGGCCTAGCCTCCATCCTTATATAGTCAAGCAGAAAGCAAATAAAGACAAAACCTGACTTACTGTCTGATCAACCTGTTCGTTACTCTCAAAACTCCATTTCAGCAGCTAGGTACAAAGAAATGATTCTATAACAACTTACACGTCGCTAAAATCTGTTTGTAGACGATATTTTTAGTGTATTTCTTTTAAAAGAAAAGTTTTTTAATATCAAGCTTTTTTGTTCATCAGTAATCTATCAGTTAGAATAGACCGGAAACGCTAAAAACCTGTCTGATTTGTTAGGATCCTGAGATTTGTGTGCTCTAACAATCCAGTGAGATAAACATAGATATTATCCACCTTCACATTAACAATTTAAAATAAATATATAGCTCAAAGCTAGTTCACTCCGAACTAGATGTTAACAAAGAATCAGAACATTTTAAACAGAGAAATATCAATAAATATTAAACCTGATAAACTTAAGAAAAAAAAGCAAAATAATCAAAAGAACAGCAGATAAAAGATAGCATTTAAAACCTGTTCATTTAAATGATTTTAGTGCCTCAGGTTTTATGTTATTTGTCTTATTGGTTATTATTCAGAACTTTATGATAAGTGTTTTAGAAATAAAGTGGATTTCAGATTTTAAAAAGCCGGTCTGAGAACACATTACACCAGTTTAAAATATCTGCATTGGCTTCCTGTGCGTTTCAGGATTGATTTTTAAGGTTCTTTTAATGTTTTTTAAAAGTCTTAAAGGTCTTAGGCCTTCTTATTTGGTGAAGTATGACCCCTCTGGGACCCTGAGGTCCTCTGGTACTGATAATATTAAATATTAGAACAAATACCCCCCGTGAGACATTGTTTCAGCATTATGGTTCTTGTCTGTGGAACAGCCTGTCAGAGGAACTCAGAGCCTCAGAGTCTGTTCATGTTTTTAAGAAAAGGCTGAAAACCCACATTTTTGACTTTGCTTTTACTTGACTTTGTTTAATAGGAAATTTATATATTTATTGATATCTGTTTATTTATCTATTTTTTTCACACTGTATTATTTTTCTGATTTAGTTTTAAGATTAATCTCTTGAACAGATTTGAACCTGTTTTTAGTTGTTTATTCTGTTGTTTTAGTTTGTGTCTTAGTCCAGTGTTTCCTCATTGGGATCCTCCATCCCACCAGCTCTGTCTGCTCAGGCTGTGGGGTCTTTGCTGTGGGGGTCTGTCTTGCCTAGGTGGTGTGGGTCCCTCACTTCAGCCAGGTGGCTTTGTGGGTGCGTGTGAGGTGGACCCCTGAGGTTTTGGCTTCTGCAGTCATGGGCAGGCCGAATCCTGGTGTGGATCGATCCCCAGTTCATTTTTTCTCATTGCAGCATCTGTTTTATTTACCATTATTTTAAACCAGTCAAAGAGACAATAGCTAGCAGTTCAGGCAAAATGAAGGGGCCGCAGTGTGGGGTAAAATGTGGGGTTGTGTGAACGTCGATGCATGTGTGCAGTGTTTTGTGTCAGTGTGTTATTTTTAATGTATACAACCTTTTAACTTATTATTTTTTAATGATCTTGATTTTAATTGGGTTAGAGTTTCTGTCTGTTCAGCTCTTTGTGTGAAAAGTGCTTTATAAATAAAGTTTGATTTGATTCATCATAATTTTTCTAAGCTACAAAGAACCACAGGCCTTAGAGAGTTACTGACCTCCAATCAACCATAATTTCAGAGGTTCACTTACGAATAGGGGTTTGCTTTATTTGCATACAATTTTTAGGGTGAAATTATGCCGACTTATAGTCCAATTTATCATTCTGCTAAAGTAAGAATCTTTTTAATGTGTTTTTAATGTAACGCCTTCAATTCTTATTAGTTATCGAAGGTCTGAATCTATTTACAATTTTTTTTTTACTCTTAAAACAGCTTCTTTCACAAGCAAGATAAAATATATAAAGAATATGTTAAAGAATGCAGAAACTAAAATAGACTAACATTTTAAACCAGTTTTTCATCTTCCTTGTTGTTTTCACAAGAATAAATATTCCGTTTTTTTAGCTCCTTTGAAGAAAAAATTTATGAACATAGGTTTTCCAGTAAAATCTACTCGTTGGGAAGCTGTGATAATTTATCTTCCTTGATTCTTTCTGTTTCTGTCTTGCGATCATTTGACCACTCTAAAACTTTTAGCATGTTTGTTGTTTTTCTTTATTCAAATTCATTTTTACCTTTTGCTATATTTGCATGCACAAAAAAAAAACCTGTTGTTTATACAGATGTAAGATCTTTTCCCAATTTAGGCTGTTGATGTTTTTACAATTAGAATTAATTTGATCATCCACGTCCTCGTCTGGAAAGATGACTTAATCACAGTTTACACAAAGAAATGATTGTTCGTCTGATCAAAATACTCGTTTGGAAAATTAAGTTTGAAGCACTGTCATATTTTAACAAAAATATTGTAAATAACCAGACAAAAATCCATTTTTTCAGTATCAATGTTGCTGTAGATATTAACATTATATAAATCTTAGTTTTCAGCTTAATTCATGGCTCATAGTTTTGCGATCATTATCACTAGAGATAAAAGGTGTTTTTGTTTCTTTTAGGTTGTTTTTGTGTACATTTAAAGTAATATGTGTTAAAAAAATAAATAAACCAGACAAAAGGAGTGTTTTTACTTAACTATTAAATATTAGTTTTTACTACGACTAAACTGAATACATTTAGAAAATATTAATGGATGTTAGTTTTCAGGTTTTTTGTTTGTTTTTTTTTACAGAGGACGAGGGACCAAAGTTTTGCTCTTTTGTCCCTTTGTTCACAATAGCAATAAATGGGGAAACACGGGAGTCTCCCCTGTTCCCAGAGTCCCCCGTGTTTCCAATAGTATGAAGAACGTGTATTGACTTTTTTTTTTTTCCATTACTTTATTAATTCCTCACCGGGAAATTTATGTGCTGCATTTCACCGCAGCAGGCTGCCACCTATGACGGCGCCAATAGTGGGACACGTTTAGGTGTCTTCTTCAAGGACCCTAAACGTGCACTCAGTGGAATGTAAACTCGCAAACTTCTGGTTGACCTCCAGTTGACTTCCGGTTCACGGGCGAACGCTCTAACCACTGAGCCACCGTCTCCCCTCTAACTTCTTTAGATATTTAGCTGTAGATTAGAACAAGCTAATATTTAAACAATAATCTTAGACACATTGGATGCTCGTTCCGGGGGAGGAATCTCTCTTTTGTGTGGATCCCCATAAAGTTTCTTATTTTTTTCTACTGAGGGGTTTTGTAAGAGTTTTTTCTCACCGTGAAGGAGAGTCTAAGGGCAGGAATGTACTAATATTGTCGAGCTAGCATTTGTTAGTTTTTTTGCTGTGTATTTGTGTTAATACATTCCTCTTTTCCTGTGAAGCCCATTGAGACCAAAATTCCGTGATTTTAGGCTATACAAATTAAATTAAATTGAATTGATCGAAATAGTCCTTTAACTCCCAAAATCCAACAAAGCCCTGTCATGGGAACAGGAAGTCTGTTTAGTTTGGCGATCACACGGGATAAAATCAACACAATTAAAATCAAAGTAAAACCAGAATATTTAACTCATTTCATTAAAGTATCAAATGTCTGTATTTAGAAAAAAAAAAGAATGCCATATTCTGCTAATTATTACATGACTACTTCCATGAAGCAGTTTAATCACTGCTGCAGAAACCCTCGGTTTGCTCTTTGAAAATGTTTCCTACAGTTTGTGGTTGATATGTGGCGCAGGAGAACTAAAAGTCTACATGGGCGTAGCCGCTGTGACGGGTTCAAGCTGGTGACGGTAATATTTAACAAAGAAAACTTTTTGGTGGTTGTTTAGTTTTACAAACGCAAACATTCCCATCCATCTTCTTGCTGCTTAGATGAGGTAGGATTTCCGGGGCAATAGTCTCAGTAGAGAAACCCGGGCTTTTCTCATTGGGACCCCTTCTTTTTACTCGTCTGGGAGGATTCTGATACCACTTGTGAAACATAGTCCCTCCAGCAGATCCTGGATCTGTCAGATCACTTCACTGGCAAGGCATCTGGGCAGGATCCTGACCAGATGCCCAAACCACCCCATCTGGCATCTCTCAAAGAGGAGCAGCGGCTCTTCTCGGATCTCCTTCCACATAGTAGACAGCTCTGCCACCCTATGGAAGAAACTCATTTTGGCCACTTGTATTTGAGATTTTTTTTGGCGAGGGTAAGAATGTAGGTTGGTAGATTGAGTGCATCTCTTTATGGCTCCGTCCTCTCTTCATCATGACGAATTTGTGCATCCGAATCGTTGTGGACGCTACGCCGATCCATCTGTTGATTTTTCTGAAAGCACAATGCTTTGTCTCTAAATATCAGACGTTGATCGTGCCGCACTAGCTAATCCTCTTGCACAGAAAGTCTTATTTTTTTTCTCTTTGAGCACCTGCCCCTCAAAATACCTGTGTACGCCACTGCTCTGTATCATTTCATTAAGTTGTTTTGGGCACATAAAAAGATTAGATGTACCTCCTACTACAGCTGAAGACCTCATATGTACATGTACTGTATATGTAGCCATTGGTCTGCTGGATGGCCACAAAGGATCCTTTTAAATCATTCATCCCTGTTTGCTGCACTTGCAGAGAGTGATTGTAAAGCAGCAGTGTTTTCTAAATGCTGACCCAAGCATCAGAAATCAGAGGCCGCTTACACTAATGAAATGTCCATCTCTGCGCACGTCACGTTCAACAAACCGGAAACGGTGCTCTGACTCTGCACTGGAATGGCAGGTGCTCTGTGTGTTTGCAGCTTTGCTTTGTTTGTGTTTTTAAAAGTAGGCTATTAGGCTCCGAGTCTGGCCGGGACACACGGTGATCAGGCTAATCTGATTTAGAGAGCTGTGCTTTATTTATTTTTTTCCCACGAGCGCTACTCTGCCTCTCTGCTTTCCTCTTCTGTCTCCATGGCTTTCTGAAACTAGTCCAGCTCATAGCGTTGCTTCACCACAGGTGTTGTAAGGACTTGTCTGAGAGTGGAGGATGGAAATGAAGCCAGGTTTGCTGGTTTGGATGGTTCACACCCAGATTCTCTAATAGGAAGATGTGGTTGGACACAAAGGTAAGCGCTGGTTTGTTCTATTTAGAAAATGAAGGAAAAGGGTCTTTTTCACCCCCACTTACCCTGATTTTTGCTATTTGTGACCACGACCAGTTTCAGAAAGTTTGTTTTTTACAGTTTGGTGTGATCTGTTGGTTGTTTTATGTTCCTTTGTCATGTTTACTGTGACTTTTTGAAGATAACCGTGAAACAAATAACCTTAGCTTAAATCCTTGTAGCTGAGAATGACCTCAAAGCTGCTGCTAGTAAATAAACATGTTGCTGATTGGTTTGTCACTGCAAGATTTGTCTCTCAACTATGAACACTAGAGTGTCCATAGTTGAGGATGATGCATCATCAGCAGGATCAAAACCATCCCAAACTCACACTGTTATGTTCATTCATGTTTGAAAGCAGCCTCGATGCGTTACGCAAGTTCTGTCTGATTTATGTGGATTAGACACATCGTTTCTTGTAATCAGCGTCGGTCTCTGAACCAGACTACCTTCCTGCTGCCGGTGCAGATGAATGACATTCCTGTTTTACAACAAGCTTCCTAGAAACATTTCCCCATTCAGCCCACCGTACACATCCCGTCCCCCCCGGGTCACACGGAGATGATTATAGGTCGGATACCTGCTGGTGTGGGAACCTGAAATCTGATCCCAGGAAACCCTGAATGCTCTATTGGTAGTTGAAGGTATTGTCCGACCTGGTTGCTATGGTAACAATGGGACGACTTCTGATAGTTGATCAGCTTGAGAGAGACTGAAGCAAGAACAATTAGGTCGTGGCAATCCTGATTGGCTGTCAAAGAGAGAAACAAGACTGCTGGTAAAAGTTTTGCTGGAGGTGTTTACTGAAACTGGAGGGGCTCAGCATACGCTGCAGGAACAAGAGACGAAGTCCAATCATTTACTTCCTCAATGAATTTATTCTGTCCAGCCTGGACGTCTGAAAAATCTTTAAGAAAATCAAACTGCTCAGATTATTTTTCTGTTTATTCAACAATAAGATTAAAATCCATCCTGTCATTAATATATCTGCACATTAACGTGACACAATATTGACAAGACAACTAATGACATAGAGCGGGGGAAATAAGTATTTGACGCGTCTGCATTTTCATCAGCAAGGGTATTTCTAAGTGGGCTTGGACCTCTTTGATCTCCAGTTCTCTTCATAGATTTTCTTTGGGATTGAGGTCAGGTGATTTACTGGGCCATTAAAGCTAATTTATTTTCTTTCTTTGAGACCACTACATTGTTTTATTGGCTTTGTGTGTGGGATCGTTGTCCTGCTGAAATGTCCAACTGCTTTTTGTGTTCAGCTTTCTTCTGATTGATGGCAGCAAATTTTTTATCCAAAATGTCCCGGTACATTTCTTCATTCATTCTGCCTTCAACAATATGAAGTCTGCCAGTACACCTTATGAAACACAGCCCCAGACCACAATACTTCCACCACCAAACTTAACTGTTGGTATGGTGTTTTTAAGATGCTGAGCAGTGTCATTTATTCTCCAAACATGATGTGGAGTGGAGAGTGACTGCCAAAAAGTTTGTTTTTTCTTCTATCTCGCTATTTATCTAATAAAGTCTTCCAAAAATCCAAAGGCATCTCCAAATGTCGCTCCGTGATGGACCGGTAGAACATGGAGATTCCCTCGTCTCCACATTGATAGACCTTAGATGGTGTGGATCCCCTCCTGATGAAGTCCATCAGCCTCTCCTTTGTTTTGGCCATGTTCAGGTGCAGATGGCTCTCCCCAGTCCACCTGACAAAGTTCTCCACCAGGTCCTTGTACTCATCCTCTCCTCTGTTCTCCACACACATCTGATCTTGTCAAAAGATGACAAGATCCAGAACAGTACTGGAATCATGCAGGACTGATCAGTCTTTTGCTATTGTTCTAACTTTTAAAAATGTAAAAGCCAGTTATAGTATTTTTATAGATGAACAGGCTTTTTGAGTTGCCACGTCCCACCCCCATAGCTCTGCTACTACCAAGCTGATTGGTGCACTGCAAATGGCTGCACAGTGTGCATCAGCTAATTGCAGGAATTAATAATAGATGGATTTGACCTGGTTATAAAACTTGATCTGTCATTACAGTGTTAAAAAAACTATGTTTTATGTGTTTAAATTTTTCTTTGATCAGTCATTAATGAGTTGTTGTTCATAATTTGGCTTTAGGATATTCCCGTTTAAAGTTGGAGGTGTGGAATAATGTAAATGGTAAAATGTTCACAGCGTGATCAGTTAGACCAGTGATTCCCAACCCCTGGTTCACAGACTGGTACTGGTCTGCGGTACTATGTGATACCTGCTCAGAAAGAAAAAATAACTGCCACTATTTCCATTTGGTGTTGTTTCCGAGCCTAAATGTTGTTTTATTTTGAAAAGTAGCAGGATTTTCTCCATTACATTAATCATTGACTCACTTTTGACTAATCATCCCAAAATAGCAAAATGAATAAAACCCAAACATCTTTAGAGAGTTTCTTTGCTAAAAAGAGTTATAAGGTTAGAAAGTTACGAAGCAGACTGGACTTAAGCAACACTCTTGATTTCAGCCAAAGACTGTCAGGTTGCAGCAAAACAAGTTCAAGCCTCCCACTGATTCACTGTCACTGTGAGGAGCCTCGCTAGTGTTTTAATTTTTGTACAGAATAAAAAACTCTTAATAAAAGTGGCGTCAACTCCTGGCTGAGTCAACTTCCTCATTCTTTAATGTCTGAGTATCCCCGGCCAGCTCACCACTGTCGGTTTGTTGTGCTAACACATGCACACCAGGTTTTTAAAACACTGCAGAGGCTGTGAAAATGTAAATACTACTTGAGTGTGTAAATGTTTAACAAGTGGTAGGGTTAACCATCCCTCGGGCTGGAAAGCCTGAACAGATTTTTATCATCTACAGGTGTTTGAATTCATCATCATAGATTTGTAGGGATGATTAAACTCTGTCTCAAGGGTGCATATGCGTATGACTCCCACTGTCACCTCTCTTTTGGGAGGTTGGTGAGGTTTCTGTGTTGTTAGTTTAGAAAAAAGAAAAAGTTGTAAATAAACTTTCATAAGGATAAAAACTATCATTGACTCTACGGTGTGAACAGGTTTGAATTAAGATACACTCTTAAATATTGTGATAAATACATCTGCTGCAGTCACCGGTGGTGGTGTTAAGGTCTTAGTGCAGGAGGAAATGAGCTGCTTTAGAGGAACTGTAGAGCCTGAGGATCTGTTCCTGCTGATACTGAGTCACTGATAGCAGAACAAAATGTCCTGTTACGTACAGCTGCTGGTTTAAAGTGTTCTTAAGTTCTGTTTGAAGTTTTCTTCAAGTTAGTTACTATTATGTTGATACTATTAATTCAATGAAATGGTCATTTGGTTCAAATGAAGCTAATTTATTTAATGATTTGTCCCATATTTGTTCACTAGAAAATCTGCTGACCCATGATGAGGGTTAATAATCTTATCTAAGACACGCTTACATCAGAAAATATTTAGTTTTAATATTTTAGCCTAGTTGTCATGGAAGGAACAGATTCCCGAAATAGAAGATGGGATATGCAGTTCTTCTCTGAAGCCTCTTTTTTTTTTTTTTTTTTTTTTGCATTCTTCCAAACTGTTTCTGAAGAACCAGGAATGTGTAGTTGGTATCCGAGCTGCCGGGTGGTTTACCTTATTCTCATGAGGTGGTTCTCTTTCAGGAAAAAAAGACCCAACACAAACAGAACTACCCAAACAAGTCATTTTCACTTGAAAATGAAAAGCAATGTAAATACTTACTGAATTCTGACATTTTGAATTAGTTTGAAAACATTGAATTAAAGAGCAATATTGTGCTTTTTAGCATAATCCTTTTTATTTGTTAATATATTTTGATAAACGTGATACCTCTTGCTAGCTCAGAAATATAATATTCACAAAAAAAAATCTCATTTACATCTATCTTCTTATTTTTGTTAGTCAGGAGAGGGATACCTGTGACTCATTAAGAGAGTGTAAGCAGCCCCTGCCCTTCACACTGGAGCCGGAAAGGAAAAGAGGGAAACATGGTCCGTCTTTTTAAGCCACATCTAAACAAAGACATGCACGGTCATGTCAAACGAGAATGTTTTATTCTTTACTGTTCATAATACAATAGGACAAACACTGGGGGTAAGTTTTTAAATTTAATATCACTATATTTCCTTGTTTTTAAAGCAAAATATGAGATAAAGTTTAGTCTCTGCATAGTATTACTTTACACAAAGTGAAATAAAAATACTTCACTTTGTGTCGGGGCAGGATATACTTTTATCGAGCTAGATATTAAAAAGCACAAAACACCTGGATCCTAAATAGTTGTTTATTTGTTTGGCTTTTTTTTTTAAGCTTTAAATCTTAAAGCAGGGTTTCCGGGCTACATGTTCGTTGTTCAGACGTCACAGGTTCATTGTTAAGAGTCGGACAGGAACTACGAAGAACTACTTCCTCTGCTTCCTCCGGCTCTCAGACCGGGAATGGTCAGAGACTGGCATCACCGTCTGCTGTTTCTAAATATATACAACGCTGCCCACACGCTCATGGTAGATTGTCAGCCTTGCCCGCTGCATTCAAATCCTTGCACACTTGTGCATTTGTTTTAAATAGTTTTATTATATTTTTTTGTAATATTCTAATATTTGATTCCATTAATAACTGGTAAAGAGTCATTTGTCATTGAGTTATTATTTTAAAATGATTATAGTCTGGATTTAAACCGGTAAAATGTCATTTGGTCATCACAGATGTAATTTATTGTCATATTTATTCAAGATGGCAATCTTCAGAATTTTATGCTTCTAACTTTTCATTTTAAAATGAGTCCAATTTACGTTTCTTTATGATGACTGGCTACTAGTATGGTTTCCAGGGTGATGGGATGCTAAGCCTGCAGCTAGTTTTGCTGTAATTGTGAAAGTGTTGTGACGGTGTCAAACATGTCTTTAAAAAAAGCTAGACTGATCTGGTGAGTGGCTCATGTAAAAAAAATCCAAGCAAACTCCTTTTTTCATTTTAAGTTGATAAATCACTGCAGGTTTTAGTCTTATCTCTTCCAGCTTGTTCTTTTTCTTTACCCTACTCTCTCTCTGATATTGATGCTGCACCATGGCATTCACTTACCTTCTCCTTGTGTGCCTTCAGTAAGGGATGAAATTTCATCTCCAGTCTTTGTTCTTCTTAGTGATGAAGCTTCATCCGTCCTGCTGATCACCTTTAACTTGACCTCAGCCATGACCTGACTTTGCTTCATTTAAGCAGATTTAGATTCTTTTATAATGTAAAAAAAACAAAAAAACAAACAAACAAAAACATTGGAGTATTTGGAGCTTAAACAAAGTGAAAGCTTTATCTTGTGGGGCTATTTTCTAGAGCGGATCCAAGAATTTAGAGAAAAAAAAGAGTGAGGTGTCGGGCATGCCACCTGAAATTTTAGAAATAATGGCAATCTTCTGCATTTTGGTGCATATTTTACTTTATTCCATAGGAACAGGTAAGTAATCTGAACTTTTTAATGTTTGAGGTAGACTCAAAATGACATTCGTCTGTTCTACTTTGTTTTGGAACTCTTCCTGTATTACACTAATCAGATTTTGGTAGTATTACCAAAACCTGTTTGTGTGTCAAGGTTTCAATGTCCCTGTCTTAACTTTTGATAATTATGTAGATTCTCACTCTTAAATGTATTCTTAAAATTTATTCTAAGGATAAATATTCATATTTAGACTTTAAAATGTCAGATATTAGATTTCTAAAGCCCTGTCCACACGTAGGTGGGTATCTGGTAAAACAAATATATTTTTATTTGTTTCGGCCTGTCATCCACACCAACCCGTTGTTTTTTTTCACTCAAAACCATCGTTTTTGAAAACTCTGACCAAAGTGAAGATTTTGGAAAACTTCGGTTTTGCGTTTCCGTGTGGACATGCATTACCAGCGTTTTGCGTTTTTAAACGTCACTACCTGTGACAATTAATGCATAAACATAATTTGTGTGCGTCCTTGTTTTTAATATCAGACAGTGGATCCTCTGGAACAAAACAAAAAAAACAAACCCTCTTTTTTTACACATTGAACTACTCTTGCTTTTTATCGAGGAGCAAAGGAGGAAGAATAAGTTCTGTTCCGTCATCTTCGCCTTGTCCCCGGGGTCGGGTCGCGGGGGCAACAGCCTCAAACGGGCAGCCCAGGCCTCTCTCTCCCTGACTGCATTCTCTAGCTCACCTGGAAGGATCCCAAGTCGTTCCCCGGCCAGCTGTGAGACATAGTCTCTCCAGCGGGTCCGGGGTCTGCCCCTTGATCTCCTCCCGGTGGGACGTGCCCGAAACACCTCGCCTGCGATGCGCTCGGGGGGCATCCTGACCAGATGCCCGAACCACCCCATCTGGCTCCTCTCGACCTGGAGGAGGAGCGGCTCGACACCGAGCTCCTCCCGGATGGCAGAGCTCCTCACCCGATCTCTGAGTGAGAGCCCAGCCACCCTGCGGAGGAAGCTCATTTCTGCCGCTTGTACCCGCGATCTCATTCTTTCGGTCACCACCCACAGCTGGTGACCATAGGTGAGGGTTGGAACGTAGATCGACTTGTAAATCGAGAGCTTTGCTTTTCGGCTCAACTCTTTACCACGACGGACCGATGCAGCGTCCTAGTTATTGCTGATGCCGCACCAAACCGGCTGTCGATCTCCCGCTCCATCCTTCCCCCAGTCGTGAACAAGACCCTGAGATACTTAGACTCCTCCACTTGGGGCAGGACCCTGTCCCTGACCCGCAGGGGGCATTCCACCCTTTCCGGGCGAGGACCATGGTCTCGGATTTGGAGGCGCTAATTCCCATCCCGGCCGCTTCACACTCGGCAGCAAATCGATCCAGCGAGAGCTGGAGATCACGGTCCGATGAAGCCAACAGTACCACATCATCCGCAAAAAGCAGAGATCCGATCCTGAGGTCACCAAACCGGATCCCTCCAACGCCTCGGCTGTGCCTAGATATTCTGTCCATAAAGGTGATGAACAGAATCGGTGACAAAAGGGCAGCTTTGGCGGAGTCCAACTCTCACTGGAAATGGAATCGACATACTGCCAGCTATACGGACTAAGCTCTGGCTCCGGTCGTACAAAGATCGGACAGCCCGTACTAAGGGCTCCGAGACTCCGTACTCCCGGAGCACCCCCCACAGGAGTCCCTTAGGGACACAATCAAATGCCTTCTCCAGATCCAGAGGAATAAGTTACCATCTGCTATTATCCATCACATAAGCCTTCCTAGCTCAGAGCCTACATTTAGATAAATACTGCCCACTACTGGCCTGGCATGCTTATAACCGCACTCGAAGCGTATATACGTTTTTAAAAATACCTGGCTAGGTGTGGACATGGTCTAACTGAACTCTGTTCTTATTTGTATGTAAACTTAATTAAAAAATATTTTAAAATTCTAGTTTTATCTGCATTCATCTGTCGATATTATTAAATATTTATAACTGGAAATCTGTCGACCATATTAGTTTTTTTTCGCGGGCACAAAAACATCGTATTTTGTGGGCGGTTCATTAACGTCCCGTTTTACAACGTTTTAATCTAAATAAAACGGTCGTAAAAGTTCTTTTGAAAGCTAACTTGGTCGTTATAGAGCTAATTTTGCCCTTCCATTGGGGCTAGCCGCCGATACGCGTAAGTACTTAGACTATCTAGGCTAGCACGTCTTTTTTTAAAATATATATATATATATATATATATATATATATATATATTTTTTGTGGACCAACGTTTTCTTTGCGGCGTCGGCTCGGAATCTTTAGCTGTGAGATGAAATTAACATAGTTAGCATTAGCTGCTAAATTAGCAGCAAAAGTTTAGACATTATTGTCGAAAAGATGGTTCAAATAACAAAAAATATATACAGTAAAAGTGGAAAAAATATAAATGACAGAATTTATTTAAAGTATTAAACTATTTTAAATTAAATAAATCTGTAAAATCCGTGAATGTAACACTTAGCTTAGCATGCTAATGTTTTAGCATTCTAAAACGGAAACGCGCGAGTTAATGTTTTTACAAAATTTTTGTAAAACAGACACATCTATTAAAAAAATAAAAAGGTTTTTTAAGACAAAAAAGTTCTATTAATACATTTTTTACTTGATAAAAATAAATTTGATCTATTTTGTAAAGTTGAATGGATCTTGGATCTTGTGGAAGATCAGCTTTAGCTTTTAAAAATCTAAACAGTTTGATCAATAGAATGAAGGAGCAAGAATTTCATTTAATGTTTGTAGTTTAGCACGAACATTGTCTCTTTCAATGTAATTCAAATGTTTTCATTTTTTTTGGACATTCATACCATTTCAGCTTATCCCAAATCAGATAGAAGACTTGTGAACAATCTAGTATCATTTTCTCTATAAACAGATGTTTGAGTCTGAACTCACCTAAAATTCACCTAAAACAGTTTTATTAGCAAAGAGCGGAAAATTTTATTCACAAATACATATATATATATGTATGTATGTGTATATATATATATATGTTGTCAAATTTTAGCCTTTCGGCATCTAGCCACAGCAAGTCAGTTTCTTCCATCTAACCCTATCTGCTACATCCTCTTCAGTCACACCAACTATCTTCATGTCTTCCTTCACTGTATCCATGAACCTCCTCTTTGGTCTTCTTCTAGTCCTCTTTCCTGGTGGTTCCAAATCCAGCATCCTTCTTCCGATGTACTCGGTCTCTCTTCTCTGTACATGTCCAAACCATCTCAGTCTGGTCCCTCTGACTTTATCTCTAAAACTTCTAACATGTGCTGTTCCTCCAATCCTACCATCCTGGTAACTCCCAGAGAGATCCTCAGCATCTTCATCTCTGCTACTTCCAACTCTGTTTCCTGTCTTTTTCTCAGTGCTATTGTCTCTAGACCAATCAGCATGGCCGGTCTCACCACAGTTTTGTACACTTTCCCTTTCATTTTAGCTGAAACTCTTCTGTCACACATCACACCTGATACTTTTCTCCATCTGTTCCAGCCTGCCTGCACACGCTTCTTCACCACATTTCCACACTCTTCATTGCTATGGACTGTTGATCTTAAGTACTTATTACTTTCTATGACATTGCACTACTTTTCTTTTTCTTTCTGAGCACTCTTTGTTTTGTTAAAATTATTTTTATTTATTTTATTATTTTATTTTTTATTATTTTTATCTTATATTATTGCACACCTGTATCAAAGCAAGTTCCGTTCCTAGTCTCTGATATTCTTCATTGACATGGCAATAAAAGCATTCTGATTCTGATTAAAATCTTCCACCTTCTTTATCTCTTCTCTCTGTAACCTCACTTTTCCATTTAGATCCCTCTCATTCACACACATGTACTCTGTTTTACTCTGACTAATCTTCATTCCTCTTCTTTCTAGTGCAAACCTCCACCTCTCCAGCTTTTCCTCCAGCTCTTCCCTCCTCTCACTACAGATCACATTGTCATCTGCAAACATCATTGTCCATGGGGATTCCTGTCTGACCTCGTCTGTCAGCCTGTCCATCACCATAGCAAACAAAAAAGTGTACCCTATCCAATTACTAAATTAATCAAACAAAAAATTTGATATAATATTTGATTAAGGAAATAATTGATAGTTGCAGCACAACTCATGCTGCTAGAAAACAACTCTGAAGCCTTTGTTATATGTGTACCGTATTTTAACGACCATGAGGCACACTGTATCGAAAGGCGCAGTTCAAATTTCGCGTTCTCTGTTTTTCAACACACACTTTAAGGCACACTCTATGATAGGGGGCGGATTTCATTTACATATCCTCACCACCGTCTGCCTTACAAAAACACATACAAGTGTGTGTATTTAAAAATAGATCGGGAGCAAAACTGTGTTTGGTTGTCTTTATTTAAATATTAGTTACAGTCGTTATAAAGTCATTCATTAAATCCATCCAAGTCCTCATCCTCTGTTTCAGAATGTAACAGCTGCGCTAAATCCAACATAGCAGGTTCACGTTCTTCGCTGTCAGAGCCACTTTCTGTACCGTGCGGCTCCTCGGAAATGATGCTTGCTTTGGCGAAAGCTCGGACAACAGTGCCAGCAGACATGTTAGCCCAAGCATCTACAATCCACTGGCCAACGGTGACATAACATGCCCGGCAGCCGAGTTTCCGCGTAAACTTGGCTGCGTCTTCTTCACCAGACGCAGCTCGTTTTCCAGTTTCCCCCACTTACGAACCATCGACTTGTTCATTTTAAATTTTCTTGCGGCGGCTCGATTTCCATGTACCTCCGCGTAGCTGACTGCCATCAGTTTAAACTGAGTTTCATAAGCGTGTCTCTTTGCTGTTTTAACAACACTGAAAATGGCAATGTTCTGCATAAAGCACATACCTGTTCTTTTATACACAATCCACTCCCACACTTCCCCCTTTAATGTTCTCATGTTCTCAACTACATCCACCTCATGGTTCTGTGATATGTCCACAAATCAAAATGGGCGCTCCGCACGATAGGGCGCGCCACTCATTTTGAAGAAATTTTGAGACAATGATATAATTTTACACATAATAACATTTGTGTTAAGATTTTAAACTATTAAAATCAGTTTAATAATAGTAGACAGAAAGATTGCAATTAGTCAATATTGTGTAGGCCCAATAATAACCTCAAAAGTGTGTCGAATAGTTTGTGTTAGTAGTAAATAGTGAGTTTACTGTTGCAGGAAGGGAAGTAGACTAATCTGTCCTTAACTTGGTGACGTCAGGATCAGGTCGGCATCAGGCTCGGAGGGCTTACAGCCAGGTGTCTGTTTGATTTCAAAGTAAAAACTAAGCAGGCTGTTCATGACCTGCAAACACAGCTTTTGACCCTCAGCTTTTGACCCTCACTAGGAATGATACAAATTAAAAAAAAAAAAAAGGTATCCCGATGGTTAAGTTGTAATGTATGATGGCCATGCGATGGCAATAAACACCAATAATAATTTCACCAGTTTTGGATAAATTGCTTAATATTGTGCTGCAAAACTACAAGAGTGCTTTGACAAGTGATAACTAGCAAAGCCGGTTTGTTTGTATTTTGTTGGTTTGTGTGCACTCCACTAGTTTGTTTGCATTTTGCTTCCAACAGGAGTGACCCAACGTGTAAAGCGGGCTAGACCTTTTGACTTTAAATCTTGTCGCCAAAAAAATCTCCAGATAACAGCGAAAGTTTCATTTCAGAATAAACTGCATGACTTACCTCCTCCACCATTGTTGTTAATACACCACAAGTGTGTTTGGCTGTGAGTGTGTGGGACATTTTAATAGATCATCAGTGTGTTTTTTTTTTTTTAATCAATGAATGACAAATTCTTCCTGCTTGAAATGTTTTTGACAATATATTGTAAACAATAGCATATATCCCATCTCTACATGTCACCTGAAATTTCTCATCAGCTTTTTTTTTTTGTCTTTCAGGTCACCTGGTGAAGAGTGTTTAGGCCAAGGAGTGGCAGACAGCGCCATCCAGGCGTGCAGAGTGGGACTGCCTTGTGTCTTACAGCCAGAACCCTGACGCTCCATCGCAGCTGCCTGATGGACCACAAACTTTGAGGATACAGTGAGACAGGAGTCCAATCATCAGAGGAGAAGGAGCCGGTGGGGGGCCAGAACGCTCACCGGAGAAGGAAAGGTCGGGAGAGAAGCGGGAAGGATAGAGGGGGCGCCACCATGTCGTCAAACCGGACCCAAAATCCCCATGGACTGAAACAAATAGGCCTGGACCAGATATGGGACGACCTGCGAGCAGGCATCCAGCAGGTGTACACGAGGCAAAGCATGGCGAAGTCCCGCTACATGGAACTCTACACGTATCCTGGAAATGCAGTAGGGTTTAGAACCAATGTGTGGTTGGAGTGAGAAATGATTTGATGATTACTGGGGTTTGATTTTGATTGAAAAAACAAGGTGCGTGTAAGCGTTGTCTCTGAGTAGTGGCCAGGTTCTCCCTTTTTCACCAGACCATTTCCACCAGACCATTATCCAGCATCAAAAGGGTTCAACTTAAATGTAAAGTCGACTATTTTCTCGTGTATTTATGCTTTGTGAGAGTTTATAACCTAATTTAGCCTCGAGTGTGTTCGGGTCTACACGCATACAATTGGCATTAAACTTCTTCCAGTAAAACGTGCAACAAGGCCCGGTCCCAAACCCATACTGCTGTGATATAGTGACTTTCAGAGAGGAGGGTGATCTTTTTCTTTCGGCATTTCCCTTCAGGGGTCGCCACAGCAAGTCAGTTTCTTCCATCTAACCCTATCTGCTGCATCCTCTTCAGTCACACCAACTATCTTCATGTCTTCCTTCACTGTATCCATGAACCTCCTCTTTGGACTTCCTCTACTCCTCTTTCCTGGTGGTTCCAAATCCTTCTTCTGATGTACTCTCTCTCTCTTCTCTGCACATGTCCAAACCATCTCAGTCTGGCCTCTCGGACTTTATCTCCAAAAACTCTAACATGTGCTGTTCACTTGATGTACTCATTTCTAATCCTGTCCATCCTGGTCTCTCCCAGAGAGATCCTCAGCATCTTCATCTCTGCTACCTCCATCTCTGCTTCCTGTCTTTTCCTCAGTGTCACTGTCTCTAGACCAAACAGAATGGCCGGTCTCACCAAGTTTTTGTACCTTTTCCCTTTCATTTTAGCTGAAACTCTTCTATCACACTTCTATCTTCTAGCACACAGATCCCTGGTGCAGTCCCACCCCTACACTGAACTCCTCTGTCTCACCTACAGCACACCTCACCACTGTCTTACAGCCCTCATACATGTCCTGAACCACTCTAACATACTTCTCTGTCACACCAGACTTCTTCATACAATACCATAGTTCTTCTCTAGGTACCCTGTCATACGCTTTCTCTAGATCTACGAAGACACAGTGCAGCTCCCTCTGGCCTTCTCTGTACTTCTCTATCAGCATCCTCAAGGCAAATACTGCATCTGTAGTGTTCTTTTTAGGCATAAAACCATACTGCTGCTCACAAATTCTTACTTCAGACCTTAGCCCAGCTTCGACAACTTTTTCCCATAACTTCATCGTATATTTGGAGTGGAGGATGATATACACTTGATTTTCTTGAAAAGAAATGTTATTTTATTGTTGTGATAAATAAAATGATGCTGAACATTGAGGCGGTGGCTCAGTGGTAGAGCGTTCGCCCTCGAACCAGAAGTTAACCGGAAGTTTGCGGGTTCAATTCCACTGGGTTCACGACTAGGGTCTTTGGAGAAGACACCTAACCCCCTGTTTCTCCCACAATTGGCGCCGTCGTGGCAGCCTGCTGCGGTGTAATGCGGCACACAAATTTCCCGGTGAGGGATCAATAAAGTATGCATTATTATTATAAAATCATCTTGACTCAGAACAGCATCACACACACACACACACACACACATTTCCATGAAGGAAAAACTCAGGAGTGCATGCACACTGAAATACTAGTTTCTTCATCTCTTTTATTCTGGTGTGTAAGTATTTTTCCTTAATCGCCCCGCCCCTCAGACATGTATATAACTATTGTACCAGCGTCCACCAGTCCAGCCAGGGAAGGGGCTCTGTGCCCCCAGCAAAACCCTCGAAAAAGTCCACCACCCCAGGAGGGGCTCAGTTTGTGGGCCTGGAGCTCTACAAGCGGCTCAAAGAGTTCCTGAAGAACTATTTGACCAGCCTACTCAAGGTCAGGCTTCTCACTCACACACACACACACACACACACACACACACACACACACACACACACACACACCCCTCTAGGTGTTTTCGCGGTCCTCAGCATCACCAGTTCTTTGCAGGATGGCGAGGACTTGATGGATGAGTGTGTGTTGAAGTTCTACACCCAGCAGTGGGAGGACTACCGTTTCTCCAGTAAGGTCCTGAACGGGATCTGCGCCTACCTCAATCGCCACTGGGTCAGACGGGAGTGTGATGAGGGACGGAAGGGGATCTATGAAATCTACTCTGTAAGTCAGAGTGTGTGTGTGTTTATACGTCTCAGTGGTTGTGTGTGAATCTTTGTGTGTATATTTTTGGGTGTGTATGCATGTACACTCAGGTGTGCATGACATGTTAAAATGCATGCTGGGATGCACATCAGATGTGTTAGAGTGCTCCTATGCACTACCATGCCAAATTGTGTGGCATGTTGTGTACACCCCACCATGTGTGCTGAGGGTGGGAGGGGTTTCTCTTTATGTGTGAGGATGGACGTGTCTACACTCGGTCAGTGTCTGACTACTGACTGTACACCTCTGTTTTCCCTCCCCTTGTCTCTTTCCTCTCAGCTGGCTCTCGTGACCTGGCGGGAATGTTTATTCCGACCCCTCAACAAACAGGTGTGTTTGTCTTTCTGTGCGTTAGCTCAGAGATAGCGGAGCAGTTTGTCTCTTCAAACACCAACACTGTCCGTCTGCTCCAGGTAACCAATGCTGTGCTGAAGCTGATTGAGAGGGAGAGAAACGGGGAGACCATCAACACCAGACTCATCAGTGGAGTCGTCCAGTCCTACGGTGGGTCCTTACAGAAGAGAAACCACTTCCTGTTAGCAGAGAAGTTAAACTGAGATGCTTTTAGATGGAGAAGAGCCCTCGTGTCCCAGCTGGGGTGTCACAGAGTTTTTATAGTTTTAACTGTTTGTTTCAACAATAAACCACAAAAAGTCTAACGAGTAACTAGAGCCCAATTAATTATTATTTTAGACTGATACTAATATACTGATACTTAAACTCCTCCACTTGGGGCAGGACCCTGTCCCTGACCCACAGGGGGCATTCCACCCTTTTCCGGGCGAGGACCATGGTCTTGGATTTGGAGGCGCTAATTCCCATCCCGGCCGCTTCACACTCGGCACCAAATCGATCCAGCGAGAGCTGGAGATCACGGTCCGATGAAGCCAATAGGTCTTGTTCACGAGTGGGTGAAAGATGGAGCGGGAGATCGACAGGCGGGTCGGTGCGGCATCAGCAATAACTAGAACGCTGCATCGGTCCGTCGTGGTAAAGAGAGAGCTGAGCTGAAAAGCAAAGCTCTCAATTTACAAGTCTATCTACGTTCCAACCCTCACCTATGGTCACCAGCTGTGGGTGGTGACCGAAAGAATGGGATCGCGGGTACAAGCGGCCGAAATGAGCTTCCTCCGCAGGGTGGCTGGGCTCTCACTCAGAGATCGGGTGAGGAGCTCTGCCATTCGGGAGGAGCTCGGTGTCGAGCCGCTCCTCCTCCGGGTCGAGAGGAGCCAGATGGGATGGTTCGGGCATCTGGTCAGGATGCCCCCCGAGTGCCTCGCGGGTGAGATGTTTTGGGCATGTTCCACCGGGAGGAGACCAAGGGGCAGACCCCGGGCCCGCTGGAGAGACTATGTCTCACAGCTGGCCGGGGAACGACTTGGGATCCTTCCAGGTGAGCTTGAGGATGCAGCCAGGGAGAGAGAGGCCTGGGCTGCCCGTTTGACGCTGTTGCCCCCGCGACCCGACCCCATAACAAGCGGAAGATGATGGAACTAATATACCGATTTTAAAGGGTCTAAAACATGTTTAATTTTTTAGTTAAATGTTCATAGATGATGTGAAAAAAATTTCTCATCATTCTTCATGCTGGGATAACATAGCCTCTTGGTCTCCTGGTGGGACGGGGCTGGAACAGCAATGTGTGTGGGATGACATCTGAACCACCCCACCTGGCTCTTCTTTATCCTGAAGAGCAACAACTCTATCCAGATGACAGCTCTTCACTCTGTCGGAGGTCATTTCAGTGGCTTGTACCTGGATCTTGTTCTTTCGCTCACCAAAGTGAGAGTAGAGAAACTGTTCCTCGTGTTTTTCTACGAGTCGGACAGTACAGGAAGATTTTATAGATCTGGTCTCTGTACAGATACTGCAGTCAAAATATTGACAGACCACTGGTGTTACTGGTCTTGCAATCTGTTATCACATTTGAGACAGCATGGAAATTTTTGCTCAGGGTTGCTCTACCATCAGAGTGAGAGTGTGAGCAGCCCCTGCGCAGTGCAGCAGGAAAGCAAAGAGGAGGAAATGGTCTGTTTTTTTTTAAGCCACATAAAACAAAGTAGTTTCCATGCCACGACACTGGTACTGCTGGTGCTAATCCTGAAACTTATTGGTATTGTAAACATTAATGATGCATCACCAGCAGGTGAAAAAATATTGGTTTTAGGTGACCTGTTCTTACTCTTTCCTGATCAAACTGTGTTAAAGTGTTTTTTTTTTTTGTCTCCTCTCTCGTGTCATACAGTGGAACTCGGCCTGAACGAAGAAGACGCCTTTGCCAAAGGGCCCACTTTGTCTGTGTACAAAGAATACTTTGAATGCCAGTTCCTCACCGACACAGAGCGCTTCTACACGCGTGAGAGCACAGAGTTTCTACAGCAGAACCCGGTCACTGAGTACATGAAGAAGGTAAGGCGTCTCTGTAAAAGCAAACTTCAGACCAGTGAGGTCATCTTTTTGGTGTGTTGGTCCCCAGGCTGAGGCGCGGCTCCTGGAGGAACAGCGGCGTGTGCAGGTTTACCTCCACGAATCCACCCAGGACGAACTGGCCCGGAAATGCGAGCAGGTTTTGATTGAGAAGCACCTGGAGATCTTTCACACGGAGTTCCAGAACCTGCTGGATGCAGATAAGAACGAAGGTGAAGATGAACTTCACACAGACTGAAGATGGAATCCTACCAGGATGATTCGTTCATCTGAAAAGACAAATAAAAACATCTGTAACCACTGCAGGATGTTCTGACTGGAAATGTCGATTCATCCTGGGTCACTTTAAGATGATAGAAGCGTCTCATAAAAAAAGGTGGTCTGGTAGTTTCACACACAGACAGTAAAAGAGTCCACTGTCTCTGCAGATCTGGGTCGGATGTACAACCTGGTTTCCAGGATCACAGACGGTCTCGGAGAACTCAAGAAACTTCTAGAAACTCATATTCACAACCAGGGGTTGGCAGCCATCGAGAAATGTGGAGAAGCAGCGCTCAATGTACGCAGTAAAAACACACACACGCAGATACACTGACACATGCATGCATACCGGTGGCAGTCCGTGCATTTCACACCTAGGGCCCGGTGATGTCCTACTTTGTGCGACTTGAATAAATACCCCTCAAATACCATCAATAATGACACCACGGGTGGAGAAATCATACACAGAAGCAGACGTAGGCACTACTGGGCGTTGCATCACCTTAATTGTCTACAACACAGACTATTTTCAAGAGCATTTAAACATCAATAAACCTACATATAAAACATATAAAAATAAATAAATAAAATGCTTGCACTCACCAAAATGGCTGTTCCTGAAAACACTTATTTCAACGCAAAATCCATTCCCTTTCTTTTCCTCAAGAAGACATCAATGACTCGGTTTTACAGTTTGTGCGTTTCAGTTTCAACAATAAATCCTTTTCTATCGACATGGAGGCCAATGCTGAAACCCGTGTCTGTCCAGTCGTATTTCTTGCATATGTTATAATTCACTTTAAGGTGGAGAATGACCGCTCAACAGAAGCATTGGACACAGAGATTGTCACAGCCAAACAAAAGAGTGCGTAAAGTTATCCCAAAATCTCACTCAGTTCTTTGTTCCTAAGAAAGCCAAGGAAATCAGCTGGACTTTTTTCTTCAAAATCAGTCATGGCATATATTACAGTTAGTTCTGTTTTGAGTCGGGGCAAATCGAACAGCGTGCCATGACTTTGTGTTACGCTGGAAAAGGCTGTTTGCGGAAATTTTCTCTAGTATGTCTGAAAGTGCTGAGGGTCGAGAAGGGAGAGAAACAGTCATTTTTGTGGTCTTGAAATTGATTCTGCCATTCTGAAACCCTTCTGCTCTCGTGGGATAAAAAAATGAGTAGTTATTTCAGATTTTTCTGTTAAGGGTCCTGGGTCTGGCTCTGGTGTAGTTTTGTTGACATGCAAAGCGTTGCTTCCGCTAACGTCAAGTAAGTATCCAATCACAAGGTGCGTACATGTCATGTTTATCCACATGACATGTACGTTATGTCTAGAAGCCTTCTAGAAGGCCTCGACGTCACCAACTCATGATCTGATTGGCTGTCACATCTATACGTGCCCATTCACTGGCAGCACACAGACACCAGAACTGTTGATTCTCTCAGATTTCATACAGAGAGGCGACACCAGCAAGCTGAATTCTGATTGGATAAAAACTTTTAACACTACAACACTGGAAGCTGTATAACCAAATGGATATAATATGAAGAAAACAGAATATGGAGAATAATTATATATGTATTTAGGAAAAATGCATTTAAAATGAAATTGACTTTCATTATAATTATTATAATGATGTCTGGTTATGTTAGGCAAGCAGAGAAGGCCTTGCTGGCCCTGACGGCCCGCCACTGATACACACAGAGATGCGTGCACACAGAAAAGCATGCACACACACGCATCCACATCCTCCTGTGATGAAACATAAAAAATTTTTAACGTTTTTTTTTTTTCATTCTATTTTTCTTTTTGTTTCTGTGGTTTTTTTTTTTTTTTTTCGTCAGACAATTTCTTTCCACAACTCCTCCAAATTCATTTATTTTTTTCTCATTCCCATTGTTCTTCTTTTTTTTTTTTGGGTGGAGTTTGAAGCTTCGGTTTCCATAGTGACGGTTAGATGATGATGATCTCTAGCAGCAGCCACGGTGATAAACGAGTGTAACGCCCTGCTTGTCTCTTCACAGGACCCCAAAGTATACGTGCAGACCACGCTGGACGTTCATAAGAAGTACAACGCTCTGGTCATGTCGGCCTTCAACAACGATGCCGGTTTCGTGGCGGCACTGGATAAGGTAGGTAACGCTCTGGTCGGTTTCTGTCCTCATGGACTGTCTGTGTTTACGTGTTGGATGTGTGTGTGCAGGCGTGTGGCCGTTTCATCAACAACAATGCCGTCACCAGGATGGCCCAGTCGTCCAGCAAGTCTCCGGAGCTTCTCGCCAGATACTGTGACTCTTTACTGAAGAAGAGGTAAAGTTTCTCTTCTGTTTGACTCTGATCAACATGTTATCAATAGGTTTGGGTCGTATCGAGTTTAACGTTTTACTGTTAACGCTTCACACAGTGAGAACGTAACATCCCGCCTTAAAAACTCTAGATCAGATTATCTTTAATCTTTTCTAAGGTTACAGGTTTTAACCGTTTCAGATATTTAGTTCCTTAAGATGGTCTTTTCTGTCGTTTCTCTTCAGTTCTAAAAACCCAGAAGAAGCCGAACTGGAGGACACACTTAACCAAGTGGTACGAAGCTCTTCAAATAAAAGAAACCGTTCCAAACACCACGGTGTGTTAACCCCTCCTCTCTTTCTTAGATGGTGGTGTTCAAATACATCGAGGACAAAGACGTGTTCCAGAAGTTCTACGCTAAGATGTTGGCCAAACGTCTGGTCCACCAGAACAGCGCCAGTGACGACGCGGAAGCTAGCATGATCTCTAAGCTGAAGGTGTGACGCGGCGTCTCTGGAACCCACGGAACCAACACGCCTCACAATTCTCTCTGCTTTCAGCAAGCGTGCGGCTTCGAGTACACGTCCAAACTGCAGAGAATGTTCCAGGACATCGGGGTCAGTAAAGACCTCAACGAGCAGTTTAAGAAGCATCTGAGCAACTCGGAACCTCTGGACCGTAAGAAAACACACACACACACACACACACACACACACACACACACACACACACACACACTGTAGAGCTGTGGTGTCGATGGAGGACATACTCTGTTGTAGAGTGAAGGAACTGGTTTACGCCTCCAACCTTTGATCATCTGTTCTTTTGTTGGATTATTTAACAAATACTTTAAACATTTTTAACTAAACATCAAACAACAAACTTTAGAATAAAATGTTTTGTATTTATTTATTAAAATAAATTAAAATATTTATTTATATTTAAAACATATTAAAAAGTAGTGTTTTGTTCTCAAATCAGAACATTTTTCTCTTAAAATGTTAATAAATCTCAGTCTGAAATCTAAAAGAAATGAAATTTTTAACTTTAAACTGTTCCCGAGCGCGAAATCGACCAATCAGCTTCTTCCTGTGACAATAGAACGTTTTATCTTCCTCACTGTGCTTCAGATTGTTGGTATGATGTCTGTGTGTGTGTGAGTTATTGACAGTGTGTGTTGTATTTCAGTGGACTTCAGCATCCAGGTTCTGAGTTCTGGCTCTTGGCCTTTCCAGCAGTCCTGCACCTTCGCTCTTCCCTCCGAGGTAGGAAACACTCTTCATGCAGATACTCGGAACACGCTCTGAGACGTTTCTGTTCACAGCTGGAGAGAAGCTACCAGCGCTTCACGGCGTTCTACGCTAGTAGACACAGCGGCAGGAAGCTAACCTGGCTCTACCACCTGTCCAAAGGAGAGCTGGTCACGAACTGCTTTAAGAACAGGTACCAGAGCAGCAGCTTTCAGTCCGGCTTCACACACTTTAGACTTTTCACAACCCTTTCTAAACACAGTATGTTTAATTGATTCTTTTGCAGATTAAATCGACTAATTTTGCACTCGTGTGAATCATTAGTAATCGACAAAAACGTTTGAGATTTGTCCATAAAGCGTCTAATCATTCAGATTTACAGAGTTTCATGAATGCTGTCCTGGACACAGTTTTGAACCTTTATGGTGCACTTGGACTCAAACATGTTACCGTGGTAACCGTTTTGTTTGCAGGTACACGCTGCAGGCGTCCACCTTCCAGATGGCCATCCTGCTGCAGTACAACACTGAGGACAGCTACACGGTGCAGCAGCTCACTGACAGCACGCAGATCAAAACGGTCAGAAGATTCTTCAAACGACCACTCCCACTTTTCACTCCTCACTCGGCTCACACTTTTCTTTCTTTCTTTCAGGACATCCTGGTTCAGGTTCTACAGATCCTGTTAAAGTCAAAGCTGCTGGTGGGTCAAATCTCTCTCTTTCGATCCGAATGGACCGGTCGATCTCATATTCTGTTGAACATGTGAAGAGTTCACATTTCTCTTTAGATTTTTTTTTTTTCTACGTTGTCATTTTTAACTGATTCCTTTTTTTTTTTTTTTGCTGCAGATAAAATGTTTTTTTGCATTTCAAACTTTTCTCTTTGCAGGTTTTGGAAGACGAGAACGCCAACGTGGACGAGGTGGAGTTCAAACCAGAAACCGTCATTAAGCTTTTCCTCGGATACAAGAAGTAAGAACCTGACACACACATACATACACACCTGTGGCAGGTTCTCATTGTGTGGGTGTGTGTCTGTGCAGTAAAAAGCTGCGTGTGAACATCAACGTTCCCATGAAGACGGAGCAGAAACAGGAGCAGGAGACCACCCACAAGAACATCGAGGAGGACAGAAAGCTGCTCATCCAGGTACATCCCTGTGTGTTTGTGTGTGTGTGTGCAGCTCTTCATGCTGATATCTGTGTGTGTGTGCAGGCGGCCATAGTGAGGATCATGAAGATGAGGAAGGTCCTAAAGCACCAGCAGCTTCTGGCTGAGGTCCTAAACCAGCTGTCGTCTCGATTTAAACCCCGAGTCCCCGTCATCAAGGTAACTCTTTGTTTTTTTTCACTCTTCGACCTCCATTAAAGACGTGCTTTCATGTCTTTAGATGTTTGTTTTTTCTTTGCATCTTATTTGTTAAGAAACAAAAAAAACAATTAAAACATTGTTGCTCATCTGTTTGTTTTTGTCTCCCTCTTCTGGTCAGAAATGCATCGACATCCTGATAGAAAAAGAGTACCTGGAACGAGTGGATGGAGAAAAGGACACGTACAGCTATCTGGCCTGAAGACCCCCGTTCCTTATCCCACTGGCTCTCCTCACTTTTATTTTTTGTAATCTTTTTATTTTCTGTCTGAGTAGTAAAGTGTGGATGGCGACGCCCCTCCTCAACCCTGAGGAGGAAACCCTGCCATCAAGAAGGAAAAAAAAAAAATCCTCCCACCCGTTCCCCGCTTGTCCCAGCCCCTTCTGAAGCGCTCACTTCCTCTTCATATTGTAAATAACAAGACTCTAAAGAGAAATAAACAAATCCTTCTCTGCATAGTGTAAAACATAATTAGTCTTCAGCCAATCAGAGGAGAGCCGCATCCAAAGGTTTCTGCATGCTACCTGCGCCATGGCAACCGAACCAGTGGGATGAGTTTATCTGCTGGAGATGTCAGGTTTGGTTAGAGGTCATGCAGGACGCCTGCTTCACTGACCGCTGGACATTTGTATAGTGTGGTTCATTTTCTAAATGTGTGTTAAATAAAAACAAGGAACGATTTCTTTAAAACTCTGGAGTCTGTTTAATTGATTCAAATATTTTATCTACACACACCTGTTGGAAACCTTGAATTGTTTGAAATCAGGGCCCAAAGAAGAACTTTTTATGAATACTCTTCTCAACCTAACCTAAAATTTCTTGGCTTTGGCTCATTTTAGTGGAGAACGTTAAATGTTCTGTCACCTGTAGAGTGGGGCCAAGCTCTGGTACTGGGCAGACCGAGGCAGGACCACCTAGGAGGACTCCGGATAGAGTCCAGAAGGTAAATGGCATGTTTTTATTTGATCAGGTTAAGAACAGGTGTATGTTCACATGTATGAAATAAAACAAACCATTTTTAATAGAATACTTTAATCTGACCCTGTAGACATCCCAGAATGAGCACCTGCTAAGAAGAAGAGATTTAAAAACCCTGCAGACTGAGGTGGATTTACAAACACCTGCTGGGTTAAAGGCACAGCAGAGGTTTGAACATCCTGTACATCAACGTCCATCCATTCAGGATTCTTTCTTAAATGGCTCCCAGTACACGCCCCCCTAATCTACAGGTGGACAAACGTTTGATTCACGCTTCAAAGATTGGAACAAAAGACCAGCTTTTTATTTTAGAAACTTCTAAAACTTAATATATTACATCAAGTTTTTTTACACGTTGTGCATTTGTGTGTAAATCCTGCTTTTTTTGTTTGACCCTTCAAACTTATTAAAGGGCCGCGTCTGACCTTGGTTTACCCACCCGACCCTAAACACTGGGAATCACAGTGTACGGTGACTTCTTGCTTTACTGAAAATCACCATCTTAAACTAACATCATAAGAAGCAGAAGCAGTGGTTTATTAAAAACACCATGATTTTCTCCAAACTAAATCTTATTTGCATGATTCAGATATTTTGAGTCATTATATGAAAACCTGCTTCACAGAAAAAAAAGTATTTTTATATATTCGTAGAATGATTTAATCCAGAGTTTGATTTAAATTTAAGGGAACCTTTTTTTTTTGGTTGAATATATTTGATTCAGAATAGTTTTATCATCTGCTTCATTTTCTCACCTGATGCTGAAAATTGATTAGATTTATATTAAAGATGAGACGATTTGTTAAAAAGAACAAAGTTAGAAATAGTTTGTCTTTTTGATCGGATTCAGAGTTTGATTAAATAAACATACTTCATTCACCAGTAGAAAGAACTGGTGCAGAAGCTTCACACACTTCCAGTGTTTAATCCCAAACATGATGCCAGACAAACATTTGGAGTCAAGAAGAACCTTCCAGTATGTTGTTGGACGAAGACGACATTAAAGTTCCATTTGATAAAAACTCCAGTAAATAAAGACCAATACTAATAAAAAAACCTGAATCTTGATCTAAGTTAGAAGAAGAACAAAGATCTGAAATAAAGGAAGTAAAAAAGATTTTAAACCATTTTAAAGAAGCAGAAAACAGTTCAAGAAAAGGACAAAGATGGAGGCTCTGCAGGAAGCTTCTGGAAGGTGTGGGGACGGACGTTAGGACCAAGTCGCTTAACGTCATAGAGTTTGTGTTTCAAGAAGTTAATTTGATGCCAAGTTCAGATTGTTTTTTTTAAGGGATGTGATTTTTTTCAGACGTGATCAACACGAGGAGATAAAAACATTTTTCTAAGAACATCAAGTAGTTTTTAAAGCAGGAGAAAAAATTAATTTGTTATGAAAATGGAGGTTTTTACTTGTTTAAGTGTTTTTTCAGAACACTTGAAATATTTACAATGTTTTAGTGATGATAACTAGTTATTTGTTAACTAGTTACTTGTTATGGTCGATAACGTCCAAGTATTTTACTTTAAAACAAAAAACAACCCCAAGAAAATTTGAATAGTTATGATACTTTAAGATATTTTTAAACACATATTTAACTTTTTTTTTTTCCACGTGTTTTTTTTAAACGTGATCTAAATCTTATTGTTTATTAGATTAAAAGTTTCAAACAAAAATAAAACTTTAAACCAAACACGATTCCTCGTAAGTTTTAAAGCTTTGGATTAAAATGAAATTAAAAATCTTATACAACGGAAATGAAATGATTAAAAGTGAGCGAATCGTCTTATTCTTGGAATCCTGCTGCAATTTAAAGAATTATTTTATTTATTTGATATCAAGACCGGATGTCACCGGTTCCCCGTTTATACCATTAAAACCAGTCATTAAACAATAGTTTTACTGTCAGAAGACGGAGGGCGTGGTGACCCACTTCCTCTCACCTCAGGCTGCTTTCAGACACGGTGGTCTGAGGGCGAGAGATTTAGGAGCCATTTTAGAAAGAACGTTCTAGAAACTACTGGGTTTTAACATACAGATATGTCTACTGCCTCCTGGTGGATCCACTCTGACACTGCACCCCACAAACATCTGTCTTTACATCTTTGAGCTGAAAATCTATAAAAAAATATTTGATATTAAAGAAAATATTTATTATTCAGTCTAAAATAAATTTAAAAGGTGATGTTTTTTTTGGTTGCTGTGCAGCCTGGTTTTAGCACCTTTATCTGGTCCAGAGAAACCAGACTGAGGTCTGCTGGTTGTCACGTGAGCACCTGAAGCAGGTAGTGCTTGTATTTTCTCCACATTCAGCTTCTTTTCTGCTGGTCAGACTGTGGCTTTTGGTCCCTGATGATAACAAAAAAAAAAAAAAACCCTGCGGAGGGCGCTCCTCTCCAAGTGTCACAAAGGTAAGAAAAGTAAAAACTGGTAAAACTTGTGTGTGTTTAAGGCCACGGAGGTAGAAGCATCATCATGCCATTTCCATCTCTCGCTCAATACCGACGTATTTCAGAGCATCAGCCTGGCTGTACCTGCAGGGAGGACACAGAGGGATGAGAGGATGGAGGGCAGTCGTACGGGGGTGGGGAGGAGGGGTCTGAAGTTCTTACCTGTAGTCAAAGAAAAGTTCCTCTCCAGTTTGGATGGCTCGCTTAGCAAAGATCCCGATGCGGTGGTCCCCGTTCACCATCATCACTGCAGAAACATGACGTTACCATGGAGACTCTCTTATGTCACTGGTTTAACGAGGCGTTTCTGTGGTGACGGGTTTACTGGACCATCACCATGAAAACATTTAGGAAAAATGCACCCGTATCGAGTTTTGTCCCGATTGAAGGACTTTATCCGGACTCAAAACTTTAGCCTCTAAAGAAACGTAAAACATGGGCAACACGGTGGCGCAAAGGGTAGCACAGTGGCAAGAAGGTCGTGGGTTCGAGTCCCGGGTGGGGACGAGGCTTGTAACACTGTCCTTTCCGTGTGGAGTTTGCATGTTCTCCCCGTGTTTGCGTGGGTTTCCTCTGGGTACCCCAGTTTCCTCCCCCCCTCCAAAGACATGCATGCTAGGTTGATTGGCTGGTGTCAAATTGCCCCTAGGAATGAATGTGTGTGTGGATGGTTGTATGTGTGTAGCCCCGCGACAGACTGGCGACCTGTTCGGGGTGTACCCTGCCCTTCGCCTTAAATCAGCCGGGATGGACTCCGGCACCCCCGTAACCCCGAAAGGGGAAAGACGGATAAGAAGATGACTGAGAAAACATAAAACGTGTCGGCACAAATACAGAAACACCCGATAAAAGCAGACGTCATGGGAACGTCCCGTAAAACCAGTCACCCCACAGGCCCCGCCTACCTTTTGCATAGCAGTTGGGATTGACCGAGTGGTTGGCGAAACGGATCTTGTTTCCTTTTCTTGTCGCATCAACAACAAAATCTGCAGAAAGAAACAGCATGAAGCGTGTCGTTGGGCTCAGAGAGGGAGTGGTCCGTGTTACCGTTGTTCAGGTTGAACAGGAAACTGCACATGTATTTATCGTAAACTTTCCCTCTGCGGTCGGCCTCGTCCTGCGAGATAATCTGCAGAAAAAAAAATTCTAAAATAAATCCCAATTTTTATTTACAAATATTTAGAGCACAATTTATACGAATGATGTCACGATATGATCTTGATATTAGTATTTTTTTTATTTTTATAAAATCCTGTCATCTATGGGAGAGCTCGCCTGATACTGTAACCATAGCAACCCACTCTTCTGGTGTCTTCAGCGTGCGCTGTGCACCTCTCCTCAAAACTAGGAAATATTTTAGAGGCATTAAAAGAAAATAAGGTTGTGTTTAAAAGCAGATTTTAAGTAAATCTAAAATTTTCTGAAAGATATTCAAAAGAATTTTTTTATTTATTTTTTTACATTCAGAGCAAATCCTCTAGAAAATAGACATTTTTGTGCTAAATTGTGATATTTTGTCGTATTCTGCGATGCCTCCATCGTCTTACCTCTCCACAATACTCGGAGATGAACTCATTCTTCTGCACCGGCTCCTTGATGAAGATCCCCCAGCCCGCCACGTCAGAGGGAGCGAGCAGCAGGTGCTGCGAGGGGAGCGACACGTTAGAATCCATGAAACCACGCCCACCCTCCAGCACACAGTCTCCTACCTTCTTGGCTCCTCTCTGGATGGAGCAGTTCTTGCAGGAGACGTTCTTGCTGTCCCAGTGGTCTGCGGCTCCGCAGGTCAGACACAGGTCGGGGTCACACTCCCTCACTGCCAGGTAGCAGGGGCACTGCTTGGTGTTACACTGAGCTTTGCACCGGCACCCCGGGAAGCGGTTCTGACCTGCAGATGAAATGGGAATGAGGACCTTTCCCCTGGTGGACGAACAGGAACACTGCGGGTTCTTACACTCGGAGCTACACTGGCAGAACTTTTCACAGAAGTTCTGAGCGGTGACGCACGGGCACGAGGAGTCACATGGCTGGCGGGGATGGTCACACGGCTGGTAGTTGTACACGTGGTTGGACGAGCCGTCTGATTGGAGGAGACAAAGAGGTGAATTTAAAAGAAGTTTGTGTTTGAACTTCAGGGAGCTCCCCGTCTCCAGTGGAGCTGAGACCTCTACATACAGCTCCCCCAAACAAAAAAAAAAACCAGGTGATCTCATCTTTCTGTTTATAGAAGCCATTAAAACATTCTTTCTTATAAATAAAACCTTAGGGTCGACATTCGGAAGAAGAGTTTAATCGATCTCACAGATCTGAAGTGAAAAGAGCCGAAGGTTCACCTGGTTCTAAAACTACTAATGCGTACAGAAAGTTTCTTGCAAAGCAAGATTTACTTTTTCCCATGATGCAGTTGGATTGATGAGGTTTAGTCACAGATTTTTCAAACAAGATGCAGCAATAAGTTTGCTTCCAGACGACCTGATTTGTTTTGAAGAGATTTAAACCAGATTCACTAAACACTGACCTTTCTTAAGCTGAATTTTTCTGCAGTGAGTCGCCCACAGTCTGTGTTTCCTCTTCTTCTTTCTTGGGGGTGTGTCCTCGTCCTCAGACGGAGCCCGGGCAATGATGGCCGACTCCTTCACACGAAACTCATAAACCTGCGGGATCCGGACGTGTGATTCAAACGACGGCTATGAATGTATTCATTAAAGAGGAGCGTGTGCCGACCTGTCTGCAGGTCTTGGTGCCGATGAGCCGTGCGATGGCGCAGTAGTTATCGTAGTACGTTCCAATCAGAACCCTGAAGAGAGAGGCCTCCGCTCCGCTCCACTCCACCGCTTCAGCTTCACCGCTCAGCTTCAACTTGACTGGAGTCTGACAGCGGGAGTTCCCTTCTGTAAACACATTCAAAAAGCTAGCTCCTGGTTGGCGGGGTGGGCGCTATGATAGCACCTGATTAGACACAAATACTTAAGCTCCTGGAGCGGACGGAGGTTCAAAAGAAGAGATGACTGAATTAAAAAAAATGAGACTGAATCAATATGATGTTAAAATGATAAACACGATGGATTTCAGAATAAAAGACCTCAGAGATGGATGTTCACAGATAGAAGGTGAATATTTACCAGTCATATGAATCTAAAACATGTTTAAATAATAACGTACGACTCGGTTCAAACCAACCGGAAGCAGATTAAATAAAGTCAGAGTTTAAACCTGAGCTGCTCGTCGTCTCCTCCTTTTTTTCTTCATCGTCTTTCTCGTCTCGATCGTCATCTTTGCTTCCCTCTCGGTCGCTGTCCGTGTCTTTGGTTTCCGAGGAAACGGTGGGTGTGCCCGGACGGCTGTTGGGCAGTCTGCCCCGGCGACGGCCCAGCGTGCGTTTAGAGGGCGTCTTCGGTCGCTCGGCGTTACCGCCGGCAGCAAACTCCCTCACCACTCCATCCTGAGGGATTTACACCAAACAAATGTAAACAATCTGTTACCCCGTCATCCGCTGGCAGAGGAATGTGACTCACCTGCAGCTGGTACATGTAGCACCCCCCCCCACACGGCTTACTGTCCACGAGGTTCTCCAGGTTCTTACGCTTGTACGTGTTTGGAGTGGCATGAAAAGCTGAAGCAGAGAAAAAGATTCATTTGTATGAATATTATTATTAATCTTTTCACTGGATGATTAAAAAACTTATTTACCTCCGTGAAGCTGCCCCTCTTAAAAAAATAATATATAAACAAACAAAACTAAGCCAATCGTTTGTGCTACGGTTGTGCTGTAAAAATGTTTTGTTTGTGCTATTTTAGTTTTTAGATATCTATGATTCTTTTGTAGGTCAATCTGAGGTCATCCAGCCCCTCAATTTGCGTAAAAATGTGAGAAAACTCCTAAAAATGGTGTCAATTGTTTGTGCTACGTTTGTGCTGTTTTAGTTTTTTATTTTACGAAATATGATTTGAACAATTAAGTCATCAAAGACTGTGATGCCCAGAAATAAGAAAGCCTGAAAAATCAGTGATTTAAGAAGGAGATGTTGAAGATATTTTTTTTAATGTGGCCAGAAATTCCGTTCCGTTCTAACACATAAAAATTTGCAAAAAAAAAACCTATGAAATTCATGAGAATTATAAGAATATTTAAATATTCAGAAAAATTGCCATAAAATTCAGATTAATTGAGTATAAGGATTTGTTTTTGTTAATGTATATAGTAATGTTATAGGAGACTGAGTCCGAAATAAAAAAGTTTCAAATAAATGAAGGTTTGAATGGCGTCATCGTCCAAATTGTATTTCTAAAAAAAAGAAAAACTAAAACAGCATAAACAAAAAGTTTTACAGGACAACAATTGGTTACTTATTTTGCTGCACTAACAGTGACGGCAGTAACGATACATTTTTAATACACTAACTTTGTGTTATCAAAATATTTGGTGTCATCGTATCAGAGAAAAAACTAAAACAAGCTTGTTGTGAAGGTCAAAATGAAAACTTTTCAGTTAGATTTTAGTAACAACAGAAACTAAATCAGCAGGTTGAGAGAGGAATGTGGAGAATGGTGCGTTTCTGTTCAAGACAAAAAAAAAAATCTACCACACAGTACTTCAAATGTTGCTCAATGAGAGAAAAATCCTTCAAGACTCAATAATGATCAGACTCGCCAAAATAAACAGTTCAAATTTCATTTTTTATCTACTGAAAATTCATCGTGAGCCTCCTCTAATTATTATTAATGATAACGACTTTGAAGAACCTGCTCTCTAGTCTGAGAATGTGTAACGTTCCCCTGGTTGTTCCACTTGATTAAACCCAACAAACTAGACCTGTTCTGAACTGTGTCTGACAGTGTGTGTGTGTGTGTGTGTACTAACGGTGCAGGAAACAGTCATATTTGAAGCAGCGTCTACAGAACAGTGTGTGGAAGGAGTGCAGGCTTTGTTCACGCTGCACCGAGCGGGCGTTCGGTCCATCGATGTTTGGCGTGCACTCAGGTGGCAGGGCACCAGGAAGCTGCTGCTCCGTCAGCTCTTTGTACCTGAAACACAGACGGATTAGTCAGACGCTGGAAGGTTTGAGGATCACTTCACCTGTGGATGGGACACGATGGGCACGTCATGCAGCTCAGGAAGATGATTAGTAGATAAACTCTGCAGCTTTTTCTTCTAGATCAGGGGTGGGCAAACTTTTTGGTTCGCGGGCCACAGTGAGTTCTAACATTTGACGAAGGGGTCGGAATAGGATCAGATGGATGACATGCTTTGGTAACCGCTAGATTAGACCGATAGAATGACGCTAGATTTTAAACAAGCGCTAAGTGTTACAGAAAGAGGGTTAAATTTCAAATCTAGTAGTGCTAGGTCTGAGATCTAGTGTGATAGTGCTTAAAACCGTGTATTTAACGGTTTGAAATCTAAGCACATGATGTAACATTTTGCTTGTTTTTAACATCTAACATGTTTGTTTACGTGCGTGTAATGGGCCAGATGGCTTTCCATATCTGTGCACACTGTTTATTTGACAGTGTGCGCATCACAGAGACACACACATTATAAAGGGAGCAGTGTTGTTGTTGTCTCTTCCCTTGTATCTGGGAGGAGACAGTGGCTTAGTGGTTAAAGCGTTCGGCCGCGGACCGGAAGTAAAACGGAAGTTTGTGGGTTCGCATCCCACTGAGTGCCGTTTAGGGTCCTTGGAGAAGACACCTAAACCCCTGTTTCTCCCACCATTGGCACCGTCATGGCAACCTGCTGCGGTGTAGTAGGGCAGCACACAAATTTTCCTGGTGAGGGACGAATAGTGTATGTAAAAAAAAATTAATGAATAAAAATCTAGTGAAAAAACATCAGAATTACAGAAAAATAAAAATGAACGAGGTTTATTTATTTAATTTTTTCAAGTTTGGCAGGTTTGATTAAAACGTTTAATGGGCTGCATGTGGCCCGCGGGCCGTAGTTTGTCCATGCCTGTTCTAGACAATAAGAAGTGTGGTATAGTCGTGGAGAGTGTGTGTGTGTGTGAGGAGGGAGGAAAACAGATGGGGGTCCTGTTATATGGAAATAATCTTTAAGTTATGTATAAAAAGGTATTTTTTATCTGTTTGTAATATAAATTCATTAAAGTGTAGATTTTATAAAACCAAACTCATCCAAACAGGTTTTTTTCTGTTTTTACTCTGAAACAAACAAACAAACAAACAAACAAACACACTTCTCTTTAAGTTCCTCTGTCGTTCCTTTGTCTGGAAACATGGACGAGATGGCTTCAAAGATTTTATCAGAAGGAAACTTTTTGTTGTCACTGTTGGTTCGATCTGTAAACAAAACCAGGACGTGTAACAACAGAAAAATGAATTCAAAATCAAAGGCTTTTACACTGAAAGGAAAAATCATCCAACTGAATGTTGTCTTTCAGCTTAAAACTCACTTTCACTGCCGAGCCCGTCCTTCCGGGGGTCTTCCTGGTGATCTTTACCATCAACCAGGTCCATTTTTTCTACTTTATAGTCCTGCTCTTCCTCCTCGTCGTCATCTTCGTTATCACTGTACTGGACCAGAGCATTGACCAACTCTACGAAGATCTCATCATTAATGAAGCCGCATTCTGCAGAAAAATGTTGGTTATTTGACTTCAAAGTTCAACAAAAGAGGAAAGAGCAGGTTGAAGATTTTTTTTATTTGCCGTGCAGGTCTCCCTCTGTGCACCGCTTCACGTCTCTCATGCATTAATCTTTCAGGAAGTAAAGAACCAGGGTTAGATCTGAAGTATGATGTTCAGGCTTCACAGCATTGTGGCTGTAAACAGTGTTCATGCCTCATCAAGACAACCGGTGTGTCAGACTCTACCACCTGATACGTTTTCATTTACTGCAATACAAACACAAAACTTTTCAATTCCATCACTTCTTCTTCACCTTTCGGCATTTCCCTTCAGAGGTCTCCACAGCAAGTCAGTTTCTTCCATCTAACCCTATCTGCTGCATCCTCTTTGGTCACACCAACTATCTTCATGTCTTCCTTCACTGTATCCATGAACCTCCTCTTTGGTCTTCCTCTAGTCCTCTTTCCTGGTGGTTCCAAATCCAGTATCCTTCTTCTGATGTACTCTCTCTCCTCTGTAAATGTCCAAACCATCTCAGTCTGACCTCTCTGACTTTAAAACCACTAACATGTGCTTTTCCTCTGATCCTGTCCATCCCGGTCACTCCCAGAGAGATCCTCAGCATCTTCATCTCTGCTACCTCTATCTCTGCTTCCTGTCTTCTCTTCAGTGCTACTGTCTCTAGACCAAACAACATGGCCGGTCTCACCACGGTTTTGTACACTTTTCCTTCCATTTCAGCTGAAACTCTTCTATCACACGTCACACCTGATACTGACGTTGATAAGGACACATTTTTACTCTCTTCACGTCTGATTACCAATAATTAGCAGGGTTGCTAACAAGCAAAGCTATGTGCTCTTCCATCAAACAAAAACCCCAAGTATAATTAACTGGTCATGTCAGACTCAGTCTGACCTTAAAGAGTGTTTAAGTTAAAGCTTCCTACTTTTATTTTTGATGCTCCGTCCCAGACCTTCTTAAACACCAAACAGAGAGTTAACCTGTTCAGATAAGTCAGTGTCTAAGTAAAGCTTCTCTCTGTAATCCAGTCTCTATTGAGCACTAGAAATGAGTGATGTGATGGTTGAGGATGGACCAGTGACCTGGGGCCTGATTTTTAGACTCCGGTAGAATTAAAGCTGAGGAAGTGTTTTTGCTCACTTTGTTTACGCCACGGAAACTTAAAATCTGTTAAAACTTCTGGAACTAACTTTATAAAACTTTAGCTTTACAGACCACAAGTGAAACAAATCTCCACAGACAACTTGATCTCCATCCCGCCCCAACCACATTGCTAGCACAAAATACGGATCATGCAAATGATCTCTAACCCCAGCTGCATCCTCCAGCTCACCCGGAAGGATCCCGAGTTGTTCCCCAGCCAGTTGTGAGACATAGTCTCTCCGGTGGGTCTGGGGTCTGCCTCTTGGTCTCCTCCCGGTGCGGCATGCCTGAAACACCTCACCAGCGAGGCGCTCGGGGGCATCCTGACCACATGCCTGAACCACCCCATCTGGCTCCTCTCAACCTGGAGGAGGAGTGGCTCAACACAGAGCTCCTCACCCAATCTCTGAGTGAGAGCCCAGCCACCTTGGGGAGGAAGCTCATTTTGGCCGCTTGTATCCACGATCTCCTTCTTTCGGTCACCCATACTGATGTGTTAGGGTTTAAAACCTTAGATAGAAGCTAATGCACAACAGTAGGCAGTTTCAAACTGAGTTTAACCATGGGGATTGACAGTGTGTTTTTATTTTAACTGAAAGTCTTTTCTTAGATTTGGTTTGATTTTCATAAAACAAGAATTTGCGTGTGTTTTCTAAACATGTCCTCACTGCTTCAAAGGCTTCATTCATTTCACTGTCCTCTGTGCACCTCAGACTCTGTCCACAAGTCTACTCTTTTCTCCATGTCTTACTATTTTCATCCAGCAGCCTCTGACTTTGTTCTCTGTAGGTACCACTCTGTTCATGTTAAAGATGGTGAACACATGAACGTAAACAAGTTTTATGAATAAGACCCTTGATCTGATGAACTGGAAATCATTTTGATGATATAAAAACATCCAAATATAAGATTCTGGAACTCCACCCACCTCTGTCTCCGTGGACTTTGCCGTCATAGTTCTTGATGAGCTCCTCTATGAAGGTACCGTCCTGGTCCAGGATCTCATCGCCCATGTAGGGGATGTTGTGTAAAACCGTTTCATCCTCCACCTGAAGCAGTTTAAAAATTCAAGCAAATTAAAGAGAAAAAGAGCATGAATTTGTTCTGAAACTACACCGACCATGAAGTTCTGCTGCAGCGGTGACCAGGAGTACATGACAGGGACCGAGGCCACGGCGTTTAAAGTCTTCAGGGGGATGAGTTGGCGAGGGAACTCGGAGAAACCGCTGTCCACTGTGCACTGAGCAGCAGAGAATCTGTGTTTAACAGGGCTTCCTACGTAGTCCAGCTCCAGACACGAGCACAGTCTCACCTCTCTGGTTCCTCGTAATGAGCTGATAGACGTCATGATGTGAACGGGCTGGATCCGCCTGGTCTTCCACTCCTGGTTCAATATGTCGGTTCGCTCCAAAATCTTCTGCCGGTTGGTGTTGAACATGCTCTGAAATAGATTCAACCAGATTAGATGACCAGAAGAGGTGGTATCACAATAATACAGTAGACCAGACCAGCAAAGTCTGGACTGTCTTAGAATGGTTCACAAGAAGGAACCAGTGTGACTAAGTTACTGTTTCCAGTCTGCTCCGCAGTTAGTTGTAACATAAGTAACTAGAAAGTGTGTGTGTGTGTGTACCAACCTTGACCTCGTCCGCCCGTCTGAATCGCTTGAGCTGCCGCAGCCTCATGTATTCAGACTTAACCCTCCTCTTCCAACAGGCCGGACCCTTCTCTGAACGCTTCCCTGTCAGGACCATGATCAACCTGCAGCCCAACGAAAGCATGAAGAGGGTTTCTGATCGTTACAGAGAGAACGTCCACACTTTGTTCCCACTACCTGATAACAACTACCATATGTTTCTCAGACTAAAGAAGCAAAACACAGATCTTTATTGATGATTTTTTTTTTCTAACCAAAGAGGTCAAAACTGTCTTTCCTAGTCTGATCTGAGAAGTCCTCTTAATCATTGCTGATAAAAACCCACATGTTAATAATTGAATTTAATATCTAATAGTTACTGAAATGTTTAAAATTAAAATTAAATTAAAATCTTGTCAGTGATATAAGTGACCACCTACCAGTTTTTGCTATATTTCAAAATAAAATTATAACTGATGACAAAGAAAACTCTGAAACATTCAGATATATTAGGCGAGTGACAGACCAAACTCTAAATAAACTTAAAGAAGATTTATTAAAACAGAAATGGGACGAGGTCTACAACCAAACTGACCCAAGTGAAGCGTATGAAATTTTTATATCCATGTTTTTAGAAATCTACAATAAAAACTGCCCATTAAAAAAGGTAAGACTTAAAGAAAATTCTAAAATAAAGCCATGGATAACAAGTGGATTACAAAATGCATGTAAGAAGAAAAATATGTTATATAAAAAGTTTATTCAACACAAAACCAAGGAATCTGAAATAAAATATAAAAATTATAAAAACAAATTGAGTAGTATTTTGCGGAAAACCAAAAAAGAATACTTTCATAAATTATTTGAAGAACAAAAAGAAAATATTAAGGGAACATGGAATGTCATTAATAAAATAATTAAAATAAAAGATAAAAAATATAAAATACCAAAACAATTCATGAACAAAAGCTCAAAGCTGGAAAATATAAAAGAAATTATAGAAGGATTTAATCATTATTTTGTTAATGTAGGAAATACCTTGGCTGAAAGTATTGAGAAGCATAACATAAGTCCAAGTGATGCTGTAAACAGAAATCCTTTTACATTTTATTTAAACCCAACAAATGAAAATGAAATAATTAAAATAGTAAAGCAATTTAAATCAAAAACATCTAAAGATACACTTAACATTGATATGAATTTAATAAAGAATACAATAGAACATATTGCACAGCCTCTAACATATATTTGCAATATGTCTTTTCAAATCGGTAAATTTCCTGAAAAAATGAAAATAACTAGAGTTATTCCAGTCTATAAAAATGGCAATAAACAATTATTTTCAAATTATCGGCCTATATCCATACTTCCACAGTTTTCAAAAATAATAGAAAAAGTATTTGTAATAAGATTAGATAAATTTATAGAGAAACACCAGCTCCTTAGTGACAAACAATATGGGTTTAGACAAAACCGATCCACTAATATGGCTGTTACAGAACTAATAGAAAATATTACTACATCAATAGACTCAAATAATTATGGCATCGGTATTTTCATAGACCTTAAGAAAGCTTTCGACACCATAGATCATAATATATTACTGAGCAAACTAGACAGATTTGGTTTTCGAGGAGCTGCATATACATGGCTTCAGAGCTACTTAGAAAATAGATATCAATATGTACAAATAAAGGAGGAAAAATCTGATTTATTAAAAGTCATATGTGGAATTCCACAAGGCTCAACGCTGGGGCCTAAACTCTTTATCCTGTACATCAATGATTTGTGTTACACATCCAAACTAATAAATTATGTACTGTTTGCAGACGACACTACTCTTTACTTTTCAGGAAAAGACCTGAACCAAATAATACAATCAGTTGAAAGAGAATTGAGTAAAATAAAAATATGGTTTGACATAAATAAATTATCATTAAATATTGAAAAAACGAAATTTATAGTATTTACAAAATTAAAAGTACCTAAACAAATTCAAATTATGCTTAATAACACCCCATTGGAACGAGCTTACGACAGTAAGTTCCTTGGAATGATTATAGATCACAAATTAAGCTGGAAATCACACATAAATTATACAAAAAATAAACTGTCTAAAGTAATAGCAATCATTTATAAATTCAGATTTGTCCTAAATAAAAAAAGTTTGTTTATGTTATATAATAAATTAGTACTTCCATATATAACTTATTGTATCGAGATTTGGGGAAATACGTACAAAACTAACACAAAACCAATTTATATTTTACAAAAAAAAGCAATACGAGCAATAACATTCTCATCTTATAATCAACCTACCAATAATCTATTTATAAATTTAAAAACATTAAAGTTCTATGATTTAGTGGAATTACACACTTTAAAATTTATGTTTAAGATAAAAAAAAACATGATGTCAAACTCTCTACAAAATATGTTTATTATTAGGAAAAGTCCATACGAACTAAGAGGAAATGATGTGTTCATTAAAAATAAATTTAGAACAAATGTTAAAAAATTCTGTATTTCTATTAAAGGTGTGGATCTTTGGAATAATTGTAATGATGAACTTAAATTGTGTTTAAATCTTTTATGTTTAAAAAATAAATTAAAGTTATTAATACTTAAAAAATATGCAAGTCTTGATGGTTAAATTCAAGCTTCTATAAAAAGTAAACAATTATGATGTATTATGATTATGTTATGTGTTACGAATATGTGTTATGATTATGTTATATGTTATGATGTGTTATGATTATGTTATGATGTATTATGATATTATTATGTTATGTGTTATAACAATTATGATGACTTAGTATTTACTTATGTCTTTTTGCTTTTATTATGACATTAAAAAAAAAAAAAAAAAAAAAGGGTCGGCGTAATAGGCGTTTGCTTCAGCCGTTACCTTTTCGGTCCTTTGCTGGAATATGGTTGTTTTCTTTATTTCATTGATATGAGGTTGCACTGTGACCGAAATAAATAAATAAATAAATAAAATAAAAAAAAACATGAGACAAACTTACTTTGACATAAATAGGGTTTAAATAAAGTTTACAAATTAAAATAAATTCTACGTCTGGAGACACTTGATTTTCTTCTTTCAGTTTTTTTTCTTCAGGTTTTGCCACAAAAAGTTAGTTTTCTCCATCAGGCCCCGTCTCCTGCTTCTTTTCTCACACTAACTACCTTCATGTCCTCCATTAAATAAACCTCTCTAGTCTTCCTCTGGACCAGGCATGGGCAAACTACGGCCCACATGCAGCCCGTTAAACTTTTTAATTCGGCCCACTGAACTTAAAAAATTAAATAAACCTTGTTAATGTTTCATATTCCCTGCAATTCTGATGTTTCTTCACTAGATGGTGCACTCTAGATATATTGGCTTTGTTGAGAAAACAACAACACCACTCCCATTAAAATGTGTGTGTCTTCAAAGATATGCACGCTGTCAAAATAAACAGTGTGCACAGATACGGAAAAACATCGAGCCGATACACACACGCATACGTAAACATGCGTGTTAGATGTTAAAACAAGCAAATTGTTACATCAAGCGCTTAGATTTCAAACCTAGCTCTGTTAAATGGACGTTTTTAAGCGCAATCGCACTAGATTTCAGACCCAACACGTTAGATTTGAAATTTAACGCTCTTGATGTAACATTTAGCGCTTGTTTAAAATCTCGCATCATTCTGTAGGTCTAATCTAGAGGTTACCAAATCATGCCATCCATCTTATCTTGTTCCGACCTCCTTGTTAAATGTTAGAACTCAATGTGGCCCACGAATCAAAAAGTTTGCCCACCCCTGATCTAGACCTCCTACCTGATGGTTTTAACACTCATCTCCTCTGGACCCGCTCAGTCTAATTCCAAAACCCTGCTGGTCTAAATCCCTCAGTTCACACACTGCCGTCCTCACACACATCTATTCAACTACTAGTGAGGAGTGGGATGAATATAATGCCATGCTTTTTATTTAATATACCTGGAGGTTCGGATGAAAGGGTTTCAGGGTCCCCCACTTGTGGATCCCCATTCTAGATCTTTACAATGTAATTAGTTTCTATCGACGTCCTCTAGTATTTTTTTTTAAATATAAAAACCATCCAGCTGCTCTCGAAGTATGGTGTTAGAAATCTGGGTTGTATGAATACACACCCCTTTAACAGTATTCATCTCATTTAGAGGAACTCTGGTGTGTTCACGTCAAAGAAACTTTTATCTCGTTTCTGTGTTCAGACTTTACACCACGTCATATCACCAAACCTGTCAAAGTAGTGAATGTTAACAGGAAATAAGACGGTGCTGTGGTTTCTGTTCAAACTCCTCAGAAGAGTGTGTGTGTGTGTAAGGGAAATAGAGACTGTGTGGGAGACTTTTGGAGATGAGCGAGTCCATCCCACAGAAACCAGTGTTTAAAAAGCACAGGAAAGTGATGTGACACCACAAAGCATTGTGGGTCTGTCAGCCATGTTGGCTAACGTAGCAGAGCAAACAGAGCTCCCATCTCGAATGCAGGGTTTTCTACTGGTAAGAACGTCGGACCAGTCTCATGAGTGGAATGGGAGGAGAACGTAAAATAAATTTACATTTTTATTTGTTGGAAATTAAAACTAACATCAGAACTTTAATCTTTCAAGTTGACATTTTTACCAAAAACACAAAGAAACATGGCTGTTACTCATCCTAATTATCAATGACGTACTCAGAGGTCGTTAGAAATCCATTAATCTGACATTTGAACATGTCGGCTAGCGGGTTCTAAACACGAGGGTTCTAAATACAGCGTAAAGGAACAATTTCCATTAAAGGACTGACAGAATCACTGCTGATCCAAAAACCATAAAGTACCTACACAAACACACGCTGAATATTTACAATATTTATATGTATTTTCAGTTCCGTCGTCTTCCGCTCATCCGGGGCCGGGTCGCGGGGGCAACACCCTCAGACGGGAAGCCCAGGCTTCTCTTACCCCTGCTGCATCCTCCAGCTCACCTGGAAGGATCCCAAGTCATTCCCCAGCCAGCTGTGAGACATAGTCTCTCCAGCGGGTCCGGGGTCTGCCTCTTGGTCTCCTCCCAGTGGAACGTGCCCGAAACCCCACACCAGCGAGGCACTCAGGGGGCGATGTATGAATATACAAAATCAGAAACACAATGTACGTAAAAGGTGACCAATAAGTCAGAGCCACTCCCAGATCAGATTTCTTTTTAACAGGATTATCAGATCATTTTTTGTTTGTTTATTCATCCTGTGACTTAAATCCATTTTAAACACAAACTCACAACATACTTAAACTGGTTTTCTATTTCAGTCCTGCAAGTTTGAGTCATTTGTAAGCTCTCTCATTCAGCATCCGGATCTTACTTAAACGCCAAGTTGTTGTTGGCCACGCCCATTCTGTGTTTTTGCAGCATGCTCTTGCTCTGCTCAGGCTTGGTCCCAGCACGGAATGTGTCATTTTTTTTATGTAACTGGGCCAAGATAAGAATATAAGGCAATATGTGCAACCTTTGCTAATTTAACTTGCACTGTTTCAGCTGGTTTGAATCCCACTGAGCCGCCTGGTGTCCCTGGAGCAGACACCTAGCCCCCAAGGTAGATGTCTCAGGGCGCCACCAGCGCCAATGGTGGTGAGTTGATCCCACCATTGGCGCCCTCATAGCTGCCTGCTGCGGTGCAATAAAGCACAGTAACTTTCCCATTGTGGGACTAAATAAGGAGTTCTTCTTCTTCTGTAGCCTCAATGAGATTTACACTGTGTAGTGCATGGGCCTAAATGGTGTGATTGGGCAAAGAAGCAGAAGACAGATGGATTTCATTATGTTAAAACCCAAGTGAAACTGAAGAAATGGATTTAAAACTTTTTTCTGAGGTACAAAAAAAAGAATGATGATACCACAGAACCATAACACCCCCTCTTTAAAACCAGTAGAAGAGGGGTTTTGTAGGGTTTTTGCAGTGGGTACAGGTACGTATGAATATCCTTACCTCTGATCAATGTGTTAAAGATAAGGACAATGTTATGGATCTACAGCCGCTGTGCTACACGTCCAGCTAATACACACACCTCAAGCCATTCCATTAAAAAGCCTATGTTTTGCCTGCAGTCTTAAGTACATAGCTCTAGCCAAGTGTGCTACAGACAAGTAGAGAATACAGGAAGATGAAACGAATACTGCACTGTACAATAAAAAGACGGTCCCACGCAGCAGCAAGGTCGGCGATTTGAGTCCCAGGTGAGACTAGTCTTGAAACACTGGCCTTTCTTTGTGTAGTTTGCATGTTCTCACTGTGTATGTGTGGGTTCTCTTTCATTTCCTCCAAATCTCCAAAAACACACGTTAGGTTGATTAACTGCTATAAAATCCCCCCCTAGGAATGAGTGTGTGGATGGTTGTCTGTGTGTGTTTCTGCAATGAACTGGTGACCTGTATGAGGTGTACCCTGCCTTAACATGGATAAGAGGTTCAGAAGGGAGCCCTCCAGTGTAGTACAAATAAAGTAGAAGACATTGTGTCTGAATCTATCAGCTGATCAAATGACTGCTGTGTGTGTATACCTGGGTTAGGGTTTGTAAATCTAATCCTCTCTGATGAACTGATTTAGAATCTTCTTTTAATGAGTGTCATGGAAACCGTTTGATAAACAGATCAAAACAAATATCACACATCTAACTGATCGAGAAAAACTAAGGATGTTTGTCATTTTGACTTATATTTGTGTTTTGTTTCCACTCACTCAGCTCTCGGTCTTCATGCAGCAGAACAACAAACTGCGCTAAGATGTTTCTTTGTGTTGGAGGATTGATTAGCCGTTAGCTTCACAGCTAGTTAGCGCTTAGCTTTACACTTTCCTCCAGCGGGATTCTCTTCTTTAAAGCGTTAAACGCTGGCTGTTAAACTAGCTGTTCGTTTTAAACACGTTTCCTGTTGAAGAGCTTTGTTTCTAAGCGTAGATTTGATCAGATCAAAGTGAAAGAATAAAAACTGCTCACCTTCTCTTCACCGCCCACCGAGCCGCAGCGGAGGCGCCAAACAGATGGACCAATCACAGGGCTCCATTCTAACGAAGAACAGTGTTCTTATCTGTGATAGGTCAGAATCCCGTATCGGTATCCAATCAGAGTGTGTGATGGAGCAGAGTGCCAGCTCCAGGAACATGTGGACGCAGGCTTTCTTTGTTCTTTATTTTTAGGTTAAAAGGATAAAAATCTTCGGTAAAGTTTGACATTAAATATGGCAGACATTTTTTTTAATTAGTATTTACACTGTCACATCTCTAACGATCCTGTCTCTACTTTGACTGGATCATTAAAATAATTATGATTAATTAACACGCAGGAAGACAGCTGCAGATAACTGTAAGAAATAAAAGGTCAGGATTAATAAAACAAATGATCAGAGAGGGGTCACAGGGGTCACAGAGTTCATTAAACCAAGCCCTCTTTACAGACATGATGACGTCACAGTGGTGCCTTCACGGATCACATTCACAGTAGGTCATTATTACAAAGGAAGGAAATGATTTATTTGAAGGAAATTAATATTTACAAATAAAACAATATAAAAGTGGCGGTGCTGTGGTTAGGACCACAGCAATAAGGTCAGGGGTTCGAGAACTGGGTGGGACGAAGCTTGGAAGAATGGCCTTTTTGTGTGTAGTTTACATGTTCCTCCCATGTATGGATGGATTTCCTTCGGGTCCCTGGTTCCCTCCCACCCTCCAAAACCTCAGCATCCCGCGAACTATTGTACTGTTTATTGAACAGTTCAACAATTATTGAACTATTGAATTGTACAATTGAACTGTCGGCTACCCGTTAGGTTTTTTGACCGCTTATTTTTATTTATAAAATTGCCCCTCGGAATGTGTGTGTGTGTGTGTGTGTGTTTGCGTGTGCGTGTGTGTGGCCCCGTCGTGACAGACTGGCGACCTGTTCGGGGTGTACCCTGCCTCTCGCCTTAAATCAGCCGGGATAGACTACGGCATCCCGCAACCCTTTCAGGGGTTATGATAAGCTGGTCAGAGGAAGGAATGAATTAAAATGAATTAAAATAGGTTAAATGTTAAAGTATCACATTCTATTTGTCTTCATTTTAAAAAAGTTGTAGGCCGTAGTGGAAGGATTGGTTGAAACAAAGTAATGATCAGTAGAAACTTGTTTCATATGCTACTAAATTAATTGTACAATAAGAAATAATAATAAAATCTTAAAAGACCAGACTTGCGTTTACTAATTCCCAACTATTATTATCATAATGTACTGAGCAATAACTAGGACGCTGCATCGGTCCATCGTGGTAAAGAGAGAGCTGAGCCGAAAAGCAAAGCTCTCGATTTACAAGTCGAGCTACGTTCCAACCCTCACCTATCGCGGATACAAGCGGCCGAAATGTGCTCCCTCCGCAGGGTGGCTGGGCTCTCACTCAGAGATCGGGTGAGGAGCTCTGCCCTCCGGGAAGAGCTCAGTGTCGAGCCACTCCTCCTGCAGGTCGAGAGGAGCCAGATGGGGTGGTTCAGGCATCTGGTCAGGATGCCCCCTGAGCGCCTCGCTGGTGAGGTGTTTTGGGCACATCACACCAGGAGGAGACCAAGAGGCAGACCCTGGACTTGCTGGAGAGACTATGTCTCACAGCTGGCCGGGGAACGACTTGGGATCCTTCCAGGTGAGCAGGAGGAGAGAGAAGCCTGGGCTTCTCGTCTGAGGCTGTTGCCCCCGCGACCCGGCCCCCGAACAAGCGGAAGATGACGGAACGGCGGTTTGATCCATTTTTATTATCATCTGGTTTTGTTGCACTTTTTGCAACAAAACCAGATGAGTTATAAATAAGAAGTCTCCTCTGCAGACCAAGACTGTTAATTTAATTATCAATAATTTTTTTGATTTTTATTGTGAGTGAAGCCTGGGCTACCCGTCTGAGGCTGTTGCCCCTGCAACCCGGCCCCAGATAAGTGGAAGACGATGGAATGGAACTTTGTTGTTTTGTTATCAGATCTTTTTGAATTTGCATCAACTTTTCCCCAGCTTGTTCATTCTTTGAACCACATACTGCCATGTAAATATAATGCTATTCATGTCAGTGTTAGTTTGCATCTTTCCTTTTGACAGAGGAAGTTTTTTTCATAGTGACGTAACTCTCACTATTTGTTCCATCAAATATAATCATTCACACTGTTTTCTTATACAAGTTGAGTCATTGCACTTACTGCAGCAGGTAAGCTTTCAAGAGCTTTCTATGTTTAGAAAAAATAAAATTAACAAAATGTTTTTTTCTTTATATTTTGAACCGCTTATCCCTCAAATAAATTTAAAAAACAATTCCACACTAACAACTAAAAATATTACATCTAAAGTAAAATTCAAAATGGAGTTTATGAGAAAAAAACTAGCATAGTGATTGGTTTGAATAGGTGTGACTCTCTCATAAGGGAGGTAAGGATGTGTAAATCTCTCATACTTCATAAAATTCACTGAATGTCACTTAAAATTAAGTACTTTCACTTGGTTTGGTCTTCATATTTTACCATTACAAACTTTGAGTGAATAAAGCTAAATATGTATTTCCAAAAGGTTTATTTGTGATCATTACGTAGTTTTGGACACTACAGAAGAGTTTGACATTTTTAGCTATTGTGTTATCAAAATGTTTTACTGTATGAATTTCTAAAAACAGGTCAGTAGGTGCACTTAGTGTAGTTTTTTTATTATAAAATTCAAGGGCCTGTTCACTTGCAATGAACGCCAGAAAGATATGACAACTTGGGGGTAATCTACAAAGTTCATCTATGTTTGGTACTGACTAATTGTGTGCAGTTTCACTGAAAGTCCTTGAGGTGTTTGACCGGTGTCAAGAACTTTTGACTTGTTTGAGGCCTTCACCTAAGGTCACATGTCCCTGAAAATCTCACCAATCTTTGGAAGATACGGAGTTCACAATGAGTGTCACGGAAGCCCAAACAACCTCAGTGCTGAATTCCTCCTCCAGATTTTGCGGGTGGAAGCATAAAAATGTAGTTTATGTAAAATAAAAAAGAAAAGAAAAATAGCATAATTGTTATGTGACTGGACCGGTTCAGGACCAGGCAGGGAGCGCCAGGGAAGCAGTGACACAGACCATAAAAACAGTTTTAACCTTATTTATTTATTCTTCTTTCAGCAATTTCCTTCATTATTTATTTAAAACCTATTAAAATGGCAGTCCTTAAAATAGTTCACGCGTTGGGGTTTAGCCAACTGGCACCTCTCGTCCTGGTCCGCAGCCTGTGCTGGCCAATTTGTCGTCCCAGGTCTGCCCTTTACGGGCCCACTCGTCGTCCCGAGTCCGCCCTTTGCGGGCCCACTTGTCGTCCTGGGTACGCCCTCTATGGGCCCACTGGTTGTCCCAGATCCGCTATTTACAGCTCCACTGCGCCGGAACACCAACTGAGAGAACCTTCTTCGTTGGTGGGATCTATGAAGGACACTCCATGTCTCTTTCCAGGGGGAACCCTCGCCCACCAGTCCCTGGTTAAAAGGAAGGTTCCCTACTGTGTGTCACTTGGCTGCCACTTCTGCTCTGGCTCTCCTCCCTCTTCCGCCCCTGGCTACCTCTTAAAATGTAATCAGGAACAGTACCACTTCTCAGTAGCAGGTGAAGTAAATAAAATAATTAAGACAATTAAAACATGCTAAAAACTCAAGACATTAATAACATGCAGAATTAAACTGTATAAAAAACATTAAATAAAATACTCACCTGCTACATTTAGTTCAAAGAATTTGACAAGAAGTACATTTTTAGCAAAAAAAAATCTAAAAACAATTGAAGTGATAAATAAAAACAAGTCAAGTTCTTATTTTTAAATTTAGACTTTTACACCACACAGATATCTGTCATCACCAGATCTTGATAAGAATGTGGTCTGCTGTTTTTTTTCTTTCACCACTTGCTCCACCTCCCTCATCAGGTTCGCTACCTGCTCCTGGTCTCCGCTTTTGTTGTCAAACACAACACACCTGTAACCACATTTTTTAACAATTTTTTGCAGATGAAATTGGCAGGAGTTCCTAAAACTCTCCAAATCCATTCCTGCACGGTACAGGTTATCTCCATGTGTGAACAGGATTACTGTTCTCTCTGCAACTTTGCTTCCAAACGCCCTCTCTAACTTTTCCATTATGTCTCTCTCACCCTCTGTAAATCTGCTGACCTGTAGCACCAACAAAAAAACACTCGGACCGGAGTGGCAGAGACGTTTGGACATTTGTACGTGTTCAGCAATGACTGATGGGTGGGTAGAATCATCAAAGATGTCCGGTGTATCAATCACACGGAGACATCCATTTTCTGCCTTCTCACACTCCTTGGTGACCGGCAATGAACTGGCTTTGGATTTGAAGGCTTGTCTTCCGAGGATGGTGTTTCCACAAGCGCTCTTTCCAGTCCCCGTCATTCCAACCAGGATGAGATTTACTGGTGTGGACATAAACAAATATACACAAACTTTTAACCTGAAATGAATGTTTTACATTAAGAAATAAAAAAAAAGGACAATATTTTATTGTCTTGATGTCTATAAAACAACTAAATAAGACAATTTTGTTATTATTAATATATTTATTACTATATAAAATATGTAATTTACATGAATAACTTTTTACATTAAAGTCCCACTCATATGTTATTATTTTACCAGTCAAGTTATAAATGCAACTGTAGGACGTGACTTACCTTTATCCATTTTTTCCTCAATAATCCTGGTGAATTATGGAACCGAGACAAGCTTTAATCAACAAAAACAGACAACCATCAGGGTGTAAAAATGTAGTCTATTCAATACTAAACACAATCATGAGTAAAAAGAGGAGTTATTGAATGTAGAAAAAAATCTGAATGATCTGTTAGTTGTAACAGGTTTGATTTTTTACCACTTTAAATAAATAGAGACTTTAAATAGAGACTTAAAAACAAGCTTTAACGTGCCTAAAAGGGACTGAAACCATACCAAAAGAAATGTATCTGAACATCTTTAGGAACCCCATGAGAAGATTTAACACAATCTATTATTTTTGTATTAATGTACATAAACTGTATATTTTTTTCTGAATATAATTGTTAGACGTTAAGATCGATGAAGCACAAACTCCGTATATTTTAATATTAATCTTAGATAAGACTTGACTAGAAACACAATGTTGAAACTCACCGTAGATCAGTACAGAGCTGGCTCCAACTAGAAAATCTGTCTGGTTGCGCTCACGGTCTGTTTTGCATTCAACTTTTTTAGTAAGTTTAAGGGAGGTGGTTATATATGAAGGGAGGAGTCAGACGTTAGATGTATGTTAGCTTAATAAAAGGAATTCTGCAGAGCTGAAGACATCTGAAAACCAAGATGGCTTCATTCAAACCTGGTAAGTCATTCAATTTAGTCTTTTTCATATCAATTTGAATTTTACATTTTTTAAAATGGAAATGTTTTTATCTAAACCATTAAAACTATCAACATATTTAAGAATTTTTAATGACAAGTTGTTTGAAAATCTTTTGAATTGTCTAGGTCGTACTTGGAGAATTGTGATGATTGGTAAAACCGGTGTGGGTAAAAGTGCAGTAGGAAACACCATCATTGGTTCAAATTCTTTTGAATCCCGTCCATCTCCACAGTCTGTGACTCAGACGTGTCGAATGGAAGAAACAACATGGGAGGAAAGGTTAATTGTTGTTGTGGACACACCGGGAATCCTGGACACTGACAAAACTCCAGACTTTATCAAAGAAGAAATAGTAAGATGTATCCAGCTCTCAGTCCCTGGTCCTCATGTCTTTCTGCTGGTGATACAGATCGGTCGATTTACCAAGGAAGAGAAAAATTCTGTAGAAGCTTTGAGGGAACTGTTTGGTTCGCAGGCAGAGAAGTATATGATGGTACTATTCACCCATGGTGGTAATCTCTCCTCTACTATTGAAGAATATCTACAGGAAGGTGATCCAGATCTACGTCAGCTCATCATGACATGTGGAAGCAGGTTCCATGTCTTTGAAAACAACAGCTCTGACGAAAGCCAAGTGACAGAGCTGTTCAGGAAGATCGATACCATGGTGTCACTGAATGGAGGGACCTTTTACACTGATGCAATGTACCAAGAGGTGCAGAGAAACAGAGATGCTGATCAAAACACCTACAGCTTCATTAGGGCTCTGCAAAGGAGTATAAGATTATTTTTACGAATTCTAAACAGGGAATAAATGAAAGCTATCATTTCCCCAAACATCTCAATGCCGACCTTTACCTCATGATCATGATCAATAACTCTATTAGATACAGATGGAGAGACATGTTTTAAAAGTTTACAACCATATTGTTTGTAAAGTCGGTGCTTTACTGTAAAAAGACTTATTTACATGTTTTAACTGTTCATTTCATTCTGAAATTAAAAGAAAAAACACACCAAATGTCTAAAAAGAGAGAAATAAAAATAAAAAAATCAAATATTGGCTGAAAAAATACATTTGAATTGTTTATTTCCATTGGTTTTAGAAATGATTGGTAAAGTGCTAGTTTTTTTGGTTAGTCTTGTTTAGTTAGCATTTGTTAGTTATTTTTCTTGTTGTGTATCTGTGTTAAGACATTCCTCTTTTTCTTGTGAAGCCCATTGAGACGGAAATTCTGTGATTTTGGGCTCTACAAATAAAATTGAATTGGATTGAATTAAAGTTTATAAAATAAAATCTATAAACCTATAAAACCTCAAGATTACATGTGTTTTTAATATTATTCAAATTGTTCATTTAAAATGTGAATAAATTCAAAAGTTTTTATCAGTAAACTAAATTTGTGTATTTTTTGTTTCATTCATGCAAATTCACAAAGCAAATTCAGGATGTGCCGTTGGATCTCTGGGCAGCATTTGATGTAAGAACAAACCCCACTGAACAGGTTGGGCGTTGGGTAGAACTTTCTAGAGTGGTCTTTTACTGGTTCAGAAATAAAAGAAGTAGAAGTTTTTGTAAGATTATTAGTCACCAATTTGAGTGACCTGTGGAGTTCCATGGGTCCTTTGTGGACCCATTCCAAACTCCAGGTTTTGGGTCGTTGGCAGGAGGCTGCGGTCCATTCAGACAAGAACGTCCTGCCACAAAAATATCGTATTTTATGTTTATATTTGCACACTAGAACCACAGCAAGTTCCTAGTCTCTGATCCTCTTCATTGACCATGAGAATAAAAGCATTTCTGATTCTGAAACAGCCAGGATGGGCTCCGGCACTCCCCGCAGCCCCGTAGGGGATAGATGGTTGAGAAGGTGACCGTGACATTTAGAAGACAATCATTCGTCTTCTGAAACACTTGTTCTCTAACGAAATTGCTGGGGGTGCTGGAGCCTATCCCAGATGATTGGGGGCGAGAGGCAGGGTACACCACGAACAGGTGTCCAGTCTATTGTAGGGCCACACACAGACACACACACACACACACACACACACACACACACACACACACACACACACACACACACACACACACACACACACACACACACACACACACACACACACACACAGATAATCATCCACACACTCATCCCTATGGGATGAGTGTGTGGATCCCTAGGGGATCATAGCAGCCACTGTGTGTGTGTGATTGGTTGGTGATGATCAGAGGGTAGATGGGACAAAAATGGCAGCCTCGCTTCTGTCAGTTTGCCCCGGGACAGCTGTGGGTACAACAGTAGCTCACCATCACCTGGTATGGAGTGTGTTATGCCTTCGGCTAAAGTATATGTCAGAGTGAGACCTCTGTCTCTTCCAAAGATCTTTTATGATTTCTTAAACTAACAGCAGAGTGAGAGGTCTCGAAAATAGTAGATCTTAGATGAGTCTGCAACTGTAAAGACGGAAGTAGACTGCGCTCAAAACTTGTTAAAAACCTGGGATAACTTTAGTCTTTGTAAGTATTTTTTGTGTTTATGTGCTTTGTTTGCATGCTTAAGATTGTATTTCATTTGATAACGTGTGAATCGCGTCTTATGTAGTAAGCCACTTAGGATGTGGGCGCGCATGTTTCAAGCTAAGCTAACGTGCGCATGTTTCAAGCTAAGCTAACGTGTGTTTGATCATGGAGACTCAGTGTTATGTACAGCTCGTAATGCACTTCTTTTGTTTGTTTTGTTTCAGTTACTATTACCACGTACATATTATCACGTACATATATATACGTACATATATGTATAATCCTGTGAAGAAAAGAGTCTACATAAACAAGAAAAGCAAGCCTTGTGTGGGAGTCTCTTTTTTCATTGGAAGAGTTAGCTGGCTGTCTAGCTGCACACAGTCACGTGTCGTGAGGACAGCACAGAGTGAATGAATAATGCATTTGAGAAGTGTCTTTGAGAGTCCTGAAAGTGCTATATAAGTACAATGCATTATTATTATTATTACTCCTAAAGTCTTATCCTGGTCACTGCGTGCTTTCCCGTGTTGCTCATTTGCCTTCACTGCTCTTTGGTACTTCCCTTCATTGTCCACAGTGTTTCGACAATTCAAATATTCCCCCCACGTTTACCCAGTTCCTGCTTCCCCTATTTACATTTTATTTACGTGCTGGATGCGTTAATGCAAAGTGACTTACAGTGAAGTACAAGAAAGACAAAACGAAGTCAAAGAGAACATGTAAAATAAGTGCCTTACGTCAACAAGTGTTTTCTGTGCTTAGAAATAAAGTAAATGACAGGGAGATTTTTATCTTTCATAATATTAAATTGATTATAAACCTAAACATTATGGGGAAGGTTTTATTTTTAAGCAGTGTGTTTTAAAGTTAAAAGTGATTCATTAATATGGAGTCACACTGGTTCCAAAATGGTGAAATGATGATGGGATGAAGGCATGTGAATACTCAAGCGTCTTATTTAACAACACCAGCAGAAGTTCAACACTGGAGGTATGTAAAATGGAAGACTATGAACATCATGATGCAGATTTACTGTCTCTGTATTACACAGTATAGAATAAAGAAAAAAAACTCCAGAGTGGAATGTACCATGAATTCATCAATCACAGGGTAACAAAATAACTCATTAATGGAGAACACTTTTGTGACCAGGGTATTTTTTTTTAAAAAACTTGTGATAACATCTGCTTACTTTGTCTAGAATTCTGAACCCATTCACATTTTCCTCTGCTGGCTTAAATTACAGTTGAATCACAAACTGGTGTTGATTGTATTTCGGTCGTTAATAATTATAAAATCAAATGATGATTTTATGAATGAACAAAACTAAGAAAATGCTATGCACTGTTCAATTGGAATTGGAGGTTTACTCCTGGATAAACAACGGAACAAAAGTTCGAAGGTTGAAGGAATGAATGTTTTCCTCAAAACCAAAAGTATAATTGCATTTTTGTTTAAATTTTTATATTTGTATATATTATATGTATATATTTACATTTCTATATTTGTATATATTGTAGATATTGTATATTTGTATATTGTATTTGTGTGCTAGTGTTAGTCACTTTGTGAGAAAGATGAATTCGATAGTTCAAACATTCGAATGACAATTTTAATCTTTGAAATTTTTTCAGAGATTCAAATTGAAGGTTTTGAATGTGCGAAGTTGTGTCAGGAAGGGCATCCAACGTAAAACTATGCCAAACACAAATATGTAAGTCAGTTTACGTAATACCATACTGGATCAGTCGTGGCTCGGGTTAAAAACGACCGCCATCGGTACTGTGGACCAACAGGGTGCCGGTGGAAATTGGACTATTGGTGGTCAAAGAAGAAGAGAAAGAATATGCGTACCTCAGAAGAGAGAGAAGAGAAACATGAAGAGTCTGGGACTTAGGGTGGGAACTTTGAATGTTGGGACTATGACGGGTAAAGGTAGAGAGTTAGTTGACATGTTGCAGAGAAGGAAAGCAGACACCCTGTGTGTCCAGGAGACTAGATGGAAAGGTAGCAAGGCTAGAAGTCTAGGAGCGGGGTATAAGTTGTTCTATCATGGTGTCGATAGAAAGAGGAATGGTGTAGGAGTTATTGTGAAGGAAGAGTTTGTTGGCAATGTTCGGGAGGTAAAAAGTTCAGATAGGGTGATGAGCCTCAAACTAGAAATTGAAGGGGTGGTGTTAAACATTGTTTGTGGGTATGCTCCACAAGTAGGATGTGACATCGAGGAGAAAGAGAAATTCTGGTCAGACATTGATGAGGTGATTCAGAGCATCCCTAGAAGTGAGAGAGTTGTTATTGGAGCAGACTTTAATGGCCACGTTGGTGCAGGAAACAGAGATGATGAGGAGGTGATGGGCAGGTTAGGTATCCAGAACAGGAATGCAGAAGGACAAATGGTGAATGACTTTGAAAAAAGAATGAAAATGGCTGAAGTGAATACTTTCTTCAAGAAAAGACTGGAACACAGGGTGACTTATAAGAGTGGAGGAAGGAGTGCACAGGTTGATTACATTTTGTGTAGGCGGTGTAATCTGAAAGAGATCAGTGACTGCAAAGTTGTAGCAGGAGACAGTGTAGCCAAACAGCACAGGATGGTCGTGTGTAAGATGACCATACCAGTGAGGAAGTTTAAAAAGATGAAGGGAGTGCTGAAGACTAAATGGTGGAAGCTGAAAAAGGCAGAGTGCTGCTCAAATTTTATTAAAGAGTTGAGACAGGCTCTTGGTGGGCAGGAGAAGCTTCCAGATGACTGGACAACTACAGCTAATGTGATCAGGGAGACAGGCAAGAGAGTACTTGGTATGTCATCTGGAAGGAAGATAGATAGAGAGACTTGGTGGTGGAATGAGGAGGTACAGGATTGTCTCAAAAGAAAAAGGCTGGCTAACAAGAAGTGGGACACTGAAAGGACTGAGGAGAGTACAGGGAGATACAGCACAAGGTTAAAGTAGAGGTGGCAAAGGCAAAACAAGTAGCCTGTGATGACCTATACACTAGGCTGAACAGCAAGGAGGAAGAGATGGACCTATACAGGTTGTCAAGACAGAGAGACAAAGATGGGAAGGATGTGCAGCAAGTTAGGGTGATTAAAGACAGGAATGGATGTCTTTTGACAGATACCAGTAATGTGCCATAGAGCATTCATCAACTCTTTGAAGAGTTGATGAATGAAGAAAATGAAAGAGAACAAAGAGTAGAAGACAGTGGCGGCTGGTGGTAAAAAAAACTGGGGGGGCGCACATTTTTCAAACACACACAATTTTTTTTTTTTTTTAGATATATTATATAAAAGTATATATATATATATATAAAATAAATATAAAATAAATATAAAATTATTCGTGACAATATGTGTCTGTTTTTGGTGACTTCTTCATTATGTTTCCTTATGCCAGTTCGGTAGCCTTCATTTAATTGTGCCAGGATGTTACTCCTGCCAAAAACACCTAGCTTATAGCTACTATCAAGGTGGGTGCGGCAAGTTTCATGATGTTTGCACTTTTCAGACAAATGCTTCTAGTCACTCACCCCTGTTGATATCCACACCTTTTGAGTTGCTGCTGAACTAAACCATAAGCAGGGGAAACAAAAAAAGTGTTTCTCATCCAGTGTTTCTTATCCTCTCACATAAAAATGGCCGCGATCTCCACTGTTTTGTTGCACAGTCAAATCTGGGGTGTCCAGTCCAAGCTCCTTCACTCTTCTTTTTTCTTCTTTAGAACGCTTAGAAAACGGATTCTGTAGAAGGGACGACACTGAATTCTCTTTAAAAGAGCCGCTAGCATTGTTAGCATCTGAACTAGCTTCCAACGCCATCATGAAGACTCCCAGAATTCCGCAGTGAAAAGAAAGGGCGTGGCGTGGGTGGGATTTATAGGTCAGCTTATAGGTTCATGTAACAGACTGACAGAGAGGATAACCTATCACACACCCGATGGGCGGAAAATCTCTGCGCCCCGCGGGCGTGGTTATGGTTTGCCATACACATGAATGGGAAAAAATTTAGAGCTGACGTCACGTTTTTTTCCATAAAAACCGGAAGCCACATACACACCAATACGTTTACCTGGGAGGGCGTACCTACCCCACGCCCTCATTCCGGTTTGCACAGGAAGTAAGAAAATAAAATGAAATAAAACGGTGTAAAACATTATTAAAATGCATGTAATCTTCACACTCGACAGTTTTGCATACTTATAAACACATACATGTTTATATATGGATATATGTTTATATATATAGATATATATGCATATATGTTTCTTGGTCATCAGGTCGGGGGGGGCGGCGCCCCTGCGCCACACGTCACCAGCCGCCACTGATAGAAGGTGTTACCAAAGTGGATTGAAAAGTGGCTAGGACTAGTAAGGTAGAAATAAAGAGGGCACTGAAGAGGATGAAGAGAGGAAAGGCTCTGGGTCCTGACGATATCCCTGTAGAAGTATGGAAATGTTTAGGTGAGGTGGCAGTAGAGTTTCTGACTGGGCTGTTTAACAGAATATTAGAAAGTGAGAAGATGCCTGACGAATGGAGGAGAAGTGTGCTGGTTCCTATTTGGGGAAAGGATGGCTCGGTGGGTAGGGCAACCGCTCCATAACCGGAAGGTCGCAGGTTCGATCCCCCGCCCAGAGTCCATGCTGAGGTGTCCTTGAGCAAGACACCGAACCCCCAGTTGCTTCTGATGATAGTGGTCTGTGCCTTGCATGGTAGCTCCCATCATCAGGAATGAATGTTGTGTGTGTGAATGATTGTATGGAGTGAATGAATAATGCATATACTGTATACGTATATATGTAAAGCATCTTTGAGTGTCTAGAAAAGCACTATATAAGTTCAATGCATTATTATTATTATTATTTTAAAAACAAGGGGGATGTGCAGAGTTGTGGTAACTACAGAGGAATAAAACTGATGAAGTTTTGGGAAAAAGTTGTCAAAAGTAAGCTAAGGTCTGAAGTACGAATTTGTGAGCAGCAGTATAGTTTTATGCCTAAAAAGAGCACTACAGATGCAGTATTTGCCTTGAGGATGCTGATAGAGAAGTACAGAGAAGGTCAGAGGGAGCTGCACTGTGTCTTTGTAGATCTTGAGAAAGCGTATGACAGGGTACCTAGAGAAGAACTATGGTATTGTATGAGGAAGTCTGGTGTGACAGAGAAGTATGTTAGAGTGGTTCAGGACATGTATGAGGGCTGTAAGACAGTGGTGAGGTGTGCTGTAGGTGAGACAGAGGAGTTCAGTGTGGGGGTGGGACTGCACCAAGGATCTGCTCTGAGTCCTTTGCTGTTTGCTATGTTGATGGACAGACTGACAGACGATGTCAGACAGGAATCTTCATGGACAATGATGTTTGCAGATGACATTGTGATCTGTAGTGAGAGGAGGGAAGAGGTGGAGGAAAAGCTGGAGAGGTGGAGGTTTGCACTAGAAAGAAGAGGAAAGAAGATTAGTCAGAGTAAAACAGAGTACATGTGTGTGAATGAGAGGGATCCAAATGGAAAAGTGAGGTTACAGGGAGAAGAGATAAAGAAGGTGGAAGATTTTAAGTACTTAGGATATACAGGTCGATATACTATATCTACTGTATACAGTAGATATACAGTACTTAGGATATACTTAGGATATGCGAACCGGAAGGTCGCAGGTTTGATCCCCCGCCCAGAGTCCATGCCGAGGTGTCCTTGAGCAAGACACCGAACCCCCAGTTGCTTCTGATGATAGTGGTCTGCGCCTTGCATGGTAGCTCCCATCATCAGGAATGAATGTTGTGTGTGTGAATGATTGTATGGAGTGAATGAATAATGCATATCTATATAAATGTAAAGCGTCTTTGAGTGTCTAGAAAAGCGCTATATAAGTTCAATGCATTATTATTATTATTATTATTACAGCCCAGAGCAATGGAGTGTGTGGAAAAGAGGTGACAACGCGTGTGCAGGCAGGCTGGAACGGGTGGAGAATAGAATCAGGTGCGATGTGCGACAGAAGCGTTTCAGCTAAAATGAAAGGGTACAAAACCGTGGTGAGACCGGCTATGCTGATTGGTCTAGAAACAGTAACACTGAAGAAAAGACAAGAAGCAGAGATGGAGGTAGCAGAGATGAAGATGCTGAGGAGCTCTCTGGGAGGATTAGAAATGAGTACATCAGAGAAACAGCACATGTTAGAGGTTTCGGAGATAAAGTCAGAGAGGCCACACTGAGATGGTTTGAACATGTGCAGAGGAAAGAGAGAGAGTACATCGGAAGAAGGATACTGGATTTGGAACCACCAGGAAAGAGGACTAGAGGAAGGCCAAAGAGGAGGTTCATGGATACAGTGAAGGAAGACATGAGGATAGTTGGTGTGACCAAAGAGGGTATAGCAGATAGGATGGAAGAAACTGACTTGCTGTGGCGACCCCTGAAGGGATATGCCGAAAGAATCATAAAATCCAAATGGTCTTTCTGTATTCTATAGTTGCTTTTTTTATGGCTTTCAGAATTTTAGTCAGGCCTTCTAAAAAATCCTAGTTATATTAACGATTGGACTGTCACTGAGCTTAGCTGCTAAACTAGCAAACACTGTCAGTGTCAGGCTATGTGATAGAAATGTGCTTCCATTATACTAAAACCTTTTTATTTCATCGATAAACAACACCTTAAGATGAAGAAGAAAAAGATTTGGTGGCTGATTTACTTTCAAGGTCATTTTCATAATGGACTTCTCAAACAAGTTGAACAAAGTCAAGAAATCCAAAGCGCATGGGTAAGGACAGGTGTCCTCATCTGTAAAAACTTATGATAGGACGGTCAGGACTTTTAACATTAATGAGTGGAGAGAAGGATGAAACTTTCTACAAATAATTTTTACAAATAAGTTTTTGATGAGTAAAATGTTGTTGTGCCATGACAACCAGCTCAAACTCAACACCAGGAAGACCGCGAAGATCATTTTTTACTTCAGGAGAACAACGACCACACACTAAGACCTGAATGTCAACGGTGGAGAAGTGGAGTGGGTCAAGAACTTAACGTTTCTGGGCTACCACATCTCAAAGAATCTCAGCTGGACTTTTAACATCAACAACATGGTGAAAAAATCCCAGCAGCATCTATACATCCTGAGAATGTTAAAGTAAAACAAACTGGCTCCCCTTCTGCTGAAAAACTTCTACCACTGCACGATAGAGAGTGTCCTGACCAACGGATGTACAGTATGGTGTAGAATGCCAGCTACATAGTGCGTGAGAAGGAACACCTCCAACGATCATTGAGGCTTCTCAGTGCCACACCCACTACCAAACCTGGAGGAAATTTATGCCAAAAAGATCTATGATGATCCCACCTACCCACCCAGGACACTCCCTGTTCTCCACTCGTCTATTTGGTATACCCAAGAGTTCTGAAAGTCCGGACCAACTGGATGAAGAACACCTTCATGACCAAGGAGAGGCTCATGAAGGTGCTATACAACTCAGAACACCAGTCTAGTACTCACCGCACATCCACACACATCCAAGTACTCACAAACACACACATACAATGACATACACAACTAACAACCAGTACGTAGAGAAGCCATTGAATGAGATTTCATAGCTTCATTACATGACAATAACACTTTTTTTAATCCTTATTCTCTATTATATTCTTATATTCTTATTCTTTAGCTTTGTGTTTAACATGTGTCTGCACAAAGATACTTTTCCACCACTGGATTGTTTATTTACAGAGTATTTATCGTACAGTTTTTATTAGTGATGTCTGAGCTATTTTTCTGTATTAATTCAGTCTATAAAGATGATTTTATTACTTTAAAGAAGGGAGTGAGGGACTTATTAATTAGTAAAATCCAGACAAGCAGTAAACCTGACCGTGTTTGGTTGCCACCCGGTGGACGTAAATGTCATCAAATTTATTACAACTTTATGACTTATTTAGCACAAATATTTCCTTTACTCCTGTAAATTAGGTTCGATTAGCTCACTTAGCTGCGAAACAAGTGAGTTTTGAATTTGATGTTTCCAGTTTTGTTGCAGTAGTGTAGTTCACTTATAATGAGTTTTAATGAGATAAATGAGTCTTGAAAAAGGAAACAGTTCAGTTCCACACAACAACTAGGATGTGAGTTTAAATGAATATCTCAAACATTACGACACTATTATATCACAATCAACTTATTATTCAATCATAATAATAATAATACATTTTATTTATATAGTGCTTTTATGGACACTCAAAAGACGCTTAAATCATTGATTTACACAATTCAAACTTGATTAATTTTTCTGTCGAAGTGAAACTTGTTTCCATGGTTTTGTAGAGAAATCTGCTTTATTCACTCAGAAATCCTCTGATAAGAAGAATAACAGAAAAATGTCTTCACTTTAATCTGTGTCTCCTGCCCCTGATCAAAACAGTATTCAGATACAGTTTAAAGTAGCAGAAAAAATTATGGACATTTTGTTTCACTTAAAGTCTCCAAAGGCCACGAGAAGGAAGACCAAGAGCAACCAGTCAGACTGTACTCATGTTCTCCTCCAGGGGTATGAGCTGTCACAACCAGGACTATTGTTTTAAAACTATTTTGTCCCAAATTCATCAAGACTTTTTTGTCTGTTCTATTTTTTTTTGTTATTATTTATGTAAAGCAGGTTCCAACGGTCAGTCAGTCAGTCATCTTCTTATCCGTCTGTCCCTTTCGGGGTTGCTGGCGGTGCAGGAGCCCATCCGGCTAATTTAAAGCGAAGGGCAGGGTACACCCCAAATAGGTCGCCAGTCTGTCACGGGGCCACACACATACAACCATCCACACACACACTCATTCCTAGGGACAATTTGTCACCGGCCAATCAACCTAGCATGCATGTCTTTGGAGGATGGGAGGAAACCCACACAAACACGGGGAGAACATGCAAACTCCACACAGAAAGGACAGTGTTCCACCCTTGTCCCCACCAGGGAATCAAACCCACGACCCTCTTGCTGTGAGGCCACTGTGCTACCCACTGCGCCACCGTGCTGCCCAGGTTCCAACTGACTGAGACAAATTTATTTTGAGGGACACAAATCAAATGTTTTATTGTTATCATTTTATTGTTAATCTGACATCAATCTCTGGTCGAGATGAGAACACAACATTAAAATGTTTATTGTTCTCCTCATGAACACAAACCTTCAGGATAAACAGGACAAGAAAGGAAAATGGTTTGTAGTTTTTCTCCAGTTTATAATATTTTTGGATAAACTTGTTAAAACATTTAAACTTTTCACTCTGCATCCAGCCTGTTTTTTTCTGGTAAAGTATATATATTTTTTATGTTCTTTAAGTTGTTGCTCCTAATTTATATTATTCTAAGTTACACTAGTTCAAAACAACAACCAAACAATCATGTGAGACATCCAATAACCCCGAGATAACAATATGTCACTACAAAACAAAATGAAGAAGGATAAAAAAAAAAAAATGATAAAAATCTCATTAAAGTTCATTCATGATGAAACAAAACAATTTTGATGAAACTCCTACATTTTGTTTGTCTTCTATATATTTTTTATAAAAACAGTCAGTTCACTCAGGTCTGTATGTCTCATTAGTGGAGAGAGGGGTTTCAAACTGTTTTCTCTTTTATTGGAATTCGACGTCTATCTTTAAGATGCCTGAGAGACCTGATGTCCTGAAGTAGATGCAAGTGGAAGGAGGAGGACCCAATTGCAGGACGAGAAACATGGTTTATTTAAAGAATGAGTCCAGTAAAGATGTAACGAAAAGAACACATGAATCAGTGGAATATCATTGAGTTATTGTTCTAAATGTTTCTCATGGTCAGGCAGCCAGGAAGACCTGGCTGGGATGGAATCTAATGACCCGACACCTGAAGAGAAGACAGGCTGCCTATTTAAAGGCAGCTGCACAAAGATCTTTAGGTGTGTCAAATCAGGCAAAAGAGGGAAGGCCTCGAGTTCCCTCTGGTGGTGGGTGAGGGAACAATGACACCTGGTGAGGTGTTATAGTCACGTCCCAACCCAGGAGACTCTAAATAAGAGCTAATGATTGAGGAGTTCACACTAGAGGTAAGATCTTAAGACTGAGTCCCAGACCTGCGCTCCTCCTCCTACTGCCTGCACCAACCAAGGACCAAACTCTCCACTATGGGGGACAGGGCCTTCCAGGCAGCTGCTCCACGGCTCAGGAACGCTCTTCCCGAGAGCTTGAGGGCTTCACAGAGCGTTGAGATTTTTAAGAAATGACTGAAGACATTTTTATTTCTAGAGGCTTTTCAGCAAAGTTTTTAGTGTTTTTTGTGTTGTGGTTATATTTAATTTTGCTGTTTGTTGTTCCTTTTGGTCATTGTAGCACTTTGAGATCTCCACTGGAGATAGAAAGTGCGTTATAAATAATTTTATTAATTATTATTATTATTCGAGTTGGGCTTAGGCTTCTCTCTTACTGACTTTTTTTTTTCAAATAAATGTATGTTTATAAAATGTATTTATATATTATGTTAAACTATTCTTTACAGCAGGCCTGTTCTTATGTTAGGGGCCTAATGTGGGACTTTTTTTAATTAAAAAAGTGTGTTCCTGAAAATGTTACTATTTATAAATGGCCCACACAAAGTCCCCACAAATAAAATAGGACATTTTGGGTTTGCTTTGGGTCTGTAAATCAAATTAGTTGGTCGGCCTCGGGTCGAGTCGGGTTTTAATACCCGTGGGCCAGGCCGGGTCGGGCTGGATTTTTTTAGGCCCGATCTCACCTCCAGTTCACACTAAAATGAGAGTAGCAAGGTCAGGGTTCAAATCCTGAAGTTGGGGCAAGGCTTGAAATCCTGGCCTCTCTCTGTGTGGAGTTTGCATGTTCTCCCCATGTAAGTGTGAGTTTTCTTCAGGTACTCTGGTTTCCTCTCAACCTTCAAAAACATACATGTTAGGTTGATTGGCCACTGTGAAATTGCCACTTGGAATGAGTGTGTGTGAATCGTTGTCTGTGTTGTGGCCCTGCAACAACCTGTTGACCTGTTTTGGGTGTTCCCTGCCTCTCGCCTGAAATCAGATGGGACAGGCTCCAGCACTCTCCTTGAAACCAGTAGGGATAAGTGGTTCAGAAGACAACATAGAATTTTGTACCGTTGTGTACAGTCAAACATCATGTTATTTTATAAACACATAGAACTGATGCACCTGTATTATTTTTTTTTACACATCATAGCTGTGTGCAGATTAAAAGTAAACAAAGGATAATGTTAAATTTGAGTAAGTTAGATGGAGTTCACACGAGGTCTTCAATAGCCTTTTTTTAACCTACTAGAAGGGAGTGGAAATAAAGACTGAACAGCTAATGGTTTTATGGATCTTTTCAGAATCTTAATCTGGTTTAATACTAAAAGTTTGATGATGATCGAATTTATTGTTGATCATTTATAAATAAGACCGTCCTCGAGATACTTTTTCAACTTAAAAAATTTGCCACGAACACACCTTTTTAGTTAGTAAAAATTCCCAGCTTTTCATCTTCAGTTCGCGTTTATACTAATTACTTTAAATTATGTTCAGTTTTTCTTCTTGAGAATATTTTGGAATATGGGCAGCTCGAACTTTTTGTTTGCCCTGAATTGGTAATCATCGTTACATTCATATTACATTCATCGTTAATGAATGTGGGACGTGCTCGAAACACCTTGCCGGCACGGCACTCGGTGGGTATCCTTACCAGATGCCTGAACCACCCAATCTGGCTCCTCTTGACCTGGAGGGGAGCGGCTCGACACCAAGCTCCTCCCAGATGGCAGAGGTCCTCCCCCGATCTCTGAGTGAGAGCCCAGCCACCCTGCGGAGGAGGCTCATTTCGGCTGCTTGTATCCGCGATCTCATTCTTTCGGTCATCACCCACAGCTGGTGACCATAGGTGAGGGTGGGAACGTAGATCGACTTTTAAATCGAGAGCTTTGCGTTTCGGCTCAGCTCTCTCTTTACCACAACAGATCGATGCAGCGTCCTAGTTATTGCTGATGCCGCACCGACCCGCCTGTCGATCCTCTGCTCCATCCTTCCCCCACTCGTGAACAAGACCCTGAGATACTTAAACTCCTCCACTTGGGGCAGGACCCTGTCCCTGACCTGCCGGGGGCATTCCACCCTTTTCCGGGCGAGGACCATGGTCTTGGATTTGGAGGCACTAATTCCCATCCTGACGGGTTCACACTCGGCAGCAAATCGGTCCGTTTCGGCTTCCTCACATGCTAATTTTTTACTTTTCTCAGCAAGAAAATCCACAACAAACATACGTATTGTTATATTTCTTCGTTGTATTTTTGAATGATTACATGTTACATTTAAAAGTAAATGTTACGAACAAACAATTAATCAAATCAAATAAATCAAACAATTTTGATTACACATAATAAACAAAAATGAAGAAAATAGTGCTCTGAAAAAGTGCTAAAATAGTGCTCTGGACTTCCTTCTGTAAGCATTTTTAGACTAAATTTTTAGCCTGAATAATGAACATAAAATAATGTTTTTTTACAGTGAGATGGTTAAACTTTATATTTATTGTCATATTGTTTAAAGTGCATTCAGCAAAGTTTTTCCAGACTAGTTGTTTTGTTTACTCTCTTTCTAGAAGCATATGAAACAGTATGATGCGTCTCATGAGCTCCTGCATGAAAAGGTCATGCATTTGCTTCAACGCAACTTGTTTATACATATCGTCGGTGTAATATTCCCCTCCGTTCACTGCCACCATGTTGTCGATCATCATCATCAGTTGGCGGACCTGGGATCTGTCGGTGCTGGTGTTCTCGAAGACGTGAAATCTTCCGTTACAGCTCTTGATGACCTCTCGCAGCCCTACGGCACCGTCACGGACATATTCTTGGATGGTCATGTCTCCCAGGTCACCTCCACGAGTAAACAACACAATCATGAAGCGGTTGGCGTCTGGACCGAACAGCTTCTGCAGAGCTTCCACAGAGTTCTTCTCTTCTTTGGTGAATCGGCCAACTTGGAGCACCAACAGGAACACGTGAGGACCTGGACACGAGACTTCAACACATTTGATTATTTCTCTTTTGATGAACTCAGAGGATTTAGCCGTGTCCAGGATGCCTGGTGTGTCCACCACACTGATCAACTTGCCGTCTACCTCAAACTCCTCTTTCTCACAGTGTTCGGTCACCGATTCTGAGGAAGGGCGAGATTTGAACACTCGTTTTCCCAGAATGGTGTTTCCCACAGCACTTTTTCCCACACCAGTTTTTCCAATCATTACTATTCTCAGGTCAGGGATTGCTGCACAAAAAATAAATAAAAATTGATTGAATAATTATTTTCATTGTATTGTTTTTATGCTGAAACTCAACCTGTGTTATTGAAGAAGATAGGATGATTAGAGAAAAAATTGTTTGTTTTTTTTACCTTTAACTGGTTTTGATCCAGACATTTTCGATGGTATTGTCCTTCCAAATCAGATGATGAGTACATCAGAATGTACAGTTCTTCCTGTTATGCAGCTCATTTCAAAGGAATGATAAGAAGTCCAACCCTCTGTACTTTACTGGTAAAACAGGTCCAAAATGAAAGCTGACAGATATGCATACTCTGTACTTTTTTCTACACAGCATTAAAAAACCATGTCTGACGGTGAGTTCTTATCTAAAATTCTATTGATTAAGATCATATTCTACTTCTTTTTCAAATACAGACTTACAGAAATTGTGTTACTCTGCTATATTAAATAATTAGGGCTCATTTGTCTTCCACAGATCAGAAAAACTCCCTCAAGAAGGAGGAAAATGTAGAACATGACGAAGAAATCACAGAACAAAATACTGAAGAGTCAAATAATGACAGGTAAAAAATAAACATTTCTATTTAACAAAAATCTAACTGAAGACAAATCCATGATAAACAACACCTAATGATGGTCTCTGATGTTTAATATCTAAAAATTGCTGTAGAATTTTTTATGTAATCTTTAATGATAAAATATTTGCATTTTACTTAGTTTTTTTTTTTTTTACACACTTTTGACAAACTTCCTGAGTCTGAATCAACACATGAAACTGAATCGGTAAAATATTTATATTTTGTGGTAATTTTATGTCAATTTGTGAGTCAAACCAAGTGTTTGTTTTACACAAATATGACAGATTCTATTTAAAAAAAAAAAAACTCTAAAACTTTTCACTTTTCTCAGACTGTACAGAATTCTGAGAAACAACTGACCAACTGGTAAAAATAAATGAGTCAATAAAAACCTGGGAATTATCAAAAACGAACAATTACTAGCGTACTCAATTTAAATGCAATATTTCCATTTATAGCATATTTTCATTTTTTTGAGGTATAAATATCTTTGTTTTTACATTGTTTGTTTTTTAATTTTTTTACTTTCATAGTTCTGACAAACCTGTTGAAGAACCGACAGAACCAGAATCTGAAAAGGTAAACCCCCTCGTTTTTGTATGATGTCATTTTATTTTAATGTATTTGTTGTGAAAAGTTTTGTTTGACTCTGAAAAAGTTGTAAAATTTTTTGAAGATTTTACAAAACGTTTTTTCTTTTCAGCCTGTAGAGACACAAGAGGAGCCATCAGTCACCAGGTAAAAGTTACTGTTGAACAGAGATCTTGAAAATGTCATTATTTATTAAAAACTATCCTTTTATCAATCAAATCATGAATTGATTAAGTGACCTGCCTTTAAATTCAGTTTGCTTCTTTTTTTTATTTATAGTTCTGAAAAACTATCTGAACCCCAACCTGCACAGGAAACGACCGAGGTAAACCAGAACAACAGCATTTTAAAAAGCTGTAACTAAGACGTCATTTTAAGTAACTATGTGTTTAGTCATCTAAAAACTCCAAACCATCTGAAAGTTTACTGGTTTCCTCTTGTCCAGGCTGCAGAAAACCATGAGGAGACATCTACTACCAGGTATAGGTGACAGGGCGGGAACGGAAGTTCTGATAAAACGGGAACCATACCGATAAACAACAACTCTATATGTATCTAGACCTCTTTAATCTGGTAGAGTATTTTGTTCAGAGCGGTACAATATTGACAAAATGTAAATTATTCCACCTTATTTAGGGTTCTAAAACCTTCTAGTCATTACACTGTGGCACCAACCACGTCTGCCCTTGTATTTTATTTTAAAAGTTAATGTTTACAGACAAACATGCTAACATGCTAGTAGAGCGGCTGGTCCCAACTCATAATTCTGCTATTCCAAAGCTGATTGAACAGCTTCAAACAACCTGACCAATCAGTTGGCTACTCAGAGTGGTCACAAAGATGTTGTCAGGGAGAGACGCTATAGAAGGGAAACGTTGTATCACTGAGAAATGAAAAAGAAAAGGAGACAAAAAAACTGAAAAAAATTCAACTGCAGCTGTTAATATTCTGATATTGATTTAAATCAATATTTTGACATTGATCTAATTAATAAATTTTGCAGCCATAATTCCATTTATTTGATGTTCTTTTTTTTCCTCGCTTTTCAGTTCCGACAGCCTTCCTGTCGTCCAATCAGAACCGAGAACTGATGAGGTAAAAGTGTTTCTAAATCCAGTGACCAACACGTATTTTTCTAAATGTCTATGTCATGAAACGGTGTTTAAACACAGATTTCTTTAAATTTTTCACGACCACGTTTTTTTCTTTCCAGGCCATACAGGAAGCAGAGGAGCCATCCCTCAACAGGTAAAAGTTACTGTAAAGTAAATGTTTCATCTTAGAGTCACCTTCTTATCCATCTATCCCTGACGCTGTTGCAGAAGGTGCCAGAGCCTACCCCGGCTGATTCAAGGCGAGGGGCAGTGTACACCCCAAACAGGTCGCCAGTTCATTGCGGGGCCACACACATACAACCATTCACACACACATCCATTCCTAGGGGCAATTAAACACCGGCCAATCAACCTAGCATGAATGTCTTTGGAGGGTGGGAGGAAACCAGAGCATCCAGAGGAAACCCATGCAGACACAGGGAGAGCATGCAAACTCTACACAGAAAGGCCAGTGTTCCAAGCCTTGTCCGCACCCGGGGCTCGAACCCATGACCTTCTTACTGTGAGGCCACTGTGCCGCCATGTTTAATTTCATTTCAGGATAATATTTATGTAAGAATTAGTAATAGTTTTTTCTTTACTTTAGTTGCAAATCAAAGTACAGCAAAATGACATTTGCATTTGTTCTAATTTGGTTCGTTCCCAATTTATAGCTTGGACAAAAATATTGAGACCCTATTGGCAGAGGAAACTGAGAAGGTAAAAAGCTTTTGCTGTGTTATATCGATGACTGGATCATTTTTCTATAATTATTTGTGTATTTAAATACAGTTTGATTCAAACACTCTGAAGTTCATTGAATGTTTTATAAAACAGATTTTTCTTTCTGTCCAGTCTGAGGAGAACCCAGATGAACCGTCTACCAGCAGGTAAAACTTACTGGGGTTTCTTTTTTTATCAGAAATAAATGAGTGAATGCATATTTTTGTACAAAGATTGTTTATAAAAACCTGAAAATGATTTTAAAAAATTTATTTGCTAAGGTATTCAAACACAATTTAAATGCCACATTTTATTTTAGCATATTTTACTTTTTTTTAAGGTGTAAATATATTTGTTTAATTTTTTTTTGTACTTTCATAGTTCTGAGAAACCTGTTGAAGAACCAACAGAACCAGAATCTGATGAGGTAAACCCCCTCGTTTCTGTATGATGTCATTTTATTTTAATGTATTTGTTGTAAAAAGTTTTGTTTGACCCTGAAAAAGTTGTAAAATTTTTTGAAGATTTAAAAAAATGTTTTTTCCTTTCTTTTCAGCCTGTAGAGACACAAGAGGAGCCATCAGTCACCAGGTAAAAGTTACTGTTGAACAGAGATCTTGAAAATGTCATTATTCATTAAAAACTATCCTTTTATCAATCAAATCATGAATTGATTAAGTGACCTGCCTTTAATAAGTCAAGAGATCATTTTGTGTGGTGATCGTTCATAAAAATTTGAAAAAAAAAATAGTCAAAGTACTTAAACACAATTTAAATGCAACATTTATTTCAGCACATTTTCATTTTTTAAGGTAGAAATATAGAGTATATTTGTTCTTACATTGTTTGATTTTTATAGTTCTGACAAACCTGTTGAAGAACCGACAGAACCAGAATCTGAAAAGGTAACCCCCCCTTGTGTCTGTATGATGTCATTTTTTAAAATGTATTTCCTGTGAAAAGTTTTATTTGATCCTGAAAAAGTTGTCAAATTATCGAAGCGTTTACAAAAAACCTAATTTTTCTTTCTGTCCAGTCTGAGGAGAACCCAGATGAGCCGTCTACCAGCAGGTAAGAGTTATTGATTTTTAACCATTTAAAACAGGTTTTAATTGTTTTAATTACATCCAGACATTCAGAAGGGCTGCATCAATCTGGCCCATAAGCAGTATTATATGTAAATACATTTTATTAAAATGAATTCTATGTAAGTATGTCATTAACATGCCCCCAGCCCCCACCCCCCGTTTTTACTTGATTTGCTTGTTTTCTTCTTCGTAGTTCTGAAGGACACAAAACTGAAGAGGTAAATACAAGCATTAATAATCCATGTATGTGTTACAAATACTGCAAAATTGACTTTTACATAACTCCAAATAATTTTCTCCTGTTCAGGTGGCAGAGGACCCAGAGGACCCAGAGGACTCGACCACTACCAGGTAAAAGTGACCAACGAGTAAATTTAGCATTTTAAGTTTTAATTATAAGACTTCATTTTAATAAGAATAGGTGACTATAATATTCTACAAACAAGTTTCAAATGTAATATTCTTCTTTTTACTCTAAATAAAAATAATACTTGTTTTTTTTCTTAATTTATAGTTCTGACAAATCTTCAGAGTCTCAATTAACGGAAGAAACTGAGAAGGTAAAACAGTGTCAAACTTTTTGCTGGGTCATAACGGCCAATGGGTTATTTTATATAAACATATGTGTGTGTGTGTGTGTGTGTGTGTGTGTGTGTGTGTGTGTGTGTGTGTGTGTGTGTGTGTGTGTGTGAAGTTTAATGGATGCCTTATTAAAACAGTTTTTTTTTTCTGTCCAGCATGTAGAGAAACCAGAAGAGCCGAGTGCCAACAGGTAAAGTTACTGACGAGACTGTTTGTTGTTTGACACTGATTTTGATTCTAAAAATATTGAAACAGTAATGATCCTAAATGTACATCCTCCATGTTTGCTCGTTTGTTTTCCCCCCCTCACTATTCTGATCATTTATTTGGCTTTTAACGCACGTTTCAGTTGATTCAAGATTTAAGCTTCTTTATTGTTACCGTTCTCACAGAGAAATTTAGACAGACGTCAGGCTAAATATATATATATATGTTAATAACAAGTAGAAACAAAATTGAAAATAACAAAAACAGTATAAAAAGACACAAAACAGTGTAAATAGGTGATATTTTTCACTTACTTTCCTTTTTTGACACATTATAGTTCTGAGAATCTTCTTCACACACACCCATCAGATGAAACTGGAGAAATAAAATAAGTACATGCATTTAAATGGACTTTTTATACAATATTCTAAAAATCTGTGTGTTCAGTAAAGTTTTATACAAACCCTGTTATTTTTTTAAAAAACCCCTGCAGACAGGTAAAAGTTAGTTTAGTCAATTTACATTTTTAATTTAACTTTAAATACCTCATGCATGACCACACATAAGTTTAATATAGAAACATTTTTACATACTCTATTCAAATGGAAATTTGTGTGCTGCATTGCACCGCAGCAGGCTGCCATGACAGCACCAATAGTGGGAGAAATGGGGGTTTAGCTGTCTTCTCCAAGGACTCTAGATGTGAACTCAGTGGGAATCAAACCCACCAACTTTCAGTCCACCGGCGAATGCTCTACCACTGAGCCACTGTGTCCCCCCTATTTATTCACAGTCTTAAAGTTTGAAACAAATCATGATCACTATATTTGTGGTTTGACTTCATTTGGTTCCTTTACAGTCCTGAAACCCCTCCAGTAGAGGAAAATAAAAAGGTAAAACAAGAACTACTTTTTGTTGTATTGCATTAACTTTATATGACGTGTTTTAAAACTGGGTTTAATATACATGCAGCAAACTTAAGCTCCCCCGCCCCTGTTTTTTGTTCAGGTTGAACAAGATCACGAGGAGTCATCCAGCAACAGGTAGAAGTGACTGTTGAGTAAATTTTTCTTTTTGGAATAAATTCAAGAACCAAAAATAGATAAAAAATAAGATTAAAAGGTGGTCATAAATGTCTGAGCAAGTATTTAGAAAAACATTGTATTTATTCTTATTTTGTCTTTAAAGGAATTATCATGAGAAAACTAAATTTTCCATCTTTTCTAATTTAATTTGTTAATTTTTTACATCTTAGTTTGAACAAAGTTTCTGAGTCCCAATCACTTCAAGAAACAGACGGTGTAAACCAGGTATGAAACATTGTTTGTGTTTTATACCTACACAGAATTAGATGGATTTGACCAAGATTGTTCTTTTTTTTTTAAGGTCGTGCCAAAACTTGAAGAATCGGGCAAAAACAGGTAAAAGTAAAAGTGGAATGAGGGGTCTTTAGAGATGTGAGTTTAAAAAGGGGAAGTTAAGCTTTTGGGGTAAAATAATTAATTAATTCATCTTCTAAACCATCCATCCCTAATGAGGTTGCATGGGGTGCCAGAGCTTATCCCGGCTGATTTAAGGCGAGAGGCAGGGCACACCCTGATCAGGTCGCCAGGCTGTCACACAGCCACACACACAACCATCCAGACACACACTGATTCCTAGGGTCGATTTCCTAGCATCAATCAAACCAACAAGAATGTTTTTGGAGAGTGGGAGGAAACCAGAGAAGTCCCACACATACATGGAGAGAACACGCAAACTCAAAACAGGAAGGCCAGTGTTCCAAGCCTCGCCCCAAAACTTGAACCCCGACCTTTTCCCTGTGAGGCCACCGTGATTTATCTCATTAAAAATATGGATAAACTTGGTACATTTTCTTAAGGCTCAGAAACCCAATGTTTTTCAAATTACTTATTCAGTTTCACTTCCATTTTTGACACAATTAATGTCCCCTTCCTCTCGCTCCCCTCCTATTTCTGGTCTATTTGTGAGTGCACATCATAGTGTAAAATCTCTTAAAGGCCACAAATATTGAGTGAAGCACATTACCTTAACAAAGCTAGCACTAATTCTTTTAAAAATCTAAATACCTCGAAAACCAATTTAATCCAGACAAACTAAAGCAATCATTTTGATAAAACTTGGAGGGGTGCACCTGAAGCTATGCTCACATAAAATCAGATGCATCTGCGTCTAGAAAAAATTGCGGAAATTTTCCTGTGTGTGTGAATCACGTTAAATGACAGGGTTGCGATATGCTGCTCACATTAAAATAATAATAATGAATGCATTGAACTTATATAGCGCTTTTCTAGACACTCAAAGACGCTTTACATTTATATAGATATGCATTATTCATTCACTCCATACAATCATTCACACACACACAACATTCATTCCTGATGATGGGAGCTACCATGCAAGGCGCAGACCACTATCATCAGAAGCAACTGGGGGTTCGGTGTCTTGCTCAAGGACACCTCGGCATGGACTCTGGGCGGGGGATCGAACCTGCGACCTTCCGGTTACGGAGCGGTCGCCCTACCCACCGAGCCATCCTTCCCCCAAAAACGTAAAAGCGTCTCGTTGGCGCCATGTCTGTATTTGAATTGGGAGATGAAGTGATCTAAATAGACCACAAGCTGGGAGAACATCAAAAAAATTTTGTCTTGCCTTTATGGTAACGATCAACCGCAAAGCGCTCGACTGTTAGGCAATGCTTCGTAAACATACCGCCAACACATTGGCGACATTTCGCCAAAGCCTATGTGATGGAAACATCCGCACCTAATAATATGAAGAGGATATTTTGCCATTTGTACATCAGTTCACCTCACTATCTCAAGACTACAGAGCCAAACAAGATTATACAGAGAAGAAAATACTACCCAAAAAATCTCCCAAGAAGAAAGGCAAGGGGAAGACAGATGGACGATGCACGATGATACACGACGATGCAGTGTGACTAGACGTCTTCTTGGAGGCCTCTTGAACATCACAGCAAAGCATAGCAGATCTATACACACTAAAGGTTAGGTTTTTATGCATGCAGCTACTTTTTATAGGCTCTTGAAATGAGGTCAAATGTCAGAAGACAATTGTCATACTCACCAGCAATTTATTGCCAGGTGATCAGAAACACGTCACAGACTAGACGATAACGTGTCTGTGATCACTAAAAATCAGTCGATGAAGGACACATTTTCTACCAAATATCTACTAATTGTTGCTTGACGTTCACCTGGTAAACGTCACCACCTATCTGTCAGTAAATCAACCGATAGTGGATCGTTTGTCTAGACCTTATCTGTAGGTAATCAATTGACAATTACACGATCATTCCGACTCAGAGTAGATTTCAGAAAATCGTAGCAATGGTCGCAAAATATTAAGTCAGAGAAATCATCACGTGATCTGACGCAAAAGGCCAAAAAATTGAGCTGAATGATGCTCGATTAATGAGACTGATGCCCGAGCTTTGGTCGAATTTGTCAATTTCCCCAAAAAGATGCATCACTGCCCATCGCTTTTTTTTGTGTGAGCAGGGCTTGAGTTTAGATACTGAGTGTGAGCTAAGGGTGTGCATCACTGCTGCAAAAACACTTAGTGTTACACACCATTTCATCACATTAGAATACGGGCCAGGCAGAAAATAAAATCTCTGGACAAGTACAACCAACAGACAAAAAAAAAAAAAAAAACTCTTCAGGAAGGTTTTAATGTGAAAATAATGCTACGTGATATAAGCTTCTAAAAATTAATATGGCATAACATCCCCTCATTAAGCACAAAATAGAGAGATCATGTTAATTAAAACATTCGAAATGATTTTTTTTAACCCTTTACAGCAGGGGTCACCAACCTTTTTGATACTGAGAGCTACTTCAAGGATAAGTTTTCTTTCTTTTTTCTGCCATGTTTTTGTGGGTAGAAAACACGTTCGTAAATTTACATCACTGTACATAAAATTAAAAAAGAATAGCAACATAATTAAATAAAATTTTAGACAGAGCTAATTCGGGATTAGTGCTATTTTTAGAACTGGCCTGCGGGTGACTGATTCGGTCGCTGCGGGCGACCTGTTGCTTGCGGGCACCAGGTTGGTGACCCCTGCTTTAGAGTTTTAAAGCAGATTACTTATAATTTGTTTTTTTTTAATAAATATGTTAATTTTTCACATATAGCTCTGAAACCCTACTTGAGTCCCAGTCATTCGAGAAAACTGGTGAAGTTGAACAGGTATAAAAGTTTTTGCTTGAATCTACATAAACATCGTAATGTGTGTAAATGTTCGTCTCTGTGTTTTTTAATAAAGTAAATGGCAAATTTTACAAAAAGTATATACTTTTTCTTTTAACCAAAATCTTCAGAAACTTGAGGATCCTCCCGCAAAAAGGTACAAGTTATTTTAATTTAAACTTAACACATAATTTAATCTTCATTACAAAGAACAAAACAAGTTAAGTAAAAAAAAAAAAAAGATGTGTGGAGACATGTTTTTATTCGATTTTCTGCCGTGATTTTATGAATATCTGTGTGACAGCAGAATATCTGTGACATATTTTCTACTTTACAGTCCTGACAAACTTCCCGAGGTACCAACTGAACAGAGAACTAAGGAGGTAAAAGTAATTGCGGAAGGTTTTTACTGCTTTTCACAACTAATAGCATTTGATGCAAAGTATTCTTTGATACAAATAGTGCACTTAATTAAGGAATGCTTTTCTCTTTCTTTTGTCTGTTTAGAACCCCGTGGAATCACCTATTGGCAGGTAAAACTTGATTATGAGTAGATTTATCATCTCATTTGGGGATTATTTTAATGGAAGACAGAAAAAAGGATCAGTGATTAGTGATAAAAAAATGCTCATAGATGTTTAAGTTTTTTTTTTTTTTTGTTTTTTTTACACATTGCAGTAGTCATCAGTCAGTCATCTTCTTATCCGTCTATCCCTTTCGGGTTTGCGGGGGGTGCCGGAGCTCATCCTGGCCAATTTAAGTCGTAGGGCAGAGTACACCCCGAACAGGTCGCCAGTCTGTCGCGAGGCCACACACATACAACCATCCACACACACTCATTCCTAGGGGCAATTTTGGCACCGGCCAATCATCCTAGCATGCATGTCTTTGGAGGGTGGGAGGAAACCGGAGTACTCGGAGGAAACCCACGCAAACAAGGGGAGAACATGCAAACTCCACACAGAAAGGACAGTGTTCCAAGCCTCGTCCCCACCCGAGACTTAAACTCACGACCTTCTTGCTGTGAGGCCACTGTGCTACCCACTGCGCCACCGTGCTGCCACACATTGCAGTAGTATACTGTAAATCAGTATATAGTATACTATATACTCTCAACAGTCCAGAGCAATGGAAAGTGTGGAAAAGAGGTGAAGAAGCGTGTTCAAGCAGGCTGGAACGGGTGGAGAAAAGTATCAGGTGTGATGTGTGACAGAAGAGTTTCAGCTAAAATGAAAGGAAAAGTGTACAAAACCGTGGTGAGACCGGCCATGCTGATTGGTCTAGAGACAGTGCCACTGAGGAAAAGACAGGAAGCAGAGATGGAGGTAGCAGAGATGAAGATGCTGAGGATCTCTCTGGGAGTGACCAGGATGGACAGGATCAGAAATGAGTATATCAGAGGAACAGCACATGTTAGAGGTTTTGGAGATAAAGTCCGAGAGGCCAGATTGAGATGGTTTGGACATGTGCAGAGGAGAGAGAGAGAGTACATCGGAAGAAGGATGCTGGGTTTGGAACCACCAGGAAAGAGGACTAGAGGAAGACCAAAGAGGAGGTTCATGAATACAGTGAAGGAAGACATGAAGATACTGTAGTTAGCGTGACCGAAGAGGATGCAGCAGATAGGGTTAGATGGAAGAACCTGACTTGCTGTGGCGACCCCTGAAGAGAAATGCCGAAAGGAAAAGAACAAGACTGTAGATGAGTATATTTAGGAACACCTTCTGTTCAAAGTTGACTCGACATAGTTTGATTACAAAGTTTTGATTACAAAATTATGATGTTCAAACAGATTTAATCTGTTGTACAAATTATGACAGGTGTGAAATATTTGTCACAATATCCTAACTTGATGCTCGGCTTTGAAGCTTCAAAAGTCAAAACAAACTTTAATGTCTTAAAACTTTAGATGAGACTGAAAAGAAACATCACCTAGACATCAAGGGTGGTAAACTTTTGAACTCTAAATAGACCCTAGGAAGCATTTAGGGCTTAATGAGTTAACCGTTGGATTTACACAAGTTGTAAAAAAGTGTTTGCATTTATAGTAAAAAGCTAACAGCAGATGCTGCTGGGAGCCCCTCGCCCCCCTCCCTCACCACCACCACCAAAAACAGTTCAAAAAGCCAAAAGGCTTGACAAAACACTTGTAAAAACCTCTGCTTCTCTTAACTGCAAATGAAATGAAGAACATGAATAAGCCAAACTTTGAGGAGGTCTTGGCTCAGTGATAGTGTCTGTCCTTGGACAAAGAAAAGCTGCTTCAATTCCCACTGGGCTCATGCCTAAGTGTCCGTGGAGACAGACACCTAACTCCCTGGTTGCTCCCACCATTGGTGCCATCATGGCTGCCTGCTGCAGTGCAATGCAGCAAAAAAGTCATTTTTCCACGAGGAATGAATGAACATGTTATCTGTGGAAAGTTTATTAACTAAATAATGTTTTCTTTCATAGTTATGACAACTCTGATTTGTATCTTGGTTCAAGGGTGGATGAGGTAAGAAATATAAACACTTTATGAAAAATTCAAACAGCTGTTAATAAAGTTAGTGACGTGACCGTGACCAATGAAGCTTTTATTGGTTCTTAATTTGTTTTACACACAAAAAATGAAGACATTGTGAAGTTGACTAAAAATTTCTTATTTATTTATTTTTTGGCTTTGCAGAAATCCGAGGGGTCATCCACAGATGGGTAAAAGTGAAATATTAAACTGTTTACCATTTGAAACAAGTTCATTTACTCTAGAAATCAGAATCAGAAAGACTTTTATTGCCATCGTCAGTGAACAAGATTCACAGGTAATAAACTTGCTGAGGTACTAATGTGCAAAGAATAATAAGCAAAAATAATAAAAGAAAGGAAGAGGAAAACATTACTGAATAGTATGTTAACGTCCCACCTCGGCCTTCATGAGTACCATGTCTGAATCCCTCGGTAACTAGTTTACTGTCCTAAAACATATTTATTTCATAAATCTTACACAAATAACTTTACAATAAATATCTCGCTCTGTAAACAATCGAGTAATAAACACAATTCTTTTTACTGCAGCTACAACTGAAACATACAAAACATCCATAGTTACCTTAAACTTTAATATCATCCAGAAAAGGGCTACAATTTACCTGCCAAAGATTTTTATTATTTGTAGAGAAAAATATTTTTCCTATTTCTTCTTTGTAATGTGGAAGTTTAACATATCTTGTAGTTCTACATGACTCTCAAACCTGTCTTTAGGGCTAGAAGTGAAGACACTGCAGCATCTGTAGACGTGGGAATGGCCAAGAATAAAGTCACAGCTGAGGACTCCTGCAACCAAATGTGAGTACTTGTGTTGTGATGAAGTTTTGCTTAATTTTTTGGCACTCGAGTCTTTGGTGTATCCTTCTGAGGAGGTCTTCTGTTGGATGAGAGGCTGTTCTCTTTTATGCTCCAACTGGATTAATGAAGGTAGGGATTGGATGAGTCAATAGTGTCGCCTTAAATTCTTAGCCTTAGTTCTTAACTGGGAACAGTTGTAGACGATAAAGATGGAGGATGGGTTGATTTTCTTCTTAATCCTCTCAAATTGTCATAACACAGTTAAATGTTTGCCTGGCTTATGGTTGTTTTTTTTTCCTCCACCCGTTTAGTTTTGATGATGCTCCTAAACCACTATTAGCCTCGTCTACTGATGGAACACAAAAGGTATTAAACTTTAAACATTAAACTAAACAGTTTCTGAACAATGGCTGTGACTGAAAAAGCAAAGTGTGGATTTAATTTAGCTATTGGTTTTTAAAAGAGTAGAAATTTTAGAAGACAAGTTTTTTTTTTACTCTTTTCTTCAGGTTTCAAATAGCAAACCGAAAACGCCATTTTCTAACAGGTAATTGTATTTTGAACAACTATAAAAAACAGCAGCATAAAATTAGTTGAGGCACACTCTTTGTGATGATAATATCTTCATGAATGCTTATATTAAATCTGATAATACATTCCTCTTAACAGTTCTGACTGTCTTGGTGAGGTAACATCAGCACATGGAACTGATCACAGACCAAAGGTATAAAACTGCAATGCAGCCCTCACATCACTGTACGTGTTTTACATGAATGTTTTCTACCTCAATAGGCTGCATGGGTGGTTGAAGAGCCAGACACCTGCAGGTAAAAAAGTCATTAGGAATAAATTTGACAATTTTACTCATGCATAATCCTAAGATGTTTTGAATATAATCAAGATTCACAATTCAAAAATGGTTCTTTTTTTACTGTTTACTGTAGCTCTGACAACCATCAACGATCCCAATCATCATTTAATAGTGGTGAGCGTCTCAATATTACCAAATTATTTATTATATTGTTCATGGGTGTGTCTGTGTCCATGACTGTGTGGAGATATAGGTGTGTATAGTCATTGTAATAAAAGTCGTACACAAATCTTATGAATCTTTTTGAAAAATGATTTAAATCTTAACCCAATAAACTCATGTTTATAATTGGTGCATGGAAGATACTATATATCTATCTATATGCTGTATATATATATACATATACTTAAATATATATGTTTGCTATACAGCATATATATATTTAATTTCTGTTTATTTTATTTAATTTCATTTGTTTTTTTGGTGTTTTTGATGTATACATGAATATTACTATATATTGGCTATATTGCAGTATATAATAATTGTTTTTACATACTCCTCTGGTGGTCTCATCCATCAAACTCGGGTCCTTCACCAGATGACTGGGAGCTTGAGAATGCTATGCTGCTCCAACATATATACAGTATATGTTACACCCAATCTGTGTAAAAACCCTGCTCATTTTATGAAATGAGCAACATTTATTAATGAAAGTATCGGTTTAATTCTCTGATGTATAAAAATGCTTAAATGTTGAATTTCACTGTGAAATTGTTTGTTGTATCTCCCTTAGGTGACTTAATCCACGTTGTCACAGGATTTGTAGCTATGCCAGGCACCGTTACATCAAAAACCAGCTGCTCATTTCTTAAAATGGACAACAAGACTGCCCATTTTATGAAATAGCCAATTTCAGAAATTGGGGGTAACATGTACATATACAATTAAACATTAATCGTTCACAAACCGATTAAACAACTTACATGAGATTAGCGCCTCCTCACGGGTTGGGCAAACTCAGATTAGTTTAAAGTTAGTTTAAAGTTCTCAGGACCCTTCTGTCAGATTGAAAATGATTTCCAAAGTTTTGTCACATGCTGGCCCTTTAAGAGGCGGAGCAGAGAACATCGTGCTCTCTATGTGTAAAGGTTTTATTGGTTCTGTTAGATTTTTAATCTGCACACATTAGCTGGCAGGAAAAAAGGCCAGCCTTTGTCCACAGACCTTGGGGGATGTCTCTCTAAGTGCTTTTCTAGTTTTAATGTTTTATGTCAACCAAACACTTCTTTATGTATTTAACAAAGCTGTTCACTGTATCTCTTATATTATGAATGTGTCTTAAATGTTCTTCAAACCAATCAAGAAATTGAATAGCAGCATTTAAAATGTTCATCCTCTTTTTGTGCATTTATAAAGGAAAACAGGCTTTCACCAGGGTGAACCTTGTTCTGGTGGGAATGTGTGGAACTGGAAAGAGTGCAGTTGGAAACACCATCCTGGGAAAGAAGCAGTTTCTCTCTAAAGTCAGTTCCATTCCTGTCACCACAACATGCCAGGCGGAGGAAGCATGGATCCATGGTAGACACGTACAGGTCATCGACATGCCGGATATCTCAGATGATGACATGGAATCATCAGTGAGAAACGGGCATGTAAAAAGATGTAAGGAGCTCTGTGGTTCGGCACCTTCTGTGTACTTGCTGGTCATGCATGTTAGTAGGTTTACAGATGGTGAGAGAGAAGTGATGAAGATGTTAGAAAAGGTTTTTGGGACTAAAGTCGCAAAACAAACTGTCATTGTGTTTACTCGTGGTGATGACTTGGTTTATGCAGAAATGACCTTTGAAGAGTTTCAGAAAACCTGTGAACCAGAATTGAAAATACTTATAAAAAAATGTGGCCATCGGTGTGTTCTGTTTGAGAACAAACGTGAAATTCCACAGCAAGTCATTGAGCTTTTGGAGAAAGTTGACAAGTTGGTGCAATAAATTAGATTTATGGTACAAATGAAACACAAAAAGCAACAAAAAATGAGCAACGTCCTGCATTTACCTGCAGCTAGAAATAAATATGTTAGAAAGTTAAATCAAATTAATGTTAACTGTATTTGTTGGTTGTTTGACAGGTCCGTGTAGTCCGTCATTCATCCAGGAGTGATCCATTGTAGAAAAAGTTTTTAATAAGTCTTGTGAACTAGAATTAAACTGTCCAGAAGACCTTTTTTGAAACTTTTTCTAAAGTTGTTTGACAGGTTTTGGTGGGATTGGGATGGACAATATTTTAAAAACAAGTCTAATATATGGTTGTGTTAAATTATGTTTATGTGTCTACGATTGAAATATATAACCTTACATTTACCAGGGTTGATAATCCTTTACATTTAAGATCTGTACTAAAACCAATATGGATGGGCTTTATGAATAATTGTATAATTGTATTTTTCTTTTTTAGACATTTATGGTCATTTCTTCTTTTATTTACTGTACTTCTTCTTTTATGTGGAAAGTTATATTGGCTGTTATTTCACAACTTTTAAAGTTTATTGATGAATTAAAAGAATCTCTGATGAGCAAAACTCGTCATAGCGTGGTTTATTTCAAAGCTACAGCAATAGAACTTCACAAACACATCTGGAAAAATATTGGCGAAGAGGACATCGTGGTATAACATCACGTTAGTTGGGTTTTTCCTTGCTGAACTTGTTTGCTTCAGGCAGTTTAGCAGCCATCAGTATGTAGTTTAGACCAGTGGCGGCTGGTGGTAAAAAAAACTGGGGGGGCGCACATTTTTCAAACACACACACAAAAAATTTTTTTTAGATATATTATATAAAAGTACATATAAATATATATATAAAATAAATATAAAATTATTTGTGACAATATGTGTCTGTTTTTGGTGACTTCTTCATTATGTTTCCTTATGCCAGTTTGGTAGCCTTCATTTAATTGTGCCAGGATGTTACTACTGCCAAAAACACCTAGCTTATAGCTACTATTAAGATGTGTGCAGCAAGTTTCATGACGTTTGCACTTTTCAGACAAATGCTTCAAGTCACTCACCCCTGTTGATATCCACACCTTTTCAGTTGCTGCTGAACTAAACAATAAGCAGGGGAAACAAAAAAAGTGTTTCTCATCCAGTTAGTCACCGCCACTTTTCATAGACCTTCATTATCCTCTCACATAAAAGCGGCCGCGATCTCCACTGTTTTGTTGCACAGTCAAATCTGGGGCGTCCAGTCCAAGCTCCTTCACTCTCCTTTTTTCTTCTTTAGAACGGATTCTGTAGAAGGGACGACACTGAATTCTCTTTAAAAAAAGCCACTAGCATTGTTACAACTGACCTAAGTTGTTTATAATGTATGTAAATGACATTTCAAAGCAACTTAAAAATATGCACTGCCTTTTATTTGCCGATGACACCAGTTTGTACTTCTCTGGACCTGATCTCAGTAAACTGGGTCAAAACAAAATATATAGTGTTTGGAAACAGAAAAATAGATGAAAAAAACTACAATACAAATTGATAATACTGAAATAGAGAGAGTCACATGTATAAAATTTTTGGGCAACAATATTACCTGATGACCAAGAAACATATATGCATATATATCTATATATACATATAGATATACAGTATATGCATATATAGATATATATATACATATACTTATAAACACATACATAAACATGTATGTGTTTATAAGTATGCAAAACTGTCGAGTGTGAAGATTACATGCATTTTAATAATGTTTTACACCGTTTTATTTTATTTTCTTACTTCCTGTGCAAACCGGAATGAGGGCGTGGGGTAGGTACGCCCTCCCAGGTAAACGTATTGGTGTGTATGTGGCTTCCGGTTTTTATGGAAAAAACGTGACGTCAGCTCTAAATTTTTTCCCATTCATCTGTATTGCAAACCATAACCACGCCCGCGGGGCGCAGAGATTTTCCGCCCATCGGGTGTGTGATAGGTTATCCTCTCTGTCAGTCTGTTACATGAACCTATAAGCTGACCTATAAATCCCACCCACGCCACGCCCTTTCTTTTCACTGCGGAATTCTGGGAGTCTTCATGATGACGTTGGAAGCTAGTTCAGATGCTAACAAAGCTAGCGGCTCTTTTAAAGAGAATTCAGTGTCCTCCCTTTTACAGAATCCGTTTTCTAAGCGTTCTAAAGAAGAAAAAAGAAGAGTGAAGGAGCTTGGACTGGACACCCCAGATTTGACTGTGCAACAAAACAGTGGAGATCGCGGCCATTTTTATGTGAGAGGATAAGAAACACTGGATGAGAAACACTTTTTTTGTTTCCCCTGCTTATGGTTTAGTTCAGCAGCATCTGAAAAGGTGTGGATATCAACAGGGGTGAGTGACTTGAAGCATTTGTCTGAAAAGTGCAAACATCATGAAATTTGCCGCACCCACCTTGATAGTAGCTATAAGCTAGGTGTTTTTGGCAGGAGTAACATCTTGGCACAATTAAATGAAGGCTACCAAACTGGCATAAGGAAACATAATGAAGAAGTCACCAAAAACAGACACATATTGTCACAAATAATTTTATATTTATTTTTATGTATATATATATATATATATATATATATATATATACTTTTATATAATATATCTAAAAAAAAATAAAAAATTTGTGTTTGAAAAATGTGCGCCCCCCCAGTTTTTTTACCACCAGCCGCCACTGGGGGAATCGCTTCCAAGTCATATTTTCCCTGATGCTTTGTGTTCCGGCGGCATGGTGGCGCAGTGGGTAGGACAGTGGCCTCACAGCAAGAAGGTCAAGGTCGGTTTCCTCCTACCCTCCAAAATCATGCATGATCGGTTGATTGGCCACGACAATATAAAAAAATATTTAAAAAAATTAAAGTTGGACCAAACACCTAAATCAGAAGTAGTTTATTGATCCAACACGTGGAGTATTAGTGTGTTACAGAAGAACAGCAATTATCAAGAGAAAGAAATAGTAGTAAACATACAAAAATAAGGAATAATAAAAATAAAAGTAATAACGTTAAAGTAAAGAATGAAACAAGTAAAAGACCATTGTCAATCACTCTATTTGGAAATATCAAATGATGTTCATCCAGTAGGAGTGTACCAATGAGCGATGTCGCTCCTCATTAAATTAATAGACATAATTCAAAAATAAAATATATAAATATGGATAATATAAAAAAGTAATAAAACCTAAAGAATGCACAAACAAAAAATGACGCATTAAAAATATTGGAAAAGCAGCAATGATAAAATTGAGAAATTGGGTGGAGACGGTGGCCGCGTGGTTAGCGCGTTCGCCCGCGGACCGGAAGGTCGCGGGTTCGCGTCCCACGGAGAGCACGTCTAGGGTCCTTGGAGAAGACACCTAACCCCCGCTTCTCCCACCATTGGCGCCGTTGAAGGGCAGCCTGCTGCGGTGTAAGGAGTGCAGCAAACAAATTTCCCCGGTGAGGGATGAATAGAGTAATTCAAAAAAAAAAAAAAAATAATAAATTGAAAAAACAAAAAAAAGATACAAGTAAAATAGATCAAGCATTACATTAAAATCTCTACTGATCAAACCTTAAAGTAATGGAGTTGTGGCCTTTTTTTTTTCAACTGGATAAGATATTATGGTTTCCTCCCACCCTCCCAAAACACACATGATAGGTTGATTGGTCACTACAAAATTGCCCCTAAGAAGGAGTGTGTGTGGCCCCTCAGCAGACTGGCAACCTGTTTGGGCTGTACCCTGCCTTTCGTCTTGAATCAGTTGGGATAGGCTCCAGCATCCCGGGCAACCCTGTCAGGGAATAAGGGTTTCAGAAGACAAAACAAAATGACATCATTTAAAAATCTATTCACAAGCAGTACATATATAATGTGCATAAGGAGATAAAAAGTGACAGAATGTGATGAAAAGTGACAAACAGTGATGGATCCAGTTATCTGGTACTCTGTGTGTTACTGTAAAGTCTTATTATGTTGGGAAGGAAAGATTTCCAGTACCAGGCGGTTTTTGAGAGGAGCTGTCTGAGCCTCTTGGAGAAGGAGCTCCATTGTTTGTCCAGAAGTGGGTAGAGAGGACAAACAGCCTGATAACCCCGACCATTATGGTCATCATGGTCAGGGTTATTCATGATGGTAGAGAGGATGGTCATGGTTGTCCATGATGGATAAAAGTTTGTTCAGTGACCTCCTCTCTACCACTGCCTCAAGTGAGCCCTGTTTGCTGCCAATGACAGAGCCAGCCAGTCTGATTAGTTTATTCAGTCTGTTGGTGTCACTGGCTGCGATGCTGCTCCCCCAGCAGATGACGGAGAAGAACAAGGTGCTGACCACCACAGACTGGTAGAAGGTCTCCAGGATCTTGCCGCACACATTGAAGGACCTCAGCTTCCTTAGAAAGTAAAGTCGGCTGCAAGTCTTCTTGTACACAGCAGTACTGTTGCTCCTCCAGCTCAGTCTGCTGTCGATGGTCACTCCAAGGTATTTGTACTCCTCCACCACCTCCACATCCCTACCCAGAATGCAGAGGGGCTGTCAGGCAATCCCCTTCCTTTAGAAGTCTCTCCAGCACACACCACAAATCCATCCACCGGCCTCCTGTACCCCTCCTTCTGTCCACCACTTAAACACCTTAAAATACACTTATAAATAATAACTTCTATAGCTTCTAAGGAGTTATGTTGTTCATTGTACATTATCCAGGTTGGTCTGATTCTTCTCAGAATGATTTATAATATAACTTGTTTTTTTGTAAGACAAAAATAAAAGTGAAAGTATTTGAGTCCAAACTGTCTGGTCCTAGTCTGCCTGGTGCCACCTTATCAAACAAAGCACAGAGAAGTCACACAAACAGCTAAAACATCTAAAACATTTCCAACAATGCTATCATCAGTATCAGTGGGCACCATGCCAATAGACACTAAACATGTTTATGATCTGTGTGCAGCTTTCTGTTATGTGACATTTCATGCTTTGTTGCGTCCTTACAGGTACTGAATGAGCTGGTTTGGGACAGTGCTCATGTTGTCATAACCTTGTTCATAGTATGCGTAGCATATCAATCAAAATGGTCCCAATGGCATGGGTTTCTAAAATGCAGTTCTCAAACTTTTTGCACAGTAAAATATTTTAACGCTTTCTGCCAAACACATCCGAAACTGTATTAAAATATCTCGGTTTCTGATGTAGTAAACTTCTTCTTCTCCTTGTGGCATTTCCCTCCAGGGGGCGCCACAACAACTCAGTTTCTTTCATCTAACCCTATCTGCTGCATCTTCTTTCATCACGCCAACTATCTTCATGTCTTCCTTCTCTGTATCCATGAACCTTCATCCTCTCATCTGCACATATCCAAACCATCTCAGTCTGACTTTATCTTCAAAACCTCTAACATGTGCTGTTCCTCTGATCCTGTCCATCCTGGTCACTCTAAGAGACATCCTCAGCATCTTCATCTCTGCTGCCTCCATCTCTGTTTCCTGTCTTTTCCCCAGTGACACTGTGTCTAGACCAGTGCTTCTCAAACAGTGGGGCGCGCCGTGATGCAAGGGGGGGCACGTGTGACCCTGTGGAACATGTTGTTTTTTTTTTTGTTGTACTAGAATAAAGTGTAATTGCACATCAACTACAGTAGTTGTAGTTTATAGTTTAAATAAGAATTTAATTTTCTTCCATTTAAGTTAATTGATGTACTTTAAATTTTTTCTGTTACAAACTAAAACACAATGTTAATAAAGTTGTTCTTTGTTGTACATTGCCTTTTCTTTTTTTGTTGATGTTTGAGTTTGAGTTTGAGTTTATTTTTTATTTTTTTTCAGTGTTTTTTACATGTTTAACAAGAACAAAGAAAACAAACAAACAGAGACTGAAAAAGGGGTTTAGGCAGAAGTAAAAAGAAACTTATTTTAAGCCTAACCCCATTTTACAAAGCTATTAAAGACCTAAAAAACAAGCATTTGACTGGACTTAAATTATAATAATGACAAAAACAGTACGTCCTGAACATAATAATAACAATCACACATGAACACATATACAAAAAAGTAGAAAAAATAAAGTTTTCTGGACCTGATCTTTACCAACCAAGTTTCCTCTGTGTTTTATTTTTTTCTTACTAATTAAGTTGATATTTCTAGTGTTTTATAATCATTTATTATTTTGTTTTTATACTTTATTTTAAATGTTTTTAAGGAGGTTGAGTTTTTTAGAGAATCCTCTAGACTGTTCTATAGAGTTACACCTCTGATTGATACACATCTATTTTTTGTATTGGTTCTGACCAGATTTTGTTGATACAGATTTTTTCCTCTTAGGTCATATTGTGTTTCTTTAACTTTAAACCTGTTTTGAATACATTCTGGAAGTTGGTTATTATGGACTTTATACATTGCTATTGCTGTTGTGAAGTCGACTAGATCCGGTAATTTGATTATATTTAGTTTTATAAACAAAGGGTTTGAAGGAGCATAATAATTTGCATTGTTAATAATTCTGATTGCCTTTTTTTGTAACTGAAAAATGGGTTGTAGAGTTGTTTTATAATTGTTTCCCCAAATTTCTAGACAGTAACACAAATAAGGAAATATAAGAGAGTTATATAGTAAGTGTAAAGAGTTTTGATCCAAGATGTCTTTAAATTTACACAGTATTCCTACAGTTTTAGATATTTTAGTTTTGAGATAGGCTACATGTTCCTTCCAATTTAATTTCTCATCAATATTGATGCCCAAAAATTTTATATATGTGACTCTCTCTATTTCAGTATTATCAATTTGTATTGTAGTTTTTTCATCTATTTTTCTGTTTCCAAACACTATATATTTTGTTTTGACCCAGTTTATTGATAATTTGTTATAATCACACCATTTTTTTAGTATTTCAAGATCTTTTTGGGCAGTGTCTAAGAGCAGGTTGAGATCAGGTCCAGAGAAGTACAGACTGGTGTCATCGGCAAATAAAATGCAGTGCATATTTTTAAGTTGCTTTGAAATGTCATTTATATACATTATAAATAACTTAGGTCCCAGAATGGAACCTTGCGGAACACCATGAGTAATAGTTAGTTTTTTGGATTCAAAGTTTTGCATTTGCACATATTGGTCTCTTTCACTGAGATAGCTTTTCAGCCAGTCGTGAGCAAGACCTCTGACACCATATCCGTTCATTTTCTGTAACAGCAATTTGTGGTCAATGGTGTCAAAGGCCTTGCTCAGATCTATAAATATTCCAACTGTGTATTCACTTTTATCTACTGCTGTAGATATGTCCTCCACTAACTCCATGACTGCCATTGAAGTTGATCGATTTGACCTGAAACCAAACTGAAAGTCACTAATAAGATTGAACTTATCCAGGTAGTTGTCAAGACGTTTTGCATAGAGTTTTTCTAAAATTTTTGAAAATTGGGTTAATAATGAGATGGGCCTATAGTTTGTAAATTTATGTTGATCTCCGCTTTTAAAGATGGGTATCACCTTTGCAGTTTTCATTTTTGATGGAAAAATACCAGTATTAAAAGATTGATTACATATGTAAGTGAAAGGCTGAACAACACAAAAAATAATTTCTTTCAACAACTTCATATCCAGTCCCAAACAATCAGTTGATGTCTTATTCTTGAATTTGTTTACAATGTCCATGATTTCATTACTTTCAACATTTCTTAGAAAGAAAGAGTTTACATGTGGGTTGGAGATTTTTGAGTCAATTTTGTTCGTTAGAGTGGAAACAGTCATTTCATTGGCCAAAGTAGGACCAACATTAACAAAAAAATGGTTGAAAGCATTTGTAATGTCCTCCACTTTGTTTATAATTTCACCATTTTCACCAATAAAGTAATCAGGGTATGGAGATCTTTTAGTTTTGTCATTTTTGATGATACTATTTAAGACTTTCCAGGTACCCAGAGTAGAGTTTTTATGCCGTTCTAATAAGTTGTGATAGTAGTTTTTTTTCCTAATTCTTATTATGTTTGTTAACATATTTTTGTAAGTTTTATATTTGATCTCAGACTCTTTGGTTCTGTATTTTATGAACTGGTTGTACAAATGTCTCTTCTTTTTGCAGGATTTTGTTAGACTTTTTGTCATCCAAGGTTTGTTTCTTTTAATTTGATTTGTAATTTTTTGTTTCCTTATTGGACAGTGTTTGTCATATAGACTGATGAGTTTGTTTAGGAATGAATCGTATGCTTTATTGGGGTCAGTAGAGGCATAAACTTCACTCCAGGTTTGATTTAATAGATTTACCCTTAAATCAGTTATTGCTTCAGGACTTTTGACTCTTTGCATTTTAAATTCATCAGTTTTGGTATCGGAACTCTTTTGATAAAAGTTGTGAAAGATGGTAAAAACTGGGAGATGATCAGATATGTCATTGATGAGGATTCCGGCTGTCATTTTTGTGTCCAATAAATTGGTAAATATATTATCTATCAAGGTAGCGGTCTGGACAGTGATTCTTGTTGGTTTAATGATTAAGGGAAATAATTTGTTACTGTACATGGTTGTTATGAAATCAGATAACAACCATGTATTATGTATTGTATCCTCATAATGAGGATACAATGTTATGCAGAGCTGTACTTGGAACCAGGGGTCCCCGACCTTTTCTGCGCACGGACCGGTTTAGTGTCTGATAATATTTTCATGGACCGGTCTAAAGGTGATAAGACCAGCCGGAAAAACTAGGTTTTTAATCAATAATAATAAACTTAAATACACTTTCTCTTCACGAGAAAATTTATTAGGTGCGTCTTTATAACACGGAAACATTCTCTATGCTCGAACGCACTCGCGTCGCTGTGGTAACGTACTTTGGTTGTTATGGTAAACATATCTTCAAAATAAAAGACATCAATCACAAAAACAAAGTGAATAAAAATACTAGTTTGATTCTTCACAGTAAGACCCGATTAATCAGAGTTCTGAGTTTGTTTTGCTGGAACCAGACAGTCCCATCTTGACCTGAAACCTGAAGAGTGTTTCTAAGGTCCAGTCTGCTTCGTGACTCTGTAATTCTCCTTAATAAAGAGGCTTTTTTTACTCATTTTGCTAGTTTATGGGTTTAAATTTAATGTGATGATGCGTCATTGGTGAGTCATTGATGGATGTAAGGAAGAAAATCTGGTGACTTTTCAAAATAAAACATCGTTATGGCTCGAATAATAAACCAAATGTGCGGCCCGGTACCACATGACCCACCGACCGGTACCACGACTAGTACCACGGCCTGGTGGTTGAGGCCCACTGCTTATAACAATTTCAAAGACAAATTATACTAATTATAGTCACGACGGAGAGTGAGACTTTTCTTCACCTGTTTCAGCCTGCCTGCACACGCTTCTTCACCTCTTTTCCACACTCTCCATTGCTCTGGACTGTTGATCCTAGATACTTAAAATCTTCCACCTTCTTTATTTCTTCTCCCTGTAACCTCACTTTTCCATTTGGATCCCTCTCATTCACACACATGTACTCTGTTTTACTCTGACTAATCTTCTTTCCTCTTCTTTCTAGTGCAAACCTCCACCTCTCCAGCTTTTCCTCCACCTCTTCCCTCCTCTCACTACAGATCACAATGTCATCTGCAAACATCATTGTCCATGGAGATTCCTGTCTGACCTCGTCTGTCAGCCTGTTCATCACCACAGCAAACAGCAAAGGACTCGGAGCAGATCCTTGGTGCAGTCCCACCCCCACACTGAACTCCTCTGTCTCACCTACAGCACACCTCACCACCGTCTTACAGCCCTCATACATGTCCTGAACCACTCTAACATACTTCTTTGTCACACCAGACTTCCTCATACAATGCCATAGTTCTTCTCTAGGTACCCTGTCATACGCTTTCTCTAGATCTACAAAGACACAGTGCAGCTCCCTCTGACCTTCCCTGTACTTCTCTATCAGCATCCTCAAGGCAAATACTGCATCTGTAGTGCTCTTTTTAGGCATAAAACCATACTGCTGCTCACAAATTCGCACTTCAGACCTTAGCCTAGCTTCAACAACTTTTCCCATAACTTCATTGGTATGACTTAACAGTTTTTTTCCTCTACATTCAGATGTAAACTTTACACAAAATTGTGTGTTCTTTTATTATGAAACATTACCAGCATTGACTCCAAGATTCAAAGAGTGCAACAGTAAAACCTAAAACAGGATTGGTTCACAAAATTTTGACTTTTAACTGTTGTAAATATCTGAGTTTGAACATCAACTCATTTCTGTCCAGAGCGTCTCCAGGCTGAGGAGGCCTCCGTGCTTACTTAACCATCCCGTTTCTATCAAGATGAAGCCCATCTACTAAATTCTTCACATATAATACTGAAGAGAAGTAAAAGCTAATATTTAACTAATAATCTTGGACACATCAGAATCAGAATCAGAATGCTTTTATTGCCATGTCAGTGAAAAACATCAGAGACTAGGAACTTGTTCTGGTACTGGTGTGCAAACATATAAAATAAAAATAATAAAAATAAAATAAATAAAAATAATAATAATTTTTACAAAACTAAGAGTGCTCAGAAGAAAAAGAAAAGTAGTGCATTGAATGCTCGTTGACATTGAATGCTCGTTGACGGGAAGGGATCTCTCTTTTGTCTGGGTCCCCTTGAGTTTTCCTTGTTCCTCGCCCCACCCCAATTGATGGGTTTTAGGAGTTTTTCCTCACCATGAAGGAGAGTCTACGGGCAGGAATGTGCTGAAGTTGTTTAGCTAGCTTTTGTTAGTTAGCTTTTATCTGTGTATTTGTTTTTATACATGTTTCTTTTTTGTTCCTTCTTTTTGTACTTTTTTCGATTTGCAATGTGAAGCCTGCTGAGACTATTTTTTAGTTTTTATGGGCTATATAAATAAAATTGAATTGATTTACAATGAGAGGTATGTAGTTATATTCTTCAACCACTTTGTGATAGATTATAAAATAAAAAAATACCCATAATAAGTTACAACCTCCAAAAAGATTTGAATAAAGCCTCCAGAAAGGTGCTTTGCATTTGTTTTAATACATCAAAGATGACAAAAAGATATTTTGCAGTTGTTTTCGGTAATTTAAAAACACACTTATTAAGAAAGGTGATTTTATAAAATACAAAACCCTCTGGTTGCATCATGTCTGCTTTCATAACATCTTATCAACTACATCCAAAAGCTCGATGACTTGATCTGAACTGTTGTTTTTGTTTTCAAACATTAAACACCTGCCACCACATTCTTTTATAAGGGTCTTTAAATCGTGTTTACAGGTTTCCTGAAACTCCTCAAAGGTCATTTCTGCTTGGACAAGATCATCACCACGAGTAAACACAATGACAGTTTGTTCTGCGACTTTAGTCCCAAAAACCTTTTCTAACATCTTCATCACTTCTCTCTCACCATCTGTAAACCTACTAACATGCATGACCAGCAAGTACACAGAAGGTGCCGAACCACAGAGCTCCTTACATCTTTTTACATGCCCGTTTCTCACTGATGATTCCATGTCATCATCTGAGATATCCGGCATGTCGATGACCTGTACGTGTCTACCATGGATCCATGCTTCCTCCGCCTGGCATGTTGTGGTGACAGGAATGGAACTGACTTTAGAGAGAAACTGCTTCTTTCCCAGGATGGTGTTTCCAACAGCACTCTTTCCGGTTCCACACTTTCCCAAGAGGACAAGGTTCACCCTGCTGGAAGCCTGTTTTCCTTCATAAAAAACAATCATATGAATTTAATTTTAAATACCACTTTGATCTTTGATTTTTTTTTTTTTTTTGCTTAAAATGTCCTCACGTTAATTTGATGCTAATTTATGCACCACAGGTTCACATTTAAATGAGTTTTATTTTATAAATAAAGTGTGACTGTTACATGTAAAGGTCTAAATACTCACTTTTTCTGCTGTTTTCTGTGGTGTTTCTTTTTTCACATTTGCAACCTGAACAGGATAAAAAACTTTTTAGATCTTTTGGAGATGAACACATCAGGTTGGTAAAGATAAACACACTTAAATACTAACTGTTTGTCAAACTGCTTAATTTTTCCATGTGTTTGTTCTACATTTTCTCTTTTTCATTTTGTTTTACATATGCTTCAGTTAGGCACCATGGTGGTGCAGTGGGAAGCACAGTTACCTCACAGCAAAAAGGTCAGGGTTCAAGTCCTGGGTGGGATGGAACATGGTTCACCAACTTTTCTGTGTGGAGTTTGCATGTTCTCCCTGTGTATGTGTGAGTTTTCTCTAGGTACTCCAGTTTCCTCTCACCCTCCAAAAACATGCATACGACGTTGATTGGCTGCTATAATTGGCCTTAGGCATGAGTGTGTGTGGTCCTGCGACATGTTCTGGGTGTACCCCGCCTCTTGCCCTGAAACAGCTGGGATAGACTCCGGCATCCCCCGCGACCCAGTCAGGAATAAGTGGTTCAGAAGATGAATGAATGAATCTGCCTATTTATTTAATGGGTGAACAGAGCTCCTAAATTAAATGGGAACACTGGTTCATGCAGAAAGAATGATAAATAAATAATAATTATTATTAATTAAATAATTAATTAAAAAAGGAATCAAATGAAGTTAAATTTTAGCGGTGTTTTAACACATGGTGATGTCACATAAAACATTTATTCTATATTCTATAAAACACTTTACACATATTCATCCTATTGTTATTGTGATGGAGAAAAAAATACAAAGTATCTGAGTTCATTTCTAATCATTTGATCCTGAACACACACATACACAAACACACACATGCATACACACACAGATGCAAACACAAACACACACAGAAAAATATTGTCTCAAACACAGTTACTGTCATAAGGTGGAGCTGAGGCCAAAAATATACCCTTGACACAACAGACAGGCTCAGATGAAAAAATAAGCAGATTTATTAGATTGATAAAAAGCCCAAATAAAGAAGACAAAAACAGATTAATTAGGCAGGTTCTGATGTAGGAGCTGGAGCCAAAAACTGGATAACAAGTCAAGCATGATAAACAAATGATCTGGTGAAGTATGTGTCAAAAACTGATCCATTTATGCTCCAGCATATGAGTTTCAGGTGTGACTTGTTGCACACACACAGACAAGAGGGAGGGGGGAAACAGGACACAAAGGGGGAACAGACTACTCTCCTGACATGTACACGCACACATAAACACACGCAGATACATGAATACATACTGTATACACACACTCACAGACACAGACACACACACACACACACACTCTCACTGATCACTTACTGCAGGAAGGTTTTAAATCATTTTTTTCGTCCTCTCTTCTCGGCTCTAAATGCAACTGTTTGTTGGAACTGAAAAGTAGAAAAGAATAAAAGTCATGAAATAGTTTAGTGTTTAGTTTTAAAAACACCAATATCTACTAATATTTAACCAGTAGTACCACTAGTACCATCAGTTAACTAGCAATACAAGTAGCATCAATGTGTTGATCTTCACCCAGGTTGCTGGCTCTGTTTTTTCTCAGTGAGATTTTCATTTCCTCGATTTTCCTCTTTGTTAGAGAAATCCTGTTGATCTGAAAAATCCAAAATAAAACACACTGCTTCATATAGAAGGAAAAATATAATTCATTATGATTTCTAATTACATCAAATATTTATTATTCATCTTTTATGTGAGAACTTACCTTCAGACATGGCTGTGACAGTGCAGGAAACCAACTGACTGGAGTCCGTCAGACCAGTTTAACCAGTTATCTGTTAGTCTCTGTGTGATGCAGAACAGACTGTAGCTTCAGAATGAAAATCAATTCAGACCAATATAATATTGAGACTTATTAGAGGAGGTTCATGGATACAGTGAAGGAAGACATGAAGATAGTTGGTGTGACCAAAAAGGATGCAGCAGATAGGGTTAGATGGAAGAAACTGACTTGCTGTGGCGCCCCCTGAAGGGAAATCCTGAAAAAAGAAGGCTATTGCATTGAAAATAAATTGTTTGCAGAAACAACAACATAATTTTCCTGTTTTGAATATTAAAAAAAAAATTCAGCTAAATTTACAAATGATCTCATTTTTCACTCTTGTTTTAATTGTTTTTGTCCATTAGGGTCACATGGACAGTGTGTGAAACTGGAGGAGGTGTCTCCCTTCATGCTCAAGACCCCTGTTATATAAAGCTTTGCTGGGAATGATTTCGGTGGGAGACTGATGAGTTTCTGCAGCACTGGGGTAGCCCACATTTCGGGTCCAGAGATAAACATTAGCGGTGAGTCTCTAAACTTCTTTATTTTAAAAAGAAAACAACAAGAGAAAATGTGGAGATTCATTAAATCACTGTTATCTGCTTGTCTGTTTAGGTTTTTATTCATCACTAGATGATGCTGTCTGGAATTTGTGTGAGTCAAACAATGGGTGTCAAATGAAAACGACCAAAAAATGTGCAGTGTGACCCAAATGTAATGGATAACATAAATGAGTGTTATTATAAACAATACAATATAAACAGTGTGCCCTGAGACCCTCTAGAAATATTGGTTAAAACAAATGAGTGATAATAATATATTTAATTTAAAAGCACTGTCTTGCCCTTTATAATTGTGCGGAATATTTATTTTCAGAGTTAGATTACATTCTTTAAGTTTTCTGTCTTTTATTTTGAAGGCCGTTTCCTGTGTTTTATTTTGAAGGCTGAACTAGAAACAGGAAGTTGTGAGGAGAAGTCAGCGATTTGCTTCCGCTCGTGAGTTAGCATAACAGTTAGCTACAAGTTATCCACCGCCTTTCGTCTATTTTTTCTAATCCCCTTTTGACATCACAGTCTGTAAGTTTGTTTTATATGTTCATAAAGTACAATATTAATGTCTCATTAGTGTGAAAGGACGCTTGGAAGTGTGTATTTTGCTACTGCTAGTTTGTATGTTTATTACCGCATTCGTAGTCAGATCATACCGCATGTAGGCCTATTTTCATGGTGATAAGCTACTTTAAACATACTTTTGCACTATGTTAAGTGTATATTTTCTTTCTGTTTTACAGTTTTACTCTGTTCTGAAGACATCTTTGTCATAGTCATTAAAATGGAGCTTGGACGCTACATCCTGACTCTGCGCATGTTTTTCAGAAGGAGTTAGGCTTACTGCTGAGTTTGTGTTAGATACGCATAAATGAGAGCAGGAAAAGCACCTTTCAGATAGCCAAGGTCACTGTACAGTTTACAACCATCAAGAAATCATAGATCAGAAATAAAATAATAAAATAACAACAAAATAAAACAGATCAAAGCAATCAGAGCAAAGTGAATCAATATATAAATCTGGACTGTGTGATGTACATAGATATGTATTATTACACATAACGTAACTTGCAGCAGATTCACAATACTTTTTCTCATCATTAGATGGCAGCATTGTATGTTGAGAAGAGAGAATTAGTGATGCATGATTGAAACAGGATGCGATGAGACCAACGTGGCTAACAAGACAACGAGAAGTTCTTTGAAAAAAGTAAAAAGCTAACTCTGAATTGGGTTCTGGAAAGGATTCCGACCCAGATGCAGTGTGACCGGAGGTCAAAAGAAGGGAAATGTGTGTGTGTGTGTGTTCTCTGTACCCCTGCTAACAATGCTGTAAGATAGAATTATCATCGGCAAAATATGCCAACAGATGGAAGCCTGAAGTGCTCTAAACTCTCCTGATGGTAGCTGCATCGACCCTGCCCTTGATAAAACACAGTGGACCAACACCAGCAACTGACACGGCACCCCAAACCATCATTGACTGTGGGTACTTGACACTGGATTTCAGGCATTCTGGCATTTCCCTCTTCCCAGTTTTCTTTCAGACTCTGGCACCTTGATTTCTGAATGACATGCAAAAATTGAGCATCAGACCAATGCTCTGTAGCCCAGGTCAAGAGCTTCTGCTGCTGTTTCTGGTTTAAAAGTGGCTTGTCCTGGGTAATGTGGTACCTGTAACCAATTTCCTGTACACACCAGTACACAGTGGCTCTGGATGTTTCTACTCCAGACTCAGTCCACTGCTTCTGCAGGTCCCCCAAGGTCTGGAATCGGTCCTTCTCCACAATCTTCGTCTGGGTCCGGTCACCTCTTCTCGTTGTGCAGCCTTTTCTGCCACACTTTTCCTTCCCAGAGACTTCCTACTGACTCGCCTTGATACAGCACTCTGGGAACAGCCTCTTCATCCAGAAAGTTCTTTCTATGTCTCACTTTCTTGCTTGAGGATGTGAATGATGGTCTTCTGGACTGCAGTCAGGACATCAGTCTTACCCATGATTGGGGTTTTGAGTAATGAACCACGCTTGGAGTTTGTAAAAGCCTAGGGTGTTAAGAATTAATTAGTTGATTCTGATGATTCGGTTAAAAACTCGTTTAGAGAACCTTTTTAAATGCAAATTTTTTTGAGACAGGAATTTTGTGTTTTCATGAGCCGTATGTAAAAATCATCAATATTAAAACAATAAAAGGCTTGAGCTACTTTAAACTAGTGTTTAATGAATCTAAAATATATGAAAGTCAAATGTTTATCATTACACTACAGAAAATAATGAACTTTATGCTAATTTTTTTTTAAATGACCTGTATATTCACAAAGAAAAAAAATAGCAAATTTTTACAAGGCATAGTTTTGCTCCAACTTAAGAGAAGAAATATTAAAAGAGGACATGATCTCTATAGTTAAAGTCAATATAAATCATTTCAGGAAGGTTAGAAAGCTATTTAATGCTCAAACAAAACTGCCAGTAGAAGTTACAGACTTTAGTAGTATTCATCAATTTACACATTTTGTTGCGGTTTCCATTAAAACGTCCGGTTGCTTGCTTGAGGAATTGGGGGCGCCCACTCGGACCCAGTGAAATACAAAGAGGCCAGTTTGGTGTTCTTCACTGCGGCCTAGCTGGTGAGGGGGCATTGAGGTGTTTGCACTGCAGCACTCAAATTTCCCTTTGACGATAGAAAAAAGTATATTCTATTCTGCAATGAATTACACCTGACTTGTTAAGAACAAAGCTAAAAGCATTTGTACATTTAACCACAAACTACCACGTTATGACACACAGCATATCATGACTGAAGAAGAATATGTGGCTAAAGAAAATTCAACGAGGCAAGTAAAAATGAAGCTGGATTGTCGAGTCTCGGATTGAAGAGGAGCAGTGTGAAGAGTTTCAACTCAAACCTCTGGTAAAGATTCTCACGGGTGGAATGCCCCCTGCAGGTCAGGGACTGGGTCCTGCCCCAAGCGGAGGAGTTTAAGTATTTCGGGGTCTTGTTCACGAGTGGGGGAAGGATGGAGCGGGAGATCGACAGGCGGATCGGTGCGGCATCAGCAATAATTAGGACGCTGCATCGATCTGTTGTGGTAAAGAGAGAGCTGAGCCGAAAAGCAAAGCTCTCGATTTACAAGTCGATCTACGTTCCAACCCTCACCTATGGTCACCAGCTGTGGGTGGTGACCGAAAGAATGAGATCGCAGGTACAAGTGGCTGAAATGAGCTTCTTCCGCAGGGTGGCTGGGCTCTCACTCAGAGGTCGGGTGAGGAGCTCTGTCATCCGGGAGGAGCTCGGGTTGAGCCGCTCCTCCTCCAGGTCTAAAGATGCCAGATGGGGTGGTTCGGGCATCTGGTCAGGATGCCACCCGAGCGCCTTGCTGGTGAGGTGTTTTGGGCACGTCCCACCGGGAGGAGACCAAGAGGCAGGCCCCGGACCCGCTGGAGAGACTATGTCTCACAGCTGGCTGGGGAATGACTCAGGATCCTTCCGGATGAGCTGGAGGATGCAGCCGGGGTGAGAGAGGCCTGGGCTTCCCGTCAACCTGGCCCGGGATGAGCGGAAGACGATGAAACGGAACAGCCCAGTCAGAAACTCTTCTGCCACCTCACCTAAACACTTCCATACTTCTACAGGAATATGATAATACTTGTTAGTTTTTGTAGTAAAACACAAACCCTCCTCTCCAGTATCCCTGAATAGACCTTCCTACAGAGGCTGAGGAGTGTAATCCCTCTGTAGTTGAAGCACACCCTTTTCGACAAAAAAACCCATGAATTCTTGGGCTGAACGAGAAAATGGAGAAAAAAAAGTACTAATATGCAAGTTCTTTGGTCTCTAGCTTTAATTTGTTCATCTTCAGCCCACAGAAGCACTCCACAATCTCTAAGCTCCAACCACCAAGCCACTGACCAAACCTAAATCATCTATGAATGCTAATATGATGGTGTGTAAGCCGTCCCATCCAGCCCCTCCCCTTGCTTATCCAGTATCTGGATGAGGGGATGCAGGGCGAGGTTGAAGAGCAGGGGGACATTGGGTCCCCCTTGCTTCATTCCAATCCTTGTGTCAATCGGGGATGCTGTTTCTCCCGTGCTACCAATCCTCGTCATTCACTTCTGATATGAGTTCTTAATGAGTTCGATGACATGGCTGTCCACCTATCTCCGCTGAAGAGCACACAGGATACGCAAGATGGAGTCAAATGCCTTCGCGAAGTCGATGAACGCCACTGTCAGTGGTCCCCCGGTCTTCCGTGACTCCCCGGTCTTCCGTGATCCCATTCAGGACTATAAGATTGTCCGTGCACCCACCAGAGGATGCCAGAAAACCCCTCTGTCTCGGATTAAGGGGGCACACGACTTTTAGAGACAGCTGGTTGTTCACCACCTGGAGTAAGAGAGACAAAGCAGGGTCATTTTTTACTCTCCCTTTATAACATCGTACCCTTGTCCTGATCCAGCAAATCCACAAGAGTAAATCACCCATCTCATGTAAAATTAACTTTTCAAAGCTGTTTACCTTCTAATATTGCTCAAATGTATTAGCATGGATACAGTGAAGGAAGACATGAAGATAGTTGGTGTGACCAAAGAAGATGCAGCAGTTAGGGTTTGATGGAAGAAATTGACTTGCTGTGGCGACCCCTGAAGGGAAATGCCGAAGGAAGAAGAAGAAAAGATGTATTAGCATTTCTACCCCTTCTTACACGACAACAGAGAGATTGGTACATTAATGACATGCTAGCCACATTTGTAACATTTTTAAGTAGCAGGAGGCATTGCGGGCATTCGTCTGTCCTTCCATACCACTTGCTCTCTGCCAGCTCCTCTGTGATTTGGGCGCAGGATGGTTAGTTCACTCAGAACCTACGTCATCTTCAGGAGGCAGTGCCTGTGCTTTTTCAGGACGGACGAGAGATGAACATAGTAAGACTTTCACACTTCCTGATGTACCTCCTACAATCCTTCATAAATCAGTAAGATTTCAGAAGAATTGTTTAATGAATGTTCCAAAAACTCCAAGTCTGGTTGTTTATCTGCATGTTTTAAAAAAGGGTTCACTTAGGCTTGCTTTCATTTGTCTTTTAAATTAATCAATCACATTGATTAATCATATGTGATGACTAATATAGTTAATAATAATTTAAAAAGGTCCGCTCGATCTCCAACTCTCCGTACCTCACACACAAAACATGCATGCACACACAGACACAGACACAGACACACACACACACTCATCAGCCATGCTTTGCAGACAAAAGTTCACATAAACGGTCATGAACTCAATCTCATTCATTTATAGTTGTCAGCCAGCCAGTGTTGCCAGGTGTACAATACTTATCGTATTTCTACAATATTTTTGACCCCTGTACAATAAATAATATTTAAAAAATGTTCAAACTACGATCATTTCAACTAGTCTTGTCTGTGTAACTGTGTTGTTGTTTTTATCTGCCGCGAGTTGTTTTTTTTTAAATCTGAATGCATCACGATGAAAACGTTACATCATATAGAAATAGATGAATGATTGGCTGAAAGCTCCAGTCAATTCTCAGTCTGCAGTCATTGTTCAAGTCTTTGTTGAACATGTTGTAGATGGTATTTTTATAAAAATAACTTGGATCTGTGATGCACTCTCTTGTGTTTGAGGAAAAACCTAATTGAACTGATTAAGTCCTTAATTAGTAGTAGTGGTGAGGGATGAAGCTTGTAGATCAGGTTTAATGGGGGTTGGGAAAGGATGGGCGTATGAGGGGTACGGTGGGTATGGTGGGTTGGGGGGGCTATGTGAATGTCAATGCATGTGGCATTGTTTTTTTTTTTTATGCTTATTTTTATTTTGACTTTTGACTTTTCTACTTTTGATGTTGTTTATGTTTTTATTTGTTCTGTTCAGCACTTTGTGTGACCTTGAGTTGGAAAAGTGCTCTATAAATAAAATTTGATTTGATTTGAAGTATTTGTGCTTAAAGCATCCTAAATGCTGTTCATCAGTTTATAAAGGCTGACGGAGGCGACGGCACATCACTTAGTTTTTGTAGACAGTAGATGTTGGGGTTAACATTAGAAAAACCTTATAAATAAACCCCCACTGATTTCTTCTCTGGGTTTCTTAAACTCTTAGGTGTGTACGAGATGACCCAGGCGGACGCAGTTCTGATTGGTGCAGATCGGTTCGCAATGCATGCCGGTTAGTTTTTGTGTTCGAGATGTCACCGGCTTGCTCTGATATCACCTGAGCGCCGGTATCGAGAATCTCATGAAAGCAAGGTGGACGCAGGCTTTTAGGCAGGCGGGCACAGTTGCTTTTTACCAACTGCACTGCCTGTATGGACTTGTATGGATTCTTGTCAACATGTGTTCTAGCAGCTGATTGGCTCTCAGTGTTATTTTCATCGGAAACTCTTTGATTTCTTATCAATACATATCTGCTCTGTTTATATTTATTTCCACTGATTTAAGATTTTCTTATTTATTGTTTACTATTTAGAACCAAACCTGACAGTGAACTATAATAATAATGAGGCATTATATTTAAATAGCACTTTTCGTGATACTCAAGCACACTTCACACATATGCATTGTTCATTCACTTCATACCAGGTATTGGTAAGCTACTGTTCTAACCACAGGTATCCTGGGGCAAACTGACAGAAGCAAGGCTGCCATTTTGCCATATCAGCCCCTCTGACCATCACCAACCACACACACACCATCCAGACTAGGCAATGTGGGTGAAGTGTCTTGCCCAGGAACACAACGACAATTTGATCCCAAAGGCCGTCCCACAAAACTATGACTGATAGACTCTGACCATGTCCACATGTGGCCAGGTATTTTTGAAAACGTATATATAGAAAAACTCTCGCGTACACACGTAATCATTTTCTATATAACCACATTCACACGAACCCGTGTAAATACGCTTCTGAGTGCGGTTATGCCAGACCAGTAGTCGGCGGTATTGACCTAAACATAAGCTCTGAGCCAGGAAGGCTTATTCAGAGGTGTCAAACTCCGGTCCTTGAAGGCCAGTGTCTTGAAGGTTTTCCATGTCTTCCTGGTTCAATACAGCTGATGTACCAAAAGTGAAATCAATAACCAGTAAAATTTGGCACAATGACTCAATAAGCTGGATCAGGTGTGTAGATGCAAGAACACATGGATCACCTGTAAGGGCACCAGCCATCCGGAACTGAGTTTGACACCCCTGGCTAATGTGATGGGTAACATTCAACGCATTTCTCTTTCTTTGATCTTCAACAAGAAGCAAGAGCAGTTGAGAAAGTAAAAAAAAAAAAAAAAAAGCAAAAAAAGAGCTTAAGAGAGTAATGTTTTTCCAGAGGATCCATGCTGCCCCCTGTCTGATATTAAAAACAAGGACGCACACAAATGACGTTTCTGCATTAATTGTCGCAGGTAGTGACGTTTAAAAACGCGAAACGCCGGTTATGCATGTCCACACGGAAATGCAAAACTGAAGTTTTCCAAAATCTTCAATTCGGTTAGAGTTTTCAAAAATAAATATAATAATAATAAGAAGAAAAATTTTATTTGTAACGCACTTTATATCTCCAGTGGAGATCTCAAAGTGCTACAATGACCAAAAGAACAACAAACAGCAAAATTAAATAAAACCACAACACAAAAAACAACACTAAAAAATTTGCTGAAAAGCCTTTAGAAATGAAAATGTCTTCAGTCTTTTCTTAAAAACCTCAACGGTCTGTGGAGCCCTCAAGCTCCCGGGAAGAGCGTTCCCGAGCCGTGGAGCAGTTGCCTGGAAGGCCCTGTCCCCCATAGTGGAGAGTTTGGTCCTTGGTTGGTGCAGGCAGTAGGAGGATGAGGAGGAGCGCAGGTCTCGGACAGTGGTGTGGAGGGTTAGGAGTTCTTGGAGATAAACATGTGCAGTGCCGTGCATGCACTGATGGGTGAGGAGGCAGAGCTTGTACTGAATTCTGTATTTAACGGGTAGCCAGTGGAGGGACTTGAGGATGGGAGTGATATGGTCATATTTGCGCCTCCTTATCAGGATCCGAGCAGCACAGTTCTGGATGTGCTGGAGCTTTTGTAAGCCCCTGCATGGGATCCCTACAAGGAGGGCATTGCAGTAATCCAGCCAGGAGGAGATGAAAGCGTGAATCAACCTCTCAGCGTCAGGTTTGGAAAGACATGGACGTAGCTTGGCTATATTTTTAAGATGGAGGAAGGAAACCTTGCAGAGATGGTGAATGTGGGAGTCAAAGGTGAGGTTAGAATCCATTTTGACTCCAAGGTTTTTTACAGAGGATGACAGAGGGATGCTGTGTCCAAAAATGGGGATACTACTGAGGGAAAGTGATTGGGTTTGGTGAGGCGTGCCAATGAGAATGGCTTCTGTTTTGCTGCTATTGAGTTGGAGAAAGTTTTCAGACATCCATGTCTTAATCTCCTCCAGGCAAACCAAAAGCACAGAAACAACAGTTTTGAGTGAAAAAAACCTTCGGGTTCGTGTGGATGACAGGCCAAAACAGATAAAAATATATTCGTTTTACCAGATACCCAGCTACGTGTGGACAGGGTCTATAATTATGACTGTGTTTCATTAGAATTAGGATACATGTCAATAAACATCAGGCCAACTACAGTAGCTACAGTATATGGTGTATTTATATATTTACAACTTATAAAACAACATAGAAAACTTTCTGCTTCCTCTTATATATTATTCTGTGTGAATGTTATCAAATTTATAAAGCACTTATAAATACAATGTACAGCCTGTGTTTATATCTATCTATAACAAAACCAACTCAAAAAAACACAAAATAGTACAACATTGATCAACAATAGGGATGTGTTCCGAGAACCGTTTTTTTTTTTCGGAACCGGTTCCGCAGCCGTCATTTTACCCGGACCGATAAGCGGTAGTCCAAACGGATCTGCTATTGGTTCCAGTTCCGCCCCCTCACTCGAGAAGGCGCTGCTGCTACACACACGCATATTTTCAAGCCGGGCGAGGCGTAATGGCAGAACGTGCATCTCGAGTTTGTCTTTATCTTACCTAAACCGATGCCGACAACGCACGTTGTTTAAAGTGCAATAAAGTATTTTCATGAAAAGGAGGAACCACAAGCAATTTGTCCAAACACGATGCTAAAATCCACGGCATTAAGACTGAAAGATGCACTGTGTTTGACGAGCACATTGAAGCAGCTCCGACTCCGATGCAATGGGCACGAAAACACACGTGCTCCATGTTTTATCATAAAAAAACAATAGAAGTGAAATGAAAGTGCTTTAATTAATATTTTAACTTATTTGTTTGTAAAAACGGCAGCTCAGTGGTTAGAGCGCGGACCGGAAGGTCGCAGGTTTGCGTCCCACAGAGAGCATGTCTAGGGCCTTTGGAGAAGACGCCTAACCCCCGCTTCTCCCACCATTGGTGCCGTCGAAGGGCAGCCTGCTGTGATGTAAGGAGTGCGGCACACAAATTTCCCCTGTGAGGGACGAATAGAGTAATTCGTTTTTTTAATTGATTTTTTTTCATTAATTCCCATCCCGGCCGCTTTGCACTTAGCAGCAAATCGGTTCAGTGAGAGCTGGAGATCACGGTATGATGAACAAACAGGACCACATTATCTGCAAAAAGCAGAGATCCGATCCTGAGGTCGTCAAACCGGATCCCTCCCAACGCCTCGGCTGCTCCTAGATATCCTGTCCATAAAGGTGATGAACAGAATCGGTGACAAAGGGCAGCCTTGGCGGAGTCCAACTCTCACTGGAAATGGAATCGACATACTGCCGGCTATACGGACCAAGCTCTTGCTCCGGTCGTACAGAGACTGGACAGCCCGTACCAAGGGCTCTGAGACTCTGTGCTCCTGGAGCACCCCCCAAAGGAATCCCCAAAGGACAGGGTCGAATACCTTCTCCAGATCCATGAAACACATGTAGACTGGTTGGGCAAACTTGTAAAGAGGGACCAACCACCCCAGTCTGCCAACCCAGAGGCACTGTCCCCGATGTCCATACAATGGTGCAAAGGCCCATCAGGAAGCCCAACACCATCCAGAGCCCCTAGAAGCTTTGGGCGGACTTCACAGACCTGGTCACTGTGCAGTTTTTGACCACCTTGGCACCAGAGAAAGGCGGACCCATCCTGGATGTGAATATTTTTTTCCCAATCAATTCTTCCATCACACAATCTATTCAGTTCCTGATTGGCTGTAAGGAATACGCCAACTAAAATCCATTGACGTAAGCTTCCTTAGGGGTAAGCTTGTTGATTTAAGTTTGACACAATAGATCATTTTCATTTATTAAAGAAATGTGAACGAGGCAAAACTAATCAATGGCTGCACAGTTATCTGGATATCAGAGTACAATATACAAGTATAAATGATGTCGACTCTCAAATGGATAGAGTTGTATGTGGGGTCCCACAATCTCAGTCCTTGGACTAAAATTATTCACACTTTATATAAATGATATTTTTACAGTCTCAACAGAGTTTTAGTTTGTTATGTTTGCTGATGACACCAACTTCTTTTGTAGTGGTGAAAATATTAATGATTTATTGAAGGTTGTGGAAAAAGAATTTGTTTTGATAAAAATGTATTTTGATTATAATAAATTATCACTGAATCAAGATAAAACTAAATTTATAATATTTTCAGGAAATAGATATGTTGATAAAGCTACTTTATGTCTGAGTGGAACTATTATTGAACGGGTTTATGAAGCTAAATTTTTGGGGGTATTATAGATGAAAAATTGACCTGGAAATCACACATTTATCACCAATCTCAAAATCAATTGGGGTATTATATAAAACAAGAGATGCTTTAAATTCAAAAGGGTTATATTTGATTTACAGTTCCTTGGTTATGCCATATTTTTCATATTGTGCTGAGATTTGGGGGAATGCAGGAAAAACTCAGATTGATTCACTGGTTAAATTACTAGTTAAAAAACTACAAGATATTGTAAATATAAGAATATTACAGATTATGTATAAAGTTAAAAATAACTTAGTTCCAAAAGATATACAAAGTTTTTTTAAATTTAGAGTTGGTTATCATAATTTACGAGGATGTTATATTTTTGAACGTGTTAAAGTAAGAACTTTGGTAAAATCAAGATGTGTTTCTGTTGTTGGAGTAAAATTATGGAATGAATTTAAAATATGTTCTTCTTTCTTAAAATTTAAACATCTTAAATATAAAAGTATTAGTGATTATAAGTAAGTTAAAAATAAGAGAGAAAAGATGATAATATAAAGTTTCTTGTGGTTTTGTGTTTGATTGGATCTTTGATTGTTTCAGTTTAATGTATAAGGACAGGAAGGTAGAAACCATGCTTCATAATATTCATTTTTTCTTTGCTCTATTTGTTTCAGACTGGATTATTATTAAGATTTTATAAAGTTTGTATGACCAAATAAATAAATCTAAAATCAGAAAAAATATAAGTTCATATGTGTGTTAGTCATCAGCCAGTCATCTTCTTATCCGTCTGTCCCGTTCGGGGTCGCGGGGGTGGAGGGTGCCGGAGCCCATCCCGGCTAATTTAAGGCGAAGGGCAGGGTACACCCCAAACAGGTCGGCAGTCTGTCGCGGTCATGTGTGTTTTATTTAAAAAGAATCAAAGTTGTTGATGATCTGAGCATGCGCAGTAGCAGCACGTTCAGCAGGTGTTCCATATTAGCAGGCGCTGATGAAGAGCGTCGTCTTTCATTCTGTGTTTGTCTTCTTTCAAGAACACACAACCTGTCGGTAAGTAAATGACTGCTGCTTCAAATGATGTTTACGTCACATATTGTTAGCTAATTTACTGTGTTTAAAGTTTTGGTGCTTGTTTGTTTTAACTGGTGTTGTTTACGTGTTTTTTTTTTTTTGGTAAATTGTTTGACAGTTTGGCGGGTGTAATGTTACTTTTTTTTATATCGCGTGCTAAATATACTAATCCACGCACTTTAAATGAATTCTGAAGTTCTCTCTCTGTCTCTCTCTCTCTCTGTGTGTGTGTGTGTGTGTGTGTGTGTGTGTGTGTGTGTGTGTGTGTGTGTGTGTGTGTGCGTGTGTGTGAAAGCGCGTGTGTGTGAGAGCGTGTGAGCGTAACTTTACCGTGTGCAGACTGAATTTCTTCAAACTCACTTTAATTAACAGCTTTTACACACGCACGCACACACACACACACACACGCACGCACGCGCACACACACACACACTCTCTCTCTGAAACTAGATTGTTTTTTGAAGTTTAAAATATTTTTGAATATTTTCTGGTAAAAGATTGAACTTAGTTTTAAACATGATTTGAATTTTTTTTAAATTTAAATCTGGTTAAAGTTTTCTCCACAGTATGTCATGTAAGGAAGTATTAAAGTGGAGTAAATAACACATCTTTATTTTTACAAATTCATCCACACTTTTTGAAGTTTTGATGTATTTTAGATGTTGTTTTTATGTTAATTTAGCATTGATTATAATTCCTATAAATTTTGGTTTATTTTTTTATATCACTGTCGGAATCCATTTTATTTCTAAAAATCCTATATTTTGTTTTTGTTTGATTTAAATCAAACCAAACATTCAATGTTTCAAACTAGTTCAAGGAGTTTTTTGTTTTTTTATTTTTCCAGAAAAGACTATTGTTGTGTCATCTGTAAACAGTCAGTCACCTTCTTATCCATCTATCCCATCAAGAAGTGGTCCCCACCCTTTCTGCGCTACAGACCGGTCTAAAGGTCATAAGACCAGCCTGAAAAACTGAGTTGTTTAAAGGTCCCCTATTATGCAAAACTGACTTTTATGAGGTTTTTTCCTTTTATTTTACTTAGTACTACCCCAAACAATCCCCCAAAGTGTTTTTTATTGTGATTCATGCTATTTTGAGATATTTACATTCAAAGTAAGGGGCGTGTTCTCCAAACCTCAAACGACTGATGGAACATTGTGACGTAGATCTGTTTTTTGTACAGCCCCCTGCAGCTCAAACACCCTCCCCCACTTCTACCTGCTCTCCACCCTGATATCCGAACCGCTTTGTTTTACTCAATACGTCTCACACCTCGCCCCTCCCGCTCCACGCTGTGCTGGGTGGGTGGGGAAATCACAATGAATGACAACCAATCGCAACCAACGGGGCGGGTCCCAGGAAAAAAAAAATAAAAAAATACTGAAACAAGCTGTTTTGACTTCCGGGTCTGAAACTGCGCTCCCAAAACGGGTTTTATTTAAAACCTTTTGTGTTGAGAGTGTCGCGAAATGTAAAATTATGCATATCAGATACATAAGCACAGGATAAAATAAGGGAAAAAAGGCATAATAGGGGACCTTTAATCAATAATAACAAACTTAAACCACTTTGTCTTCACGAGAAAATTTATCAGCGTCTTTATAAACAGGAAAATGAGAAGTAGTGTGACAGAGAAGTACTGTATGTTAGAGTGGTCCAGGACATGTATAAGGGCTGTAAGACAGTGGTGAGGTGTGCTGTAGGTGAGACAGAGGAGTTCAGTGTGGGGGTGGGACTGCACCAAGGATCTGCTCTGAGTCCTTTGCTGTTTGCTATGGTGATGGACAGGCTAACAGACGAGGTCAGACAGGAATCTCCATGGACAATGATGTTTGCAGATGACATTGTGATCTGTAGTGAGAGGAGGGAAGAGGTGGAGGAAAAGCTGGAGAGGTGGAGGTTTGCACTAGAAAGAAGAGGAATGAAGATTAGTCAGAGTAAGACAGAGTACCTGTGTGTGGATGGGACTGCGGTCAAGTGAGCCGCGATAAAAACACTTTAACACATTTTGCCAGTTCCACACTAGTATTTATCTCTTCTACTAAATGTCTTTTATCATTATACAAAGAATTGTGTGTTTTTATCGTATACTTTAGGATTTATTAGCATTTAAAAAGTGACAAATGGTTGACTTTGCCTCGGTTTGGAGCGATAAAAACACTTTTACACATTTTGCCAGACCCACACTAGTATTTATCTCTTCTACTAAATGTCTTTTATCATTATACAAAGGATTGTGTGTTTTTATCGTATACTTTAGGATTTATTAGCATTTGAAAGTGAGGAATGTCCAGAGCGATGGAGAGTGTGGAAAAGAGGTGAAGAAGCGTATGCAGGCAGGCTGGAACAGGGGGAGCAAAGTATCAGGTGTGATGTGTGACAGAAGAGTTTCAGCTAAAACGAAAAGGAAAGTGTAGAAAACCGTGGAGAGACCGGCCATGCTGTTTGGTCTAGAAACAGTAGCACTGAAGAAAAGACAGGAAACAGAGATGGAGGTAGCGGAGATGAAGATGCTGAGGATCTCTCTGAGAGTGACCAGGATGGACAGGATCAGGGGAACAGAACATGTTAGAGGTTTTGGGGATAAAGTCAGAGAGGCCAGACTGAGATGGTTTGGACATGTGCAGAGGAGAGAGAATACATCAGAAGAAGGATGCTGGATTTGGAACCACCAGGAAAGAGGACTAGAGGAAGACCAAAGAGGAGGTTCATGGATACAGTGAAGGAAGACATGAAAATAGTTGGTGTGACCAAAGAGGATACAGCAGATAGGGTTAGATGGGAGAGGCAGACTTGCTGTGGCGCCCCCTGTGGCGCCCCCTGAGAAATGCCGAAAGAAGAAGAGGATACAATGTTATGCAGAATTGAGTTAAAAAAAAAAAAGTTTTCCTTGGTTTTAGAACGCCACATTTTATGATGTTTTAAACTATGTTCATTTTTCTAGACACGTCATTTAAACGTGTGTGTGTTTTTGTGTGTGCGTGTGTGTGTCATGGAAAAGCTGTTTATTAAAATGTGTTTGAACAAATTCAGTCTGCACACAGTAAAGGTCCGCTCTGCCCGTACATGTGCAGTGCTAGGCATGATGGGGGTCTGCAGTGTGGCGACCATGATCGGACTGTTTATTATTTTATAGCTGGATTGGCGTAGCACACGCGCACCATTTACAGTCATCTCTGAAAGTGGAGTAAATAACACATCTTTATTTTTACAGATTCATCCACACTTTTTGAAGTTTTGATGTATTTTAGATGTTGTTTTTATGTTAATTTAGCATTGATTATAATTCCTATAAATTTTGGTTTAATTTTTATATCACTGTCAGAATTCATTTTATTTCTAAAAATCTGATATTTAGTTTTTGTTTTATTTAAGTCAAACCAAACGTTTAATGTTTCAAATGAGTTCATGGAGTTTTTTTTTTTTTTTAAGAAAAGACTTTTGTTGTGTCATCTGTAAACAGTCAGTGGGTCACCTTCTTTGACATGCAAATGCAAAGATCCTGAGCCAGACCCAGGATCTTTAACAGAAAAATCTGAAATATCTACTCATTCTTTTTGTCCCACGATGGCAGAAGGATTTCAGGATGGCAGAATCAATTTCAAGACCACTGTTTCTGTACCTTCTCGACTCTTAGCACTTTCAGACATACCGGAGAAAGTTTTCGCAAACAGCCTTTTCCATTGGCCGCCACATGTCGATAGAAAAGTATCTATAGTTCAAACTGAAACGCACAGACAAACTGTACAACAGAGTCATTCATGTCTTCTTGAGGAAAGAAAGGAGAATGGATTTTGTGTTGAAATAAGTGTTTTTGGGGACAGCCGTTTTGGTGAGTGCAAGCATTTTAATTATTTGTATATGTTTTATACGAGGCAGCACGGTGGCCTCACAGCAAGAAGGTCGTGGGTTCGAGTCCCGAATGGGGACGAGGCTTGGAACTAGGGCTGAAACAGTTAATCGATTTAATCGATTATAATCGATTATCAAAATAGTTGTCGATTAATTTGGTCATCGATTAATCGTTTAAAAAGCTTTTACTGTCAGCTGCACTTAAATTGATTTCCATGTGGGGCAGTAGAGAGCAAAATGACAATGCCAGCTCCCAAAATAGGAGGAGAAGAAGATAGCAGCCAATCATTGGCCTTCATTTCACCCCGCCTCACGTGATCAGGCAGATTAAACAAGATGGCGGAAAGAAAAACACATGCCAAATTAACCAAAGTTTGGATCATTTTCCGCTAAATTTGAAAAGGACTCGCGTTAATATGCAAAGTTTGCGAAACGGACACGTTTTGACACAGAAGCATAACGACGCTGCACGAACATCTGAAAAAAAAACCATGTCGGACTCGGAGCGGGACACGGCAAACCAGAGCGATACACGATGTTATTTCTAATAAAAACAATTTTACAGGTCGCTAAATACACTTTTTATTGTCTGCAAAAAAACCAAAAACAACCCAAGATGAAGCAGCAACGCGCTTCTCTCAGGGACTCTTATTTTGGAAATGAACGTGTCCGATATGAGGCCGCTGTCAATGATTTACTTTTACTGTATACAGTAAGTAGATTTATTATTTTCTAGAAATGATAATATTCTACCTCTTTATTTGACAGAAAGAGTAACATTTACTCTTACTGTAATAAACCCAACGTGTTGTTTATGTGGTTATAAGTTGTGGTTTACACAATTACATCCTATAATATGCCGAAAAAGTAATATTTATTAAATAGTCATTTTTATCCGATTAATCGAGTAATCGATCCAATAATCGACAGATTAATCGATTACCAAAATAATCGTTAGTTGCAGCCCTACTTGGAACACTGTCCTTTCTGTGTGTAGTTTGCATGTTCTCCCCGTGTCTGCGTGGGTTTACTCCGGGTACTCCGGTTTCCTCCCGCCCTCCAAAGACATGCATGCTAGGTTGATATGCTGATGCCAATTTGCCCCTAGGAATGAATGTGTGTGTGTGGATGGTTGTATATGTGTGGCCCCACGACAGACTGGCAACCTGTTCGGGGTGTGCTCTGCCCTTTGCCTTAAATTGGCCGGGATGGGCTCCCGCGACCCCGCAAGGGATAGACGGATAAGAAGATGACTGACTGGCTGTTTTATAACCGCGTTTGTTGATGTTTAAATGCTCTTGAAAATAGCCTGTGTTGTACATCAGTGGTCCCCAATCACCGGGCCGCGGACCGGTACCGGCCGCACAGAATTGTTATTTTTATTCACTTTGTTTTGTGATGTCTTTTAATTTGAAGGTACATGTTTACCGTTACCATGGCAACAAGAGTGCGTTCGAGCAGAGAGAATGTTTCCACGTTATAAAGACGCTGCTAGTAAATTTTCTCATGAAGACAAAGTGGATTTAAGTTTATTATTATTGATTTTAAAAAGCCATTTTTTTCAGGCTGATCTCATCATCTTAAGACCAGTCCGTGAAAATATTGTCAGACACTAAACCGGTCTGTGGCGAAGAAAAGGTTGGGAACCCCTGTTGTACACAATTAAGGTGATGCAACGCCCAGTAGTGCCTACGTCTGCTTCTGTATATGATTTCTCCAGCAGTGGTGTCATTAATGATGGTATTTGAGGGGTATTTATTCAAGTCGGACAAAGTAGCACATCACCGAAGGCCTAGGTGTGAAATGCACGGACCGCCACTGGTATTTACAGTATGTTTATGCTCATCATGATTTCTATTATTAATTTTTGAAGGTAAAGTTGGTCCATATCTATAAAGTAATTATTAAATTTATTTGTTTTACTCTCTAAATGATCCACTTTTATATTTTGAAACTAACTTGGGGAGTCTGTATGTTCACATCGATCAGCTAATAGATTATTTATAACATTCCATGTCTTTTTAATATCATTTTTATTATCCTCAATCTTATTATAATACGGTTGTCTCTGCTTTTTTAAAATCGATTTATTTTTATCCTCGCTCTCATTTTCACTGGTTTTATTTTATAGATGCCTCTTCTAAAGATGTTTGTCTCCTTTGACAGCCTTTATTTGGCCAAAAGTAGGGATGGGTATCGATGACGATTTATCAATACTAGTCCTCTTATTGATACCGCTTAACGATCTGGGTCTTTAACGATTCTCATATCAATACTTTTAGAAACAAAAAAACCAAACAAACAAAGAAATTAGTATAATGAAGATAAAACTTTTAATTCAGGGGTGTCCAAACTTTTTCTCTCGCGGGCCACATTGAGTTCTAACGTTTGACAAGCGGGCCGGATCCGAGGGCCGGGGGGCACGTGAGGTCATAGACAAAAAGCCCTTTAGAAAATCCTGGAGTCGCCCCTGAGAACAGGATCAGATGGATGCCATGCTTTGGTAGTTTAAACTGGTTAAATGGCGTGCTAGATTCTTTTTTCCCTCCTTTTATTAATTGCCGTCATTTTAGAAAATTGGGGTGCTCACATACTAATTTGCTATTCCTATTTTAGCCTCTAGATGGCAGCATTTAGAACACGCAGACAACGGCGCTCCTGCCCGATGTATTACGTAATTCTACACGCAGGCCAGGCGCTATTGATTTTATGACGGAGGCTGTGGGCCGGATGAAAATTGACAACGGGCCGAACTTTGGACATGTCTGCTTTAATTGGATGATGGTGGAACTCACAAACCGAACAAAATTTAAATCTGAACTGGACTGAACTAGAACCAAAAAAAAATTAAAAATCAAAAAGTTAGAATGAGAAATAAATATTATTTCGGTTGTTAAGTTTTGCAGCAGTAATTTTAATTTTTTTGCAAACAATAAATATGCACAATTTTTCTTAAAAAAAAAATCTAAAAATGGTGCAAAACAAAATAATAGAAACACAGCAGTGTCAGAACTAGGTTTTAAAAGTTCTAACGGTCCTGTTTGATACCTGTTGCATCGGACTCTGCTTGACGCTGCTTCAACGCACTCGTCAAACACAGTCCCTCTTTCAGTCTGAAAGCCGTGGATTTTGGCTGTGTTTGAACAAATTGCTTGTGGTTCCACCTTTACACAAAAATACTTTATTGCACTTTAAACAATGTGCGTTGTTGGGATCGATTTTGGTAAAATATTGACAAACTCGAGATCGCTTTGCACGTTCTGCCATCGCACCTCCCTCAACTTCAAAATGGAGCTTTGCGTGTGTACCAGCCGCAGCGAGTCCCAGCGCTCCTTTGCTTCGTCTGATTATTTTGATAATTGATTAATTTTTCGATTATTGGAACGATTAAACAATTAATTGGATAAAATGGCAGCTCCTCCTCCTCATCTGGAAGCTTCGCAAGTCATTTCCCGGCCAGCTGTGAGACAGTCTCTCCAGCGTGTCCGGGGTCTGCCTCTTGGTCTTGGGACGTGCCTGAAACATCTAATCAGCAAGGCGCTCAGGAGGCATCCTGCACCAGATGCCCGAATCACCATCTGGCTTCTCTCGACCCGAGGGAGGAGCTCCTCCGGGATGGGAGAACTCCTCACCCGATTTCTGAGAGAGAGCCCAGCCACCCACAGCTTGGGACCATTGGTGATGGTGGGAATATAGATTGACTCGTAAGTTGAAATCTTGGCTCCTTGGCTCAGCTCTTTCTTTACCACGACGGATCGATGCAGCATCTTGGTCAGGGCTCACGCCAGCCCCTCGCCACATTCGCAAATGCAAATTTTATTTTAATGTGGCTAAATGAAACTCTGCATAATTAGCCACTCTGCCAGTTAGTGGCAAATCCGTTTTTGGATGAATCAACAATCAACAGATTGTAATTTTGCCTGTGATTGACGTTTGAATTCATATTGCCTATCGCGCAATAAACTGAAATCCAAACAAAGAAAATGTATCAGAAGAGGGATAAAATTAAAGAAGGCAATGTATGATCGCGATGACTCACAATCTGTTCAGATTAAGTGGTTTAAAGACTTTTTTTCTCTTTTGAAATCTGACGGAGATCACCTCTGGTGCGCTCTCTATATCCGGGGTATTCAATCACTCGATCGCGGTCTTCCCGCGAACTGATTTCAAATTGACCGCTAGGTGTGTAAGAAATAAAATGTCCATATTGTCAACTCTAAACGCTAATTTTTTTTCTTTTTTTAATACTTTATTAATCCCTCACGGGAAATTATTGTGCTGCATTTCACCGCAGCAGGCTGCCACCTATGACAGCGCCAATGGTGGGAGAAACGAGGGGTTAGGGTCTTCTCCAAGGACCCTAGATTTGCACTCAGTGGGATGCGAACCTGCGAACTTCCGGTTTGCGGGCGAACGCTCTACCCACTGAGCCACCATCTCCCCATTTGAGTTATTTTTTTTTTAAGCGTCAATCTAGCGACTTTTTCAAATGTTATTGGAGATTTTCAGAGTTTTTGACATGGAAGCAAGTTGTTAACTCTAATCAATAAGCAGCGCCTGGTGCGGCTGCGGCCCCTCCCCGTCCCAAAGCGCTGTGGGCGCGCAGAAAGTGTGTGTGCGTGCGTGCGACAGAAAAAGAAACCAAACAAGAGAGAGGAATATATGTCAGTGTGTGTTTGAGAGAGGAACTTGTGTCTGTGTGTTTGAGAGAGAGGGATTTGTCTGTGTGTGATAGAGAGTGGGTTTCTGATGGGATGTTTAATGGTTATGTAACAACAACAAACGTGTTGTGAGGGTATTTTGGAAACAATCTGTCACAGATTGTTTGTTCTGTCTTCCGCTCATCTGGGGCCGGGTCGCGGGGGCTCACCTACAGATGGGAAGCCCAGGCTTCTCTGACCCCCGCTGCATCCTCCAGCTCACCCGGAAGGATTCAGAGTTGTTCCCCAGCCAGTTGTGAGACATAGTGTCTCCAGCGGGTCCGGGGTCTTCTTGTCGATCTCCTCAGAATGGGACGTGCCCGAAACACCTCACCTGCGAGGCGCTCGGGGGATATCCTGAACGACCCCATCTGGCTCCTCTCGACTTGGAGGAGGAGCGGCTTGACACTGAACTCCTCCCAGATGGCAGACCACCTCAGCCAATCTCTGAGTGAGAGCCCTGCAGAGGAAGCTCATTTCAGCTGCTTGTATCCGTGATCTCATTCTTTCGGTCACCACCCACAACTGGTGACCATAGGTGAGAGTTGGAATGTAGATCTACTTGTAAATCGAGAGCTTTGCTTTTCGTCTGCGCTCTTTCTTTTCCACGACTGACTGATGCGGCATCCTATTTATTGCTGACGCCGCACCGATCCGCCTGTTGATCTCCTGCTCCATCCTTCCCCCACTCGTGAACAAGTCTCCAAGATACTTGTTCACGAGTATCTTGGATGAATGTCCTGCACGTAGGGCAGGACTTTCATCGATTTTCACAAATTTTATTAATTGTCATCAAATGACATTCTGCAGATAATTAAACCAGATGTGTTAAGAACAAAGTTAAAAGCGTGTGTACATTTACTGTTAACCACAAACTAACACGTTATGACACACAGCATATCGTAACGGAAAAAGAATTTTTGGCTAACGAAAATTCAATGTGGTTAATAAAAATTAAACTGGATTAGCCACAGTGGCTAATGGTTTTTCGACGCTAGAGTGAGTTAGTTATTGCTGGCGCTGCACCGATCCATCTGTCGATCTCCCACTGCATCCTTCCCCCACCTTCGAACAAGACCCCGTCAATGTGATGCCATTATGTATATTTGTATCCGATTAACTAGATCCTATCCCAATAGGATACTTAAACTATCCTATTGGGATAGCAGGATTCCATGTGTGGAATCCTGCTCACACATGGAGCAGGATTCCATTTGGAATCCTGCTCCTGCTTGGAATGCCCAAGTGTGAGCATTCCAAGTGCTCACACTTGGAATCCTGCTCCATGTGTGAGCAGGATTCCAAATGGAGGACCTACTTAAACTCCTTGGGAGGAGTTTAAGTACTCCTCCTAAGTTTAACTCCTCCATCCTCCTCCTCCTGCAGCACCTGAACTCCCCGGGAACCTATGCTAGGATCCTGTTTGTGGACTTCAGCTCTGCATTCAACACCATCCTCCCTACCCTGCTTCAGGACAAGCTCTCCTAGCTCAACGTGCCTAACTCCACTTGCAGGTGGATTACTGACTTCCTGACAGACCGGAGGCAGTGCGTGCGGCTGGGGAAGAATGTCTCCACCTCTCGGACTATCAACACAGGATCTCCACAAGGCTGTGTCCTCTCTCCCCTGCTCTTCTCCCTGTACACCAACTGCTGCACCTCCAGCCATGACTCTGTCAAACTGATCAAGTTTGCGGACGACACCACTCTCATCGGGCTCATCTCTGATGGTGATGAGTCGGCCTACAGGATGGAGGTAGACCGGCTGGTGTCCTGGTGCAGGAACAACAACCTGGAGCTCAACGCTCAGAAGACAGTGGAGATGATCGTGGACTTTAGGAAAGCTATAGCACCCATTACCCCCCTTGCACTGACAGACTCCCCCATCACCACTGTAGACTCTTTCCGCTTCCTCGGCACTACCATCACACAGGACCTAAAGTGGGAGCTGTCCATCAGCTCCCTGATTAAAAAGGCCCAGCAGAGGATGTACTTTCTGCGGCAGTTGAAGAAAGCCAAGCTGCCCGCCCAGATGTTGGTGCAGTTTTACACAGCCATCATCGAGTCCATCCTCACCTCCTCCATCACCGTGTGGTACGCTGGAGCCACAGCCAGGGACAAACAGACTGCAGCGCATTGTGCGCTTTGCAGAGAAGGTGATCGGCTGCAGCCTTCCATATCTCGAAGACCTGTACGTCTCCAGGACTCGGGGGCGTGCAGGTCGGATAGCAGCTGACCCTTCCCACCCTGGACATGGACTTTTTGAGCGACTCCCCTCGGGCAGGACACTCCGGTCCATTCGGACCAGAACGTCCCGCCACAAAAACAGCTTCTTCCCTTCTGCCTTTAGTCTAATTAATACTTTATAACCTGAACCCCACATCTCTTAGTCACCTCCCTCTTGTCACTTTACTATCTTTATTATTTTTATTATTTTCTATGACATTGCACTACTTTTCTTTTTCTTTCTGAGCACTCTGTTTTGTTAAAATTAATTTTATTTATTTTATTTTTTATTATTTTTATCTTATATTATTGCACACCTGTATCAAAGCAAGTTCCTAGTCTCTGATATTCTTATTGACATGGCAATAAAAGCATTCTGATTCTGATTTGGGGCAGGACCCTTTCCCTGACCCGTAGGGGGCTTTTCACCCTTTTCCGGGCGAGGACCATGGTCTTGGATTTGGAGGCGCTGATTCCCATCCCGGCCGCTTCACACTCGGCTGCAAATCGGTCCAGTGAGAGCTGGAGATCACGGTCCGATGAAGCCAACAGGACCACATCATCCGCAAAAAGCAGAGATCCGATCCTGAGGTCACCAAGCCTCGGCTGCTCCTAGATTTTCTGTCCATAAAGGTGATGAACAGAATTGGTGACAAAGGGCCGCCTTGGTGGAGTCCAACTCTCACTGGAAATGGAATCGACATACAAGCTCTAGCACCGGTCGTACAGAGACTGGAAGGCCCGTACCATGGGCTCTGAGATTCCGTACTCCCGGAGCACCCCCCACAGGAGTCCTCTAGGGACAGGGTCGAATGTCTTTTCTAGATCCTAAAAGCACATGTAGACTGGTTGGGCAAACTCTCATGACCCCTCCAGGATGGTGAAGGAAAGGATAGTCGGTCCGTAGATTCATGTCCGGGACGGAAACCACACTGCTCCTCTTAAATCCGAAACTCGAGAATCCGGCGGATCTTCCTCTCCAAAAGTACTGTCCCGGGCCACTCCAAAAGTACATATTGTGAGATAAGAACAGGAATTTTTCAATTAGTAATGGAAAGTTTTCAATACTTGTATTGGTAAACATTTTTTGAAAATGCGTATTTTTTTGTGTCCGTTTCAGCTCAATGCCAACCTCTGTGCCCTCTTGAGTATTGAGTGAATTGTTACTGCAGTCTACCATCTCCAGACAAATGGTCTTGATGAAAAGAATAATTACAATATAATGCAAGATGTTCTTTGCTAATTATGAAACATTCAGGGCACCTGTTCTCTCTCAGACCTTTACTTCAAGATTTCTTTGCACAGAATGTTTTTTCCACAGCTAAATGATGCTCCTCTCTTATTTTTTTTTTTTTTAGAGCAATCATGAAGAACAAAACGACTGGAAACATTTGGAAAGCACTTTGTTCTCACTGAGGTCAAAAGTGCATACATCCACCATCAGTGATCCTGAACCCCCTCTTCTGCTCCAAGGGCCAGTCCACTATGAAAGTGCCTGAGCATATTCAAAGAGTACAACAGGGCCCTCCGATTAACTAGACCCGCAAAGAAGGCCTTCCTCCCGCCAGTAAGTCAAAGTTCACTCAAGGTCAGGTCATTCGACGCCGGCCACTTTCCTGCTCAAACCGGGAAACTTCTGACTCGCAAGTCGCTTGCACCAACTTGTTCACCTATGATCTGTAAAAAAGGCGCATAGTGGGCAACCTTCTCCGCTGCCACCCGTGTGAGCGTCTTCTATTCGTACTTTTATCTGATGGTCCTATCAAAAACCCAAGCAACGACTGCCTTCGTGCACACCAGGTGAGAGAATCAAAGTACCCCACCAAGGACGTTGTTACAAACGTCCTTGGTTTCCTTTTCCCCGACATGCTCAGTCTCTTGTGACAGGTCTCACACTTTATTGTGCAGGTGTACCCTCAACCTCTGCACCGCCGGATGCTTCACCAATATGTGTGAGCAGGATTCCAACTTCACACCACAGCACCCGGATGCTTCTGATTGACTCACCCCCCTCGCCAAGAACTCCAGAGTAGGGTAGACAATTGCCCTCACCACCAAAGTCGCAATGAAATGATGCTCTCGGAAACCAAACCTGCTCGGCTCCCGGAGCCACCCGTTAGTAGCCTTTTACGACAAAAAAACCCATGACACTTCTTGGGCTGAATAAGGAAGTGGAGAAAAAAGTACCAATGTGCGAGTATGTGATGGGATATGAATGCGATGAACAATAGCTCTGCATCCTAAACTGTTGGGGCGCCACCAACGTACTGAGTCCCGCTCCAGACCCAGCCGGCTCTTATGTATAGGATCATGAGCTCTTATGTGTAGGATCATTATCATCAGTTTTATTCATGCATTTTCACACATCATTTATCAACATAGATAGTACAACATTTGCCAACATTATGTCGGACCCCTCCCTTAGTCCAGTCTTTTACTTCCCAACTATCAATCATGCTTGTTTACTATTACACCGTTCCAAATTTCAGTAAAGTCTCTTAGGATGTCTAGCGAGTATAATAATGCTTTCCTGCTGATCAGCTCCATGAAAGACAGTTTTCTTCGTCCGGAGACTCCAAGCTCTATCAGCAGAACTTAGTTTAGGGCTCGTCATTTGCCTCTCGCTCATACCGGGAAGCCTCTTATCAGTACGTTTGTGACTCCCACCGGGTCGCTTATCAGTGATGCATAAGGTGTGTAGTGTTTTACCTTTTCCTCTCTCGCCTTCACCAAAGTTTGCTCGTCAGTCTCATACCTTATTGTTACATCTATGACTATTGCTTCTTGACCTTTCACTCAGACCATATCTGGCACACGAAGCAGACCGGCCGGGGTCATCACACAAAGCGCTTTTTTCACCGTCCAGCCATTTCGACTAGCTTCTTTAGCCAGTAGGTCCCGAATTTTATTGTGTCTCGTAAATCTCGCCTCATGTCCTGTCCAGCATTGTCCCAGGATGTGAGATGTGGTTTCCAGTCTGGCTCCGCAACCTCTACATTTGACGCCGCTCTTGTCTCTTCCCCTATGAGTAAACTCCTGGGTAGGGTATACCCCAGCTCTTACCGCCAAGGCTGTAAGGAAGTGTTGTTGTCGGAACCCTGCCTCCACTGGATCTCGTATCCATGCATTGCTCACTATGGCCCCCCCTGAACATAGTCGCCCCTACTCCTTGGACTCTGAGCACTGCCCGTGCAAGGTTTTCGCCAGTAAGGTAGTCCCAACGTTTCATTGCCTTCTTGTGGTTTCACTCCCAGCTTCGGCCTGTCCGCTGGTGCTCCACCTGCCGCTGCCCATCGGCTGTTCCATTTCTTACCCTCGTTCGTTGCCAACGTTATTTTCCGCACAACGGCGTTGCCAGAGCTGGCCAAGCGAAACACCCTCTGAGTACCTTTGTCAGCCTGGTCGTTCCGAGACCCTCATCGTAGACTCTCTAAATTAGTCGGCCAACATAGCCTTAGAAAATTATCTTACTACTTACCTTTCCATGACCCGGTAACACGTCGTCTAGACATCCCTCAAGACTCTCTCCGTGATACTCACCTGTCTCCTGATTTTCGTCTCAGCGACCTGAACTGTTTCGGGCGTCAGGATTGAGCCAGGTCCTGTCCCCAGACCGGACTTTCTCTTTTGCCAAGGGATCATTTGCTCTTAAGAAGGATCATATTTTCATTTTAATTCAAGCATACAGTTCCGCTCTCCTGTCAAGGGATCATTTGCTCTTAAGGGAGGATCATATTTTCATTTTAATTCATGCACACAATTTCATTTTGGCCATTGGCTCTCACACAGGTAGTCCCATTATGTCCTTGTTATAGCAATAAAGTACTCTGCCATGGCGCCACTCATCCTTCATGCTAGTGAACGTGCTTGTCGGTCCAGATTCCGATAGAAGTCCCGCTGGATGTCCAGTGAGTAAAGGAGCACTCTCCTGCTGATCAATTCAGCAAAGGATCGCTGTCTTCCCTTTGATACTCCCAGTTCTATTAGAAGAGCGTAGTTGAAAGGTGGCCACTTCCCTCTAGCTCCCACCGGGAAACCTCTGATCCTTACATTTGAGGCACCGACCAGTCCGCCTATCAGTCCAGTCAATGTAATAGTCCATTTTTTCGGCCGCTGCCTGTTGCAGTGTTCGCTCCTCTGTTTCATACCTGATCGTCACATCAGTGACGATCGCTTCCTGCCCTTTTACGCATACCAAATCAGGTATCCGTAGCTGCCCTTCCGGAGTTGTCACCCTGAACTCTTTTTTCACACTCAAGCCGTTATTGTACGCTTCATCCGCCAAAAGATCACGAATTTTATTGTGCCTCGAAAGTCGCCCTGCGTGCGTCGTCCAACATTGTCCCAAAATATGCGATGTGGATTCCAATCGGGCCCCACAACCTCTGCATTTGGCACCTTTTTTTCCTCGCCCTCTTTTTGCAAACACAAGGGTGGGATAGACACTGGCCCTCACTGCCAGCGCTGCAAGGAAGTATCTTTGTAGAAAACCCGCTTTGTAAGGGTGTCAAACCATGAGTTACTTACTCTGTCTCCCCTGAATAGGGTCACCCCAGTACCCTGTATTTTGAGCGCTGCCCAAGCCACGTTTTCCTCCTTTCTCCAATCCGGCAGGCACCCCAATTTACCTCCATGTTGCACCGCCTCTACTAGAGCTGGTCTCTCAGTTGGTGCTCCTCCAGCTCTCGCTCATCTGTTGGACCATCTCTTTCCTTCATTCAACGCCAGGGTAATCGAACGCACTGTTGAATCGGCGGAGCTGGCCAGACGGTAGACTCTTCTTTCTTGTGTCATTGGGACAACCGGACAGTACCGGACAGTCACGGTGGGAATCTCGTTCATCCATTCATGCGCGTCACTAATTAGATGACGAGGCATTTGGCTATTTTAGACAGTTGCTGCCGACCATTTTCCGCATTTGATGTTTGTAGCGCGTCTACAGTCCCCTCCAAAAGTATTGGAACAATGAGGCTGATTCCTTTATTTTTACTGTAGGCTGGAAACATTTGGGTTTGACACCAAAAGATGAATGACACAAAAATTCAACATCTCAGCTTTTATTTCCAGGTACTTACATCTGGATCCGATACACAACGTAGAAGATAACATTTTTTGTATAGAAGCACCACATTTTTAGGTGTTCAAATGTATTGGAACAGATAATTAAAGCAAATAAGACTTAATATTTTGTTGCAAATCCTTTGCTTGAAATAACTGCATCAAGTCTGTGACCCATTGACATCACCAAACTTTTGCATTCTTCTTTTGTGATGCTTTTCCAGGCTTTCACTGCAGCCTCTTTCAGCTGTTGCTTGTTTTGGGGGGTTGTTCCCTTCAGTTTCCTCTTTAGCAAGTGAAAAGCATGCTCTATAGGATTCAAGTCTGGAGATTGACTTGGCCAGTCTAAAACCTTCCACTTCTTGCCCCTGATGAACTCCTTTGTTGTTTTTGCAGTGTGTTTTGGGTCGTTATCTTGCTGCATAATGAAGGATTTCCCAATCAGTTTGGTTGCATTTTTCTTTAAATTGGCAGACAAAATGTTTTTGTAGACTTCTGAGTTCATTTTGCTGCTGCCATCAGGTTAACACCTCATCAATGAAGATTAATGAGCCCATCCCAGAAGAAGCCATGCAAGCCCAAGCCATGACATTGCCTCCACCATGTTTAACAGTTGAGCTTGTGTGTTTGGGATTATGGGCAGATGCTTTCTTTCTCCAAGCCTTAGCCTTTCCATCACTTTGGTAAAAGTTAATCTTTGTCTCATCAGTCCATAACACTTTGTCCCAGATGGGTGAGGCTCGTCTCTATACTTTTTGGCAAAATCCAGCCTGGCCTTCCTATTCTTCTTGCTGATGAGTGGCTTGCATCTTCTGGTGTAGCCTCTGTACTTTTGCTCATGAAGTCTTCTGCGAACAGTAGATACTGATACTTTCACTCCTGCCCTGTGGAGGTTGTTGGTGATGTCACTAACAGTTGTTTTAGGGTTTTTCTTTGCAGCTCTCACAATGTTTCGGTCATCAACTGCTGTTTTTCTCGGTCTACCTGTTCGACATCTGTTACTTAGTCGCCAATGTTTGTCCAATGGCTCTGATCGACTTTCCATCTTTTCTCAGCTACACAATTGCCTCTTTCTCCCTCATAGACAGCTCTCTGGTTTTCATGTTTGTTACATTTCTTGCTGTAAATGCAGTCTCCTCTGGCAAAACCCAAATGTGAAACTGAGCAAGTGCTATTTATTGTTTGAATAATAGTGTAATAGGAAACACCTGGGCAACAAAACACACCTGTCAGTCACATGTTCCAATACTTTTGATCACCCAGAAATGTAGTGTTCCTTTACAAATAAAGTTATCTTCTAAGTTGTGCATCAGAACCAGATGTAAATACCTGGAAATCAAAGCTGAAATGTTGAATTTTTGTCTCTTATTTGTTTTTCGATGTCATACTCATGTTTCCAGTCCACAGAAAAGATAAAGGAATTTGCTTCACTGTTCCAATACTTTTGGAGGGGACTGTACATCCTCTGTAATTTAGTGACATGGAATGCGCATGAATGATTATAATCATTACAAGACTCCCATGCCCTCCCTGAGTCAACCCGCCTCGCAGCAGGTGGAAACAGGGAGTGCAGGAGAGGGACCGTCCCACGTCGGGGTCATGCCCCGTGAAGGGCTCCCCACCAACGCCGCCCAGCCCTCCCGCCGCCTGCCCGTCCGCCCGCCCGCCGGCCTTCCATCTTTTGGGTACGGGGATTTGTCTGCCCGGCCCCGGTCCAGCATAGCTGTCCCAGACAGGCCCAGCTGACACATGACACAGTAACCTATGACGGGAATCAACGGATTAGTGCCAGTCAGGCCTTTCCTCGGACCTTGACCGTAAACAGGCCAATGTCCGTTCAACCAGCCCTAAAACTGCTAACATAGGCCACTGAGCCATGCATCCCCCGACAGAGACGAGTGGGATGGTCGTTCCGCACCGAATCCCATCCCAAGATTTGTCCCACACTGATAATAGATCCGCAGGTCACTGTTCCTGCTCCACCCCTCCGCCAGTTAGTCCACGCCGGAAGTCCCTGAGAATATCCAGAGAATATAATAAAGCCCTTCGGGCGACCAATCTGGCAAAGAAGGTCCTCCTACCGCCGGTCAGTCCGATTTCATGAAGGATCTTGTTGTTTGATCTTGGCCATTTTCCCCTTGCTCCCACCGGGAAACCTCTGACCCACACGTCGCTCGCACCAACCATTTCACCGATTCTCTGTGCAAAAGGTGCATAGTGGGCAACTTTCTCATCCGCTGCCCTTGCCATTGACCCTTCATCATATTCGTACCGAACAGTCACATCGATGACCAGAGCCACATCGTCCTTGGTACAAACCAGATCGGGGAGTCGAAGCCCCCCGGCGGATGCGAAGCGTTCTGGTTGTCCTCCAGCCAACGTGCTCGGCCTCTTGTGCAAGCAGGCCACATATCTTGTTGTGCCAGCGTATCTTTGCCCTCTGTACCGCCGGACACTACCCCAAGATATTTGAGCAGGTTTCCAATCTAGCGCTACAGCGCCCACATGCTGCTCCCAGCTTAGTTCGCCCCCTTGTTAGGAACTCCCGGGTGGACGCTCGTTCTCAGAGCCAAGGCCGCAATAAACTGCTTCTTCCAAATCTAACCTTACTCTGCCCTCAAAGCCACCTATCACTAACCTTGTCCCCTCGAAACAAGGCCACTCCCACACCCTGGACACGCAGGGCTGCCCACGCCTGATTGGCTTCCTGCCTCCGGTTTGGCAGATCAGGATACCTGCTGCTGTCAACCGGTTATGTGTCACTCCCAAGCACAGGGAGCCTCTCCAAGGCCCCACCGACTGCTGCCCACCCTTTCTGCCAGACGGTCGGATCATTCATCCTTAATGTTGTGGTCCGGGTAATGAGATCCGCCGAACGTGCGAGACGGATCACCCTCCGGACCTGGATGGATGGCACTACTTTAGCAAGAAGCTGAATTCCAAGCCCTCCATCCTTCCAGCTCGAGTAAAGTAGCCCATCCGCTGTGGAGGGGGGTAGATGTAACCAGGCTTTAACGGACCTCCGGATAACGAGGTCACATCGAGCCAGGGTTAACCGACACGTCAAAGTGATCAGCCTGATACAGCAGCCTCGGCACAGCATAAGAGTTTTAAACCTTCACACGCTGCGAAGGTTTAAGGGGGACCGCCTTAATCCGTCCGATCCAATTAAGGAGTCGGGGGACCAGATAGGGAGTTGCCATGCCGTAGCCCGGTTTAATGTTGACACCCAGATAACGCATCAATTCCCCTGGGCCTACCATGTGGATCGGAGTCCCTGGTATGACCCAGGGCGCACAGTCGTTAACGATTCCTTTCTCAACAAAAAACCCATGGCACTTTTTGGGCTGGACCCGAAGGCCTGTTAGTCCACAAAAGTTCTCCACAATCTGCATGCTCCTCCTCTTACCTGCCACCAAGTTACTGGTCAAAACTAGATCATCTGCGAAGGCCAATGTGGCAATCTTAACTCCATCCCATCTCACTCCCTCCGCTCTATCATCAAGAGCCTGGATGAGGGGATCCAGGGCGAGGTTGAAGAGCAAGGGGGACATCGGGTCCTTAGTTCTCCGCGAGTGCCCCATAATCCCCTTGAGTATCATGAGGTTATCCGCAAACCTGCCGGAGGAACTTAAGAAACCCCTCTGTCTCGGATTTAGGGGGCAGGCCTGAGCCAGGCGACCCCCCCCAAGATACGCGAGAACAGGCGCAAAATCAGCGAGCCGATGGTTATCGGACGCCAGTTATTGACATCCAATAAGTCATCGAGATCATCTGACTTCGGCAACAGCCGCGTTCTACAACTCTTGAATGCCCTTGGTATGATTCCGTGGACCAACCATATTGTGAATAGCCCTGCGAGTTGCTCGCACCTAGGGTTCCATTTCAACAGAGCCTGTTTGTTGATCCTGTCAGGACCTGGTGCAGCTCTGGAGTTCATCTTGTTGAGGTTTTCCCTTACCTCAGCCGCCCTGATGATATAACCCAGCTCCTTGTTCTCTGTGGCGAGTTTGGATGTAAAGCCCCTTTAGGCCGATAAAAGCACCTGTGTTCCCCCATCGCTCCTTAATCGTACGGTGTAAGTCTGCGATGGGGATGGTGCATTTGGCACTGTGGCTTCCATCCAGTATCGTTGCAGCAAGTCTAGCCGGGTCCGTCAGGAATAACCATCGATGTTCCCGGTAGACCTTCTTACGCTGGGGTAGTCTCCTCTCCCAGCCCCTCTGGTGCTGCTGTACTCTCGCGACACTGCTTTTGTCCGGAGCTGCAACTCTACCACCTAGGCGCCGAATAAGGTCCGAAGCGGAAGACTCGATCAGGCCAGGCTCCTGATCCATTTCCCTCAACAGTTCTGCTATGGCCCTGACTTCCTCCTCTCCATCAACTTCGCCACACTCCACGATGGCAAGTCGCAGGTTCTGCTGGACCTCCCGGGGGGGCGGTGGGAGGACGGTGGGGGTTGTTAGTATGTTGGTTTACCCGTGTCAAGGCCATTCGCGGCCAGCTCGGTATACGCTCTAAGTCTTCGTTTTCCTCTTACGCTCTCTTCTGTCATACCGTTCTGCATCGCCGCCGCAATCAGCCGATCAGCATCAGGCAACTGACCATACACACATGTTGAACTTTTCAAGATCATCTTTCGACCACTGATCTGTGTACAGTCTGCCTCATTTCCCTCGCCACTTCCACCCTCCTTCTGTTGTACTGCTCTGGATGGGTGTGTCTATAGTGTTGAGTCAGAGTCCTTCCGGTATTGAATTGGGCTGGGCAGTGTTCACACAGGAGCTTCCTTCTGACAGCAACCACCTCCTCCCGCCCTCTACACTTAGGTATATGGCAGGAGATAGAGTGGTTGGTCGGGTTCGTTCTTCCACACTGCGGGCACTCGTACAGCACCATGGTGCCACCATGGTGATTCCTTAAATGCATCACCATCTTGATGATGCTGCCTACCTGTACCCCACACAGAGGGCACGCCGGACTACGAAGGGGAAGCGCGAGTACGAGTGAGTCTTGACCCGGCCCACGTTCCACAGCAGTCACAATGCTCTCTACTATTATTGTAATTATCATGACTCCAGGAAGAATAGCTGTCTTCACACAGCTGATGGAGATCTATATAAATACAAATACTTGGCTCCCTGCTTGAGGGGTGGTCTCTGCTTGTCCATTCCCGCTGGCACCCCCTGGGATTCCCTCTGCATGATCTATCGAGGAGATCAGGAGGTCCCCTTGGGGTGCCACGGATTCAGGAGTGCTGCTTTGGGCGTGTCGCTCGCTCGACTGGCGCCGATTTTTGACACGCGCTCTACGGGGCAGAGCCCCCTCGCTACTCCTGACTTTTATCCTTGTCCTGTCAGTGACCACCCCCACAGAATGAGCAGTTGGTGGCGATTGCAGCTCATCCACCCTCCCTCCCTCACCGAGAGGGTTCGATGGGCCCGCCGCCACCAGGAGTCACCAGGAGCCACCAGGAGTCGTTCCCGATTGTGAATCTCAGCTCGGCACGTGAGCGCTCTATCCGAGCTGGACTTTAGATAAACCACTCCTGGAGGCTCATCATTCACAACTCCAGGAGGGTCTGTTTGGACGCCTATCGAGCGTCTACGGACCTTGCATGTAATGGTAAAGCGGTCCTGTACCCTACCATGGAGGTCGCTTCGCCAGAACACCGAGAACCCGGTCCGTAATCCTCGGGTGTGGTAGCTTCTCCGCCCGTTACCAGACCCCACCGCTTTTGGGATGGTAGAACGGTGATCCTGCCCGGTTAATTTCCGTGAAAACATTCATATAGGTTTATGATCAAAATAATGCAGGTAACTGATCAGGTACACCTACATAGGGTACCTCTTTTTAGCAGCACCCGAGGATGCGTTACCGGCGGGTACCGCAAGGAGGTAATAGGTCAGCGACGTTAAAGTATGACCGGTCTGCTACTCTTCCCCAAGGAGTCCCAGGATGTTATACCGCCAAGTCTCTCAACCATTCCGGGACAAGTCGGTCGGCTAAGAGAGTCATAGTTACTCCCGCCGTTTGTCCGCGCTTTATTTAATATCTTCACTTTGACATTCAGAGCACTGGGCAGAAATCACATCGCGTCAACATCCGCCGTAAGCCTTCGCAATGCTTTGTTTTTATTAAACAGTCGGATTCCCCTGGTCCACACCAGTTCTGAGTCAGCTGCTAGGCGCCAGCCGGCGGGTCGTGCGAACGGGCTCTCCTGCGGGCATGGGTACGCAACCAAGAATGTGGGGCGCGAGAAGCCACTCCAAACCCCGCCCCCAGGTCCAGTCTGCCTCGTCATCAATAAAGAGTATCTTTGTACTGCCTGGTCGCATCAATTCTCTCACCGGTGCCTTCCCATGTTAGTTGGCATTCATGGCCTATCAATCCTCTTCCATACTCACCCACTCGTCTGGCCAAGACCCAACCGGCCAGACGAACCTTAAGGGCTCATCAACATATTCACCTGCACACCTGGCCATTGTTACTGCAACCTTACATGTAGAACGTTGAGAACCCGCCTTCAGAACCGGCCGTCACTGAAAGTTGGGGTCAGTGATCCCAAAAAAAATTATATATATATTTTCTTTTTTTTGCACACCATCAAAAAACACAACTTCTGCCCGGCCTCTCAGTCCACCATCTCTACTCCCCAAACTCGACCGGACCCCGCCCCTAGTCCGGTCTCATACCATTAAATTAACCTTCACGCCCTCAGACCCTTTCACCATTGTGTCTCTATAGAAAACTCTGAGTACGTCTAGTGAATACAGCAAAGCCCTTCGACTGATCAAACCAGCAAAGTATTTCCTTCGGTTGCCAATCAACCCAAGTTCCCTCCAAACTTTGTTGTTGCAAGCCGGCCATTCACCTCTTGCACCGATGGGGAATCCTCTAATTCTTACTGTCGATGCCCCCACTAACTCACCATTCAATGGCGCATACGGTGCATAGTGTGCCACGTTTTCAGCAGCTGCTTTGTCAAATGTGCTGCCGTCATACTCAAACCTCCCAGTCACATCAATCACCAATGCCAGGTCTTCTTTGACACAGACCATGTCAGGGATCCATAGTTCACTGCCTGGAACCTCCATTCAAAATTGCTTAATCACCGTCCAGCCATTCCTCCTGGTATCAATCACCAGTAGGTGTTGTGTCTACTGATCCTCACTCGTTGGACCGCCACACATTGACCCAGAATGTGTGTTGTTGACTCCAGCCGCGCTCCGCATCCCCTACATGACTCATTCTCTTTGGTACGCCCTCTGCTTGTAAACTCACGGGTGGGGTAAACCCACACTCTCAAAGCCAGTGTGGCATTATAGTGCCATTGACGAAATCCTACTTTGGTAGGGTCACGCAGCCATCCATTATTCACTTTGTCCCCTCTAAACAGAGGTACCCCAACTCCTTGCACCTTCATCCCTGATTTTCAAGATGTCTCCAGTCTGGCAGGCCCAGCGTTTTGTGGTTGACACCCTCAGGTGGTCCTGCGCCCAACTCTGGCCGAGCCATCAACTTGACACCTGCCGCCTCCCATCGGCTCCTCCACACTGATCCTTCGTTCAACCGCATTGTTATCAATCGTATGATCTCCTCATCAGACCTTGCCAATCGTACCACCACTGATGATGGCTCAAACTTTTTCAAAGCGTTCAAAATATACAGTATGGATGACAACAGGAACACCAATGCAGACTGCAATGCTGAAGTTACTGAAAATGAGGATGATGAAGAAGATTAAGAGGCTGAAGAAGTAGAAGCAGTTGAGGTGACTTCCCTGATGGACATGGAGGATTGCTCAGAGTACAGGTTACCTAAACATCACCGCCGTGCTTGTCATCTACTAAATCTCATCGCAACTGTTGATGCTGAAAAAGCCAACACAAATGACGCATAGAAAAAAATTTGTATGCTTGTTGCCTTTGCCAAGTGCTGGGGGTTCTGGAATAAAAAATTCCACTCTACAATTAGAGCAGAAGTGATAGAACAGGAATGCAAACTCCAACTAATACATCCCAATGACACCAGGTGGAACTCTGTTTACGGCAGTGGAACGCATTTTAAGGATTGTGAAAGAGGAAGGTGAAGGAGCACTCAGAGCCACTTCAGCCGCACTCAAAATTCCTATGTAAGTTAGTATAATTGGGCTTTTTTTTTAAATTCATAAACTGTTTTTTTTATTCTGGATTTTATAAATTATACACATAGATTTTTCTGCTGTTCTCTTTGTTTCCATTTTCTTCTTGTTTGTTTGTTTGTTCATTCTGATTGAATTTAGGATCTCACAAATAATATGCTACCTCATTTACATATCTTGCAGGCTGAGTCCAGTTGAGCTGTCCTTCCTGAATGAGTACGTAACTGTGATGACTCCAGTTGCAAAGGCTTTGAACATATCCCAAGCAAAAGCAGAGGTTCACATGGGATGGCTGGTCCCAACAATAACACTTCTCAGTCAGAAACTTGACGGGTTGCATCTGTCCTCCAAGTTTTGTCAGCCACTAAATAACGCTCTCCAAGCTGGAATTCAGCTGCACTTTGGAAGCATGCGAGATGACCCTGAACTTGTTGCTGCCGCAATCCTGCTGCCGAAGTTAAGGACGACCTGGACAACTAATGAGGACAAGATAAAAATGGGTATGCTGCAATTTTACAAACATGTATTGACGTATAAATGTATTGTAGTTGCATGGTTTGCATACACTGCATTATGAAATATTAATACTATAATTAGTCATTTCTGTGTGTTTGTAGGGTTGGATTACATCAAAAGCCACATGGAGAGGGAAAAAACACAGCTCCAGGGAACCATCTCAAGCTCCTCAGATGAAGAGGACTTTTTTGATTGCATGAAGGGGAATGTTTTAAGACGGAGCAAAGCAACTGGACAGCTATTTGGCCAACACAAGTACCTAATTTGATGTTTTGAAATCATTCCTGTATGTTTGTGTTTGTTTTTTAAGTTGCTGGTTAAAAAAAATTCTATTAATAAAAACTTGTTGAAATCTTGAAATCTTTTTCTTGTGGTTTTGTTCCAGATCTAATGAAAATTGCCAAGGTGATCCCAGTGTACAAAAGTGGCAACAAAGAATTTATTTCTAATTATAGACCGATCTAACTGCTAGCGCAGTTTTCTAAAATGCCGGAAAAGTTGTTTGCAAATGAACTCGATTCATTTCTAACAAAGTACAACTTATTAAACGAACATCAGTATGGTTTTAGGACAAACTGTTCAACATCTCTTACAGTGATGGATTTTGTTGTGAATGTTGCAACTGCTGTGGATCAAAAACGTTATACTGTGGGTGTTTTTGTTGATTTAAGTAAAGCGTTTGACACAATAGATCATTTTAATTTATTAAAGAAATGTGAAAACTATGGCCTTCGAGATAAAACTAATCAATGGCTGTAAAGTTATCTGGACAATAGATTACAATATACAAGTATAAATGATGTCAACTCTCAAATGTATAGAGTTGTATGTGGGGTCCCACAAGGCTCAGTCCTTGGACCAAAATTATTCACACTGTATATAAATTATATTTTTACAGTCTCAACAGAGTTAAAGTTTGTTATGTTTGCTGATGACACCAACTTCTTTTGTAGTGGTGAAAATATTAATGATTTATTCGTTTTGATAAAAAAGTATTTTGATTATAATAAATTATCACTGAATCAAGATAAAACTAAATTTATAATATTTTCAGGAAATAGATATGTTAATAAAGCTACTTTATGTTTGAGTGGAACTATTATTGAACGGGTTTATGAAGCTAAATTTTTTTTAAATCAAGATGTGTTTCTGTTGTTGGAGTAAAATTATGGAATGAATTTAAAATATGTTCTTCTTTCTTAAAATTTAAACATCTTAAATATAAAAGTATTAGTGATTATAAGTAAGTTAAAAATAAGAGAGAAAAGATGATAATATAAAGTTTCTTGTGGTTTTGTGTTTGATTGGATCTTTGATTGTTTCAGTTTAATGTATAAGGACAGGAAGGTAGAAACCATGCTTCATAATATTCATTTTTTCTTTTCTCTATTTGTTTCAGACTGGATTATTATTAAAATTTTATAAAGTTTGTATGACCAAATAAATAAATCTGAAAAAAATATAAGAGTTCATATGTGTGTTTTATTTAAAAAGAATCAAAGTTGTTGATGATCTGAGCATGCGCAGTAGCAGCACGTTCAGCAGGTGTTCCATATTAGCAGGCGCTGATGAGGAGCGTCGTCTTTCATTCTGTGTTTGTCTTCTTTCAAGAACACACAACCTGTCGGTAAGTAAATGACTGCTGCTTCAAATGATGTTTACGTTACATATTGTTAGCCAATTTACTGTGTTTAAAGTTTTATTGCTTGTTTGTTTTAACTGGTGTTGTTTACGTGTTTGTTTTTTTTGTTAAATTGTTTGACAGTTTGGCGGGTGGAATGTTACTTTTTTTTATATCGCGTGCTAAATATACTAATCCACGCACTTTAAATTAATTCTGAAGTTCCAGGAGAGTGTGTGTGTGTGTGGGCAAAAGCTGTTTATTAAAGTGAGTTTGAACAAATTCAGTCTGCACACGGTAAAGGTACGCTCTGCGCATGTGCGGAGCGTACGTGTGCAGTGCTCGGCATAATAGGGGTCTGCAGTCTGACGATCACGATCGGACTGTTTATTACGCACACGCACACGCCATTCATCTCTGAAACAGTCATCTCTGAAACTATAGATTGTTTTTTTGAAGTTTAAAATATTTTTGAATATTTTCTGGTAAAAGATTGAACTTAGTATTAAACATTATTTGATTTTTTTTTTTAATTTGATAAATCTTGATTGAATAAATAAAGGGTGTGTGTTCTTTATTTTTTAATAATAAAATCTGGTTAAAGTTTTCTCCACAGTATGTCATGTAAGGAAATATTAAAGTGGAGTAAATAACACATCTTTATTTTTACAGATTCATCCACACTTTTTGAAGTTTTGATGTATTTTAGATGTTGTTTTTATGTTAATTTAGCATTGATTATAATTCCATATAAATTTTGGTTTATTTTTTATATCACTGTCGGAATCCATTTTATTTCTAAAAATCCTATATTTTGTTTTATAAAGTGATAACTTATTTAAAGGGCCCATCTCCTGCAAAATAACTTTTTTCACATTGTATCCTCTGCACATACTGTACACACGCAAAATGTGGAGTTTTCAACATGCATTACACGATAGTTATGAAAATATATTGATTTGGTGCAGCGCAGTCACAGACCCGGAACTATGAAAGGCCTGGTAATTCTCATCCCCCCGCCCATCCTGAGAAAATAAAAAAAAATGCAGAGCAGCGAACCAGCCTGTATATCGGACGTTGAAAGCGAGTTTGTGAGGGCGTAAGGCCGGGGTGGAGGCGGGTGAGGAGGGCGGGCGGGTGGTAAGAAGGGAGGGTTTGCTGCGGAGGGGGGCGTGTGCGAAGTCCGTCCTGGTTACGTCAAATGCGTCATACTTTAGACATCTGCTCATTGGTTGTTTTGTCTGAGCTTACCAGAAATCCACAGCAATTTGTGAAAAACGGGCTAAATCAATCTAGAAACCCCTTTGGTGACATATACAAGACCCGGACATCACTCTTACAAGGTAGAAAACTCTGGAAAGTCCATTTTGCATGAGATGGGCCCTTTAAATCATGATGTAAATCTTGATTTAGACCGGAAAGTGGCTAGTATTGGTAAGGTAGAAATAAAGAGGGCACTGAAGAGGATGAAGAGAGGAAAGGCTCTGGGTCCTGATGATATCCCTGTAGAAGTATGGAAATGTTTAGGTGAGGTGGCAATTGAGTTTCTGACTGGGCTGTTTAACAGGATATTAGAAAGTGAGAAGATGCCTGATGAATGGAGAAGTGTGCTGGTTCCTATTTTTAAGAACAAGGGAGATGTGCAGAGTTGTGGTAACTACAGAGGAATTAAACTGATCAAACGATGAAATTATGGGAAAAAGTTGTTGAAGCTAGGCTAAGGTCTGAAGTAAGAATTTGTGAGCAGCAGTATGGTTTTATTCCTAAAAAGAGCACTACAGATGCAGTCTTTGCCTTTAGGATGCTGATAGAGAGGTACAGGGAAGTACAGAGGGAGCTGCACTGTGTCTTTGTAAATCTAGAGCAGGGGTGGGCAATTAATTTTTATCAGGGGCCGCATGAGAAGCCTGAATTGTGTCAGAGGGCCACCAACTTTCTTTCATTGTAAAATACTTAAATATTTTGAATAGCTGGTACTGATAATCAGAAGAATAAAGCACTCTGTAAATATGTATATTAGGTTATGTCAAACTGGTTAAATAAGAAAAACAATTATTGAACCAGTGCAATTTATTTTTTAACTTGTAATGCTTTCCACCTCATGTTACCTCTTCAGTGAGAATAATCCAGTCTGTTCTGGGCTTGAACATTGAAATCTGGTGGAATGTCTGAAGTGGCTATGCGAAGGACAGCTGAGAGGTGGTCATCAGTCATAGAGGATCTGTGTTTGGATTTGTTGAACTTCATAACTGAGAATGTCTGTTCACATTGATAGGTAGATCCAAAGAGGACTAGGATCCTCTGAGCATGCCTCCTCAGGTGTGGAAACTAAGTTCTCCTCTTTGAGGGCGGAGTAAAAGACTGACTTGAAGTGATCTGCCAGATGTGTGTCAGACTGCAGATCACTTCACTTGGTGCATTATCCACACTGCAGTGGAAGGGAGAACAAACCATGTGCATTTCACTCTCAAGAGTTTTAAAATTGCCTTGAAAACTCCACATATGCGCATACGTAGCGACGTAACGCTTTTCAAAATAAAATAAAATTTCAAAATAAAAGTTTTTTTTTTTTTAAAGTTTAATTTATGGTGTTTATGATTGGCATCACGCGGGCCGGACAGGGGCGTACAAAGGGCCGGATGTGGCCCGCGGGCCTTAATTTGCCCAGGTCTGATCTAGAGGAAGCGTATGACAGGGTACCCAGAGAAGAACTATGGTATTGTATAGGAAGTCTGTATGTTAGAGTGGTCCAGGACATGTATGAGGGCTGTAAGACAGTGGTGAGGTGTGCTGTAGGTGAGACAGAGGAGTTCAGTGTGGGGGTGGGACTGCATCAGGGATCTGCTCTGAGTCCTTTGCTGTTTGCTATGGTGATGGACAGACTGACAGACGAGGTCAGACAGGAATCTCCATGAACAATGATGTTTGCAGATGTCATTGTGATCTGTAGTGAGAGGAGGGAAGAGGTGGAGGAAAAGCTGGAGAGGTGGAGGTTTGCACTAGAAAGAAGAGGAATGAAGATTAGTCAGAGTAAAACAGAGTACATGTGTGTGAATGAGAGGGATCCAAATGGAAAAGTGAGGTTACAGGGAGAAGAGATAAAGAAGGTGGAAGATTTTAAGTATCTAGGATCAACAGTCCAGAGCAATGAAGAGTGTGGAAAAGAGGTGAAGAAGCGTGTTCAGGCAGGCTGGAACGGGTGGAGGAAAGTATCAGGTGTGATGTGTGACAGAAGAGTTTCAGCTAGAATGAAAGGGAAAGTGTACAAAACCGTGGTGAGACCGGCCATGCTGTTTGGTCTAGAGACAATAGCACTGAGAAAAAGACAGGAAACAGAGATGGAGGTAGCAGAGATGAAGATGCTGAGGATCTCTCTGGGAGTGACCAGGATGGACAGGATTAGAAATGAGTACATCAGGGGAACAGCACATGTTAGAGGTTTTGGGGATAAAGTTCGAGAGACAAGACTGAGATGGTTTGGACACGTACAGAGGAGTGTCCAATGTACTCTCACTCAGAAGAGAGTACATTGGAAGAAGGATGCTGGATTTGGAACCACCAGGAAAGAGGACTAGAGGAAGGCCAAAGAGGAGGTTCATGGATACATTGAAGGAAGACATGAAGATAGTTGGTGTGACCAAAGAGGATGCAGCAGATAGGGTTAGATGGAAGAAACTGACTTGCTGTGGAGACCCCTGAAGGGAAATGCCGAAAGAAGAAGAGGATACAATGTTATGCAGAATTGAGTAAAAAAAAAAGTTTTCTTGGTCTTAGAACGCCACATTTTATAATGTTTTAAACTATGTTCTTTTTTCTAGACACGTCATTTAAAGTGTGTGTGCGTGTGTGTGAGCGTGTGTCAGCCTAATGGATGTAAATAACTGTGCTCACTCTCTGTTCTCCTCTAAGATGTGGGAAAGTTTTTGCTGCGACTGCCTTCTTTCATCTGCAATCCAGACGAGGTGCAGTTCATCCCCAACACGTCTACTGAGGACAACGACTCCTCATAAGGACTGCTCTGCCATCTTGGACTGGTATTTCTACTGCAGACACAAACACTGCACATTATTGACCAGTGTGTGGCGACTAGAAGCCTCTTCTTATTGGTAGACTATGGAACACTGCACTCTGCTATTATTTGTTTATATGTTGTGAATATGATTTTTAAGCTTGAGAAGCGCATACATCTGTGACAAGCTTTCTTTAGCAGCGCCCACATATTGTGGCCGCCCCACTGCTGGGGCTGGGGTGGGGCGGCCCCATCCCATTTCCCCAATGCTGGGAAAAGAAATTAAAAAAATTTGGTATATTTGTTTGATACATTTACTCTTACTTGCAGCAAAGCTGTAGAACAAACAAGATTTCAGCCATTTTGAGTAAGGCTGATGCAACTAATCAATTTAATTGATTCAAATCAATTATTGAAATGGTTGTCAACTAATTTGGTCATCAATTAGTTGTCTAAAAAGTATTTACTGTCAACTGCACTTAAAATGGTCTCCAAGTGTGGCAGTAGTGAGCAAATACGAGGTACCAAAATAGAAGAAGTAAATAGCAGCCAATCATTGGTCTTCATTTCACTCCGTTTCACGTGATCTGGCAGATTCAACAAGATTGCGGAAAGAAAAACACAAACCAAGTCCTCCAAAGTTTAAGGTAATTTTCCGCTAGAATGTGAGGAATCGCATTAAAATGCAAAGTTTCCAAAATAGACACCTTTTGAAGCGGAAGCAAAACGTCGCTGCAACAAACTTCTGAAAAGAAAACATGTTGGACTTGAAGTGGGAGACGGTGAACCGGAGCTGTAATTAAGATTACATGATGTTATTTATAATAAAATAATTTCACAGGTCACGAAATACACCTTTTATAGTCTGCAAAAAAAACCCCAACATGAACTATTTTTTGTGGAAAAACGAGTGCACTCGGCAGCCGAGCGCTTCACTCACGGAATCTTAGTTTGGAAATAATCGTGGCCCCGGGTCATGTTAACCCGAGAACATTTTGTTTGGTTCAATACCTCTGAACATGGTTACATTTGCACATCTAAAAATGTTAAAGATTTCTTGTTTTTAAAGGTCCCCTATTATGCAAAACTGACTTTTATGAGGTTTTAACCTTTTATTTTACTTAGTACTACCCCAAACAATCCCCCAAAGTGTGTTTTATTGTGATTCATGCTATTTTGAGATATTTAAATTCAAAGTAAGGGGCGTGTTCTCCAAACCTCTAACGACTGGTGGAACATAGTGACGTACATCTTTTTTTTGTTCAGGCCCCTGCAGCTCAAACACCCTCCCCCACTTATTCCTTCCTCCGAACCGCTTTGTTTACTCAATACGTCTCACACCTCGCCCCTCCCGCTCCACGCTGTGCTGGGTGGGTGGGGAAATCACAATGAATGACAACCAATCGCAACCAACGGGGCGGGTCCCGGGAAAAAAAAAAGAAAAAAAGACTGAAACAAGCTGTTTTGAGTTCCGGGTATGAAACTGCGCTCCAAAACAGGCTAGTATTTATAAACTTTTGTGTTGAGATTGTGGCGGAATGTAAAATTATGCATATCAGATACATAGCACAGGATAAAATAAGGGAAAAAAGGCATAATAGGGGACCTTTAAATGTGATCCTGGATGGTCAACAGTTCACATTTGATGTTTTATTGGCCAGTATTACTAAAGCACATTTTATGGATGTTTATGATTTACTAGATTGATTATTTTATATTTGCTTTTGTAAATATTAATATTCCACCTTTATTTCACAGAAAGATTAAATTTGCACTTACTAGACTAAACCCATCATGTTCTTTAAGTGGTTATAAGTTGTGTTTTACACAATTACATTCAGTAAAATCCCGAAAAACCACTATTTATTAAGTTGCCATTTTATCCGATTGATCGACTGATCGTTCCAGTAATTGACATATTAATCGATTATCAAAATAATCGTTAGTTCCAGCCCTAATTTTGAGTTAAAGAGGCAGTTTGGGCGTTTTATAGACATCATTCTCAAAACAATAAATCAAATCAACAACCAATCTGCACCAGAATGGACTTTGATTTAGTTTTTGAATCCCAGTTTTTTCAACAATGATGATGAATGAACGTGAAAGTTAAAGAAAGTTCCATTTCATGTCTTTTCACATGCACGTCTCATTAAATCACACTTTTCAATAGTGTTTTGATTAATTTATTTAGTCCATAATAATTATATTCCTGTATGTTAAAATAAAAATGAAGATGCTTAAGAATTTATTTAGATACAAAGTAGGGCTGCAACTAATGATTATTTTGATAATCAATTAATCTGTCGATTATTGGAACGATTAAACATTTAATCCGATAAAATGGCAGCTTAATAAATAGTAGTTTTTTGGGATTTTATTGAACATAATTGTGCAAAACACAACTCATAACCTCTTAAAGAACACGTTGGGTTTATTTTAGTAAGTGTGACTGTTAATCTTTCTGTGAAATAAAGAGGTAGAATATTAATATTTCTTGATCAAATATAAAATAATAAATCTACTTACTGTTTACAATAAAAGTAAAACAAACACTCATAAAATGTGCTTTAGTATTACTGGTTAATAAAACATCAAATGTAAACTGTTGACCATCCGGGATCACATTTAAAAACAAGAAATCTTTAACACTTTTAGATATGTAAATTCAGAGGTATGGAACCAAACAAAAATGGCCCCAGATTAACATGAATAAAAATATAAAAAAAAAACAAAAAAAACATTCAAGTTGTGTAGTTTTAGTGGGGAAAAAACAAACAAAAATAAAACACTACCTCAACTGTAAAAATAGTCACTTTAATAAATAAAATAAACTGGGTTCATCTTTACCACTTATAACAAACACATCAGCGTTTACAGATCTACTAATCGATAAAGGGGTGCCCAACTAACAACACTAATTGGTTGTGGAAAAAAAGGGACATTGAAGTGTATAAGCGGGGATCTTGTATCCGGGATTAATTTAGCAATCTTTTTTTAAACCCCTTGTCTTCCACCATTGACAGCGTCCTCATATCAGACATGATCATTTCCAAAATAAGAGTCTGTGAGTGACGTGCTTCCATGCTAAAACAGTCTGTTTTGCAAACTTTGCATATTAATGCGAGTCTTCACATTTAGCAGAAAATTATCCCAAACTTTGGATAATTTTTTTTTGTGTTTTTATTTCCGCCATCTTGTTGAATATGCCAGATCACGTGAGGCGGGGTTAATGAAGACCAATGATTGGCTGCTATCTGCTTTTCCTCCTTTTTTGGTAGCTTGGATCGTCAATTTGCTCTCTACTGCCCCACTCGGAGACCAATTTAAGTGCAGTTGACGGTAAAAACTTTCTAGACAACTAATCAATGACCAAATTAGTTGACAACCATTACAAGAATCGATTTAAATCAATTAGTTTTTCCAGTTCTAATACAAAGGAAGTGGCCTGGCAGAACCCTGAGTCACTGCCCTCTAGTGTTCCCTGATAGTTAAGTTTGAGAAACCTACTCTAGTCAAAACAAACATGGCTGCTTTCTTTACACATTTAATCTTAGCTGAAACTCTTCTATCACATATTACACCAGAGTCTTCTTCAATTTTTCCAGCATCAAGCAACATGTCCTCTTTCTCCCCTTTTTTCCACATTCTCTATTCTTAAACATTAAGAATAATCCCTGAAATCTTCCACCTTCTGTTTCTCTATTTGCCTATAACCTCGAGCTTTTAAATGAGTCCCTCTCAATAACAAACACACATATGTAATCCCCACTACAAAATCAGATGGAAGTTGTGACTATTGATTTTTGGTAAACACGCAAAATACAATGGTTTGCATGAAAAGGACTGATTTTCCATTTTTCTGTTAAAATTATAAAACAATGTTTTAAATTGCATAGAATTATAAGTATATAATAATATTTTGGTTATTTATATATTAAAAATGTGTTTTTATAATCAGTACCCCTCTCAGATTTCAACAAATGCTATGAAAAAAAACAAAATCGGGGCACTGTTTTTTCGGGGGATTGTGTGTGTTACTGAGAGTATACAGACTTCATACCTATCAAAATAAAAAGGGGAATTCCATCTTTTGTTATAAAAATGCATTTTTGACATTATTAGCAGTTAATTTGAATAAGTCATGCCAAAAAAGTCTTTCCTGACCCGTTTTTAGCTGGCTTTTAAATCACACGTGTACTTTCGGATTTGCTTATTGGCTGGTAACTTTTGCGCATGTGCAAACATTAGACACGGTTAATTTTCTGATTATTTTACCCTTTTGTATTAAGTAAAACTTTTTTGGATGTTAAATAGGTAAATAATTTTTGGATATGTTGTGTACCGTATTTTCCGCACTATAAGGCGCACCTAAAAACCTTAAATTTTCTCTAAAGTCCACGGTGCGCCTTTTAACCCGGAGCGCCTTACATATGGATTAATATTGAGCTACAACAGGTGTCGCAACTGCGGTGAGCAGCCTCCGACTCCATTTCCCCCCGTAGAGGAAGTAGTGCATGGTGCATGCTGGGATATATAAAAGGGCATCTCATTTCCGTTTGTGTGTTTGTGTAAAGACCCGGAAATGGCTCCTACCAAGAGACACTGTTACACCGCAGAGTTTAAACAAGGCGATCGGTCACGCAGTGGAACACGGGAATAGAGCCGCAGCCAGTGGTGAGATTGGGCCTAAAAAATCCAGCCCGACCCGAGCCCGCGGATATTAAAACCGCGGGCCCGCAGTAAAAAATATATTTATAAAAAGGAACATTTTCAAGAACACGCTTTTTTAATAATAAAAAAAATAATAATAACACTACAGGACCCCTAACACACTTGTCTGTGATGGCCGGCTTAGCGCAAAGAGGAGGGACGGTCTTTGAAATAAATGATAAAATAGATCTTTAACGATCATCACTTTTGCCAGTCCAGCTGTTTAAAAGCCTGCTCAGCGTCGAGGTGCCAGTCTTTTTGGTGTCGTATTAAAGCAATGCGCCACATTGACCACATCCAGCGAAGCCAACGCAAGTTTCTGTAGCATTTTGAACAATAAATTAGAATCTTTTCCACACCTCAATCTTACCGGTACGTGTTTGTCTTTTCAGTTCTCCTGCCTTTAGTTTATCCTTAACTTCTTACTCTTTCATATCGGGGATACCAGTTCAAAATACGTAAATAAAATAAAGACGTGCGCAGGAGAGGATTACCAAATTAAGAGAGGCATTCACTTGCGCAGAGGATGAGCTGGCTCTGCGGATCCTGTTTAGTAGTAAAACATTACTTCTCTGTTTTATCCAAATTATTAATTTTATAACAAGTATTCCTTAGTTTAGTACCCACACATCGTTTTAGTTTACATTTTATAAACATATATTTATTTAAAAAAAAAAAAAAAGTCAGCGAGAGAGAAGCCCGAGCCCGACCCGAAGTAATGATTGACATTTTTAGGTCCGACCCGAATTTTGGGTCGAGCTAAAGATCTTACCTCTGGCTGCAGCGACAGAGTTTTACATCAATGAATCAATGGTGAGGAAGTGGAGGAAGCAAGAGGATGCGCTGCGCCAAGTAAACAAGACTAAACAGAGTTTCCGCTGGACAAAGCGAGATGGCCAGAGTTAGAGGACAAAGTTGAACAGCCTTTACTGTAGCGCCTTATAATGCGGTGCGCCTTATATGTGGAAAAAGTTTTAAAAATAGTCATTTATTGAAGGTGCGCCTTATAATGCAGGGCGCCTTATATGTGGAAAAAGTTTTAAAAATAGTCATTTATTGAAGGTGCGCCTTATAATGCAGGGCGCCTTATATGTGGAAAAAGTTTTAAAAATAGTCATTTATTGAAGGTGCGCCTTATAATGCAGGGTGCCTTATAGGGCGGAAAATACGGTATATGTGGTCTTGTGCTGTGTAAACCAAATTCTGCAGAATTACTATGTTTTTTTTATATAATTTTGTGTTGAAATTAAATGTATGAATAGTTTGAAATATGTTTTCTTGCTTTTCGCTGTTTGAAAAAAGTTGTCAGTATATGATAGTAAAATTCACAACTTCATAAAATTAATAAAAATAGCCTTTTTACATCATTAGATAGCTTATTTTGGCCTCTACAAGACTGTATAAGTAACTCACTTTTCCAAAATTGAACCATGCGACTGATTTTGTAATGGGGCGTCACATATTTTTTTAAATGCACAAACCTCCACATCTCCAGCTTTTTCTCCACCTGTTCCCTGTTATCATGACATCAAAGTCATTGTACATGGAGATTCTCTTTTACTGGGGTAGAAGGGAGGCTGACCCCAGTAGAAGAGAGGCTGCCAAAAAAATGTTGTTTTTGGCAGCCATCTGAGTTTTCATTTTAGTCTTTGGAACAAAAACTAATTTAAATTTTCGTATAGTTTCTGTCAGGGTAGATTTTGAACGTTTTAATTCTAGTCTTAGTGTTTTAAAAAAAAAAAAAAAAAAAGAAGCAAAAAAACAGCAAATACTCTTAATTAAACAACCATGGCTTTAGTACTGAGAATGATGCAGGTTAATTGTTTTTTGTTTTTTTTTTTAAAAAAGGGCAATCTTGTCTAGGTTTAACTTGCGCAAAACAGCAAACATTGTAAACCAATGTAAAATAAATACAAATTCTTCAGTTAGTGAGGAACGTTGTAAACTATGTATACTTAAAAATGACACTTTTTAAAAACCCTGTAAACAAAGTAAACATTGGAATGCATTACATTTAAAGCAGTTGTTAGCGCAAGCAAGCTAACTAAGGAAGTTAGCAGCGCCGACAAGCTAGTCGTAGCTTAAAGTCGGAATGCCGTTTTCGCAAAAAAGGTGGAAAACTTTAAGTTTCTGATTACCAAGCCCTTCTGTTGGTGTTGCTTTCATGGTTTGTGACTTACTCGTGGCTGCAGGTGTGTTGTGTAGACGGTGTGAGGTGCAGCGTTGTGGAGAGACAGAACGCAGCTGCTGTACTTTTTCTTTTGACAGACAGAAATGTGAAAGTCTGATGCTTATTTTGTTACATTTTTGTCTCGTCAACAGAAACTTGCAAACGGCTCGTCAAATTTTTGTCACCAAAAAGCTGCATTTATTTTGTTATCGTTACGTCATCGTCAAGAAAAAATCATTTCGTTATTGTTGACAAAAACAACTCTGACTGTAGTAAGATATAATTATTTTTCATCAGTTTAAAAAATAAATAAAAGTAAGTTTTTTTTTTTTTTGTTTTTTTTTTACCCCCACCACCAGAGGCTGGTCCCAGTTGTGTGACACCCCACCTACATCATTCATCGTGAGGCATTTGACCTGGGACAGTCGCGTTTCCCCTGAGATGGGCTTTGCTCGTTCTTCTCCCGGAGGTCTATTCTCCACAACTCCAGGAAGGTCTGTCTGGATGCCCACCGATAGACTATGGACCGTTTGCACCTCAGCAATTCGTCCCACCTTCCATCGAAAAGACTGCTTCGCCTGTATACTGAAGACCTGGTCCAGTGTCCTCCGGTGAGTAGATTTGCTATAGGGACACTGTCCCCACTCCACTCCGGTGGGTAGGGTGGAGGGGGGTGTCTTTTTGGAGTAATCAAGACATGTGCCATGTGCTCCAGGTTTAACTGGTATGGCACGAGTGTTGACACATGGGTGTGTTTTGAGCCGTTATCTCTGTTCCGTTGTCGTCTTCCGCTTATCCGGGGCTGGGCCACGTGGGTAACGTGACGTGAAACCCACGTGGGTCCCGTTGGTTTATTCCCAACACAATAACACTTTTTAATAACTCACAGAATAGCAAATAACTGGTTCATGCTCATGTGATTCATCACTGTTTGTCACTTTATGCTTCTTATGTTACTTTTTTTTTTTTTACCCCCTTTGCACTTACAGTCTGTATTGACCTCAATGTTTTGTCACATTATTCCTTCTATTTTATTATTTTAATATTTTATTTTTTTTTATTATTATTTTTTTTATTTTCCTTCTTGTATATATACTGTCTATTTCTTTCTTGTTGCTGCTGTAACGCACAAATTTCTCAAGTGTGGTATCAACAAAGTAAATCTAATTCTAATTCTAACGACCTCAGATGGGAGTCCAGGTTTCTCTCATCCCAGCTGCATCCTCCAGCTCACCCGGAAGGATCCCGAGTCATTTCCCGGCCAGCTGTGAGACAGTCTCTCCAGTGGGTCCGCCTCTTGGTCTCCTCCCAATGTGCTCGGGAGGCATCCTGACCAGATACCTGAACCACCTCATCTGGCTTTTCTCAACCTGAAGGAGGAGCTCCTCCTGGATGGCAGAACTCCTCACCCGATCTCTGAGTTAGAGCCCAGCCACCCACAGCTGGTGACTTTAGGTGAGGGTAGGAACGCAGATCGAGTTGTAAATCGAGAGCTTTGCATTTCGGCTCAGCTCTTTCTTTACCTCTACGGGCCGATGCAGCGTACTAGTTATTGCTGATGCTGCACCGATCCATCTGTCGATCTCCCACTCCATCCTTCTCCCACCCATGAACAAGACCCCGAGATACTTAAACTCCTCCACTTGGGGCAGGACCTTGTCCCTGACCCGCAGGGATCATTCCACCCTATTCTGGAAAAGGACCGTGGTCTTGGATTTGGAGGTGCTGTATCCCATCTCGGCCGCTTCACACTCAGCAGCAAATCGGTCCAGTGAGAGCTCCACCTAGATATTCTGTCCATAAAGGTGATGAACAGAATTGCTGACAAAGGGCAGCTTTGGTGGAGTCCAACTCTCACTGGAGATGGAATCGACATACTGCCGGCTATACGGACCAACCGCTGGCACCGGTCGCACAGAGACTGGACAGCCCGTACCAAAGGCTCTGAGACTCTGTACTCTTGGAGCACCCCCTGACAGGAGTCCCCGAGGGACACGGTACCTTCTCCAGATCCACATTTAGACTGGTTGGGTAAAATTCCATTACCCCTCCGGGATCCTGAAGAGCTGGTCCGTAGTTCCACGTCCGGGATGAAAACCACACTGATCCTCTTCAATCCGAGACTCGACAATCCTGTGGACCTTCCTCTCTAGTACCCCTAAATAGACCTTCCCAGGTAGGCTGAGGAATATGATGCCTCAGTAGTTGGAGCACACCCGCCGGTCCCCCTTCTTATAAACGGGGAACACCACCCCAGTCTGCCAATTCAGAGGCACTGTCTCTGATGTCCATGCAATCGTGCAAAGGCGTGTCAGCCAAAACAGCCCAACACCATCCAGAGCCTTTAGGAGCTTTTAACTCCTCCTTGAGGTAAGGAGGAGCTATTAACTCCTCCTTGAGGTAAGGAGGAGCTATTAACTCCACCTTGAGGTAAGGAGGAGCTATTATCTCTTAAACTTCCAAAATTGACTTAATATTTTCTTATAGGTCTTGGAATGTGTCAAGAGCCAAAGAGCAGGGAGGCCTCGGGCAGCTGTACGGCCTCTTGAAAACATTGAGGTAAATTTGTCTGTTTTCACTTTAGCGTGTGATTAAAAGGTAGATTGATATTTTGCCTTTTGTAAGTCTATGCTCTGTTGGGAATGGACTTGACCGGACCTTTTCCAAAAACTATGAATGTCCATCAGTACATTTTCATCGCCACAGACTACTTTTCCAAATGGGCTGAGGTATTCTCACTAAAAAAAAACTGTTCGCAGAAATGGCACAACCGCTATGCTTAACTATTTATAGGCATAGCTGCTCAAAGTATATTGTGAGTTAAGAACAGGAATTTATCAATGGGTAATGGAAACTTTTCAATACTTTTATTGGTAAACACTTTTGGAAAATACGTATTTTTTGTGTCTGTGTTTAAGCTCAATGCCAACCTCTGTGCCCTCTTGGGTATTGAGCGTAGTATTATTGCAGTCTACCATCTTCAGACAAGTGGTCTTGATGAAAAGAATAATTACAATATAATGCAAGACGTTCTTTGCTAATTATTATACATTCAGGGCACCTGTTCTCTCTCAGACCTTTACTTCAAGATTTCTTTGCACGGAATGTTTCTTCCACAACTAAATGATGCTCTTCTCTTTTTTTTTTTTTTTTTTTTTTTTTTTTTTTTAGGGCAATTATGAAGAACAAAACGACTAGGAAACATTTAGAAGGTACTTTGTTCTCATTCAGGTCAAAAGTACATACATCCACCATCAGTGATCCTGAACCTCATCTCCTCCCCACAGGCCAGCCCTCTGGCTAACTACAACAGGGCCCTCCGGCTAACTAGACCCTGCAAAGAAGGCCTTCCTCCCGCCAGTCAGTCAAAGTTCACTCAGGATCAGGTCATTCGATGCCGGCCACTTTCCTGCTCCCACCGGGAAACTTCTGACCCGCAAGTCGCTCGCACCAACCTGTTAACCTATGATCTGTACAAAAGGCCCGTAGTGGGCAACCTTCTCCGCCACCTGTGTGAGCGTCTTCTCGTCGTACTCTTATTTAATGGTCCCACCAAAAACCCAAGCAACGACTGCCTTCGTGCACACCAGGTCAGAGAATCAAAGGACGACCTGTCTGGACGACCTCCGGGGACCAAGCGAGACCCCAAACTAGTAGCCATCACAGAAGTAATACCAAACCCCAAACATGAAAAGCTCTGCTACAGTGTCTTTCATCACTCATGCTCAAGAACGTGCTGACCGGTCCAGATTCCGGTAGAAGTCCCGTAGGATGTCCGAGGAGTACAGGAGAGCTCTCCTGCTAATCCGTTCTGCAAAATAGCATTGCCTCACTTTTGAGACGCCCAATTCAGATAGGAGAGCATAATTAAAGGGTGGCCATTTCCCTCTCACTCCCACCGGGAAGCCCCTTGTCCTCACATTCGTGGCACCCACCATTGTGCCTATCATTAGCGGCTTGTAGTGTTCCAACTTTTCCGCCACTGCCTTTGTTAGAGTTTATTTGTCAGTTTCATATCTGATCGTGACGTCAATGAAAATCGCTTCACTCCCTTTTACGCAGACCATATCTGGCACTTGCAAGTGGCCACTCTGGGTTTCCACTCGTAGGTCTTTTTCCACCTTCCAGCCGTTCTTTATAGCCTCCCCGGCCAGCATGTAACGAATCTTGTGCCTTGCGAATCTAGCCGCAAGTACCGTCCAACATTGCCTCAGGATATGCAACGTAGATTCTAGTCATGCTCCACACCCTCTGCATTTGGCTCTTTCTTTTGCTCTAAGCACTATAGACACACCCATCCAGAGCAGTACAACAGAAGGAAGGTGGAAGTGGCGAGGGAAATGAGGCAGACTCTGTACACGGGTCAGTGGTCTAGTGATGATCTTGAAAGGTTCATCGTGCTTAACCGTATGTAGGGACAGTTGCCTGACGCTGATTGGCAAAACTGTATGACAGAAGAGCAGGTAAGAGGAAAAAGAAGACTCAGAGCGTATACCGAGCTGGCCGCGAATGGCCGTGACACTGTGGAAACCGACATACTAACAACCCCCACCATCCTCCCACCGTCCCCCCGGGAAGTCCATCAGAACCTGCGACTTGCCATCGTGGAGTGTGGCGATATTGATGGAGAGGAGGAAGTCAGGGCCATAGCAGAGCTGTTGAGGGAAGTGGATCAGGAGCCTGGCCTGATCGAGTCTTCCGCTTCGGACCTTATTTGGCGCCTAGGTGGTAGACTTGCAGCTCCGAAAAAAGGCAGTGGCACGAGAGAATGCCAGCACCAGAGGGGCTGGGAAAGGAGACTAGCCCAGCATAGGAAGATCTACCGGGAACATCAACGACTATTCCTGATGGACCCGGCTAGACTTGCTGCAAAGGTACTGGATGGAAGCCATAGCGCCGAGTGCACCATCCCCTTCGCAGACATACACCGTACGTCCCAGGAGCGATAGGGCAACACAGGTGATTTTACCGGCCTGGGGGGCTTTACATCCAAACACGCCACATAGAATAAGGAGCGGGGCTATATCATCAGGGCTGCCGAGGTAAGGGAAAACCTCAACAAGATGAACCCTAGAGCTGCACCAGGTCCCGACAGGATCAACAAACAGGCTCTGTTGGAATGGGATCCTAGGTGCGAGCAACTCACACGGCTGTTCACAATATGGTTGGTCCACGGATTCATACCAAGTGCATTCACGAGTTGTAGAACCCGGCTGTTGCCGAAGTCAGATGATCCCGATGACTTATTGGACGTCAATACCTGGTGTCCGGTAACCATCAGCTCGCTGATTTTGCGCCTGTTCTCGCGTATCTTAGGGGGACGGCTGGCTCAGGCCTGCACCCTCAATCCGAGACAGAGGGGTTTCTTGAGTTCCTCCGGCGGGTGTGCGGATAACCTCATGGTCCTCAAGGGGATCATGGGGCACTCGCGAAGGACTGAGGAGCCTCTGGCAGTTGTATTCATCGACTTTGCGAAATCCTTTGACTCCATCTCGCATGAGCATATCCTGTGTGCTCTGCAACAGAGAAAGGTGGACGGTCATATCATCGAGCTCATCAAGAACTCTTATGTAGACAGTACGACGAAGATAACATGCGCATGAGTGACTACAACCCCCATTGACATGAGGATTGGAGTAAAGCAGGGGGACCCTCCTCATCCAAGTACTGAACGATAGCATGGAGGGAGTGAGATGGGATGGAGTCAAAATCGCCACATTGGCCTTCGCAGATGATCTAGTTTTGGTCAGTAACTCGGTGGCAGGTTAGAGGAGGAGCATGCAAATCGTGGAAAGCTTTTATGGACTAACAGGCCTTCGGGTCCAGCCCAAAAAGTGCCATGGGTTTTTTGTTGAGAAAGGAATCGTTAACGACTGTGCGCCCTGGGTCATACAAGGGACTCCGATCCACATGATAGGCCCAGGGGAATCGGTGCGTTATCTGGGCGTCAACATTAAACCTGGATACGGCATGGCAACTCCTGATCTGGTCCCCCGACTCCTTAACTGGATCGGACGGATTAAAGCAGCCCCTCTTAAACCTTCACAGAGGGTGAAGGTTTTAAACTCATATGCTGTACCGAGGCTGCTGTATCAGGCTGATCACTGTGATGTGTCGGTGTTAACCTTGTTTCGAGGGGACAAGGTTAGCTATAGGTGGCTTTGAGGGCCGAATTAGGTTGGATTTAGGGAGAAGCACTTCATCGCGGCCTTGGCTCTGAGAACAAACGTCTACCTCACCTGGGAGCTCCTAGCGAGGGGGTGAGCTAAGTTGGGAGCAGCATGTGGGCGCTGTGGCGCTAGGTTGGAAACCTGCTCACATATCTCGGGGCAGTGCCCGGTGGTACAGAGAGTAAGGATACGCCGGCACAATAAGACATGTGGCCTGCTGGCACAAGAGGCTGAACGCGTTGGCTGTAAGACAACCAGAACGCTTCGCATCGAAGCCCCCGTTCGGGTGCTTCGACTCCCCGATCTGGTTTGTACCAAGGACGATGTGGCTTTGGTCATCGGTGTGACTGTCTGGTATGAATATGATGAAGGGTCGATGGCGGTGGCAGCGGACGAGAAAGTTGCCGTGGCGTTGTTCACTATATGGTTGATTCATAGTATAATTCCTAAGGCCTTCAAGCCATGCTATCAGTATAACTATCAGTTCAGTAGCGGTACGGTTGTTCTGAAGAGTGTTGGGCCAAAGACTTAACAGAGCATGCCCATTAAACCCGAGACAGAGAGGCTTTTTGACCAGTGCCGGTGGTTGCGCGGACAACTTAACGATATTACAGGACATTATTGGTGAAGCAGGGAAAAGGAGAACGCCTCTGGGGGTGGTCTTTGTGGATTTTGCGAAGGCTTTTGATTCAGTTTCTCACAACCACCTCCTTGCGGCATTAAGACAGAGTAAAGTGAATGGCCATATTATCGACCTGATACGGAATTCTTATGAAGACTGCTCGACCAGGGTGGCCTGCGGTGTAACGTTCACACCTCCCATCCGCAGGGAAACTGGAGTCAAACAGGGTGATCCAATGTCTCCACTCCTCTTCAACCTGGCCATTGACCCCCCTCATCCAGAAATTGGATGACAGCGACCAAGGATTCAAATGGGGTGAAGTCAAGGTGTGTGCTCTAGCGTTTGCAGACGATCTAGTCCTGATAAGTGATTCAGTGGCCTGCATGTGGGAGAACTTGTCGATCGTAGACCGTTTTTGTGGAGCAACGGGACTCCAAGTCCAACCAAGAAAGTACCTGGGTTTCTATGCGAACAATAAGAAGTACAATGACTGTGACCCGTGGTGCATAGGCGGCGCGCCGATTCAGATGGTTGGTCCAGAGCAGTCCATAAAGTACCTGGGTGTACACTTTCAGCCGTCCTGTGGCGTGACGGTACCCGATTTGAGTGCTACGTTAAATGATTGGGTGAAATCGATTGGTACAGCACCTCTGAAGCCTGTACAGAAAGTTAAAGTCCTAAGTGGAGGAAGCGCCCAGCACGGTGGAACGGCGGCGGGGCTCCCGGTTTGGAGGAGAGAAGAGAACATCGCATGGGCGGCAGAAGATGAAGAGGCTGAAGAAGTAGATAACTGTTGATACAAAAAAGGCCAACACAAATGACGCATACAAAAAAAATTCCCATGCTGCCTTTGCCAAGTGCTGGGGGTTCTGGAATAAAAAATCGCAATGACACCAGGTGGAACTCTGTTTACGGCAGTGGAACGCATTTTAAGGATTGTGAAAGAGGAAGGTGAAGGAGCACTCAGAGCCACTTCAGCCGCACTCAAAATTCCTATGTGAGTTAGTATAATTGGGCTTTTTTTTTTTTAATTCATAAACTGGCTTTTTTATTCTGGATTTTATAAATTATACACATAGATTTTTCTGCTGTTCTCTTTGTTTCTATTTTCTTCTTGTTTGTTTGTTCATTCTGATTGAATTTAGGATCTCACAAATAATATGCTACCTCATTTACATATCTTGCAGGCTGAGTCCAGTTGAGCTGTCCTTCCTGAATGAGTACGTAACTGTGATGACTCCAGTTGCAAAGGCTTTGAACATATCCCAAGCAAAAGCAGAGGTTCACATGGGATGGCTAGTCCCAACAATAACACTTCTCGGTCAGAAACTTGACGGGTTGCATCTGTCCTCCAAGTTTTGTCAGCCACCAATTAATGCTCTCCAAGCTGGAATTCAGCTGCGCTTTGGAAGCATGCAAGGTGACCCTGAACTTGTTGCTGCCGCAATCCTGCTGCCGAAGTTAAGGACGACCTGGACAACTAATGAGGACAAGATAAAAATGGGTATGCTGCAATTTTACAAACATGTATTGACGTATAAATGTATTGTAGTTGCATGGTTTGCATACACTGCATTATAAAATATTAATACTATAATTTGTCATTTTTGTCTGTTTGTAGGGTTGGATTACATCAAAAGCCACGTGGAGAGGGAAAAAACACAGCTCCAGGGAACCATCTCTGAAACAAGACTTTTTTGACTGCATGAAAGGAAATGTTCAACTGGACAGCTATTTGGCCAACACAAGTACCTCATTTGATGTTTTGAAATCATTCCCTGTTGTATGCATTTGTCACTTAAATTAAACACACCGTTACCTGTTTCTGCTGCATGTGAAAGGCTGTTTAGTACAGCTGGGTTGATCTTCTCTCCAAAAGGGGCCATGGCCCATGTCAAAAAACTTTGAAAACCAACTGCTGTTAAAGTTGAACCATCAATACTGGTAGGATTTAGACTGGCCCTTTGAGATTTGCTCTGCGTCAGATTTTTTTGTTTACAGTGAGTTATGCACAGGGCTTGTAATGCATCTTGTTTGTTTTGTTTACTTTTAGATAAAAAGTTGAGCCATCATCACACGGAGTAATTCTTTGTGGCTTTACATCACAAAAAAAAATAACATTTGAATTATGATCAAATACTTTTACTTTTTACCTAAAAAGTCAAATTTACACCAAGTACTTTTGTACTTTTACTTAAGTAGATTGTTTTATTGGTACTTTTACTTAAGTAATTTTTTTGCCTAAGTATCTGTACTTTTACTTAAGTACAAAAAGTGAGTACTTCATCCACCACTGGATTTTTATGGTGATGATAAGAGCGCATCATTTAACTTTTACCGTGTTTATTTTGATGAAGAGTTTTTCTGTGGTGAGTTAAACGTCTTCATACCTTCAGGAAGGGACGTGCATAAGTGGGCGTCAATGGATTTAAGGGGGTGTATTCCCTACAGCCAATCAGGAACTGAATAGATTGTGCAACGGAAGAACGGATTGGGTAAAAAATATTTGCATCCCGGTATCCAAAGACCCTTTCTTCCAAAGAAGACATGTTGATCAAAATGTCTTTATAAAAAAAATAGTATTCAAAGCTTGTAAAAAAACAAACAAACAAAAAAAAACAATAGTGGACTCATCCTACAGCAAAACAAGAATAAACACTACTTAGTTGACACATCAAATTATAATTGTGCAGTTAAAATAAATTACATTGCTTAAACAAGGAAGTTCAACTCCTATCAAGAAGGCAGATAGACGGTCCAGACCAACCCAGCACTCCACAAAGACCCTGGACAGAATCTCCCCTCTGAATGACCACAAAATGTACACATATGATGAATAAACAAACATGAAACACATTCTTACAGTTTTCATACGGATTAATCTTTAACACTCATGCAGTCACGTAGCTCTGTATATGTCCTACGTGAGCCGTCTCACAGGATTCAATCTATAGCAATCCTCACTTCTATAAATGAAATAAACAATAATCTTAAGATATGATGTGTATTAAGACATTGTTTAACAATATCAAAGATGATTTTTGTGCTTTCAAATAATTTAGAAGAACTTTTTTTTTACTCTTAAAACTAAAAAAAAATAAGGACGACTTCTACAACTTGGTCCTAGAATTTTTACTTCATTTATAAGTAAAAGACTCAACTGGTTTTAAGTTGGAGTTTTTAAAAATGAGATGGAAGTAATTGAAAAAAAAAAAAAAACTAATATTTGATAAATAGTTGTTTGTTCCTAAATATTTTTTCCTTTTTTTCCGGATCATTTCAATAGAAAAAATTATTAAAATTTATTTGAGCATCAGAATTTAGAGTTGGAAAAACAACAAAATTTTTTTACTGTCGGTGAAAATTAAATCTCTGCATTTTATTTTGTTTACAGTATTTATACATTTCATAGAAATCTATCCATTGTTATAAAATAAATTTAATTTTTTGAATAAATGGGTTCTTGTGTAAATTTTTGTGTTGGTTTGTGATTGTGTGTGTAAATGTGTGTGTGTAGATGTTTGTGTTTATTTGTGAGTGTAATTGAAAGAGGAATGCTGATTGGATATGAAGCATTATCAGTGGTTGGATGCTGTTGGATGAATGATGAAATAAGATGGATTTTTCAGTTCTTACATTTGTAAATCTGATTTTTGAGGAGTCAGTGCCTCCCCAGACAGGAACCTCACCACACGTCACTGGAAAATTGTATCTTTTTTTTTTTTTAAACCAATGTTTTTATTAGCTTTCAACAGCAATAACAGAAAAAAGACTTTACAGTTGCCATAATTTTCTTTTTTTTAAACAAAACAAAACAAAAAACACAAACAAAAAACAATAAATAAATAACGTTATGCAACAAATTTCAACATCTCACATTCTAATAAAAGTCATTTTCGTCTGAGGAATCTCAATAAGGGTGCCCAGACTTCTTCGAAATGTTGAGCTTTACCCCTCAAAATATAGGTTAGCTTTTCCAACGTAACGCTTAAAGACATTTCTCTCAGCCAAGATTGTACAGTGGAAACTTCAGTCTCTCTTCAGGATAAGGCAATCATTCTCCTGGCCTGCAGTTGTCCAAAGGTGGAAAATTGTATCTTTAAATAAAAATCAATGAAACAGAATTGTGATACATGTTTCGTTATTTATATAAAACAATTTATACAGGCCTTTATAAATGTTTAGTGTTAGTTGAAAATGTTGTAATGTCTGCAAAGTAACAGCAGATGACAGCACTATGAGAACTCATTACTGTACCTCAGGGGTGTCAAACTCAGTTCCTGGAGGGCCGGTGTCCCTGCAGGTTTTCCATGTTTTCCTGGTTCAATACAGCTGATGCACAGTCACTGAAATCAACAGCCAATCAAATTTGGCACAATGACTCGTTAACCTGAATCAGGTGTGTAGATGCAAGAACAAATGGAAAACCTGCAGGGACACCGGCCCTCCAGGAATTGAGTTTGACACCCCTGCTGTACCTCATTTTGAATAATTTTGCTGTGAGATCTCATCATCTCATAAGATCTCATTTCCCCCATCCTTGTCGTAGTAGGTTAGACTACAGATCGATGGAGCCTTTAGTGGCCAATCAATAAAATCAGTAAAGGATGTAAAAGTTGTTTTTATTCACTGTAGGTTTGTGTTTGTTTTTTAAGTTGCTGGTTTAAAAATCCTTTTAATAAAACTTGATGAAATCTTGAAATTCAAATCTTGAAATCTTTTTTTATGGTTTTGTTCCAGATCTAATGAAAATTGCCAAGGTGATCCCAATGTACAAAAGTGGCAACAAAGAATTTATTTCTAATTATAGACCGATCTAACTGCTAGCCAGTTTTCTAAAATGCCGGAAAAGTTGTTTGCAAATGAACTCGATTCATTTCTAACAAAATACAACTTATTAAACGAACATCAGTATGGTTTTAGGACAAACTGTTCAACATCTCTTACAGTGATGGATTTTGTTGTGAATGTTGCAACTGCTGTGGATCAAAAACTTTATACTGTGGGTGTTTTTGTTGATTTAAGTAAAGCGTTTGACACAATAGATCATTTTAATTTATTAAAGAAATGTGAAAACTATGGCCTTCGAGATAAAACTAATCAATGGCTGCAAAGTTATCTGGACAATAGATTACAATATACAAGTATAAATGATGTCAACTCTCAAATGTATAGAGTTGTATGTGGGGTCCCACAAGGCTCAGTCCTTGGACCAAAATTATTCACACTGTATAATAAATGATATTTTTACAGTCTCAACAGAGTTTTAGTTTGTTATCTTTGCTGATGACACCAACTTCTTTTGTAGTGGTGAAAATATTAATGATTTATTGAAGGTTGTGGGAAAAAAATTTTTTTTGATAAAGTATTTTGATTATAATAAATTATCACTGAATCAATATAAAACAAAATTTATGATATTTTCAGGAAATAGATATGTTGATAAAGCTACTTTATGTCTGAGTGGAACTATTATTGAACGGGTTTATGAAGCTAAATTTTTGGAGGTTATCATAAATGAAAATTGTCCTGGAAATCACACATTTATCATATTAAACAAAAAATCTCAAAATCAATTGGTGTATTATATAAAACAAGAGATACTTTAAATTCAAAAGGGTTATATTTGATTTACAGTTCCTTGGTTATGCCATATTTTTCATATTGTGCTGAGATTTGGGGGAATGCAGAAAAAACTCAGATTGATTCACTGGTTAAATTACTAGTTAAAAAACTACAAGATATTGTAAATATAAGAATATTACAGATTATGTATAAAGTTAAAAATAACTTAGTTCCAAAAGATATACAAAGTTTTTTTAAATTTAGAGTTGGTTATCATAATTTACGAGGATGTTATATTTTTGAACGTGTTAAAGTAAGAACTTTGGTAAAATCAAGATGTGTTTCTGTTGTTGGAGTAAAATTATGGAATGAATTTAAAATATGTTCTTCTTTCTTAAAATTTAAACATCTTAAATATAAAAGTATTAGTGATTATAAGTAAGTTAAAAATAAGAGAGAAAAGATGATAATATAAAGTTTCTTGTGGTTTTGTGTTTGATTGGATCTTTGATTGTTTCAGTTTAATGTATAAGGACAGGAAGGTAGAAACCATGCTTCATAATATTCATTTTTTCTTTGCTCTATTTGTTTCAGACTGGATTATTATTAAGATTTTATAAAGTTTGTATGACCAAATAAATAAATCTAAAATCAGAAAAAATATAAGTTCGTATGTGTGTTAGTCATCAGCCAGTCATCTTCTTATCCGTCTGTCCCGTTCGGGGTCGCGGGGGTGGAGGGGTGGGGGGTGCCGGAGCCCATTCCGGCTAATTTAAGGCGAAGGGCAGGGTACACCCCGAACAGGTCGCCAGTCTGTCGCGGTCATATGTGTGTTTTATTAAAAAAGAATCAAAGTTGTTGATGATCTGAGGTGAGCATGCGCAGTAGCAGCATGTTCAGCAGGTGCATGTTTTGACTCTACCCTGAGTGTGGTTTCCCTCCGAAACAAAACCTGCTAAGAAATCTGTTTGTTACCACTCGGCCACCGGTAACAAAAACATTAAAAGCCTTATTAAAAAGGAATGTCTTTAGGCCTTTTTGAATGTGTCCACACTTTGTGGGGTATTTAGGAGTATTGATGGGGAAAATGAGATGCTCAGATCTCACAGCCAAACGATTTATGAGGTACAGTAATGAGTTCTCATAGTGCTGCCATCTGCTGTTACTTTGTAGACATCACAACATTTATCACAATTCTGTTTGATTTTTATTTAAAAATACAATTTTCTCAAGGGTTTTTGGACCCAGATGATTTTTTTTTTTTTAAAGTATGTCTCCAGCTTTTGAGAAAACTCGCAATTCATTCCAACCTTATTATGGGCACATTGTGGAGGATTTCCCTCCTGATGACTGCATCTGTAAATAGAATCGATTCCTCAACACACTAAATAGTACTGAAACTATCCAGGTGCTCATCTCTAAGACGGTGGCTCAGTGGTTAGACCGTTCACCCGTGAATCAAAAGTCAACTGGATGTTTGCGGGTTTGAGTCTCCCTGAGTGCACGTCTAGGGTCTTTGGAGTAGACATCTAACCCCCTGTTTCTCCCACCATTGGTGCCGTCGTGGCAGCCTGCTGCGGTGTAGGAGTACAGCACACAAATGTCCCTGGTAAGGGATGAATAAAGTGAGTAAAATAAAAAAATTAAGTGCCACAGTTTGATATTTCGTCAAGCCCAGACACCAAGTGCACTTTGAAATGTTACACATACTGTATAACCTTTTGCTTACATCTCAAAGTGATCAAGGATGGTAACAGTAACTTGACCAAATTGCTCACCTACTTCTAACTCCCTGACAAACTTAATAATTCGTTAAATAACTTCTAGAAATGCCGACATCTACCCACTCTGACGTCACTCTCTGGATGAGTTCACGTTATTGGCTCGTTCAAGATACACGCTCTCGTTTGAATCTCCATTGGGAAGATTCCCACTTTTGGAAATCTGTACCCACTTTTGTTTGGTACAGATCTCAAAATCTAATTTAATTTCCCCCATCCCTAATGAGTTGTTCTTTTTTTAAATTAGAGGACTGGTTGAAGTGGCTGCGGTGGAACCTGAGCCCCCATTAAGACGCTCGCTGGATACATCCAGGTAAATAGGTGTCCTGGTTGGAATAACCTCTTTGAATATACTGTATTGTCTCATTTTGGTGTCATTTACAGCTTTTTTGCCACTGCTGTTCAATTTTGTCTAGTTTTTAAGAGTTTGGCAATTCAGCTGCTAACTTTAGGGTTTAACTCTTTATTTTTGCTTGTTGATTTATAGAATTAGTCTAACTTTGGTTTGTTTTGGTACTAATATTTCATTTGGTTAATTTTCCTAGAAGTGTGACGCTGACTGGTGTTTTGCAAATCTATTTTTAACCATTCTTCTAAGAAACATTTTTGTATACATGAATTCCTGAAATGATTATTTTTACCACTATCATTGTCCCAATTTCTTGCCAGACTTTCGTATGTAAGTAAGTTGGACCTAGACTGCTCTCGTTTCGTATGTTTTTTAAACCTCAAGCATTTAACAAACAGAGATGAATAGAGATGCACAAAAAACAAAAAATACTATCTTTTTTGTTTAAACTAAAATGTAAAAAAATATGATGAGCTGGAATGAGCATGTCGTCATTTTCCTAATTTATCATTTCTAATTTCTTTTTCCCTCTGCCTCTTTTCTTTTCATCTATCTCCATATTTATTTGCATATTTATTTTCCCTCTTTTCCTTTTCCTATTTACAGTACATGCACTTGATTACTATCAAAACTCTACTTTCAGTCCCTATGAATTTCAAACAGAATTATTTTAAGTGTAGTAGCAGAAGTATAATGAAACAGTTTGTTCAGTCACTTAGCTGTTATTCAGGCCGCAATTCTTTGGCAATTTATGATGACGTGTCCTACTTTCAGGAATGCTTTTCTTCCTCTCCTCCGTTCCTCCTCCACTTCCGCTCGAAGCCTCGCTTGAGTTCAACTTTGCACCTAAAATGTCAATTCTGTTCATTTTCTTGTTTCTAAAGTAAAGAATGGTCAAATACTGGATCGTACCAATCGGTCAGATGGACAACATGAGCTGCATCACTATCGCCTGCATACCATAATGAAAGTCGGGGCAAATTGTCTGAGAAAATAAGGCGACTTTGGATTGCAGCATTGGCTCAAGATTTGATGGAGGGAAAATGGACATCAGTATATACTTTGCACACTTCATTCAGATACATCAATGATAATGCTAGTTTGGCTCTTATCCCACCACCTTTTTACAGGTTGGACAAAAGATTGTTTTGTCCCTTTCATTTAATTTGCCCCTCCACTTGTCAACGTGTCCCTATGCGTGTAGTATACATGTAGTGTTAAATAATGCAGGTTAAAAACCCACCTGACCATAGTATTGATGTTTATACAGTGGACTTTAGCTGTAAGGAACTTTGTTATAAGGAACTTTCACTTACAAGGGATGTTTATTTCAGTCCGCTTTTCCAAACTGAACATTAAGTTTGTTGGTTATAAAAGACAATCGGATATAAAGGACTAATATGGCTGGTAAAGAACTAATAGAAAATATTTCTACATCAATAGACTCAAATAATTATGGTATTGGTATTTTCATAGACCTTAAGAAAGCTTTTGAGACCATAGATCACAACATGTTACTACGCAAACTAGACAGATTTGGTTTTCGAGGAGCTGCATATACATGGCTTCAGAGCTACTTTGAAAATAGATATCAGTATGTACAAATAAAGGAGGAAAAATCTGATTTATTAAAGGTAATATGTGAAATTCCACAAGGCTCAACACTGGGGCCTAAACTCTTTATTTTATACATTAATGATTTATGTTACACATCCAAACTAATAAATTATGTACTATTTGCAGACGACACTACTTTTTACTTTTCAGGAAAAGACCTGAACCAAATTATACAATTAGTTGAAAGAGAATTGGGTAAAATAAAAATATGGTTTGACATAAATAAATGATCATTAAATATTGAAAAAACTAAATTTATAATATTTACAAAATTAAAAGTACCTAAACAAATTCAAATTATGCTTAATAACACCCCATTGGAACGAGCTTACGACAGTAAGTTCCTTGGAATGATTATAGATTACAAATTAAGCTGGAAATCACACATAAATTATACAAAAGATAAACTGTCTAAAGTAATAGCAATCATTTATAAATTCAGATTTGTCCTAAATAAAAAAAGTTTGTTTATGTTATATAATACATTAGTACTTCCATATATAACTTATTGTATCGAGATTTGGGGAAATACGTACAAAACTAACACAAAACCAATTTATATTTTACAAAAAAAGGCAATACGAGCAATAACATTCTCGTCTTATAATCAACCTACCAATAATCTATTTATAAATTTAAAAACATTAAAGTTCTATGATCTAGTGGAATTACACACTTTAAAATTTATGTTTAAGATAAAAAATAATTTGATGTCAAACTCTCTACAAAATATGTTTAACATTAGGGAAAGTCCATACGAACTTAGAGGAAATGATGTGTTCATTAAAAATAAATTTAGAACAAATGTTAAAAAATTCTGTATTTCTATTAAAGGTGTGGATCTTTGGAAAAAAATATGATGATGAACTCAAATTATGTTCCAATCTTTTCTGTTTAAAGAAGAAATGTAAGTAATTATTGCTTATTGGTTATTATTATTCGGAGGAGACGGCAGCTCAGTGGTTAGAGCGTTCACGCACGGACCGGAAGGTTGCGGGTTCTCGTCCCACAGAGAGCACATCTAGGGTCCTTGGAGAAGACACCTAACCCCCGCTTCTCCCACCATTGGTGCTGTCGAAGGGCAGCCTGCTGCGGTGTAAGTAGTGCAGCACACAAATTTTCCTGGTGAGGGATGAATAGAGTAATTCATTTTTATTTTATTTTTTTTAAATATGCAGGTCTTGATGGTTAAATTCAAGCTTATATATAATGAATTTAAAGTAACAATTGTATTACTTTTTCATTTGATGTTCTAATTTTCATTTCATTATGATGATTATTAAATTTTCATTTTCATTTTTTATGATGGATTTCTGAATATTTACTTATGTGTTTGCTTTCATGGTGATTTGAAAAAAGGATCGGCGAAATAAGCGTTTGCTTCAGCCGATACCTTTTCGGTCCCTTGGAAGAATACAATTTCAGAAAAAAAAAAAAAAAAACTTTCTTTAATGTGAATTTACAATGTGACCGAAATAAGTAAATAAATACATAACTTATTGACCTGGTACTGGGTGGCCCCTTATATCCAAAGTCTACTGTATACATATTATTTTTATGAACTAAAACCCTCCACATGCCAAATACAATAGAATAATAGAATTTACAATAGAAATACAACATACAGCAGGAACAAAACTGATGAAGGACGTCTTTCTTCTTTTGGCCTGTCAGGCATTGACAAGCTGACTATACCAGCTATACCAGGCCATACCAGCCTGTCAATGCCTGATCCCGTCAGACCACAGAAGCTAAGTAGGCTGGGCCTGGGCTGTACTTTGATGGGAGACTACCAGACCTCCACGTGCCATGGTGGGATGGCCATTGAGGTTAAAATTGCCGTTACGTCCCTGGGCAAGACACTTCACTCACATTTACTAGTCTGAATGGTGTGTGTGTGTGTGTGTGTGATTGGTTGGTGATGGTCAGAAGGGCTGATGGCAGCCTAGCTATTATTATTGAGACAGAGAGACTCTTAAAATTAAGAGAAAATAAGGACGACTTCTAGATAAGGACTGGTGATTGGACTTCATTTATAGGTGATGGTAACATCACAGATGGTTTTAAATGTTTGCTTTTAAAAAAATAAAATGGGAGTAATTGCAAAAAAATAGTATTTGATGAATCCATGTTTGTCCTTAAAGATTTGTTCTTTTTTCTGATCATTTCAAAGGCATGTGAATTGTTTATGTATTGCATATGAATTTCTTAAAACTCTATCCATAAAAGAAACAAATGTGTTCCTGTGTTTATGTTTGTGAGTGTAATTGAAAGAGGAATGTTGATGAGATATGAAGCATTATCAGTGGTTGAATGAATGCTGAAATAAGATGTGTTTTTCAGTTCTTACAATTGTAAATCTGACTTTTGAAGAGTCACTGTGCCTTTGAGGCATGAACCTCACCACACGTCACTTACACAGTGCAAAACATGAGACTAATTACTCTGTACTTCTGTAAATACTTTCTAAATGACTTTACAATGTATTGAAATTATATCTTACTTTACCTTCAAACAATGAAAAATACTTAACTTTACCCTTAACTAGTTCACATGTAACTCAATAAAAGCATCATTTTCATTAAACTTGAAAAAAATGACATCAGGAGACCGTACAACTTTAACTAGAGCCGTCTAACACATGTACTAATTCTCAAATAAACAGAAATGAGATGAGCTTCGAGCTTTCAGAAGACTGCTCTTATCTCATTCACTTTACCCAATAAGGCTCAAAACCTACCAAATTTGAATAAAACACTCCTTTAAACTACATGTATGAGTAAAACACAGCTTAAGACTTTTATGTACGGCATTTTTTAAAATGTACTGCCATAGAAACTAAATTTTTTTTTAGAAAAGTGTGTTTTTTCGTGTGTAAGTGAAGAGGATGAGGATGTGCTACCACTTAAGGCCACTGGGGGAAGCGACATTAATGACGAAGGTTCCACCTGACCGATTTTTCTTTTGCTAATATTAACACAGGCTAACCAGTAAATGTTTCCTCGTGTTAGGTGCTTGGTTCCACAGAACAAGCAGACATGAGATGGAGCTGAAGGATGGGGAGACAGTTGTGAGCAGAAGTTTAGTAGCTATATATCGTTGTTTGTTTACCGTAGGAAAATGTCTTCTGACCAGTTTAACCCGGAAATTCCGGAAGTCGAAACATCTCGCTCAGATAATATACTGTCCAGAGTCACCAGTGAAGACTTTTAACTACGATGGATCACTTCTGGATGAACGAGTGATTACACGGATCTGCGTGTTTATTGTTAACTAACGCTAACTCACGGAAGCTCGCAGCTGGCTAACTGGTCAGCTCTGGGCGTGAACACTGGAGTGGATTAATCCCAGAATCCATGTGGCTTGAGTCGTACAGACGATACCATCCGGAAAAACAGCAGGACGCCAAAAGGTGAGTGAGCTGAAATTAAACGTTGTTTAAAACGGTACCATGGAACCAGTTTGTAGTTTCCCACGAAAGGTACATTGTTTACCAAACGGGAGCACTCTTAGTTAAGACCAGGCTCGGTTCTAGCTCTCAAACTTTGGGTGGGCAGAATACATTTGAAGGTGGGCGAACAAAAAACACATATATACCCTCTTCAATTTGTGGACTTGGGACCATCACAGAAGGTGCACTTACATCTCTCTGAGGCTGAATTATATGTATGTGTGTGTGTGTGTGTGTGTGTGTGTATGTTTATTGGTTTTTTTTGTTTTTGTTTTTTTTGTCTTTATTGTTTTTGATGCATATATAAGATAACAGGAAAACTACTACAGCATCATTCGCCTACTTTTTTTTGCAAAGATTGTCACAAATTCATCCATGTCTAATTTATTTGTGATGGTCTTTTCGTGGGCCAAAATCAGCAGATTTCTATTTCTATGGTGAAGCATGTAGCGACAGTAAGGAGTCAGAACTCTTGAAAGAGTTGAGAAAGAGCTCTCACATGAAGCTGAGGACACGCCAATGATAAGAGCAGTCACATAAAGCTTGTTCAGTTCAGGAAAAGCTTCCTTGTAGGGTTGTAGTTTTGAACAAATAGTGGAAAGATGTTTTTTATTTGGACGTATATTTTGTAAAAAGTCTTTTGCAACAATCAGTTCATTTTTTAGAAGTTCGGTGTCTGCGGTGCTGGCAAGCCTGTGCAGAGGCTGCAACATGGTGAGAACAAGGTAAGTGGCAGACTGCGGTAGGAGACAAGAAATTGCATTCATGAGTTCAATATTTTTATGCGAAAACCTGGTTTCCATTTCTGAAATTGCCCAATCTAAAATGTTAGAGGATCTCTTGGTAAATGTGCGCTGCCATTTAAGTGGAGGAACATAATCATGCTCATCTGAGATGGAAAGTTCTTGTCTGATTTTCTTCAGGCTCTCAATAGAGGCAGTAATGACGGTATATGCAGCAGAGACATCAACAGACGGGGACTGCACAATAGCATTTGCAGGTTTCAAAATGACCAAGACTCTCTGTAAAAAATTTCCAATTTGGAAGAAGTGGTGTTGTTCAATTTGTGTGAGGAGGCCAGAAGCTTCTATGCATAGGTGGGTGTTTGCATTTTCATCTTCTGAAATGTCTTTAAAGGATATTTGTAATTTGCTCTTTGTTGTCAATAAGACATTTTGTTACATCATAGTGACTGGTCCATCTAATTTCCAGAAGTTTTTTGAGACACGGGGCATTATACTTTTGAGATACAGAATGGTGACGAAAGAAATGTTATAAGGAGTTTGAAAGGTCAAAGAATTTTTTTGCACATGGTTCACTGTGCATGGCATGAACAACTACCAAATGAAGTTGGTGATTAAAACAGTGAATATATGGAATATACTGTATTTGCCTGTTTTCCCGGTCACTCCTTCCGCATGCCCCCGCTTCTCAGCGCGACGACCTCCAGGTCACCGGGGCTCCAGACACTGGCTCTGGGCCCGCGCTCTGGGACTCCGGTGTTCCTCCGTGACCCCGGAAGCCGACGTTCTCCATGCCGCACACACCTTCAGAGAGTCACGGCTACTCCGTCCCTCTACCTCAGGCCTACCTCCACCTCGTGCACCCACCACCTCAGGCCGCCAGCCATCCGTCACAGACCCCCTGCTGGCTGGCCTGGGCGGGCCATCACCACCAGGTCAAGGCCAGCCACTCAAGCTGAGCCACGCCAAGCTCCCCCCCGCCGGCCTTGGGCACCAATCCACACCAGCCCCTCGCTGACCCGCGCAGACCACCATGACCAGGCTCTTTCTCCGAACCCGGGCAACCACCCTTAAGCCACCCTCCCCATGGTCTACTGTCTAGAACCTGCGGGCCTGGAGCTTCCTGCCCCTGGGACTCCGTCCAACTTTGAGCTTTTCAGGCATGGAGCTTGGCGCCCCTGGGACTCCAGAGACACTGGTTCTCCATGCCGCCTGGGCATATGTTAGGGCTGCCGACAGCCATTCTGCGTTAGATGTTTGTGACACATCCACCTGTCCGCCATCTAGTGACATGGTATGCGCGTGAATGATTTTAATCATTACAAGACTCCCATGCCCTCCCTGAGTCTGCCCGCTCCGCAGCAGGTGGAAACAGGGAGTGCAGGAGAGGGACCGTCCCACGTCAGGGTCACGCCCTGTGAAGGGCTCCCCCCAACGCCGGCCAGCCCAGCCCTTCTGCCGTGTGTCCGCGGTCCGCCTGCCGGCCTTTCATCTTTTGGGTAAGGGGATTTGTCTGCTTGGCCCCCGTCCAGCGTAGCTGTCCCAGACAGGCCCTGCAGACATATGTCACAGTAACCCATGACAGGAACCCACCCTTAAGACACCCTCCCCGTGGTCTACTGTCCAGAGCCTGTGGGCCTGGAGCTTCGTGCCCCTGGGACTGGGAATGGCCCTCACCGGGCGCATTTCCTCTGTGGCGGTGCACCACAACCGGCTCTGCGTCGGACAGGAATGGTTCGGTTGTAATGCATGTTGTTTGTTTTGTTTACTTTTAAATAAAAGTTGAGCCATCATTACACGGAGTAATTATTTGTGGCCTTACATGACAAACAAATAACACTTGAATTATGGTCAAATACTTTTACTTTTTACTTAAAAAGTCAAATTTACAGCAACTACTTCTGTACTTTTACTCAAGTAGATTGTTTTATTGGTACTTTTACTTAAGTAATTTTTTTGCCTAAGTATCTGTACTTTTACTAAAGTACAAAAAGTGAGTACTTCATCCGCCACTGGATTTTTATGGTGATGATAAGAGCGTATCGTTTAACTTTTACCCGTGTTTATTTTGATGAAGAGTTTTTCTGTGGTGAGCTAAACGTCTTCATAGTTTCAGGAAAGATGTGCATAAGTGGGCGTCAATGGATTTAAGGGGGTGTATACCCTACAGCCAATCAGGAACTGAATAGATTGTGCGATGGAAGAATGGCATGGGTAAAAAACATTCGCATCCCGGATTCCAAAGATCTTGTCTTCCAAAGAAGACATGTTGATCGAAATGTCTTTATAAAAAAAAATAGAAGTATTCAAAGCTTGTAAAATGAAAAAAAAAAAAAAAAACACTAGTGGCAGAATTGAGAAAGAGCTATCAATCTGTCTGTCCTTTCCGTGTCCGGGCCGGGCCTACAGCAAAACAAGAATAAACACTACTTAGTTGACACATCAAATTACATTTATGCAGTTAAAATAAATTACATTGCTTAAACAAGGAAGTTCAACTTTTATCAAGAAGGCAGATAGACGGTCAAGACCAACCCAGAACTCCACAAAAACCCTGGACAGAATCTCCCCTCTGAATGACCACAAAATGTACACATATGATGAATAAACAAACATGAAACACATTCTTACAGTTTTCATACTGATTAATCTTTAACACTCATGCAGTCACGTAGCTCTGTATATGTCCTACGTGAGCCGTCTCACAGGATTCAATCTATAGCAATCCTCACTTCTATAAATGAAATAAACAATAATCTTAAGATATGACGTGTATTAAGACATTGTTTAACGATATCAAACATTATTTTTGTGCTTTCAAATAATTTAGAAGAACTTTTTTTTTTAACTCTTAATACTAAGAAAAAAATAAGGACGACTTCTACAACTTGGTCCTAGAATTTTTACTTCATTTATAAGTAAAAGACTCAACTGGTTTTAAGTTGGAGTTTTTAAAAATGAGATGGGAGTAATTGAAAAAAAAAACTGTAGTATTTGATAAATACTTGTTTGTCCATAAAGATTTTTTTTTGATCATTTCAATAGAAAAAATTATTAAAATTTATTTGAGCACCAGAATTTAAAGTAGAAAAAAAAACAACACATTTTTTTTACTGTTGGTCAAATTTAAATCTCTGCTTTTTATGTTGTTTACAGTATAAATATATATGAAATGTATTTATTTGTTGAATAAATGGGTTCTTGTGTAAATTTTTGTGTTGGTTTGTGATTGTGTGTGTAAATGTGTTTGTGTTTAAAGAGGAATGCTGATTCGAAATGAAGCATTATCAGTGGTTGGATGCTGTTGGATGAATGATGAAATAAGATGGATTTTTCAGTTCTTACATTTGTAAATCTGATTTTTGAGGAGTCAGTGCCTCCCCAGACAGGAACCTCACCACACGTCACTGGAAAATTGTATCTTTAAATAAAAATCAATGAAATAGAATTGTGATACATGTTTTATTATTTATATAATAATTTTTTTACAGGACTTTACGAAAATTTAGTGTTAGTTGAAAATGTTGTGATGTCTACAAAGTAACAGCAGATGGCAGCATACTCAGTAACACTCAGTAATGAGTATGAAAACTCATTACTGTACCTCATTTTGAATCATTTGGCTGTGAAATCTCATCATCCAATAAGATCTCATCATCAATAAGATCTCAGATCTAAGATTTCCCCCATCCTCGTCGTAGTAGGTTAGACTACAGATCGATGGAGCCTTTAGTGGCCAATCAATAAAATCAGTAAAGGATGTAAAAGTAGTTTTTATTCACTGTAGGTTTGTGTTTATTTTTTTTAGGTTGCCGGTTAAAGAATCCTATTAATAAAACTTGTTAAAATCTAAGAGTTCATATGTGTGTTTTTTTTTAAAAAAGAATCAAAGTTGTTGATGATCTGAGCATGCGCAGTAGCAGCACGTTCAGCAGGTGTTCCATATTAGCAGGCGCTGATGAGGAGCGTCGTCTTTCATTCTGTGTTTGTCTTCTTTCAAGAACACACAACCTGTCGGTAAGTAAATGACTGCTGCTTCAAATGATGTTTACGTCACATATTGTTAGCTAATTTACTGTGTTTAAAGTTTTGGTGCTTGTTTGTTTTAACTGGTGTTGTTTACGTCAGTTTTTGGTAAATTGTTTGACAGTTTGGCGGGTGTTATGTTACTTTTTTTATATCGCGTGCTAAATATACTGATCCACGCACTTTAAATGAATTCTGAAGTTCCAGGTGTGCGTGTGCGCGCGCGTGTGTGTGTACGCGCGTGTGCGTACGCGCGTGTGCGTGCGCGCTGTGGAAAAGCTTTTTATTTAAGTGAGTTTGAACAAATTCAGTCTGCACACGGTAAAGGTACGCTCTGCGTGTTAGTGATGGGAATTACGGCTCTTTTTAGAGAGCCGGTTCTTTCGGTCCGGCTCAATAAAAAGAGCCTGCTCTTTCGTTCGCGAACGGCTCTTCAGATCTTTTTTTTGAAGTGATTCATTTAAACTATGCGCAAATTAATTCTTGTTTTTGCTTTTAAATATTTTTATGAAATAAGCCTGCCATTACTTAAAAAGTTTAAAATATAAAAATTTATATACGATTTATAGTAAAATGTATACAAAAAAAAAACTAGCATTTACAATTCATGTTTTTTTTTTTCAGCTTTTTAAACAACTTTAAAATCAACAGATGCAAAACATTGCAAATCAAAATTGTCTTTTGTTTAAATTGATTAATTTAAACTATGCAAAAAATTAATTCCTACTTTTGTTTTTAAATATTTTTGTTATATAAGCTGGCCAATATTCACTGTAAAAAAAATATAAACATGTATATATAATTTATGATAAAATGTCAGTCACCTTCTTAACCATCTATCCCTTACGGGTCTATCCTATCCTGACTGATTTGAGGCAAGATGCAGGTTACATCCCTAATAGGTACTGCGGTCAAGTGAGCCGCAGTTCACGTGTGCGCGCCTCGTTTAAATCAATGTAGTCAACTTTGAGGAGCGATAAAAACACTTTTATACATTTTGCCAGTTCCACACTAGTATTTATCTCTTCTACTAAATGTCTTTATCATTATACAAAGAATTGTGCATTTTTATCGTATACTTTAGGATTTATTAGCATTTAAAAAGTGACAAATGGTTGACTTTGCCTCGGTTTGGAGCGATAAAAACACTTTTACACATTTTGCCAGACCCACACTAGTATTTATCTCTTCTACTAAATGTCTTTTATCATTAAACAAAGAATTGTGCATTTTTATCGTATACTTTAGGATTTATTAGCATTTGAAAGTGAGGAACGGTTTACTTCCCCGCGATTCGGCCGCGATCCACGCAGAATCATACTGCGACTATAGTGTTCAACGAGAAACCAGCATTCCTCGTTGTTGAGAGGTGGTGCTATCTCAGTGTGTCCATTCTTAATTAGTTTTTCCATAAAGGCAAAATACTGTTCCTGCATTTTGTGATTTTGTTTCAGCGTCTTTTCTAGTGACATGAATCTTTTAATAGCCTGTTCTTTGTTATTTGGAAGACTTGGCCGGGGTTGTTTGAATGGAAGCGGAGCTACCCATGTATTATCATCTTTTTGATGCATTTCACTATCCATTTTTTCCAGAGATTTTTCATCATCAAACGATGGAGCTGGTCTGTTGTCCTTATCCGTTCTGTCAAACACTGTTTTCCCAAGTGTGTCCTCTGTTATCTTGGTGCTGAAGTTGAGTTTCAGGGGTGAATCTTTTATTTGCATGTAGCTGAAGCAAGGCTGAAAGATGGATGGGCGGCCACTTTCCCGTACATTCGTTTTAAAGTTGTTGACGATTGGCTTGTGACTACTACCGAGACAGACTTCACCCACCCCAGATCCAAACGTTGTGCAAACGGGGCGTTGTGGGGACCGTTAACTTGTTGTCTGATTTTGTGTAGTCTTAGAACATCTCTGCCGAGAAGAAGTAATATCTCAGCATTCGGTTCTATTTCCGGGAGATGTTTAGCAATGTGCTGCAAATGAGGCTGATGGATGACAGCATTTGTAGTTGGAATTTCTGCCCGATTATTTGGTATGTCGCTACACTCGATGAGTGATGGGAGAGGGACATTTATTTTTCCATCAATGGACTGAATCATAAATCTATCTGCACGTCTCCCTGAGGTTTCTGTTAAGCCTGAGCAGGTTCTCAGTTGATAACATGAAGGCTCCGTTTGTATTCCATACAGGTTGAAAAACTCAGGTCTGGCCAATGAGCGGTTGCTTTGATCATCGATTATGACATAAGCTTTGACAACGTTGTGTGCAGCATCCCGTGGATATATTTTAGCCAGGCATATTTTTGCACATGAGCGACTAAACTGTCCATTACCGCATACCTCTGTGCAGTTTGAAGTTACCACTGTTGCGTCTGCGTTATCTGCGTTAGTGGTTTCAGCCTCCCCGCCGTTCGCCTGTGGAGTTGGTGGGGCCTTAGTTTGTGGGTTTGGTGTGCTTGGATGCATGGCAGTAATATGATAAGTAGACTCACATTCCGTACACTTGACAGATGACTTACAGTCTTTGGCTAGATGCGAAGTTGTAGCACAACATTTAAAACAGATTCCGTTTTTCTTGAGGAACACCTTTCTTTCTTCTAACTGTTTATTCCTGAATGCTTTGCAGCTTGAGAGTGCGTGTGGTTTGTTGTGTAAAGGACACATTTTTGATAGGTCAACATTTGTTGCTTTGTTAGACTGCGGTGAAGAAATGTCTGTTTTCTGCACTGTGATTGCTCGTTCGTTACCATTTCTTTTAAACACTGTCTTGTCTGGTTTAGTGAAAGTTGTTATTGTGGACGTCATAAAGCTGGGGTCGTTTCTTTTCTTTGCTTCCTGATATACAAACTCACAGAAGTACTGAAAATGAGGAAAACATCCGCCATGCTCCTCTTTGTACTTTGACCCAGATGTGAGCCATTTTTCTTGGAGTCCAAACGGTAACTTTGCTACGATTGGAGCAATCCCACGTGAAGTATCCAAAAAAAGATAAGCCAGCCAGATAACCACCTTCTTTGGCACCACATATTTCTGTCAACAAATCTCCAAGTTCACGTAGTTTCACATTTTCTTTTATATTTAGTCTTGGAAAATTATCAAGACGCTCAAAAAGTGACTTTTCTATTATTTCCGGAGCAGCGTAGCATTCCTCTAGCCGATTCCATGCTTTGTTCAATGCCTCAGATGGATTGTTGTGGTAAACTGATCTAATACGTTTCACGTACTCACTAGATTCTTTCCCAAGCCATCGTATCATGAGGTCAAGAAGCTGTACGGGACTTAACTGAATGTCACTTGTTGTACTCTGAAATGAAGCGTACCATGCATGGTAATTCTCTGGTTTATCATCAAACTGATACAGACCACAATTTGTGAGGTCTCGTCTGGCCAGACATTGGGCTAATGGATCTACTACAGGTGATGGCAAAACAGAGTTGTTCTGCGTAAAAGGTTGAGCGTGAACATTTAAGAGTCTTGGAGAATATGGCTGGAAAGGTTTGTACGCATTTCTCTCTAATTTAGCTTTAAATGCTCCTTTATTTTCCTTCTTAACCGTAGTTTGTGTTGGTAAATTTGAGTTATTGTTTTCAATATCCACGCTACCTTGTGAAAACATTGGCCTTGTTTCTGCGTGCACATTTTGTGAATGAGGGCTAGATGGTCTCCACATATGTTCCTTGTATGACTGGCTGTCAACATTATCCTGTGGTGTAGGAGAACGTCCTTTATAAGCATTTTGAGCAACAACATATTCGCTAGTACGTTGCATTTTCTCTTCTTGCTCTGTTTCTTGCTCATTTTCATCTATTTCATCTACTGTCTGTAGGTCTTCATTCATTTCTAAAACTTGTGCCTCGCGTTCTGCTGCCTCAGCTTCACATCTTAATTGTAGCGTTTCAAGTTGTGCTTTAGCTTTTTCAAACTGAATTTCTGCATCTTGTAGCCGTAGTTGTAGCTGCTGTTCTGCATAATTTGCTCTTATTTTTGCGGCTTCTGCCTTTGCTCTTACGCATCCGGCTGAGCTGGTAGAAGATCCACTTTTGGAGGTCATTGTGAATATTGAAGTCTTCGTGTCTTTTCACTATAGTGTTCTCCTCTAGATGTAAAAACCGTAGATTAAACACCACGCTTTCAAAATAATGAGACGGATCAACGTTGTAACTTGTTGTTTACTGAAGATCCTTTACATTGACATGGAGTGAAAACTGCGACACAGAAAAACACAAAATGCATAAATATACATGAATTAGCATGTTATATTAACACAACAAAACAAAAGACCCAGTTGTTAGCATTAGCTTAGTCATTTTACCATGTGATTTTTCCCATCGTCATATTTCGCTTATATCGCAAAATACGTAACACATCTTTAAAAAATAAACATCGATATAACAAGATATACATCCATTAAACAGTTTAAAGTAACTTACAACATTGATTCATCAGTCCTAAGCAGTAGATGCGAATGGATTGTTTAGCTGTAAACCATACTGCTTCTCTGTCTCTTCCTTCTCAAGACAGGAAGTGACGTCACTGTGCTAACTTTATTGATATTGAACAACACAAAACGAACAGAACCTAAAAAATGAATACTAAACAATACAGCGACCTTTTACAGGTTTACGGTAATTTCAAAGTAAATAGCCATAACAGTCAACTTTGAGGAGCGATAAAATCACTTTTATCCATTTTGTCAGATCCACACTAGTGGATAGTGTGGACAGGTGGATCGGTGCGCCATCAGCAGTAACTAGGACGCTGCATCGGTCCGTCGTGGTAAAGAGAGAGCTGAGCCGAAAAGCAAAGCTCTCGATTTACAAGTCGATCTACGTTCCTACCCTCACCATGGTAACCAGCTGTGGGTGGTGACCGAAAGAATGAGATCGAGGATACAAGCGGCCGAAATGAGCTTCCTCTGCAGGGTGGCTGGGCTCTCACTCAGAGACCGGGTGAGGAGCTCTGCCATCCGGGAGGAGCTCGGTGTCGAGCCGCTCCTCCTCCAGACGCTCCCGGATGGCAGAGCTCCTCACCGGGCTCTGAGTGAGAGCCCAGCCACCCTGCGGAGGAAGCTCATTTTGGCTGCTTGTACCCGCAATCTCATTCTTTCGGTCACCACCCACAGCTGGTTACCATAGATGAGGGTTGGAATGTAGATCGACTTGTAAATCGAGAGCTTTGCTTTTCGGCTCAGCTCTCTCTTTACCACGATGGACCGATGCAGCGTCCTAGTTATTGCTGATGCCGCACCGATCCGCCTGTCCACACCGAGGCAAAGTCAACCATTTGTCACTTTTAAATGCTATTAAATTTTAAAATATACGATAAAAATGCACAATTCTTTGTATAATGATAAAGACATTTAGTAGAAGAGATAAATACTAGTGTGGAACTGGCAAAATGTATAAAAGTGTTTTTATCGCTCCTCAAAGTTGACTACATTGATTTAAACGAGGCGCGGACACGTGAATCGCGGCTGAGTGAACCGCGGCTCACTTGACCGCAGTTAATAGGTCGCTAGTTTGTCGCAGAGCCACACATACAACCATACACACACACACACACACACACTCACTCCTTAGGGCAATCATGTTGTATAATAAAATGTAAAAAATAAAAAAAATCTTACTCTTTACCATTAAACTTTGAACAAATTTTAATTTTTCAGATTTTTAAACAAACTTAAAATGAACCAACACCAAACATTGTGAATTAAAATACAGTATAAATATAAATTAAAATAAGCAAATCAAACACATGCAAAAAAAAAAGAGCAACCGGATCTTTACAAACACAACCAATCACGTGCAGCATGAAGAGTGGGTGAGAGACAGAAAAAGAGAGAGACAGAGAGGGAGTTAATCGGGGGAAAAAAAAAAAACCAAGGCTCCCAATCAGGAGACGGTTTCGGTCGTTCACTTCAAAGAGCCGGCGGAGCCGTTTCGTTCGCGACCGACACATTACTACTGCGCATGTGCGGAGCGTACATGTGCAGTGCTCGGCATGATGGGGGTCTGCAGTCTGGCGACCTTGATCGAACTGTTTATTATTTTATAGCTGGATTGGTGTAATTCATCACACACACACACACACACACACACACACACACACACACACACACACACACACACACACACACACACACACACACACACACACACACACACACACACACACACACACACACACACACACACACACACACACACACACACACACCATTTACAGTCATCTCTGAAAGTGGAGTAAATAATACATCTTTATTTTTAGAGATTCATCCACACTTTTTGAAGTTTTGATGTATTTTAGATGTTGTTTTTATGTTAATTTAGCATTGATTATAATTCCTATAAATTTTGGTTTATTTTTTATATCACTGTTGAAATCCATTTTATTTCTAAAAATCTTATATTTTGTTTTATTTAAATCAAACCAAACGTTCAATGTTTCAAATGAGTTCATGGAGTTTTTTTTTTTTAGAAAAGACTATTGTGTCATCTGTAAACAGTCAGTCAGTCACCTTCTTATCCATCTGTCCCTTACGCGGTCACGGGGGTGCCGGAGCTCATACCGGCTGATTTAAGGCGAGGGCAGGGTACACCCTAAACAGGTCGCCAGTCTGTTTAGGGCGTCAGTTCAGTTCAATTTAGTTTATTCTGAGCAGAAATATTAAGAGAAAAAAAGACCAAGCAAAACAAAATCCCACAAAGTACCCAAAAGAAACCAAAGATGCCAAAAAACACAATCATTACAAATATGCTTGAAAGTGAGTGGGTAAAAAAAAAACGGATTGAAACTCTTCCCTATTATTTACACAAAGATTCAAACAAAACTTAATCAGACTTCCAATCAAACAATTAATTACATATGAGTCAAAGACTGGGCAATTTGATCTATAAGCTCTTTAACCTCTTAACTCCCACCTATTTCCGGGCTGTGCACAATAGTTGGACATACCCAAACGCCATTGCTTATTACAGCAGCATCTTTCAAGTCAAATGCTTGTTCTATACATCAAAATAAAGCTTAGACCTTCTAGTTTTTGTAGATATGTACATGAAGAGTGTCAGAATTTCAGAGCCTATCCTACAGTAGTTCAAACATAAAAAAAATTGTAGAATTTTAGCCTCGCCTAATTTTTTTCATTTTCCAATGTCCCTAGCCAAGACATACTTCTTAGTAGGCATAATTCCTTCCATTTGTATGACAAAATCTTGTTGACAACAACTGTGTAAAGTTTCAGATCTCTAGGTACAAGTGTTTTTGACCTATTGACCTTTTACTATAAAAAGTGTCCATTCGGAACACGCTGTCCAAATCTGTGCCAAAATGTGCCAAAGTGAATTTTTGCCATTCTATCACTTTTTTAGTCATAAAAAATGCATATTAGTGTTTCTGTGACTTTGAATGCCCCCTACAGATAATTTTTTTTCATAATTTTTTAAATGTATATTTTAATATTTTTTACTGTAATTATAAATTTTTCCATAAAAATCATGCACAAGAAATGAATTATACAACTGGATAAATGATATGTTTTATTTAGATAAAACTAAGACCTCAGATGTTAAAAAAAAGAATCTTCAATAACAAAAAAATAGATATACATAAAAAAAATCTTTCTTTTGTGCAACTAAATGATATTGAGAATTGTAGTAAAATTATTACAATTAGTGCAAAACCTTCAACTATTTACAAGAAAACAAAAGGAAATAAATCCCTACAACAGGTTCCTTTCTTGGTCCCACTGGTGATAGCAGTCTCGACCAGGTAGAAAGAAAAGAGGAACTTCACATGTTCTGCAACCTACAGGTGTCTTTTTGTGGCAGACTTTGCACCGTCGTCTCCCTGCAGTAGCAGACAGATGTTTGGGAACACTCTGACAAAGTTCTCTAATCAGTTGGATTCAGAACTCCAACTGTGTCAAAGTGGTTCTAGGAAACCCAACATGGTTGGTTCTGATAGTACCACAGTGAAGCAAAGAGGTGATATCCAGTTCCTAGGTTTTGAATATCCATTAGAGACATTACAGAGTCATAACTCAATCCTTTCCCAGTGTCAGAAGCCTTGCCTTCGTACACAAAAAAGTTTCACGTATATCCTGTGGCAGAGTCAGCAAGCACAAAAGGTTTATAGCCCCACTTAGTTGGTTTGTTTTTTTTATATTGTTTTAGGGCTGTTCTCTTTACACCCACCTATCTTTGAGCTGTGCACAATAGTTGGACATACCCAAATGCCATTGCTTATTACAGCAACATCTTTCAAGTTACATGCTTGTACTATACATCACAATAAAGCTTAGACCTTCTAGTTTCTGTAGATATGTACATGAAGAATGTCAGAGCTTCAGAACCTATTCTACAGTAGTTCAAACATAAAAAAAATTGTAAACAAAATCGTCTAATTTTGTTCATTTTCCAATGTCCCTAGCCAAGACATACTTCTTAGTAGGCATAATTCCTTCCATATGTATGATAATAATCTTGTTGACAACAACTGTGTAAAGTTTCAGAACTCTAGGTACAAAAGTGTTTGATTTATTGACCTTTTAGTATAAAAATGTCTAATCTGAACAAGCAACAAATTGAATTTTTGCCATTCTATCACTTTTTTAGTCATAAAAAAAAAAGCATATTAGTGTTTCTGTGACTTTAAAAATCTCCCAGATCTTTTTTTTTCCCCTTTTTTTTAATTTTTTTTTGGCTTTAATTATAATTTTTTTTTCATAAAAATCCTGCACAATAAAAATTTTTCGGATAAAAAATATGCTCCAAAACCCCAGAAATATAGTTTGCCAAAAGAAAAGTGGAAAATAAACTAAAAATAAATAAATCTTTCAATTTTTGATCATCTCACTTACCGAGCCTGTCTGCCTCTAATGCAGCTGGAGCCATGCGTCCTGTGACGCACAAAGATGGCGCATTGTTTACATTGTAAATTCCTGTTACGCAGCTGAATAACAAGCGATTGGATTGGTCCGGTTATGGACCAATCCCCTCGTTTTGAAGGTGGAAGTATCAGCTTTCTTTATAGGCTAATCATATATTTGTAAGTGACGTCGTTAGCCCGCTAGAAGCTAACATGCTAGCAGTGCTGTTAGCTGAACGAGGAGCGCTTGCTTCATTCAAGGCCTTCTACCAAACAAGCCGATGATTGGAAAATTTTGCGAACGGTCTCATTTTGTAGATAACTTCGTGAAGAAAAGAAACATACCCAGGATGAACTTAAAAACATAGCTTGGCAGTTACTATGGAGATTGGAACGCGACCGCTACGATTCCTCGCAGAATAAAAAACACGTTTTCTGGAGTTTTTCTCCAAACTGGTTTACTTTTGAGAAAATACAATTTTATATAGTTATTCTGTGGATTGTTACGGACAAAATCAGACCAATCACATGAAGATCGAACTCGTCTCAGCCCATTATGACTGGATTATATGTGAGAAATGCTCTCCAAACAGTTTGATTTTGTTTGCGGATAGTTAGCTATTTCTTCTTGAAACTAGTGAAAACATAAGAATGGATGCTATGATCGTTTTCTTGAAAGTCTTAGCTTTAAAATGAGGTATAACTTAGTGGAGTTGAACTAAGAATAAGTGTCTTTATGAGTGGAAAAAAAAAAAACAAAAACCCACAAGCGTCCCGTCGGTGGTACGCTGGAAGTTAAGAGGTTAATTATTTTCATATCAATTTGATTTCTATCTTTTTCTGTCTATATTTTTCACATCCGTTTCAGTGACTCCACAAAGAAACATTGACTTTATACTGTATTTACAGTATATTTGTGCTCATCATAATTTCTATTATTAATTTTTGAAGGTAAAGTTGGTCCATATCTCTAAAGTAATTATTAAATTTATTTGTTTTACTCTAGATCAGGGGTCGGGAACCTTTTTGACTAAGAGAGCCATGAAAGCAAAATATTTGGAAATTTATTTCAGTGAGAGCCATATAATATATTTTAAAAGTGAATTCAACTACAGTGGTGGTCAAAAGTTTACATACACTTGTAAAGAACATAATGTCATGGCTGTCTTGAGTTTCCAGTTATTTCAACAACTCTGATTTTTCTCTGATATAGTGATTGGAACAGATCCTTCTTTGTCACAAAAAACATTCATGAAGTTTGATTCTTTTATGACTTTATTATGGGTAAGCTGAAAATGTGACAAAATCAGCTGGGTCAAAAATATACATACAGCAATGCTAATATTCGGTTACATGTCCTTTGGCCATTTTTACTTCAATTAGGCGCTTTTGGTAGCCATCCACAAGCTTCTGGCAAGTTTCTGGTTGAATCTTTGACCACTCCTCTTGACAGAATTGGTGCAGTTCAGTTAAATTTTTTGGCTTTCTGACATGGACTTGTTTCTTCAGCATTATCCACATGTTCTCAATGGGATTTAAGTCAGGACTTTGGGAAGGCCATTCTAAAACCTTAATTCTAGCCTGATTTAGCCATTCCATTACCACTTTTGATGTGTGTTTGGGGTCATTGTCCTTTTGGAACACCCAACTGCGCCCAAGACCCAACCTTCGGGCTGATGACTTCAGGTTTTCTTGAAGAATTTGAAGGTAATCCTCCTTCTTCATTGTCCCATTGACTCTCTGTAAAGCACCAGTTCCATTGGCAGCAAAACAGGCCCACAGCATAATACTACCACCACCGTGCTTGATGGTAGGCATGGTGTTCTTGGGGTTAAAGGCCTCACCTTTTCTCCTCCAAACATATTGCTGGGCATTGTGGCCAAACAGCTCAATTTTTGTTTCATCTGACCACAGAACTTTCCTCCAGAAGGTTTTATCTTTGTCCATGTTATCAGCAGCAAACTTTAGTCGAGCCTTAAGGTGCCGCTTTTGAAGCAAGGGCTTCCTTCTTGCACAGCAACCTCTCAGTCCATGGCGATGCAAAACACGCTTGACTGTGGACACTGACACCTGTGTTCCAGCAGCTTCTAATTCTTGGCAGATCTGCTTTTTGGTGCTCCTGGGTTGACTCTTCACCCTCCTGACCAGTTTTCTCTCAGCAGCAGGTGACAGCTTGCGTTTTTTTCCTGATCGTGGCAGTGACAAAACAGTGCCATGCACTTTATACTTACAAACAATTGTTTGCACTGTTGCTCTTGGAACCTGCAGCTGCTTTGAAATGGCTCCAAGTGACTTTCCTGACTTGTTCAAGTCAATGATTCTCTTTTTCAAATCTGTGCTGAGCTCCTTTGACTTTCCCATTGTAGCGTTTGTGGGTGTTTTTATCCAATGAGCCCTTTTTAAATGGCCTCAGAGAAGTCACCAGCTGTAGTCACTCATAATCACTCACAAGAAGTTAAGAGGTCATGCTATGAAGCTCATGTCATTGACACAACTTTCTAAGTCTCCAAAATTGCTCATTCATGTTGCTGTATGTATATTTTTGACCCAGCTGATTTCGTCACATTTTCAGCTTACCCATAATAAAGTCATAAAAGAATCAAACTTCATGAATGTTTTTTGTGACAAAGAAGGATCTGTTCCAATCACTATATCAGAGAAAAATCAGAGTTGTTGAAATAACTGGAAACTCAAGACAGCCATGACATTATGTTCTTTACAAGTGTATGTAAACTTTTGACCACCACTGTAAATGTCAGTATAATAAGCCTCTGAATTTAGTCTTTTAAATAATGTTGTTATAATACTCACCATCAATGCGATTAATGAATAATAATGAATAAATTATTAAAAATAATAATAATAATAATGAATGATAACTAATAAATTATCGTACACCCATTAAAACCACGCCCATTAACAAAATAACACCCTTTACATGCACTCGTGAGGCAGTGGGAGTGAAGGAAACAAACAGGAGGCAAAAAATAACCAGAGAAATAAGAGTTTAAGAAACCCGGAAAGAAATCAGTAGGGGCGGGACTTAGGAGACAGTATATATAAATTTATATATACATATCAGGTTTTGTTTAACGTTAACCCAAACATCTGCATTATACAAAATCTAAGTGAATTGTAGTTTTAATCTCCTCAGTCAGTCTTTATAAACTGATGAAAAACATTTTGGATGCTTTTAAGCACCCTCACCAACACTACTACTATTTATGGATTAATTAGTTCAATTAGCTTTTTTTCTAAAGATAAAATAGTGCATCACAGATCAAAATTATTTTTTTTTATAAAAAATACTATCTACAACATTTTCAGCAACGACTTAAACATTGACTGCAGACTGAAAATAATAAGATTTTTTTTTCTTTGTTGTTGTTTTTTTTTTAAACTGATAATTCAATCAAAAGTTCAGTGTTTCAACATCAGAAGAACGCTTTGATTTCCGAGCCCGCAACAAGTCTCAAACACGCAGATTAACGTTCCTGCTCTTTATAATTTTGTGGGCGGGGCTACTTGCCCCCATTTAAGCATTCGCTAACCAGAATGATTGACTGGACCTATCAGCCAATCATTCATCTGTTCCTTTGTTTGATGCATTCGGGGTTCATTTAAAAAAAAATAATTCCGACAAACAGGCGCGTTAGATGAAAACAACTAACCCAATTACACAGACAAGAAACGTTCAAATTATCGTATTTTGAGCATTTTTTACAATTATTGATCGAACAGGACATGAGCAGTGAAAAATCGATGGATGGATTAAAACAAGTGAGAATATTTTGTTTTATCTGCGAGCCAGATGCAATCATCGAAAGAGCCACATCTGGCTCGCGAGCCATTGGTTTCCGACCCCTGCTCTAGATGATCCACTTTTATATTTTGAAACTAACTTGGGGAGTCTGTATGTTCACATCGATCAGCTAATAGATTATTTATAACATTCCATGCCTTTTTAATATCATTTTTATTATCCTCAATTTTATTATAATATGGTTGTCTCTGCTTTTAAAATCGATTTATTTTTATCCTCGCTCTCATTTTCACTGGTTTTATTTTGTAGATGCCTCTTCTAAAGATGTTTGTCTCCTTTGACAGCCTTCATTTGGCCAAAAGTAGGGATGGGTATTGATGACGATTTATCAATACTAGTCCTCTTATTGATACTGCTTTAGAACACGCAGGTAACACGCAGGTAACAGCGCTCCTGCCCGATGTATTACGTAATTCTACACGCAGGCCAGGCGCTATTGATTTTATGACGGAGGCTGTGGGCCGGATGAAAATTGACAACGGGCCGGACTTTGGACATGTCTGCTTTAATTGGATGATGGTGGAACTCACAAACCGAACAAAGTTTAAATCTGAACTGGACTAAAAAAGAACCAAAAAAAAAAAAATGTTAAAATTAGAAAGAGAAATAAATATTATTTCGGTTGTTAAGTTTAGCAGCAGTAATTTTTATTTTTTTTGCAAACAATAAATAGGCACATTTTTTCTTAGTAAAAATCTAAAAATGGTGCAAAACAAAATAATAGAAACACAGCAGTGTCAGAACTAGGTTTTAAAATTTCTAACGGTCCTGTTTGATACCTGTTGCATCGGACTCAGAGCTGCTTGACGCTGCTTCAACACGCTCTTCAAACACAGTCCCTCTTTCAGTCTGAAAGCCGTGAATTTTGGCAGTGTGTTTGAACAAATTGCCTGTGGTTCATCCTTTACATGAAAATACTTTATTTTATGTTATCTTTGTTCCGTCATCCGGGGCTGGGTCGCGTGGGTAACGGCCTCAGATGGGAAGCCCAGGTTTCTCTTATCCCGGCTGCATCCTCCACCTCACCTGGAAGCATCGCGAGTCATTTCCTGGCCAGCTGTGAGACGGTCTCTCCAGCGTGTCCGGGGTCTACCTCTTGGTCTCCTCCCAGTGGGACGTGCCTGAAACATCTAATCAGCAAGGCGCTCAGGAGGCATCCTGCACCAGATGCCCGAATCACCATCAGGCTTCTCTCGACCTGAGGGAGGAGCTCCTCCGGAATGGCAGAACTCCTCACCCGATTTCTGAGAGAGAGCCCAGCCACCCACAGCTGGGGACCATTGGTGATGGTGGGAATATAGATTGACTCGTAAATTGAAAGCTTTGCTCTTTGGCTCAGCTCTTTCTTTACCACGACGGATCGATGCAGCATCTTGGTCAGGGCTCACGCCAGCCCCTCGCCACATTCGCAAATGCAAATTTTATTTTAGTGTGGCTAAATGAAACTCTGCATAATTAGCCACTCTGCCAGTCTGTGGCAAATTTGTTTTTGGATGAATCAACAGATCGTAATTTTGCCTGTGATTGACGTTTGAATCCATATTGCCTATCGCGCAATAAACTGAAATCCAAACAAAGAAAATGTATCAGAAGAGGGATAAAATTAAAGAAGGCAATGTATGATCGCGATAACTCACGATCTGTTCAGGTTAAGTGGTTCAAAGACTTTTTTTCTCTTTTGAAATCTGACGGAGATCACCTCTAGTGTGCTCTCTATATCCGGGGTATTCAATCACTCGATCACGGTCTTCCCACGGACTGATTTCAAATCGACCGCTAGGTGTGTAAGAAATAAAATGTCCATATTGTCAACTCTAAAATTTGAAGGGTTTTTTTTTTTTTAAGCGTCAATCTAGCAACTTTTTCAAATGTTATTGGAGATTTTCTGAGTTTTTGACATGGAAGCAAGTTGTTAACTCTAATCAATTAGCAGCGCTGGGTGTGGCTGCGACCCCTCTCCGTCCGAAAGCGCTGTGTGCGCGCAAAAAGTGTGTGCGTGCGTGCGTGCGTACGCACGAGAGAAAAAGAAACCAAACAAGAGAGAGGAATATATGTCTGTGTGTGTTTGAGAGAGGAACTTGTGTCTGTGTGTTTGAGAGAGAGGGATTTGTCTGTGTGTGATAGAGAGTGGGTTTCTGATGGGATGTTTAATGGTTATGTAACAACAACAAACGTGTTGTGAGGGTATTTTGGAAACAATCTGTCACAGATTGTTTGTTCTGTCTTCCGCTCATCTGGGGCCGGGTTGCGGGGGCTCACCTTCAGATGGGAAGCCCAGGCTTCTCTGACCCCCGCTGCATCCTGCAGCTCACCCGGAAGGATTCAGAGTTGTTCCCCAGCCAGTTGTGAGACATAGTCTGTCCAGCGGGTCCGGGGTCTTCTTGTCGGTCTCCTCCCGATGGGACGTGCCCGAAACACCTCACCTGCGAGGCGTTCAGGGGGCATCCTGAACGACCCCATCTGGCTCCTCTCGACTTGGAGGAGGAGCAGCTTGACACTGAGCTCCTCCCAGATGGCAGACCTCCTCACCCTATCTCTGAGTGAGAGCCCAGTCAACCTGGAGAGGAAGCTCATTTCGGCTGCTTGTATCCGCGATCTCATTCTTTCGGTCACCACCTACAACTGGTGACCATAGGTGAGAGTTGGAATGTAGATCTACTTGTAAATCGAGAGCTTTGCTTTTCGTCTGAGCTCTTTCTTTACCACGACTGACCGATGCGGCATCCTAGTTATTGCTGACGCCGCACCGATCCACCTGTTGATCTCCCACTCCATCCTTCCCCCACTCGTGAACAAGTCTACGAGATACTTAAACTCCTCCACGTAGGGCAGGACTTTCATGGATTGTCACAAATTTTATTAATAGTCATCAAATGACACATTCTGCAGTTACTTAAACCAGGTGCGTTAAGAACAAAGCTAAAAGTGTTTGTACATTTACTGTTAACCATAAACTAACACGTTATGACACACAGCATATCATAACGGAAAAAGAATTTGTGGCTAAAGAAAATTCAATGTGGCTAATAAAAATTAAACTGGATTAGCCACAGTGGCTAATGGTTTTTCGACGCTAGAGTGAGCCCAGTTAGTTATTGCTGACGCTGCACCGATCCATCTGTCGATCTCCCACTGCATCCTTCACCCACCCGTGAACAAGACCCCGAGATACTTAAACTCTTCCACTTGGGGCAGAACCCTGTCCCTGACCCGGAGGGGGCATTCCACCCTTTTCCGGGCGAGGACCATGGTCTCGGATTTGGAGGCGCTAATTCCCAATCCGGGCACTTCACACTCGGGAGTAAATCGGTCCAGTGAGAGCTGGAGATCACGGTCCGATGAAGCCAACAGGATCACATCATCCGCAAAAAGCAGGGATCTGATCCTGAGGTCACCAAGCCTTGCCTGCTCCTTGATTTTCTGTCCATAAAAGTGATGAACAGATTTGTTGACAAAGGGCAGCCTTGGCGGAGTCCAACTCTCACTGGAAATGGAATCGACATACAAGCTCTAGCACCGGTCGTACAGAGACTGGACAGCCCGTACCAAGGGCTCTGAGACTCCGTACTCCCGGAGCACCCCCCACAGGAGTCTCCTAGGGACAGGGTCGAATGTCTTCTCTAGATCCAAAAAGCACATGTAGACTGGTTGGGCAAACTCTCATGACCCCTCCAGGATGCTCAAGAGAGGATAGAGTCGGTCCGTAGATCCACGTCCGGGACGGAAACCACACTGCTCCTCTTAAATCCGAAACTCGAGAATCCGGCGGATCTTCCTCTCCAAAAGTACTGTCCCGGGCCACTCCAAAAGTACATATTGTGAGATAAGAACAGGAATTTGTCAATTAGTAATGGAAAGTTTTCAATACTTGTATTGGTAAACATTTTTTGAAAATGCGTATTTTTTTTGTGTCTGTTTAAGCTCAATGCCAACCTCTGTGCCCTCTTGGGTATTGAGCGAATTGTTACTGCAGTCTACCATCTCCAGACAAATGGTCTTGATACAAAGAATAATTACAATATAATGCAAGACGTTCTTTGCTAATTATGAAACATTCAGGGCACCTGTTCTCTTTCAAACCTTTACTTCAAGATTTCTTTGCACAGAATGTTTCTTCCACAGCTAAATGATGCTCCTCTCTTATTTTTATTTTATTTTTTTTTTTAGGGCAATCATGAAGAACAAAACAACTGGGAAACATTAGAAAGCACTTTGTTCTCACTGAGGTCAAAAGTGCATACATCCACCATCAGTGATCCTGAACCTCCTCTTCTGCTCCACTGACCAGTCCACTATGACAGTACTTGAGCATATCCAAAGAGTACAACAGGGCCTTCCGTCTAACTAGACCCGCAAAGAAGGCCTTCCTCCCGCCATTCAGTCAAAGTTCACTCAAGGTCGGGTCATTCGACGCCGGCCACTTTCCTGCTCACAGCTGGAAACTTCTGACCCGCAAGTCGCTTGCACCAACTTGTTCACCTATGATCTGTAAAAAAGGCCCATAGTGGGCTACCTTCTCCGCCGCCACCCGTGTGAGCGTCTTCTCATCGTACTCTTATCTGATGGTCCCATCAAAAACCCAAGCAACGACTGCCTTCGTGCACACGAGGTGAGAGAATCTGTCAGCTCAGTGACTGGTCGGCTAACATGGGAAAAAGGAACATGTGGCAGGGGCAATCCCTGCAGCGCTCCATGTGGAAGATAAAAGGTGGTGGCAGACAGGGTTGCGAGCAGACAACAAAAATGGACCGGAAGATTTTGGAGAAGAGAGGTTTGCTGAAAAGCTCGGAGGCGGATATGACTGTCTCTGTCCGCGGAATCCAAGGCTCCCTGTCAACCAAAACGGCAAGAGGAATAACTGTGAGGGAGAGGCGAAATGAACAAACTGGTGCATTGGGATGTCCTCGAATACTGTCAGTGACACTCATGGAGCGACACGTCTACCGAGGGTTCTCATCCCAGATATCGTCACGGCGACCGATCAGGAGGCAATCCGGCAGTCCAAAAGAACATCAAGAGCTGACCGGAGGAAGAGAATGAAAGAGAGAAAGCGCCTGAAACTGAAGAGAAGTTCAGCCGCTTACCATAGATGGATGCTTAAGAGATACGGAGTAGAATCGATAACAGAGAGCCTGAGGAGCCCTCCACCCAGACCCGATGTGGTGATTATCATACCTCTACAAAGCCAAAAGTGCAACATATGTGGCATTTTGACAAAGAGCTTAAAGGGACTAGACCGGCACTTGAAAAGACATCATGGCAAGTGCTCAGTGACATATAGATGCCAGAAATGCGGGAAAACAAACAATTACTACCATTCCATAGCATGTCATATACCCTGGTGCAAGAGAAAGACGAACAAAGGTGGAAGGAAAAGATTAGCCTGTGAAGTTTGTTCAGCAACGTTTGCGGCAGCAAAGGGCAGGAAATCGCACATGAAACTTGAACACAGAAACTGGTATGATGCCAACAGACTGGTGACGGGAAAGATTGACAGTGGGGTGGAAGGGCCCTCAGTAATAGAAAATAACTCTGCATTACAGACCTCCAGTAATTTTTCGACCATCCCTCCCAGTGACAGAGGAACTAGGCAAGCGCTATGGAATGGGGAGATGGTCTCTGCCAGTCAGGAGGCGGTTGTGGTCCGAACTAGTCCAAGCCATACTTTGGAATCAACGACCAGAGCGGGGGATTCATTAGCGACCCAGCCAGAAATGATCATCCAACCTGTCAGCAAGTCCCAACCTCCACATGTGATTCTGTAAAAATTGAGGAAAATTATACCAGAGATGGAGGCAGATGAACCCGATGAGGAAATCATGGAAATATTACATCAATTGCGGAGAGCGGACAGAGACCCATCTTGGATAGAGACCTCCGCTATAAAACTTATTCGAGAGCTTCAACCGAAACCGAATAAATGTACCAGATCTGACAAACCAACTCAGAGAAGAGCAAAAACCGGCTGGAAAAAGCAAGGCTCTTCAGAGGGTGCCAAAGGGACTTCTTTAAAAACCCATCCAAGCTGGCTGCTAAGCTTTTAGATGGTGTGGAAGAAACAGTCTGTACCATCCCGGTGAACACGATATATGAAGCCTTTAGAGACAGATGGGCAGAGAAGTCGGTGTTTAAGGACATAGGTAACCCCCATGAATATGGGGCAGCAGACAACACCGAATTCGCCTGTATCATAGGAGCAGAAGAAGTTAAAAAGAATCTAAGCCAAATGGATTCCAAATCAGCGGCAGGATTAATAAGAGAGCACTGATAACCTGGGATCCAAAGTGCATGAAACTAGCAGCTATGTTCTAGACATGGTTGATACATGGTTGATACATGGTAATATTGGAGCGATGGCCTTTGCTGATGACTTGATTTTAATAAGCAACTCCTTGGAAGGAATGCAGAAAAGCCTATCTATGGTAGATCTATTTTGCAGAGCGACCGGGCTGCAGGTTCAACCAAAAAAGTGTCATGGCTTTTATACCGCCAAGGGGACATGCAACGACTGCAACCCTTGGTGCATAGGGGGAACCCCTATTCGAATGGTAGGGGCTGACCAAACGGTGGAATACCTGGGGATAACATTCAACACGACGGGCTGACCAAACGGTGGAATATTTGGGGATAACATTCAACCCGACGGGTGGGTTGGTAATGCCCAAACTGGAGATCCCTTGGAAGGATGGATCTCTGCAATTGGAGCGGCACCGTTGAAACCAACCGAAAAAGTACACTTGCTGAACACATATGCAATTCCGAGGCTGCTCTACGCGGCAGACCTTAGTGACGCGAGATGGAACACACTGGAGAAGTGCGACCTGGCCATAAGAGGTGCAATAAAAGGTTGGCTGCACCTAGACTCATCCACAGCAGATGGTTTGCTCTATTCGAAAAGGTGTGACGGTGGCCTCGGAATACTCAAGATGTCGAAAGCAGTGATCCAATCACAAACAAAACGTATTTACCGGTTGGCCAGCTCTCCGGACCCGGTAATATGTAAGGGGGCCTTGGAGGCAAACCAAGGTAAGCGTTGGTGTGAGAGATGGGCCGAAGCGGGTGGCAAACCTGAGCAGCGGCCGAAACTGGAAGAGGCAATGGAACATGATGGTGTGCTAGAAGGATTGCCAGACTGGAGGAAGGAAAAGAATGAAGCTTGGGCATCGCTGAAAACACAAGGCTTCGGGGTGTGTCTGTTTAGGGGTGACAAAATTATTAACTCTTGGATCCGCCACCCAAACAGAACTGGCTTTAAACAGAGACACATTTTGAATGCTCTAGCCCTGAGAGCAAACGATTATCCCTCGCTCGAATTTGCAAACGGGAAAAAAATAAGGCAAACGCAGGCTGCAGGGCATGCAGAGCTAGGCTGGAATCTGTATCACACATCCTGGGACAGTGTTGGCTGGCACACCCCAGCAGACTGAAGAGACACAACGCAATCTGCAACCTCTTGGCGAAAGAAGCAGAAAAACAGGGGTGGACAGTAACAAAGGAGCTCCGGGTATTCTCGCCAGAAGGCCAACTGAGAATGCCAGACTTGGTATTTGTTAAGAATAATGAAGCATTGGTCGCAGACGTAACAATAAGATACGAGAGAGACATACTTTCGTTACAACTGGCTGAGGCCAAAAAACGAAGCTACTATGGCCCCTGGGCAGAATGAATCGGTGTTTTGGTTGGCGCCTCAAATGTTAAAACTTTGGGCTTCCCGATCGGTGCCAGAGGGAAATGGCCAACCGGCAACAATGACTTGCTGAAGGCATTGGGACTATCAAAGCCAAGACAGAAAGCCTTCGCAGAAATATTGAGCTGGAGAGCCCTTGTGGGCTCCCTAGACATCCTAAGAGACTTCTACAGAGATTTGGAACGCTCTGGAACGACTCAGCCTCTAGCTGACTCGCAAGAATCGTGAACTAAAAGGAGCGGCAACTGGATTGAAGTGCTAATGCAAGAAACCCTGGGCCCTGGGCCCATACTATTGTACATATAAACTGAACACAAAAATCTAATAAATGCTTTCTGGCCTTGGGCCAAACAAAGTTGTGTTTTATTATTCAAAACAAGATTGAAGGGAACTGAGTAAATAAAAAACTTAAAGGCTGCGATGGTGGGTCTGTGCTGGGAAAATGATCGCAGCCGAGCACGGAACGGCTGTCTCGGGTCTGGGGACAGCCGGCCCGAGAGGAGGCAGGCCCCCTTCTAGCGGCGCCACTGACTGGTGAGTAAAGCGGAGCGGTTCCGCCGAAGCTTTGATTGTGAGTGGTTGGCAGTAGGGCGGGGGTCTCGAGTGTCTCCGTGGGTCGTCTGGACACCCATCCCCGGGGTGAAGGGCTGATAACCGGATTAAATCATGCAAGATCGTCTTACATGATGACAGCTGACGCGCAGCGCCCAACGCGTAAAGCGGTCGGAAACGATTGCCAATAATAGCCAAATGCCTCGTCATCTAATTAGTGACGCGCATGAATGGATGAACGAGATTCCCACTGTCCCTACCTCCTATCTAGTGAAACCACAGCCAAGGGAATGGGCTTGGCGGAATCAGCGGGGAAAGAAGACCCTGTTGAGCTTGACTCTGGTCTGGCACTGTGAAGAGACATGGGACATAGGTGCGAGAGGCATGGCAGTCAATTAGTCTGTGGCTCCCTGGGAAAGAGTCACCACAGAGATCATGGGTAACATCGCAGATCCCCCCCTCCCTGGGGGACCCGCTGGTAACATACCGCTAGGTATGGCTAAGAGGGGATCTCCCCTGTATGAGAACTGATCGCCTTATACAGTACAAGATCATCCGGGTCATGGTAGGTGTCTCATCCAACCAAACAGCCCCTTGTCCACCATCGGAACTGGGGAAACCCAGTTGGGTCTCGGATAAGCTCGTATACTAAAACCGCAGCGCCTTTATGTTTAAAGGGGGATAAAACCTACAAAACCACTTGTCCACCACCAGAACCAGGGTGGCACGAAGAGACATGGATGAATTAATATACTGAGACCGCCGCGCCATTATGTTTAAGGTGAATTAACCTACAGCATTTTCTCAGTATATAGCAAACAACCAGTAAGCTCTGGACTAGTCGGGATGGCACATGGAAGAATTAGTGTCGGTTGCTTGGAACGTGGCCTGCCTCTGGAGGGCTCCGCCGGATGGGCGAACAGCTTCTCCAGGCCTGCAGGTCCGAGCCACAACTGACACCGGGGCACAATACCAAGGGGAGGAAGCGATATGAAAAGGATGATCAAAAGGTAATGTGGCCTGCCTCCGGAGGGCTTTGCCAGATGGGTGAACAGCTTCTCCGGGCCAGCAGGCTCGAACCAAGAGCGTACACCGAAACAGGAAATTAGAATGACAAAAGAAAACTGGAAGGGGCGATCGATAGGTACGCAAACTGCCTCCGGAGGGCCCCGTCAGACCGACGGATAGCTTCTCCGGGCCTGTAGGCTTGAACCATGATCGATTGCCGATGGCCCGGACTCGATGGTGAACAAAAATAATCGCAACGCAGCTCACAAAGCCCGGGCAAGGCTGCGATATGACGGTGGCTCAATGTAAAAGTGATCCCTGTAGAGAGGGGTAAATGTTGGAAGCATATAGCACACAAAAGATCGTATGGAGCTGGGGCTGGTCTAACTATGCAAACAGGGTATCAAAACATACGATGACCCCATAGAGCTGGGGCTAATGAAGACACGAGTTGACAAAAAGCGCTATTAATGCAAGCAATATAAAAGATAGACAAAGAGATGACTATCCGGTTGAGCTGGGGCGTTTCCGGTATGAAACTCTCTAAAAAACCAAATAAAGTGGGAACTGATTTGTGAGCGAGAAGGGAGTATATGAGATAAGGTAACCCAACAAAGCTGGGGCAGATCGATAATTTGGGAACTAAGGAGCTACCAGCGTATGAACCACGGCGGATTGACACAAGTCGGGCAACGCGGGCGAATCACCACCAATGAATCAAGCAAAAATTCCCATGGGCAGGAAACAAAACAACGCACTGCAGGCCAAACAGAGCTGGGGCTGGTCTGATGGTGAGAAAGAAGTACTAAAAATAGGTAACGAAGGAGCTGGGGCCGGTCAGAAGATACTACATGAAGTGGGGAGTTATTCAGCGAATGAATAAGGAAGGTGGTAAGGGTTAGAAGAGGCAGCCACTGCCCCACTTCTGATCTGAGTATAGATCCCCAGGGGCATGTAAAAAAAAAACAACAAGGAAATAAAGTGACAAAGACGGGGGCTGGTCCGGAAATAAGGGTCCCAGAACGTCTTACAATAAATACACACCACAGTGTGTTGATAAAGTGACAATCTAACCAAGGAAATAAGAAAAGGAGGAATTAGCCACACATAAAGTTCATCCAAAGTAAGAAGTGAAGCCCTACAAGAAACCCCGCAGTTCCACCTTAAGAAAAGGAAAGGAAAACAGAGAAAGGGGCGGAGTAAGTTTTGCCTACGAGTGCTACAGCAACAACTGGCTCACGAAGTGTAGCCACTGCCAGACCAATCAGGAGCCAGTAAAGTAAAGGAAGCGGATTGGTCTGGCATCTAAAGGCTGAATGGTGGGGGCGGCCCTACACTACGCCCAGAGTATAAAAAGACGAGGAGAAGCGCGCGCGAGCGTGCCTGTAATAAACTACATAAGCTACCTTGTTTGAAGAGCGAAGAGAACGAGCATGGTTTCAAAGGCTGAAGCAGTCAGCGCACACAAGATTCTGTTGCTACTGGCCGGTAGGCAACTGGAATTAGAGGAAGAGGCGACCCCGGTAGAGACCGCCGGGGGAGAGCCGTCCAAAAAGCCGAGCGGGACATCGAGAGCAGCCCGAATGAGAAGATTGAAGGCGAGGAGAAAATTGGAACGTGAGGCGGGCCCAGCGGCATGTTGGAGGATATCAAAAAAGTGGCAGAGAGAGAAGTTGGAGAAAGGAAACCTGGTGGAGCGCCCCCTACAGAGTCAGGAGAACGTGATTACCCTGCCGCTGGAAAACCAGAAGTGCGCCCTTTGTAAAGTGGAAACAAAGAGCATAAAAGGACTGGATCGGCACCTGAAAAGACACCATGGGAAGTGGAGGATAGCCTACAAGTGCTACAAATGTGGTAAGTTGAGCAATAACTGCCACTCAATTGTATGCCACGTGCCCTGGTGTGAGAGAAAAAAGAAAGGGGAAGCAGAAAAAACTGTATGTTGTGACTTCTGTGACAAAAAATTTCAAACTGAGAGGGGAAAAGCAGCTCACGTGTGGCAGAAACACAACAATAGTAGCGATGTATGCAGGAAAAGAAGATGGGTGGTGGATCAGGGGAAAGGAAAACCCCCGGTTGCGGATGGGAACCAGGACCCAAATAAGTCTAGCGGCGATCAGACCCTACCAAATAATATAAGTGGGGGCAAGAAGCGAAGGAAGAGTGCGAGCAAAACAGGCTTTACCTCAATCGCGACCCACTCTAAAACGGAGCCAGCTCGGGAAATATTGGCGGCTCTACCAACCCGGGGGGAATCGACCAGCAAACCCAGTCTGGCAGCCCACCCACCCGAGAGAGTGCTCCGAGCGTTAAAGTCATGTTTGGAGGACATGACAACAGCAACCCCGAAGGAAGACACCGTTGAAATCCTCAGACAAATGGGAGAAATGGAAAAGGATCCATCCTGGATCGAGGCCAGTGCTAAGCTCCTTATCAAGGACCTTAAGACAAGGCCACTAAAACAACGCAGAGTCAGAAGGACTCGAAGTATGGTGGTATCAACCAGATGGGCCAAGAAATTAAAAGAAAAGGCTCAAAAATACAGGGTGTGCCAGAGGGATTTCTTCTTAAATCCCGCCAAGCTGGCGACAAGAATACTGGACGGAGTGGAAGAGAGGGCATGCAGCATCGCAACGAAAGTGGTATACAAGGACTTTGTGGAGAGATGGAGCGACAAGAAGGCGTACAAAAACATGGCTGGCTATGGCGTCTACCAAAAAGCGGACAACAAGGAGTTCATGCATCTGATAAGTGCAAGTGAGGTGGTGACTAATCTAAACCACATGAACCCAAAAGCAGCGGCAGGTCCAGACGGGATAAGTAAAAAGGCGCTTCTGGCCTGGGACCCCAAAGGAGTGAAATTGGCGGCCATGTACTCCACATGGCTAGTCCGTGGGAGAATTCCAAGAGCCTTCAAGGAGTGTCGAACAAAACTCCTGCCAAAATCAGCAGTAGCAGCCGAGCTGGCCGTAACAAATGGGTGGAGACCCATCACAATTGGCTCAGTAATCATGAGATTATTCTCGAGGATATTGGGACAAAGACTGGCTCGAGCGTGCCCGTTACACCCCAGGCAAAGAGGCTTCCTTACAAACGCCGCTGGATGCGCGGATAATTTAGTTATCCTCCAACAAGTAATGGAAGTAGCTAGGAAATGCAAAGCGCCCCTGGGAGTAGTGTTTGTGGACTTTGCAAAAGCTTTCGACTCAGTATCCCACGAACACCTCCTGGAGGCCCTGAGGATAAGGGAAGTTGATGGCCACATAATCAAGCTAATACAGGATACATACACGGGTGGCACTACGAAGGTGACAGTGGGTGAGCTAACCACACCACAAATCGACATGGCAGCAGGGGTCAGACAAGGTGACCCAATGTCCCCACTGCTATTTAACATCGCCATAGACCCACTCATACAGACACTGGTCAAGAGCGATGATGGCTTCGGGTGGGAGGACACAAACATAGGGGCTATGGCCTTTGCTGATGACTTAATTGTCTTAAGTAAATCACACGAGGGCATGAAAAGGAGCCTGAAAATAGTTGACAAATTCTGCAATGCGACCGGGTTGCAGGTGCAACCAAGGAAGTGCCAAGGCTTCTTTACCACAGAAGCAAAGTGCAATCCATGCGACCCCTGGTGCTTGGGTGGGTCGCCAATTAGAATGCTGGATGAGGAGGACGACGAAGTAAAATACCTTGGAATCACTTTCAAGCCGGTACATGGGATGGTGCTCCCCAAATTAGATGGCCGCCTGGCAGAATGGATATCCGCAATTGGAGCAGCGCCCTTAAAGCCAACACAAAAAGTAACAATGCTGAACTCGTACGCAGTCCCAAGGTTACTTTACGAGGCAGACCTCGGTGACATGGGGTTGCTCACCCTGGGAAGATGCGACACGGCAATACGAGCAGCAGTCAAAGGCTGGTTACATTTGGCGCCCTCCACGGCGGACGGCCTATTATACTCAAAAAGGAAGGACGGGGGCCTAGGCGTGCTGAGACTGACAAAAGTGGTGTCTATGGCCCAAGCTAGACGAATCTACCAGCTGGTAAGCTCAACTGATTCGTTGGTACGCAGGGCGGCTTTAAAGGGAAACGAAGGCAGGAGGTGGTTCTATAGATGGGTGAAGGCTGGTGGTGACCCGGACAAAATACCAGAATTGGAGGAAGCCCCGCAGCAGGATGGGAGACTACAGGGACTCCTGGATTGGAGAACGGAGGAAAACAAAACCTGGGCTGAGCTCAAAATCCAAGGTGTTGGGGTGGCCTTGTTCCGAGGGGACAAGACGAGCAATTCATGGATCCGTGCCCCCTACAGGTCCGGACTAAAACAGAAGCACATCTTGGCGGCACTGGCCCTGAGAGCAAACGTATACCCTACAGTGGAGTTCGCAAACAGAGGCAGCGGGAAAGAGAAGGCTGGATGCAAAGGATGCGGAGC